>OY856411.1:520806238-521448738 GCA_963693085.1 Alisma plantago-aquatica
GTGCTAGCAATAAATACATCTCAAAAAGATTACCACATGTCCCTCACTTGCTCTCAATCCCAGCTACTCAATTTTCCCTAGTATGATGTAAACCAAACTATACAAGAATTACAAATTTGCTTTAGTTTTTTCTCATATATAAATGTGTTGTTTTGCCATCTATATATAGTTTTATGATTGATCTTGTACTATGTTCAGTATGTATATTGATTAGTTTCATTTTTCTTTTAAAAGGAAAAATTTACTGATAATTTCTTTAGAACTTTCACATGTGTTTTAGGTGACTCAATAGTCTTAGAATTATTGGGTTTAGTTTCAGGATTACCTCATGGATGGCATTAGTGTTGATCTAGAAGGGTGGTCCTTACATTATGGTATCATATTATAGGTTAGATGAGTCTTTGGGTAGAATAAATTTTAGACTAGAAATAATCTTGATGTTGAAAATATTTTGAATGAGAAGAATATGGATTGAGATTAATATCTATATACCCTAGTCAGACACCCATTGATTAGTGTAATTCGGTATGGAACTGCTTGAGTTACTACTTTTAGATGTTCTAGCCAAGCATCTTTATGAAGCATTTCCCATAGTAAAATAATAAGAAATATATAGATAGAAAGATTAAACAAATGAGGAACTATGCAACATAAGAATTAAGTTAATATTAGATTAGAATAGAAGTTATGAATTATGCTAATGAAGAAAAAGACTAATACTAGTCGACTAAAATATAGGTTCAAACCTAAAAATGTAAAAGAAAAGTTGACATCAAAAAGAAATACTTAATTATAATAACATCCTTTGTGAAAATTAAATTCAGTAGTGATAATGATGAGAATTAGTATAAAACTTTAATAAGTCACAAATTGTGAATAGTCTTAAAAAAACATAAAAGGTAACTTTTCAAATTATAATATTCCACAGAATGATGCAAATAATAACAAATTTCTTGTTAAACTGAGAATAAAGAAAATACACTTAACAATATATAAGGATAAATCAGAATTGTAATACATAGTGTATCGTAAGAATGATTGGAAGTTAGATGTGATATCCATCTTTTTCTCTATTCTATGACTGAAAGGGAAATAACTAAAAGAAAAGAAAATGTGTAAGACCCAAACTAAGATTATCAAGGTAAGAACCCATATATATATATATATATATATATATATATATACATATTATATATATATGTATATATATGTATGTATATATATGTATATATGTATATATATGTATATGTATATGTATATGTATATGTGTATATATATATAGAGAGAGAGAGATAGAGAGAGAGACTCGGGCTAGAATACACTCGAGTGTACAGATCGCACAAATACACTCAAGTGTGTTTGCATATAAAGACTATTTTTTGCAAAATGTAAACCATTGATCTTCACCATTATACTATAACTAGGCTACATACAAATTTTGAGCCCATTTAGATGAGTGTAAGTCACTCATCCAAGGGCAACAAAATCGACACGTAAAACTAATTTGAAATGCATACTTTTTGCGGTCTTTATAACATGACCTGTAAATGTCCAAATGTGCTCAAATTTTGCGTATGAGCTATTCACAACATGTTTAAAAATATCAACATATTAGATTTTTGAAAAAAAAATTATAGCATCATGAAAAACTACTTGAGTGTATTTTGCTCTGAATACACTCGAGTGTATTCTAGCATGACTATATATATATATATATATATATATATATATATATATATATATATATGTATATGTATATGTATGTATGTATGCATATATATGTGTATATATAGGAGATTTTTCTAATACATGTCTGGGTAACTAAGGTTAATTTACCCATACATTCAAAAATGTAACTATTTTGTCAAAAAAATGTAACAATTATGATAAAAATGTAAAAACGGGCAGGTTTTACAATAAAAGTTGTAGAAAAAAGATGTAGTCATACATCAGTAACAACTGTAACTATTATACAAGTAATGTAACTATTTGAAGGGTAATGTATCCCTGTACACATGTATTATAAAAAATTGCAGAAAAAGTAATTATTTTTGGAGCAGGTAGCTAGCAATGCAAGTATTATATATATATATATATATATATATATATATATATATATATATATATATATATATATATATATATATGAATGTATATATATAAATATATAAATATATATATATATACATTCAAATATATATATATATATATATATATATCCCTTGAGTTTCAGCCTTGGAGGCCTAACAAAAGCTGACTCACTCCCATGTGCTAGAAATAAATACATCTCAAAAAGATTACCACATGTCCCTCACTTGCTCTCAATCCCAGCTACTCAATTTTCCCTAGTGGCAATTCATGAGCCAACAACACGGCCATCCGCAAAATGAATAGTAAGTGCTTCATCTCTACCCAATTCTAAATGCTATGCCACATAGAAGCCCAGTAACAGTTAGGTAGATCTTTGGCTTGTGCACCCAAAACATGGTAGACACTAGTAGCATATCATTATAGTACTAGTATCTACAATGTAGTTTTCTATACCTTCACACATCAGTTACTCTAAATATTGGTGGATTCATACTATGCCCAATCGTGAATACGTTGTTCCAACCTAACATGATACTTACCACTGAAGTATTATCGACAATGTCACAGTAGTTAGATATATATCCACCCATTCATCCCCGCCATATCAATGCAGAACTCTGCATTGTCTTGGACATGATCTAGAGGATGAATAATTCTTAAAGCAGTGGATCAAGTCATCATATGCCTCAAATCAAATGGTCCTCTACATGGACATAAATATCATGTGGCTTGCTCTCTATGTTTTGGAATCTCCACTACAGTAGTTGAGAAAATAGATTGACTTCTTTTGATCTCCATTGACTAAGGGCCATTGCAATATATATTAGGCTATGTATGCTGCTTTAAATGACTTAACCATTCCATTCATATGTATCTAATATGTTTGTTTAAGATTGATTTCAGGCTTTAGGTACATGAAAAGGATCAAATTACTCAAGCCCTAGCTTGTCCAAGTTCAAGTCAAAAGCAATGCAAGTGTGCAATTTGAAAAAATCACTCCAAATCACCTTAGAATATTAATTTTGTAATCACTTGTATTGATGATATGACTTGTAACTAAGATGCGAAAAATTCAGGGACACTTAATTCCAATATTTGGTCACTCAAAAATCATTTTGGAAAATTTGTCATAGGCACTTTTTCGATCGAGTTGGAAACCCGACCAATCCAGTGATGGATTTTCTGAAATGATCAATTGATCAAGTTGTACACTCACAGAACTCGACCGACCGACTCACTTACCAAAACTAATTTTGACTCATCAGTCGAGTTTTCTAGAACAAACTCGACTGATAGTTTAAAATTAGCTTTGTCAGTTAGTGGATCGGTCGAGTTATCTTTATTGAAACCCAACCAAATGTACTATACAGAAAACATAGAAAAGTGATTATAACCATTGGAGCATTTTTGTAAATGAAAATAGATCCATTGCAAGTTGTAAAATGGCTATTTTTCATTCTTAAGTGATCCCACACTCAAAGGAACATCCCCATCTATAAATAGGACCCATTGGAGTTCATTCCAAGTTTGCTCATTCATGCTATCCTAAGTCCTTGCTATAGTTGAGTGTGATACAACCCTTTAAGCCCCTTTCTCTCTCTCATTTACAAAGCATTTATTGATTATGATTGAGTTAGGAATCTTATGAGAGATCTACCTCCATGTGATTGTAAAGCTCTCATTCCTTCCATCTTCCCAATCCCCTTTCTCAAAGAGCAAAGTTTGAACCAAGCTACTCCGAGTGAAGGTGAAGATGATATTCTTCTTAGAGGTTGAAGAAGAGGTCAAGATCTTCTCTAGGTGAAGGGGAAGGGCAAGTCAAAGATTCAAGAAGATTGAGTAATTCCTTCAAGACTGAAGACTTCATGCAAGTGTGGGTAAGTCCTTATTGAAGGCTGAAGACATCTTGATCAAGTGGGTAAGTCCTTGGGTAGGTGAAAGACTCTTGTCTTGAGTAGGTAAGTCCTTGGATGTATGGTGGTGTCCTTATATATCTTATGATGGAATATAAGTATACACGGATTGCAAAGTCCTAGAGGTTGACCTCTCTAGGTATTAGATTGAGTATCTCCTAGTTTGGAGATTAGAACCACTCTAACCACCTTGTCCAAGTGGATGTTTCAATCTCTCTCATCATTGCTTTGTTTGCTTAGATAGGACTTCAAATTGTATTTAAGCTTTTGGTTTGAATTGATATAATTTGAAGGTCTAACTATTCTTGTGAGAATTTTAAAGCTCTATTCACCCCCTCTAGATCCCTAGATCCAACAAGTGGTATTAGAGCCAAGGATCTTCTCCAACAATCTCCCACAAGATGAAAGGATGGGTGGGAACCTACTTGGTTCGCTCAACCTAGAGGGAGGCTTCTCCATGTGTCTTTCAAAGCTTACAAGTGGAGGTTGTCATCCTTCAAAAACAAATTGCTTGTTAGATCCCTCCTCCTCTATTGAAGATGATGGCCCTAGTGAGCATGAAGCCAACCACTCCAAGGGAAAGCAATCTTCTTCTTCTACTCCAAGATGCTACAAGTGTGGACAAAAAGGACACTACAAAAGTGAATGTCCAAAATCAAGAAAGTCACACCACAAGAGCAGATCCAAGAAGGAGGAAGAGTACAAGAAAGAGAGCAAGTACATGAGGAAGGAAAAGAAGGAAAGGAGACACGAGAATGCAGCTCATGCAGCTTGGGAAGCATCATCCTCTAGCAGATCAAGCTCCGATGAAGATGGAGAGTGCCACCTTGCATTCATCGCCTCTACAAGTGAAGAAATTGGTGAGGTAAGTGAGGTACTCTTGCATGAGTTAGCTAAATAAACTCTTATGTATATGCTTGTTTCTATTCATTCTTCTTTTGCTAAATATAAATCTAAAAGAACGAGATTAGGAAAAATCATTGATGATTTGTATGCTAAACTTGAGATTCTTGAGAAAAATGAGAAAATTCATCTTGAGAGCATTGATAACTTGCAAGGCCAATTTATTGATCTTGAGATCCAATACAATGGAGTTGAGGTAGAGAATGGTGTTTACCTTAAGAACATTGAATCTCTTAAGGAAGATAACCAAAATTGCCTAAATGAGCTTGAAATACTTAAAACTAAAAATGTTGAATTCAAGCTTATTGTTGAAGCTCGTACAGATGAGAGGGATGTTTATCTTAAAGAAACTCAATTGTTAAATCTAAAAATGTTAGGTTGCTTGGTTAAGTTAATGATTTGTCTTATAGACCTATCTTGTCTAGTAACGATGTTGCTTCTATCTCTCTTGAAAAATATTCTTATTTGACTAAAGCCCTCTGTTTAGAGGCTAACCTTATTCATGCTAGAGATGATCTTGCTAGTTTGTCTTCTACTGTTATACCTCTTAATGATGACAATCATAGACTTAGAGCCTCTCAGCATAAATTCCTCAAAGGGAAAAACTCCTTAACTGAAATCCTTGACCATTCTACCAAACAAAGTGGTACTAGTGGTTTGGGATTTGTAGGGGGAGCACCTTAGGGAAAGAACAAAGCCAAAGGTAAGAAAAAGAGTAAGGAAACCTCCTTTATCACTGGAGAGTATTCTAGCACTAAGAACCCTATGATTTGTTCTCATTGCAAAAGTGATGATCATTACTCTACTTATTGTCCTTACAAGCCTAAGGGGACCTACATAAAGATGAAATGGGACCCAACCTAACTTCGGATCCCAATGTTTGAGTTGGGAACCGACACTCTCCTTTCTTGTAGGAAAAAGGAAGATGGATTGTTCATAGTGGCTGCACTAAACACATGACAGGTGATATAAGTCATTTCAACAACTTCACCAAGAAGAAAGGAGGTTCGGTTACTTTCAGAGACAATAAGAAAGGTAAGGTGAAAGGTGAGGGTGATGTAGGTGAATCCTTGTGTATCAAGAATGTTCTTTTTGTGGATGGCCTACATCACAACTAGAGTGTGTTAAATAAAGAGACAAAATAGATATAAGGTTGGGTTGAAGCTTAATGATCAGTATTACATGAAATCTCTAAATATGAAATGCATGAAAGATAACAGAAAACTACATAGGAGGTCAAGATAAAATATTCAATTATGGGTAATGAAACATATAATCAAGTAAAATGAATTTATGTACTTCAAAACAAAGGGAAAATATAGGAAAAAGTGAAGTATACAAAAAGTACATAAAAGTGAAGAATTTAGAAAAATTTAAGTGAAGAGAAATCCATGAACATGTAGATTATAAGATTAGGATAAGAAACTTAGACGAAACAAAGAGAAATGTAGGAAATGATGAGTTTGATTAAGAAAAGAGGGTTATGTGATATAATAGAGACCATGGAATGTTTCATAATATTATGAACTCTAATGCATTCATCCTTACTACCTTTTGATTCAAAGTCTTTATAGAGTAACAACTTTAATTCCATTAGATATCCTCAATAATTTCCTTGTGAGGAAATAGAACTAGTTTCCAAAAGAAGAAAAATGTGTAGCTAAACAAATGAACAAGTCATATAAAGGTAAATTATATTTAGAAAAGAAAAGCTTGATTGAAAGAAAAATTATGTTTGACCCCGACATGAGTTGTTTGATTTGAAACAAAGGACATGTAATTTATTAAGCATAAGATGAAACTAGTAGGCAAAATATTGACTAGAGTTTCAACTTCATATTAGTCAGAGGATAATAGGAAATAATTTGGCGTGTAATACGTAATCATACACATGAATGAGTAACATGGTCATAAAAGAAGTAAAAGTAAATGATGATATATCGAAGAGTCACATATAGGGAGAGAATGATGGGTATTAAGAACAACTTTTGAAACATCAGGAAGTAGTATAGAAGGAAAAAAATAGAGGGAGAAAAATATTGTGAGATGTAAGAAATTTCTAATTGATCAAGTCACCTTCTTGATAACAAATCAGGCCTAGATCAAAGAAGTGTGTTACGTGAATATTTAAAAATTTAGAATTCTAAATCTCAAAATCATCTCGTATTTTTGCATTCTTTAATGAGAGTAATGTGGGGATGAAGTGATAAGAGAATGAATTCTAAATGATGCATAACCACCATGATAGACACATCTATGGAATGTATTGATGATGCATAATATGATGACAAAACCCCAACATGGTAAATAAAGAAAGTAGCCTAATAGAAATGTCAACAAAGAGAAAAGAAATTCAAGTGATAAAGATAAGGAAGACTTTAGTAAAATTTCAAGAGAGCTAAAGTTTGAATTTGGATAAAGGGAGTAATATCATTTGACAACAAAATCAGTTATTGAATAAGGGTCGCATGTTGGAATATTTAGGGTTGTAGTTGTTCAAGGGATGTCACCAGTGATTTGACCTTGAGGGCTGACAATAATATAAAACAAGATCGTGAGATTAGCAATATGAGAAGTAAACTAGCAATGATAGTAATCCAAGGTATAAATGTAAAAAATGAGAAATATAGACAAACAACATGGAAATGACTAAAAATAGAGGATAAGAAATGTAATAAGAGTGATTTGACCAAAAGGACAAGTGCAACATGAGCAAAGTGTGGTCTGAAATAAATTCTTGTAGTAATAGAAAGAATGATGAATAATGCATGCTTATCTCTAATGTTTTAATGTAGGATATGTTTATTCTATATGGTCAAACAAGATGGATAAGTAACAAGAAGTAAGAAACAATGAATAAGAAATAAATTTGAGTAAACAATTAGCTTTCAATAATACATGAATTTATTTTTAGAAGAATAATTTGTTGAAGGTATATCAAGGGGTGTAAATTTATTTTACATATGATTTCATTTGTACGTGTGCAAGCAATATATTAAATTGAAAGGAGTGTTATATTTTTAGTCATTCATACCAATAGTCTGATTCAGTATTATACAGTTATTGTTAAATCTAGTCTTGCAGCTTATGATTGCTTTGCTATTGACATGGCTTATATTGCACCGACAAATTCACTAGGGATGAAATCCATAGAGTATACCTAAACAAGTACAATAAGCACCCCTGTAAGTGGCCGGATCTTATTGTAGTATAGTTCAGGATAGAACCTAAAGGATGACATATTAATTAAGAACTATTCTCATCAAGGTAACTAGGCAAGAACTAGTATTTAACACAAGATTTGGATTTGGTTGATTAACTAAAGTTGCAAATAATAAAGGTTGGAATAAAAGGGTTGATAGACCAATGCATGGGAACACTAGGATGGAATGGGTTTAACCACTGATACCTATCATTCACTCTCTCACTACATCACATTAAGCATGAAAATACATATGTTGAGGCTAGGAAAATCCCCCTTTCTGTGTTGGGATTAAAACCTGTGAAAATACCAATTTGAGCTCATCATTGTGTTACCTAGAAATCATACATCTATCTCCCCTAGAAACACCTATCCAAAATTCTCATTAAGGGTTTAACATGAATTAATTGATATCCTAGACCTTGGGTTTGAAGTTCTCTATACTACGATTTTATTTACATATAAACTTGTTGATCATGCAAGAATATAAGAAAAAAATGATTGATTTTATCCCCCCTCCCGCAAACCAAAGAGGAGGCCATATAATTGATTCAAAGCATATACAAGATCAAAAAAATGATGATTCTCTTCTGACCCAAAAAAATGATTGATTCAAAGCATATGATGGTCCATATAATAGTAGATGTAGATACAAGAGAAAAATCGAGTAGAGGGGATACTCCCTACACCCTAACAAGAGGATTACTTGCTCATGGCAGAAATAATAAGAGAAACAATAGTTAAAGAGAGAAAGAAAGCCATTGTCGTATAAGGAGATAAAAATTTATCTGTGGTGTATGGAAGCATGTCTTCATGCTAGAAACCAATGCTAGACAACACAGCAGTAGATCCACCCCATATGTTCATTAGAAATAAACTTGGAACAATGCCCTTCCTTCTTTAAGGTCGAATCTTGTCACTATGGTGAAGGAGCAGTAGGATGACAAAGGCGGTGGTTGTCAACTAATGGGAACAAACTCTACAGAACAGACCGCCTTCAAGGTTGTGACCTTCGAGTCATGGAGGATGAAGAGGAAGCTTTAGTTGGCATTCCCAAACTAATGGATGAAGGTTGAAGGCTATGGAGTTCAAAGATTGGGAATGTATGTAGTAACCTGGCAACATGGAATGACAGATATATTTTCTATAGGCCTTCATCTTCTATTTATAGGCATAGGATAGGGTTTGTAAACCTCCCAACCACCATGGGAGGAAGTTTTCACACTGCCATGGAGGTGATGAGGTAGTGGCGTAGTGGGGAATATGATGGGTCGTAGGTTCATAGTCACTCCATTAGTGGGAGAAGAATCATGTGGTGTTCAGTGTAGCCATTGGTAGGTGAATGATCAGGTGGACCATCAAAAGGGATCATAGCACAACCATCTAAAGGGAAGTGCAACAGAACCTTTAGTTGGTGAAGCAGATCATCCATTGGTTGGTAGATGTAGCATTGAGATTAGTAGGTAATATCAAAGTGGCCATCGAAAGGCATGTATAGGTCAGCCATCGATAGGCGAGGTGGGGACAGAACTACCATTGAATGGCATGGTGCAGAACTACCATAGGAATACATTTGTGGGTTGTCAGTCGAAGGGTGTATGAGATGATGGAAATGGATGATTGTACAGAGGTGAAAAGATATGATGGTTTGGCATATGATACCTACCCTGGGGGGTATTAGTGTCAAGTCGATGGTATGTGTCGATGGATTATCTTCTAATGGAAGGGCAGAATGATAGAAACTTATGGCTTGGCATGTGTTATGTGATTTGATGGAACTCCATCAACAGCTTGAGGATCGGATTATCGAAAATATGGTCCATTTCATCAAAAACTTCTAATTCCAATAGTCAATTAGTGAGACCAATGCCTCCTACACTCCACTCATGTAATGAAGTTCAAACCTACCATGAAAACCAGGAACTTGATGTGAAACCTTAATATAAAATAAAGAAAGACTAAATGAAAGATAGTTATATGCAAAAATGATGGAGATGGGTGCAAAACTAGGCTATAAATGCACATATTAGGATGAGTATCCATTCATCAGGTGATGAAGTAGCACAATTGTAAACTTCAAAACAATAAGGTGAACTCTCTTTAGTAACTCAGATGTGATACAGAATAATAGTTGGATTGGGTTAACAATACTAAGGTAACACCTCAAGAGAGTATTACAAGATTGAAAATGGTTTATTCTTTTTTCTCTATATTAGAAATTGATTGTGCATAAAAATATATATTTTTCTCACTAAGAGGCCTTGTTTCAAATTTGTTGTGATTCGAAGAGAAATAATAAACTCAATGTTGAAGTCAGATTTCAAAAAACAAAAATTACAAGAGTAAGTAGGATATAAGATTTTGTAAGTTTAAAAGAAACCTTGAATGTACTTTTCTTGCATATTTATGTATTGGGGACGAAACCTTTTTAGGGTGGGAATTGTTATGACCACGTCCGATCTTAATTGGTAAACTAAAGTTTACATGGATAAATACATGGTTAACTAGATTGATCATCACTTAAACTTGATTAATGAAGGTTGCTCAATCAAAATGTTTTAAACCTAATAAAACTAAGTATGATTTTGTTTAAATAATTAGGGTTTGAGAAGGATGAACCCTAGTCAGTTAGAATTAGGGTTTTGATAGTATTTGAATAGAGAATTTGATAAATATAAAGGAGTAGAAAATTATTTTTAATATTTTATCGGTGACTTAGATTTACTTAATATTTATATATGATTTGGATAACTCAATTATTGATGTTAGTGAAAATGTTCAAAATATCTTAATGTACTTTGAGTCTATTTCACGGTCGAATTGTAACTCAACCGACCATGTTGCAGACAGTATAGTAGTGTAGTGTTTGACTATTAGTTATTTATTGATATTTTGGAATGGTATAAACATTTTACTAGATCTCTAAAACCTTATTTTAAACAACATTATAATTTTTATTATTTTTATAGGATATTTTACCTATTCAGTAAATCTTTTTCGATAACATCTTATGCTAGAAAAGTCTACACAAATAAAATGTAAAGTATCATTAATTTGCAATTGTACCAAGCACCTAGTTACTCTATATGGGTAACCAAACACACTAGTAGATCCCATATTGTGTTATTCATTTTAGAGAAATGAAATCCTAAGGGGGGGTTAGGGTTTGGATGGAGAAAGGGGCGAAGATGGTGATATGATCTAGGGTTTTCTCTTCCTAGATTTGATGAAAACAAGTAAGTTTGTCATCGTTAGATAGCTTTTATTGGTGATTCTTCTCTCTCATGTCGAGATTCTGTCCCTCTCATGCTTTGATTCAAATGAGATCAAATCACCATATGTTATCATTCTTTCTCTACAATTATCCATTAGTAGGGTTTTTGAGTTGGAAGGAAGAACAAAACGATGAATTGCTTGAGGTTTTTTATTGATTCAAGAATTTCAGATGTCGGTCTAGAAAACTTAAGATGATTTACACCTTAGGTGAGTGGGTACTTCCATTTAACAATATATTGTACTAAAATGGATTGAATCTGTTAAAATTTTCAATTCTTTTTATATGCAATAATAAACCCCAAATTTCTTTTATAAGATGAACTAGAAATGGATTGTTTTCTCGATTTGATGGATTTTAGATGATGAAAACATATTATAAATGGATAAAAATCATCTAGCATATAATTTCTAAAGTTTTTGCAAAAGTTTGAATAATATATATAAATCTAGGGTTTTTGGTTATGTCCGGTATTGTTGTATAACTAAGTGAAGAACTTTGGCTATTGAATCTTCTTTATCTATTAATTGGTTGTTTTATATGAATGTTTAGTAAATATATGCCAAATATTATTTAGGTATTTTTGAAGTTACCAGTATTTTATTGATATCTCAGTAATGATGGTGAAACCTTAGATGAGTAGAAAGTTAAAAGTTTGTGGGTAGACATCATGAAATCCAACAGAAGTCAATCTTTTTTACATTACAGATTTATTTATTTAAGGTTGTTCTTGATGCATGATATTTCAATGAATGATGTGGAAACCCTAGTTCAATTTCATACTAGGGTTTTATATATGTGTTTGGTTGTATGTGAACTATTAGAAGTAGTCATTTTTCCAGTTAATGTTTATGATGCGTGAAATCCTTATAGGGATCATGTTATATGTGAATGTGGCAAATGAAACCCCAAGGATATGGCATTCTCCATAAATCAAGTATGTATATTCCAATCTATATCATTATGATAAGTGGTGTGCCTCAGTAGCTCAGTTTAAGTACAGAATACAGATAAGATATGAAAAGCACCTATTACAAAGTTTAGCTAAGAAATTTAGATTTGATGATTAAACAGTGAATTCAAAGAGTGAATTAGACATTAGATGTCATGAGCACCATGGATTCCCTTTGGAGGTCTACACCATAATGAAGGAAATGTGCATATTTTCTAGTAGAGTCTGGGATGAGGTAGTTGGAGGATAGTAGAGGGGTACGTGGGTAGCAGCCCAGTGAGGACAAACTCCTTAAAATAGTAGGGTATTCAACATTAATTGAAGATTTTTGTGATACCTAGCACTATCAACCATTAATCGAAGATCCTTGTGGTACCAAGTTTATTTGATACTCGGTGATTCACTCATCGTGGAACCACTGGAGTAGGTTGTTTTATCGATAGTGATTTTGACTCATTATCGGAGTACCCAGGTTTACACGAGAAGTCTAATTTTACTAGTTAGTTGTTTAGTTGTCGAGGTCAGACATGGTGAGGCCCATTGCAGACTAATTAGCTAGTTAGTAGACTTAGAATCCTAGGTTTATTTTAAATGTTTGGTATAGTGAGACTGTAGCTTGCTATGATGCTTTCACATGTTGTGGTACACTTCATGTGGGTTTAGGACATAGTAAAATGAATTTTAGATTGATCAAGAATATTCAATGATTGATTTAATCTTTGTAATTATATGGAGTAACTAGGGATTGGTATGTTTTTGAATGGCTAGTAACCTTTTATATCTATCAATTATATTCATATAATTATTTACTCCTTGTAGTAATTTAGAGCAATCCTAGAAATTATATGTTTGTGAATGATTAGTTCCTTTTACAACTTGTTACTATTCTATTTTAATTTGATTTGGTTGATAATATATCTTTGACTATTTAAGTGTTTAAAATATTTCTTTGAAGTTCTCATTTCACTGAGCAAGTAGGCTCACCCCTCTAATCATATTTTTTTAGGGAAACCATGTGAATTGAAGAATGGCAATGCCATAGTAGATCTGCGATAAGAGCTAAGTATCATATTAGTCAAATTTAGTTGGTCCTTGTCACTCCATGTTATTGTAAGGAAATAAGAGAGTTGTAAATGATGAGGTTTAACTTTGTTTCCTTATTAATAAAGTATGTATCCAATTATCAAGTCATATGTAGATGTAAGTGTGTGAAACATAATGAATATTTAGATAAGTATCTTTCTCATTGACACTAGATTATAGGAATCAAGGTTTAAATTCCCTTGTAAAGCTACTTCATGTGATTCAAAGTGAGAAAATGAAGAGCTTGAAATTGGAAAAAGGTTTAGAGTGATCTTTGTGTTATATTTAATCCTCAATTTGTGCCTTAATATCACAATTAGGGGTTATTTTAGATGTGGGTGTAACACCCATAGTCCTATATAAATATTAGCCCTCTTTTCTATAATACACACAATATATTATCCACATTCTCACCTAAAACAAGAAACCTAAATTAAACTACTTAACGTAGTTGCATAATAAATTGATAAATATATTAAAATGTATAATGTACATAAGTGAAGATCCTAATTAAATCTAACTAAATTTTATAGTAGACTTAGGGTCTAGAGTATGGACCAAATCTATATTTAGATCATGTAGCACATAGATCGGCCATTAAGGTTCCATTAGTCATGCATCTGAATCATTATCTTAAGCTATTGGACAATGATCTGTTGATTTATAAATGATCCTCTTTTTTTTGTTGCAACACATGATGATCCCTGGAGTAGGATGAGCCAAGGATGGGCAACAAAGGCCATGATACCCTCTCTAGTATAATTTGATACCTCTACCTCACTCTTTCATCCACAATCCTCACTCAAACATTCACTTTGACCCTAAGATGGTGGAGAAATACCTCCTCCCAAGATTGTCTCCAACACCACCATAGACTTGGGGCTTGACACATGATGCATATATAAATATTTCATGCCCCTTCCAAGCTCACCTTTCAACTCCTTGAGCTTGAGGAGAAAAATATAACCTCTCTAGCCTTGTCAACCCTTCATACAACTTGATTATTGAAGTCATAATAGGCTTTGTTGTTAGTTCTTGCCACCACACTCAAAGATGAACCAATCAGGCACTCATATGGTAGATCTACAATTGAGTTAGAATAGAAATACTGCATTTCCCAGATCTATGGACCACTATCTTTCATATCCTAGTTAGGATTTGATTAGGTAAGTCGAGAGGTAATCCTAAGAACCCACTCCCTTGACACCTTCAGTTTCCAGAACAAGTTTAAATTTATTCCAATCAATCCTAAAACATCCATCATCTATCCATATGCACTAGTACATTTCTGACCTCTAACGTCACTTTTCCTAACATTGGTTGCAAATAAAAACTAACAACCTGACACCTACAACATCAGTAGTAAAGTACAAACGTCACTATTGGTCAAGTCTCACAGATTAAGAAGGAATATGGGTACCATTTTATCTATAACATTGATTGTGTCTTCAAGAAATTGACGTCCTAGATAACTCACAAAGTTCAATTTTTTTGGAAAAAGTTTGTCTCCAAAAAAATTTAGGTTATAGTTTGATATTGAAAAACTGACGGCATTCCACTTCCCCTGAAATAAAATTTCCCTCCAAAATACCTCTGTCGTTGGTTTTTTTATAGAGAAACTGATGTTGTACGTCTTTTCCAATGAGAAATTTTTTTACCTATGGAGTCAGTTCTTTAGTAGGAAATCAATGATATAGGATTCATTCCACGTTCCCACAAAAAATATCCCCCCCCAATTGCTTTATATAGTCATCTTTCCTCTCAAAAACCGATGGCTAAGTCCTTAGTGAGCTGGCACATTTTATTGGGATAAGGGCTTTTGTAGGCGATTTCTTTAGCAATAATTGATGACTAAGTCCTTAGTGTGGGTGTCAGTTTTCTTTCCAAACTGATGACTAAATCCTTACCGTGGGTGGCACCTTTTTATTGGGACAAAGAATTTTGTCATCAGTTTCATAAGTAGGAACTGACGACATAGTACAGACTATGTCATTAGTTTTGGATATGCAACTGATGACTATATCCTTAGTCATTAGTTTTTTCTAGAAATCAATAGACTATGTGTAACTTATAACACTTGCAAAACATGCTTTCCCACAATCTCTATTTCATTTCTTCCCTGATACCTAGCTTTGGCGATTTCATCATCGTTGTCGCTCAATTAGTCATCCTCGTACTGACGCCACCATCGTTGCCACTCAAGCTCCTCTAGCCATCCGTTGGAGCTCTCTAACACCACCAACGCCGCCACCACTCATCTTGTCGCTCTCTACCTCCATTGGAGTTGTCAACTACTCCACCGAGGTTGTCATCTACTAACACTACTTAGAGCTTGGAGCCACCATTTGGAGCTTGGAGATTGTTTCTCTTTGCCTCTGCTAGATAAGTTGTTTCATCCCTTGTGGTCAACCATGACCTACTCCATTTAGGTACCTTTTTGTTCTCTATTTGGTTTTTTATTATATATTTGTTGAATTGGTACTTTGTTCTTAAATTAATGATGATAACCTGATTTTTTGTACTTCTTATTCTTTACTTTCTTAATCTTATCTAGTATTACATGCCGCGATATGTTATATATATGCATGAATGAACTAATCCAAATGGAAGAATGAAATAAATAAAATGATGTTAGATGCTTGTTTGGTTTTTAAGTACATACATGTTTATGGATAAAAGAATTTTCCTAAATTAATATTATTTAGACTAAAATCATAGGTATTTAACATAAAGTATATATACCATGTATAGTTCTAATGTTCGTCCATAGGTATGATTCCCTACTACTACTTCCCTAATGTCTTCCTTTGGAAAATACATGAATGGTTGCTTGTTTAGTTTGTTTAGAAATTTTCATATAAATGTTGAATATCATGTATATCTAATTATATAAAACCTAGGATATGAATGATGAAACTAGGATCATAGGTATATTAATGACAACATACATGTACTTTATTGGCCTAGAAACCCATCTAAGATTTACTCATTAGGAATAAATCTTGGATAGTCCATGGTTTGGGGTTGTTCTGGAACACTTAATCTCACTTAGGACGTAAGTGTATAATATGTATTCAGTTTTCAAGATGTTTTCTCATAACTTCCTCATTTATTCTCTAAGTACATGTGTAGGTTGATATTTGTCCATCTACATCAGTGTACTTTACGAACTATGAGGAATGTTGCTGAAATTTTCTTGAAAACTGAATACACATAATATACTTTCTAGTGAGATTAGGTATTCAAGAATGGGATATGTGGTACACACATTCATTACTAAATCCTAAAACCTAATGTGTAAACAATCAAACTAAAATCCTAATTTGTAAACCCTGATTAACCCTAATCTATAAACCCTCCTAACCCTAAATGATAAACCCTAAATGACAAACCCTAGTCTCTAGATCTTGATCTCTAAATGATAACCTTAAATGACAAAACCTTATCCCTAAACCCTAAATGATTAACACCTAATTCAATACTTGTTTTCTATTTGATCATAGAATGGATAGATCATGGATGTCCATTCCAAATCAATGCACCCCAGAGTTTATTACTGGTCTTGATTAGATTATAATATTTGCTACGGAACATAGAAAATGACCTGGAGATAGGTTTTGTTGTGCATGTAGGAATGACATTAACAACTTGAAAGTTGACATTCTTGATGAAATCAAAATTCATGTCGTATGCAATGGGATTGTGTAGGACTATATAGAATGGTACTGGCATGATGAGATTCCTAGTATGAGATCAGTGGATGTTGATAGAAATTCTTGTGTTGAAGAAGAAATTGTCAAAGATGGTCTAGATGTGAATGGCCCAATTTGGATAGACATGGTTGATTTGATGCTAGATAGTTGTGGGGTAGAGCATACTGATCCACCTTCCTTATTTAGAAACATTATGCATGATGTTGAGAGACTGTTATACTTAGGTTGTACTAAGTTTACGAAGCTGAGTGTTGTGTTGAGATTGTATACTTTGAAGGCTAACAATAGATGGAGCGACAGAAGTTTCACATCATTGTTGTCTTTGTTGAAAGAAACTCTTCCTGAAGGTAATGAGCTTCCAATCTCAACATATGAATTAAAGAAAATGTTTTGCCCAATGGGAATGAAGGCTAAGAAGATACATGCATGCCTGAATGACTATGTGTTATTTCAAAAGGATGATATCAATTTGACAGATTGTCCAAAATGTGGGGCATCAACGTATAATATGACGACTTTGGGGAAGTTCAAAACTGGATCTCCTACCAAGGTGATGTGGTATCTACCTATAATATCATGATTTAAAAGATTGTATGCCAATACTATGCATGTAGAGTTTTAACGTGGCATGGCGAGGCAAAGAAAAATACCAATGGGATCCTACAACATGTGTATGATTCCCCACAGTGGAAGAAGATTAATTTATTATACTCTAAATTTGGTGATTGATAGACATGGGAAATATATTTTCAGTCTAAAGGGAGTATTATTGAGGGTTATGTGTCTAGGGAGATTATGGACTTTTGAAATGACTTTATTAGTTGTAATGATGCTCCTAGAAATGACAAGATTATCAGGGACTATTTTGGCAAAGCCTCTTTAGGAGCACAAGTGAAAGTAATAGGTTGTGAGTTGTGGGAACAAGAACACTTATATATTTTACACAACATCAATGAAGTGAGAATGTGTATCACTGAACATACCAATTTCATTAAGAAAAAATATCCTCGAGCCAGTTCAGTGTGGCTTGTTAGAGAGAACAATAAGACATTTATTAGGTAGTTTGAAGATAAAGTCTAACGTCAATTGTCTCAAACACTAAATTGTGTTGTTGAAAATATCAAATGCCTCACCCTAAAACCAAAAAATGAATGGTATGTCTTATGGAGGGTTTGACATAAATGAATTTTAATATTACACAAAATGTCAAGATGATAAGAGTGTTGCCCAAAACAGTGGGGTCACCCTTCAAGCATCTTCATTGTATTTTTCTAGTGCAAAGGATAAGAGTCCATGTAAAGCTAAAATGTCATATTAATGTGCCATTGAAGACATATACGAGTTTGACTACACAAAATTTAGAATTCTGGTCTTTAGGTGTAATTGGGTTGATAACACCAAAGGAGTTGTAGTGGATAAATTGAGTTTCATATTAGTGAATTTTGAAAATATTGGCAAGAAGGGTGAATCATTCATAAGGGCATCATAGGTGAAGTAAGTATTTTATATGGATGATCTTGAAAATGAAAAATGGTTGGTTGTTCTTCATGGTAAAAGGCAGTTCATTATAAATCATATAGATGAAGAGTACTATGACAAGTATGATGACTCCAGTCCATTCTCAGGTGACTTGTGAACACCAAATGTTGAAGATAACGTTGACTTATTGATGCATAGATATCACACATAAGGAATGCTAATTGATCCAATATCAAATCAATACTAGAGGCATGCATTTTATTATTTAAATGTTATATGTGCATTTTACATTCTTTATCACTTATATTTCATTATTTGACTATTTTTATATGACATTTTTTAGATGGTGTTTGACCATGAGGAAGATGACTGTGAGGATGATTATCATGAAGATGAGCACCGTCACAATGTGCACCGTCAGGATGACACTGGAGTAAGTTGTATTGTTTTATTGCATAGATTTGCATTTTACACTATCTATCACATTTATAAGTTACATATTTTATGACTTATATATGTTTCTTGTCAATTTTAACATTTTGAGGATGTGCGCCTGGAGGATCTTGTTGAGCTTGCTAAGGAGCATTGTGAGCGTGCAAAAATAAGAGGTATCACCATGATGAGCAAGCTAGTAAATAAAAGAGGTAAAGGACCAAAGCTAGTCGTTGAGTTTGATGATGCATGAAATACTATTAGAAAGAATCATGATTCTTTTGTGCAATATATTGGGGATCTTACTCATAGAAAATCAGATACAATAGTAGAATCTTGGAATAAAATTGATCATGGCACAAAAGACTTAATATGGAAGGACCTATGTGTGAGATATTATGATTTTAAAGATATTTACAATTTTATTTTTAAGAATATTCTATTAAGTATATGAACTTTTGCATAACATATTTTGACCTTGATGAAACATTGAATTGTAAAGAGGTGCTGTAACACATTGGGAGGGTGCTAAGGAATTATAGGAAAAATGTGACAAGAGAATTCATAATGAACAAGAAGAAGAATAATAATAAGTCAGCCATAATGCAATGGAAATATCTTGACCCGAAGGTGTGGGACGCATTTTTTGCTTCAAGAAAAACTGATGAGTTCAAGGTATTATGCATCCTCATTTAGAATGCATTCTTATGTATTTATTATATTACATATCTAACATAATGTTTCGGATTATTCCGGCTTTAAGCGGTGATCAAAGAGAAATTTATGCAAAGAATGTACACAACCGCAAGTTGCCTCAAGGTGGGTATATAAGGCTTCACCAATAGAGACTGGAGGCATCTTCTTCTCAGCAACCTACTCTTGGGACTATTGAGTCCTCTACTATTGTTGCACCTCTACCTCACCATGAGGAGTGGATATTGTGAGGCAAACCCAATCTAGAGAAATACCCAACCCTGCAACCGTTGAGGTGGCTACAAAAATGGTAAAATTCAACTCTCAGAGAAATTACTATTGATGATTTTTATATTTTACCTTGACCTTGATTGTTATGTTTTACTTATATTGATGATGATTAGCGGGGGCTTTACAAGAAAAGAAAAGCAAGAAAGTTCATCCCCACAAGGGATGAATTAATAGTTGCTCCAGATAATCTAGAGCATTTTGGGCGTGTTAGGGTTGTCGGCTCTAGTGTTAGTATAAGATCCTTCTTTGGGCCATCGGAGAATAAATGCAAATCTATCCAGAATGGAGGATTCTTAGAAGAGAAGGTACAAGAGATGGTTGCAAAGGGAACAAAGGAAGTAATGTGTTACAACCCCATTTTTGGGTTCTTTTGATGAGAAATGTAATTTCACCTATTAAAGATATTTAAACAAATAATGATATAATTTGTTTTGAATAAAAGGATTTCGTTTACAATAGCCTTGTTGGTTGTTTTGTGGGCTTTATTGGCTATTGGGCCCAATAACAAGGAAAAGACAAAAGAAACTCCATTATTAAATGAGTAAATAAGAAATGGAGAAAAGAAATATGTAGAAACCTATAGAAGGCAAAGGAATATCCTTCAAAGGTGGATTTCATACCTTTTGGGTTCCTTGGGTTCCAAGGAGTCCAAATTGCAAAGATAAATGCAATAAGAAAGAGAAAGAATTAATTAAGTATTGCTTTATATGAGATAATGGTAATATTACAAGAAATATGTAGAAATAGGGATAATGAATCCATCTTGGATGAGATTTCATGTCCACATAGTTTCTAGTGGAAAAAGGAATCAAAATAAGTAATATAAAAGAATAGGAGAGAGAAAATATGCACAAATATGTCTTTATAAGTGATAACTTGCATATGAAGAAAAAGTCCCTCATACTTTCGAGTTTGAGTCCCAAACTTGGCATACAAGTAGCTAAAGTCATCAAGAACTTTCCTTTAAATTTTGGAATTAAAAGGATAAATGCTTAAGAGATACGAATTTTGTAAGTTTCCTTATTAAATACCCTTTTTCCTTCGTTTTTAAGAATTTAGAAATAGGGGAGAGATGATAGTCATTGGATACCCCGTGTGGTCCATAGGACCACCAATCCAACGTTGGTTGTGCATCGTCCTCCATGTTTCATAGAAGGAAAGGGGGAGGGGAGATCGGGATTTTTAAATCCTAATTGCTCGTGTTTTAGGCTGTAACTTGAGGTGTGGATGAGTCCATCACCCTCAAGAGTTCATTCCGAGAGGACGAACCCGGTTTATGGGTGGGTTTGTCGACAAGAACAGAAGTCCCCAAATCGTGGGACTACTCAAATGACCCTATATATAGGGGAGGATGAAAGGGGGTACCAGCGTCCTTTCTGGCTACCTAAAGCTCTACGGTAGACCTAGAGGAGTGTTTCCATGCCCTCAATTCCATCTTCTACCCTAACCTTCACCCTCATCTTCTGAGAGGACCTCACCGAAGTCTGGCGAATAGGAGGTGATCATGGTAAGTTTGTCGCGAGCAATTGATGATTTCCTCAAGTTCGCGAGATCGAGGCAGAGTTGTTGGTGGTCTCGGTTCATGCGTAGGTGCAACAGGGAGCAGAGTCAACCATCGGGTTGACCACCTGCTTGCGCGTGGAGCAGCGCGAGGTTGAAGACAACCCTGATGTGCAATTACGTCCTTGCCCTTGTGTGGGCAGTGAAGAGGTAAGGGCAAAGTTGCCTTTTGATACTTTTCATCTTGAGTTAGGGTGTGCGGTTGAGGGCTGTTGGATCCTTGTGGTCCAGCAGACCACGGATCGAATGACCAAGGAATTTTGATGAAATCATAATGTATTAGAAAATCCAAGAAAATGACTTTTCTTTGCAAAATTCATAGAATCTGCTAGGAAGCCCTAATGAGAAAAGTTTATACATGAAAGTTGCTTAGAAAAACACGAGGAACACATTAAAATTAGTTTGAGAATCTGGTTTCGTACCTATTTGCAAAATTACATTACTTTGATTAAAAGTGTGGTTAAAAACCCTAATTGAGGGTAAAGGATGAATCTTTGAGGTTTAAGGGGTTATTTTGGGAAGTATTAACCTATTGAATATTAGAGTAAAGTTGCAATCTATTTTACATGAAAGGTTGATTAATTTAGGGTTCCATGTGCATAAATGAGCATTAATGGGCCTTGAAACCCTAATGTCAGTAATTATGATTCATAATGGCTTTAATTATTTAAATTCATGTATTAAGCTTAAATATGATGGTTCTAAGCTAATTCGAGTATGAAAGTTTCTAATTGTGGATGAATACCCTTAATATGGAAATTAGGGTTTTCTAATGGTTAAAGGTGGAATTAAATAGAGTTCATGTGTGAATTAGATCATAATGAACTATGAGTAGCTAATCCAGAAGAAACCAAAGATGATAATTGGGCCTAATGATCTTGTCGTGAATTAAAAGGATTAAAATGGAAGCTTTAAGGTAAAAGAGTCTTAATGGACTTAATTGATGGTTGGTTGTGCCTTTAATCCGAAATTAAGGTTACATGTTGTTAAAAGGGTAACCTTAATATCTTTCATGAAGAGTAGATGAGAAAATTAGGATTTGAGAGTAATTGTATAAAATTAGGGTTTAAAATAGTATAAATGAACTGAAACCCGTATTGCAATGGAAACCCTAAAAGTGGACTAGAAACCCTAAGAAGTAAGCTAAGTTTAATAGATCTTGATGGCATGATCAATGATAGGAATTGGATGCATATTTCAGGATCATCTTATGTGCTTGCTTGTTACTGGATTTCTTGCTTATTTGGATTACTTATGCACTCAAGTCAGCCTGATAGGTATGTGGTTAATTATGGTTAATCACATTAGTTTCGCAAAGAATTTCCAGGATGATTCATCGCATTGAATGCAACTTAATAGTTTATATGTTCATATTTGCAAATTATAAAGTCACTATGATAACCATAATAATAGTATAAGTGTGTATTTTCGCACCTACATGCCACCCTGATGGATAATGCAAAAAGGTCAAGCCCAGGAGGAAAGACCCATGGGCACCATGAAGGGTGACCCCAGGCACCAAGCTCGGGATTGAGAAGGTGGCCTATGATATTGCATGCCTCAAGGGCACCTTGAAGGGTGACCCCGGGCACCAAGCTCGGGATTGAGAAGGTGGCCTTAAGTCAATGGCAAAAGAGAAACCCGAAAGGGGGTATGCCAGGGTTAGGGCAAAAGTGGTGGAGAATGGCACATTGAAAGCATAATCTATCTTGTTAATTAACTTGATTGTGATAATTAGATTGTTAGACATACTTGTGAAATTTTGGTTGTCCCCACATATCGGCATATTCCGATATGCTGACCGACGTTTTGTTTGTCGGCATTTTAGGTACAAGATTGAAAAGGACAAACAGTAAAGTGGCATATGTAGAATTAAATAAGAATTAAAGTACAAAGGAGGATTAGTTAGAATAGATGCTAGATGTAGATAGAAGTATATATCCAAGCTTTTAAAAAGGTATGCAAAGTTTTATTTTATACCTATTTTTAGTTTAGTTAGTAGAATTTCATAATTATTATTGATTAATTGTTGAACCTTTGATCCTGTTAATTGAGATAATGGCTCTGACCTCTTAGTCTCCCTTAATTGGGGGTTATCGGGAGGCAGGGTCGTTACATTTGGTATCAGAGCATAGGTTCCTCATTTAATCTCTAATAATTATTGAATTTTACAAACTCTATAGAACCCAAGGGAGTTATTAGAGGATTTTTCGAAAGACAGAGGTGTCTAGAAAAGGATCATGTCTGGGGGCTGGCAAGATTTTCCTCCGCACCACAAGTCAGAATACGAGGACTCCCGAATTAGTGTGACTGTTTGGCCAATGTCTTAGGATTTGACTCGAAATAAGATACCTTTAGGACTCTCTCATCTTATTCATCCCTTCTCAACTCAATTACTATTAAGGACCTTAAGGATTAGGGTTTTCTTTCTCTTCCTCACCTCTTGAGGTATGGGTAAGGTTGATAAGGCTTAAGGAATCCTCCACCAAATTAATGAAAAGCATGTAAATAAGATGTCATGGACATAAGCTTAATGGTTTAAGTGTAAACTAAAGAATAGATACATGCTTAGGTCATATGACATATGTTGGCATGCCCTCAGGCGAGACCTGAGGCTAGACCTCCTTGTCAGGAGGATGAGTGGAGAAAGTTAGACTTGGAGGTAGAGACCTCCATCATAAGTAGAGACCTAGCACATCCTCTGAGGATGATGCTAACCCTAAGCCTAAGTGGTGGTTAGAGAAAGAGATGACATGATGAGTTAGATGTCAGGATAGACCAGGTGTGTGGACATGCTTTTGGATGCCCATGATGATATGAGTCATGTGAGGTTGGATGACTTAGTACCTTTGACGACCCAACTCTAAAAAGATCATGCATGTTAGAGCAAAGGATAGCTCCTTCATTAATGAGGTTAGAGAAGAACCTATAGAAACCCTATGGGCTTATGTGAGTAGGGCATAGAAAGCACCCAGAGTACGTCAATAGTGTTGATAGTAGGCTAAAACCCTAGCCAAGAGAGTATGATGGATAGCTTATGATATAAGAATAAAGAGATATGGATAATCTTGAGAAAACATAAGTTTGAACATAGGCTTCACCCATGTAGGGGTATGCTTGTGAGCTTGATACTTCATGGAGATAGGACCTCTGGTAGTGAGGATGTTTGTAGGGTTATCTCTAGAGAGAGAGAGAACGGGACCCCAAGCAAGAAGGTTGGAAGTTTAGACTCTGAGATATGAGGAAAAGTGGGGAGTTGAGGATGATGCGACCTAAGTGGATGGTTGTGGTTGCCTCATGCATGATCTCTGGAGGTTGAGGATATCTTGGTTGCCTTTGGAGAAACCAAGACCTAGAGAGAAGGTGAGGCTGCTGGTACCTATGAACCTATGGTATAGATGTTCACCTTTTAGGGTTAGGAAAAAGTGTTCCTTAGACCCTGAAGAGGCTTAGTAACATGTTGTGAGGCCTTATACCTTGTTGGTTGTCCTTGAGGAGGACTCCACTCTAAAGTGTTGTTCAAGTAGAATGATGACATGAAGTGCATATCATACCTTGTACATGTTTGGTTCGTGGTTAAGAGGTTGAGCATGCAGTTGGACACCCAACAGTGAACCTAGGGTTCCTAGGCCTAAGAGGGGAAGTGGTGTACTTGATGCTCCTAATGAGTTTTGAGTTTCTAGAGACTCGAGCATGGAACTCCTCATGTTTAGAGGAAAGGGAAACCCCTTAAGTCTAAAGGGTGTTTGATGAACCCTTCATAGCTAAGTTGGTGACATGAGAAGGTTTGTTCTTGGTCCAATGTTGGGGAATGAGAACAAGTATGACCTAGCATGGTTTAGTAGATTGTTTGTTTGTACCTTAGTAGCTTGATAGGGATAAGCATGCTCATTTGGATGTAAACCCTAGACATAAGGATGTATGTGACCTTTTTATCAAGTTTAGTTTCCTCCCATCCTGGGAGAGGAACCCTTTGGTAGGGTGTATACCAATTTTGTTGGTTTTGAGGTAACCTAAAGAGGTCTCAGTGGGATCTTAAGAAGCTAAGTGAAAAGTACATAGTATGAGAATGAACCTATAGACCCATAGATAACCATCTCTAAGTGCATGTGTGTGACGTCCCCAGATTTTCTAAAACTTAATCTGATGTGTGACGTCAAAATTGAAACCTCACCTCAGCGAGAATCCCAATTTAAACATCCCACATAAGGCTAAGAAGAAGAAAATCAGAAGGAAACACAGTAGCACATGTACATGAACAATAATAAAACCATACACATATGTTCACCATTCAACATATAATTACAATATGAATTGTTACAACATTTGATATTACACATTGAAAGGTAAACTATAACATATACATGTACTACATCTAAACTACATGATCTTAAGACAACAGGTCCACCTGTACATCAGCTCACCACACAACTCACAACTATCCTGGATCTTCAAGAGCATAACCACAACCTAAACAAAAAGATTACATGTGGTACACGTCAGCACAATATTTCAAGAATATTGTACTGAGTACGCCTACGTGTCTTTTATATACCTCTCATCATATCTTGGTAATAAGATAAAACTAATACTTGGTAGCATTAAACAAAATATAAGAAAAGGCGTATAGTTGCACAAAGATATTTGTTACCAGAAGAGAACACATATTTTAGGCACATTTCCATTATATGTAAACTTGATCAACCACATGCACTATTCTACCAAAGAGATTTAGTGCTCATATGTACTATTCTGCCAAAGAGATTTAGTACTTCACAAATGCACTATTCTGCCAAAGAGATTTAGTGCTCACATGTACTATTCTGCCAAAGAGATTTAGTACTTTCATCAATGCACTATTCTACCAAAGAGATTTAGTGCTATCATATAATGGACCAGATATCTTATGTTTCATGTGTTCATAGCAATAAGTATGGAAAAACATGCAACATATCATACAAGAACAATCATTCAGTCAATATCATATGCCAAGTTTGTACTACCATATAACGCAAGCATATTATATAATAAGCCAAGTAAGAGGTAATGGCATACCTTCCAAAGAGACATCCTATTCACAACATATTCCTGATATCAACTATATCCTTGATTAAACCTGATTAAGACAAGATCATACACTATCATCAGGTTCTTATCATCTTGCATATCATCTTAACCCTAGTTATGTCCATTAGGGTTTGCTTATCTCATTAGGTTATATACATTATTACTTGTCTTCTTGACTTAGAATTATCTTACTGATGTCATTTTACAGATTATGGTCCATTATCTGAACATTATCTTCCATAGCATTTTTGTGCACATTAATTAACCCTAGGTTACATCATTAACAGAGATTAGGGTTTTATAACATGTATTAAGATTCATCTTCATATATCATGGATTCTATTCATCATTATAATCTCATAATTAAAACTGAGGTTTCATATACTGATATGAGCTTACGATGTGAGATTCATCATTTATTGAGCATGTGTGCATTTATTGCATTTTATTTAGGGTTAAAAGCCCTAATTAGCCATATGGAGTAAATTACATGATTTTGTGCATCAACCTGGACATATCTGACATCATATGGATTATAAGCATGAATATTGATTTACTGACATATTCTCATAATTTTAGGCCAACGTTTGATATTTATTATCCATCAATTAAGCATTTCACAACTAACAAGATATCACTGATATTCATGCATCAAAAGTAGGATATTATGCTTCCATCTTGTTCTATGCATTTTTCTGAGAACTTTGGTATATTATATGTATTTTTATGATGCTCGAGCTAATTTCTATGATTTATTGAAGTTATGCTCATTTATAGAAATTACTTACCTTTTGGCCTATCGGCCGCTGACACATGGCCACCTTGGGCGCGACTCCTAAGTCCTAACTCGCGCTGAGCCGGCCGGTTCAGGACTCTAGTTTTCTGGGTTTTGGGCTGGTCTGCGATTCTGAACCCGGTTCAGCCTTCTTTCTTTCTCCCACGCGATCCCGATCTCGAGGACTCACCCGTTCCCTCTGCTTAGCGTGAGCGCCGCCGCCCGCCAAAACGAGCGTCGCCGCCTCGGAGCCCAGATCCGTCCCTCTCGTGCTCCCACTACTCGTCCGCTCTACGGGATCTGGCACTGGCCGATCTCCTGGAAACAACTGCCACCTACGTTTGACCTCGCCCCGTCCTCTCCCTCTCTCTTCTTGCGTTCTCACTTCTTTCCCCGACGCAACGGGTGCAGGTCTGTCCTGCAGCCTCCGCCGTCTCCCTTGCAGACGCGTCGCAGGTGCCTGCAGATGTCTCCTTTGGTGAGCACCCGACGCGTTCTCCTCTACCTCGCGGTGGGAGAACGTTGTAGAAGGGTTCATATGCTCCCTTCGTCTGCCTGTGCGACTGTCGTCGCTGGACTAGAGCTCCGGCTAGAGATCGACCAATGTCTCCTCCACCTGAACCGAACCTTTTGCAGTCAGCTTCTTCTTCTGTGCTGCATTACGATGCTGGCCTTCAGAGCGATGTCGATGTTGGCTCGCCTCCGGAAAGCGACCAGGCATTGTTCTCCTCTTCTCCAAGTTGAAGCATGTCGTTGCCATCTGTCATGGAAGTGCCAGTGCGGGCTTCACCTTGATGCGGGAGTGGATCAGTTTATATTATGATAGGATCACCTCCTCTCTTATCCTACTGCTGCTGGCGATGGAGAGACAAAGGTGTGGAAGGGGCTCATTTTCATCTTCTTCGATCAAACAGTTTTCTGGAGATGAGAGGGAACCGTTTTCCCTACATGATATAGTGTTCAGGCCCACGATCAGTCATGAAATGGTCGATGGGAAGTTGCCACTCCAGGCACCCACGACATCTAAATGATCTTGGTACCACAACTTCTTGTCTAAACGATCTTGGTACAAGATCTCAGCTGTTAGATCCAGACATTCTAGGGTCCTAGTTTATTATCTAGAAAGCCTATCTGTGGCTTCTCTACTTAGTTCATATTCTGAAGCCACATAGACCACGTACCTCCGCAAACTCACAATAGTTAATTCCATACCAACATTGCCTAATCAATATCTAACTTGGTCCACTTACACAATACATCAACTAAATATGTAACTTTAAGATTCCATAGCTTTCCAACCCAAAGATGCACCTTCCATCTTATTTTGGTGCCAAAATTCAACTCTCTGATCAGTCAAATAAATTCCTAAAAAGGCATAAACCTTGGGATCTTAATCATGATATGAACATCAATCCCTATCCAAACCTTACCAAAGCACTTGTAGCACTTAAGATAACTTGACATGGAATAAGTTCACTTATGTTATTGAACATTTTAGGATTTCAAAAGTCCATTCCATCACATCCTACACACCTTAAAAGAAATTCCATCCTCGGAATTAATCCAGAAAACTACTTTGTCACATCATATACATCTTAAAAGAACTTTCGTTCTCGAAAGTCAACCATACTCGTACTCCAAGGAAAACTACCATGTCTTCATCCACATGTAGGCACTATTCTATGTGTAACATATCCGATAAAGGTTACCTAGAACCATGTATCTAAAGCACTATAAGGGGGGTTTTACAACCATCTTGGTGCACAAACACTCCATTCAAGGTTAACTCAGAGTTTAGGAACTTAGTATATGTCATTACATATCTCATATGCTAGGGTTGCATCCTCATCTTTACCCATGCATCGGGGTTCCCACATCATATTACCATGTTCTAAAGGTGTCATAAACATTATGTTGTGCTAACTGTCAAACTATATTTTCCATCTTTGTTAAGCACTAAGATTAACACCTCGTGTAACTTGTTTCATTCATATGATCTCATTTCATTATTCATAATAAATTGTAACCTTTATTGGTGATTTCATCACAAGATTAACCAATAGTTTCGCATTATCATCATTATTCATGTATATGGTTAACCATTTATATATAGGAACTACTAAACCATCTCTAGGTTTTTCATCATGTCATGTCTATATATCACAACTCGAGATTAGATCACATCCCAACATGTATTATATCATGGCTATGATAAAGAAACTAATGTGAGTGGCTTGTCAAACATATATCAAAACTTCATCTAGTTCAATTGAAGTTCTCCTAACCCTTATCATGAGGGTACTATCATGCTCAGTCTCTCTGAGCTAACTCAGCTCTATGAGTATCTCATAATCACATACTTTATCTTTCTTCTCTTAGTCTAGGGTTCTCGGATTTCCTCATTGGAACTAGTGATCAACTTCATAAGATCTAGCCACATAAGCACAAACCAAAACATGACATGGCATTCTCATCATAGATCTCTAACCATGAAACATGCTTACCCAAAACTCTCTTATATACACCACTAGATTCCTATGTGGGAAACCACCAACCCGAGCATGAGGCTTCACAGAAACTAAAATAGCTACCTCCTCCAGGTTCTTGGGCTCTCTCCCTCACCCAGATGGCAGGCACTCATATTCATGTTCACATGTTCTCACATATAATGAGCCTCTCTCCATATCTAGGGTTTGGCCCTCCCAAGGACATATAGGGTTCAAGACAACTATAGGAATCATGCATAAAGTGACTCAACTCAATTACTCAGGAGTAGTCTAGTTTAGGACATATCATATAACATAATTCTCATATTTCACATATCATGGAGTCTAGGTTCTCTGACCTTCTCCTTGTGGGTCTCGCTCTCTCTTGAGCTAACCCCAAAACTGGTCCTAACACTAGAGGTCCTCCTTTGTGAAAGAGCTTGAGGCTCATGTTGATCCTCACAACTTGTCTTAACTTAACATATCTTATCTCATAAAAGCCTAGTTACTTACATCATCAAAACTTATCTCAAATCCTCAAAACTAAACTTACGTCCTCAAAGACAACATAGATCATCATAAACCATCTTATATCATCTATATCAGACTTACATCATATCTTATTTCATTTATTCCATCTATCACATATTCCAAACAAGGCTCTAGACATCTAATCTAGAACTATTCTCTCTTCTAGACTGATGTCATCACTTTCACTTAGGTTGCATGACCACCTCCTACTCGTACATGTGTGGGGACACATTTTTCTAATACATATATATAATAAAATATTATATAGTTTTTCTCCAATAAAACAAGCGTCAGAGAAAACTATCAAGGTTCGATCCGATTGGAATCCAAAACCAAATCCTGAAAACGAGTGTCCCACACATAGTAGAGAGTACAGTGTCATGAAAACTAGTGAAAAGGGTGAGAACAAGGGGTAGACTATTGTAGCTACTCTAGACAATGAGCGCCATATGTCTAGGGTTTCTCTTCCTTTTATGTACGTCATTTCCAAATAGTGCAACGTCACATACCGCTGCACTACAAGGAAAGAACGACATCTAAGGACTTGCTACTCAACAAGCACCAGTCTAGACCTAGTTCTCAGACATCTAGGTTCTAACCTAGAGGCTAGGTCAGATCTAGTCTCTAAAAGATGACTAATCTAACCCTAAAGATATTATTAAGTTCAAGGTTCTTTAGTTTTGTGTTGCATAATGAGCAAATGTCAGGTTTTTCTATTGTTCATGCTCTGATACCACCTGTGAAGTCCCCAGATTTTCTAAAACTTAATCTGATGTGTGACGTCTAAATTGAAACCTCACCTCAGTGAGAATCCCAATTTAAACATCCCACATAAGGCTAAGAAGAAGAAAATCAGAAGGAAACACAGTAGCACATGTACATGAACAATAATAAAACCATACACATATGTTCACCATTCAACATATAATTACAACATGAATTGTTACAACATTTGATATTACACATTGAAAGGTAAACTATAACATATACGTGTACTACATCTAAACTACAGGATCTTAAGACAACAGGTCCACCTGTACATCAGCTCACCACACAACTCACAACTATCCTGGATCTTCAAGAGCATAACCACAACCTAAACAAAAAGATTACATGCGGTACACGTCAGCACAATATTTCAAGAATATTGTACTGAGTATGCCTACGTGTCTTTTATATACCTCTCATCATATCTTGGTAATAAGATAAAACTAATACTTGGTAGCATTAAACAAAATATAAGAAAAGGCGTATAGTTGCACAAAGATATTTGTTACCAGAAGAGAACACATATTTTAGGCACATTTCCATTATATGTAAACTTGATCAACCACATGCAATATTCTACCAAAGAGATTTAGTGCTCATATGTACTATTCTGCCAAAGAGATTTAGTACTTCACAAATGCACTATTCTGCCAAAGAGATTTAGTGCTCACATGTACTATTCTGCCAAAGAGATTTAGTACTTTCATCAATGCACTATTCTACCAAAGAGATTTAGTGCTATCATATAATGGACCAGATATCTTATGTTTCATGTGTTCATAGCAATAAGTATGGAAAAACATGCAACATATCATACAAGAAAAATCATTCAGTCAATATCATATGCCAAGTTTGTACTACCATATAACGCAAGCATATTATATAATAAGCCAAGTAAGAGGTAATGGCATACCTTCCAAAGAGACATCCTATTCACAACATATTCCTGATATCAACTATATCCTTGATTAAACCTGATTAAGACAAGATCATACACTATCATCAGGTTCTTATCATCTTGCATATCATCTTAACCCTAGTTATGTCCATTAGGGTTTGCTTATCTCATTAGGTTATATACATTATTACTTGTCTTCTTGACTTAGAATTATCTTATTGATGTCATTTTACAGATTATGGTCCATTATCTGAACATTATCTTCCATAGCATTTTTGTGCACATTAATTAACCCTAGGTTACATCATTAACCGAGATTAGGGTTTTATAACATGTATTAAGATTCATCTTCATATAACATGGATTCTATTCATCATTATGATCTCATAATTAAAACTGAGGTTTCATATACTGATATGAGCTTACGATGTGAGATTCATCATTTATTGAGCATGTGTGCATTTATTGCATTTTATTTAGGGTCAAAAGCCCTAATTAGCCATATGGAGTAAATTACATGATTTTGTGCATCAACCTGGACATATCTGACATCATATGGATTATAAGCATGAATATTGATTTACTGACATATTCTCATAATTTTAGGCCAACGTTTGATATTTATTATCCATCAATTAAGCATTTCACAACTAACAAGATATCACTGATATTCGTGCATCAAAAGTAGGATATTATGCTTCCATCTTCTTCTATGCATTTTTCTGAGAATTTTGGTATATTATATGTATTTTTATGATGCTCGAGCTAATTTCTATGATTTATTGAAGTTATGCTCATTTTTAGAAATTACTTACCTTTTGGCCTATCGGCCGCTGACACATGGCCACCTTGGGCGCGACTCCTAAGTCCTAACTCACGCTGAGCCGGCCGGTTCAGGACTCTAGTTTTCTAGGTTTTGGGCTGGTCTGCGATTCTGAACCCGGTTCAGCCTTCTTTCTTTCTCCCACGCGATCCCGATCTCGAGGACTCGCCCGTTCCCTCTGCTTAGCGTGAGCGCCGCCGCCCGCCAAAACGAGCGTCGCCGCCTCGGAGCCCAGATCCGTCCCTCTCGTGCTCCCACTACTCGTCCGCTCTACGGGATCTGGCGCTGGCTGATCTCGTGGAAACAACTGCCACCTACGTTTGACCTCGCCCCGTCCTCTCCCTCTCTCTTCTTGCGTTCTCACTTCTTTCCCTGACGCAACGGGTGCAGGTCTGTCCTGCAGCCTCCGTCGTCTCCCTTGCAGACGCGTCGCAGGTGCCTGCAGATGTCTCCTTTGGTGAGCACCTGACGCGTTCTCCTCTACCTCGCGGTGGGAGAATGTTGTAGAAGGGTTCATATGCTCCCTTCGTCTGCCTGTGCGACTGTCGTCGCTGGACTAGAGCTCCGGCTAGAGATCGACCAATGTCTCCTCCACCTGAACCGAACCTTTTGCAGCCAGCTTCTTCTTCTGTGCTGCATTACGATGCTGGCCTCCAGAGCGATGTCGCTGTTGGCTTGCCTCCGGAAAGCGACCAGGCATTGTTCTCCTCTTCTCCAAGTTGAAGCATGTCGTCGCCATCTGTCATGGAAGTGCCAGTGCGGGCTTCACCTTGATGCGGGAGTGGATCAGTTTATATTATGATAGGATCGCCTCCTCTCTTATCCTACTGCTGTTGGCGATGGAGAGACAAAGGTGTGGAAGGGGCTCGTTTTCATCTTCTTCGATCAAACAGTTTTCTGGAGATGAGAGGGAACCGTTTTCCCTACATGATATAGTGTTCAGGCCCACGATCAGTCATGAAATGGTCGATGGGAAGTTGCCACTCCAGGCACCCACGACATCTAAACGATCTTGGTACCACAACTTCTCGTCTAAACGATCTTGGTACAAGATCTCAGCCGTTAGATCCAGACATTCTAGGGTCCTAGTTTATTATCTAGAAAGCCTATCTGTGGCTTCTCTACTTAGTTCATATTCTAAAGCCACATAGCCCACGTACCTCCGCAAACTTACAATAGTTAATTCCATACCAACATTGCCTAATCAATATCTACCTTGGTCCACTTACACAATACATCAACTAAATATGTAACTTTAATATTCCATAGCTTTCCAACCCAAAGATGCACCTTCCATCTTATTTTGGTGCCAAAATTCGACTCTCTGATCAGTCAAATAAATTCCTAAAAAGGCATAAACCTTGGGATCTTAATCATGATATGAACATCAATCCCTATCCAAACCTTACCAAAGCACTTGTAGCACTTAAGATAACTTGACATGGAATAAGTTCACTTATGTTATTGAACATTTTAGGATTTCAAAAGTCCACTCCATCACATCCTACACACCTTAAAAGAAATTACATCCTCGGAATTAATCCAGAAAACTACTTTGTCACAATGTGGATGTGTTACGATGGAGGTAACCGGTATGGGGCCTAACCAAGTTAGACAGGTCACCATGACCCCTGTGAAGGGATGAAAGTCAGCCATGAATGTAGAGAGAGATGATGAAGGCTTGGGTAACGTTCTAAGTTAGACATGTACTATATTAGAATCCTAAGTCTATCCTAGGGTCAGGTAGGGATAAGACTGATGGAAGTGGGAGTTGCCTAATTCCCTAGTTGCACATGACCATAGGGTCGGGAGGTAACAACTATCATTGTCTGAGGGCCATGGGTTAGGAGATTGATCACCTTCATGAACTCATGGGACCCAAAGGGCAGATGAGTAGGACACTCTCTGGATTCTTAAGGGAAGAGGGATGACCCCAAAAGTGTCGACACCCTACAGACCTAGAGGAGATGACGAAGGATTGTGTGTGGACCCAAGTAGGTTCGAGACGAGTTCTACATGGAAGTAACTTTGACATCGAGATGAGCGTGATATAGAGACATAAGTTGCACATTTCAACTTAAATTTGTAGGTGTACTGGCAAGGTGGGATGTACCATTTCTACTCTTGGAATAGGAAGAACTTTTTGTTTGGACGGCCGCCAAATGCTTATTTCCTCTTGTTATGGGAGTGAGAGATAGGACAATACGCATGTCATACACCAAGGATAAAAGATGATGTGAGTTGGAATGTTTCTATGAGGTATGAGGATAGAGATGATAACATACCCTGGTGAAGCGAATGATATGTATATGGTTTACATACATCAAGAGAACTAAGGTAGTCAACTTGTGAAGATGTTTTATCTAAGCTATGTGGAATTTGCAAGTTATACAAGGTTGAGTTTGAAAGCCAAGAGGATAAGCTCAGAGTTTTCTTGATAAAGATAGACTTAGAGTTTGAGATGAGAGGATAAGTGGAATACATGGAGGTGTAAGCTGCCTAGTTTAGCTAGAGGCTAAAGGAGGCTGTTAGGTTAACCCTAAATTTGAAAAGGAGATAAGTTTGGCTAACACTCAGTTGTAACGATAACGGTTGATCAAGTTAGTGGTTGTTTGGTTATCCAACCTAGGCCTTGATGCAATAAAAGGATTATTGTTGAGCCTCAGATACACTTCACTGGAAAAGAAGGCAATGAAACCCTGATTAGAGTGGTTTAGGGTTTCTGAGGAATCAATCTTGAGGAATCATGACAATACAGGAGATCATGATTTTAAGTTCATCATACACCATGGTACTACTGAGATAACAAGTGGTACAAGTACTTTGATGCCTAAGATGAAGGTACAAAGATGCACGTAGCTTGTCTCCATGCAAGCCAGGAGGTGAAGGACAAGCACCAGTAACCCAGTGTGCTGATATAGCAGATGAAGAGTCCCCGAGAAGGAATGGGAGTTCATCACTATAGATGTTATGGTAAGTCTCCCCTAGACCAAGGAAGTTCAAGATGTGATATGGGTTATGGTAGATCGCCTTACCTAGATGACATGAGAAAGAAAGAATACTGTTAAGGGACGGATCCGATTGAACTACATAAGAGAGAGATGGTTCAACTGTACCAAGATACGAGTTTAAAGGTTCTTGAATGTGACTTAAAGATTTGCTTCCATGCGGTGGAAGTAGATACATGAAGAACTCGATGTTAGTACAGTCTATAACCCCTAACTAATAGGATGATCCAGACTAGAGGGTCTGATGAGAGCATGTGTGCTCATTCAGGGCGATACATAGAGACAGTTCTTGTCCTCTGTAAGATGTGATGATAACCACCATAGCCAGTATCGGGATATAAGAAAGCTATGGAAGGGAGGTTGTGTCGGTCACCACTTCATTAAGATTATGTTGGTGAAGGGACCTCACAAAGGTCAAGAAAGAACCACAGTGTATGCAGATGAAGTCACTTTGATCATGCAATGGCTAAAAGAGAGCCCAGGGGTGACATGAATTGTGAGATGATGTAAAGCAGACTGACATGTAGTTCACTGTGGGAGAGTATGTGATGTGGAAATCTGACCCCTCTGAGTTATCACAGAGAAAGTTGAGTCCCCGATACATGGATTCATTTGAGATGGATTGGTGGAGATGGTTAGGTTTAGCCTTACCCCTTAGAATAACGTGATGAATAATGTGTTTCATGAGTTCGATCTAGAGCACTATGTGAGGTACCCAAGCCATGTGCTGAGCCCTGAACCTATTCAGCTTTATGAGAGGCTAAAATGTCCTGAGTCACCTATGAGGGTATGATGTACCAAGGTAAGAAAGAACTCAGATCAAAGAAAATGAGATGATGAAGGTTCTTGGGAAGCACCATGGAAAGGGTGTGGCCACATGGGAGCCATGATGGACATAAGAAAGGCTTATCCTGTTTGTTTGTGTGCCTGGTGGAATTTTGGGGGCAAAATTCCTATAAGAGGGGAAGGATGTTACAACCCCAATTTTTGGGTTCTTTTGATGAGAAATGTAATTTCTCCTATTAAAGATATTTGAAAAAATAATGATATAACTTTTTTTGAATAAAAGGATTTCGTTTACAATAGCCTTGTTGGTTGTTTTGTGGGCTTTATTGGCTATTGGGCCCAATAACAAGGAAAAGACAAAAGAAACTCCATTATTAAATGAGTAAATAAGAAATGGAGAAAAGAAAGATGTAGAAACCTCTAGAAGGCAAAGGAATATCCTTCAAATGTGGATTTCATGCCTTTTGGGTTCCTTGGGTTCCAAGGAGTCCAAATTCCAAAGATAAATGCAACAAGAAAGAGAAAGAATTAATTATGTATTTCTTTATATGAGATAATGGTAATATTACAAGAAATATGTGGAAATAGGGATAATGAATCCATCTTGGATGAGATTTCGTGTCCACATAGTTTCTAGTGGAAAAAGGAATCAAAATAAGTAATATAAAAGAATAGGAGAGAGAAAATATGCACAAATATGTCTTTATAAGTGATAACTTGCATATGAAGAAAAAGTCCCTCATACTTTCGAGTTTGAGTCCCAAACTTGGCACATAAGTAGCTAAAGTCCTTGACTTTCCTTTAAAATTTGGAGTTAAAAGGATAAACGGCTTAAGAGATACGAATTTTGTAAGTTTCCTTATTAAATACCCTTTTTTCCTTTGTTTTTAAGAATTTAGAAATAGGGAAGAGATGATAGTCGTTGGATACCTCGCGTGGTCCAGAGGACCAGCGATCCAACGCTGGTTGTGCATTGTCCTCCTTGTTTCACCGAAGGAAAGAGGGAGGGGAGATTGGGATTTTTAAATCCTAATTGCTCACGTTTTAGATTTTAACCTAAGGTGTGGATGAGTCCATCACCCTCAGGAGTTCATTCCGAGAAGGACTAACCCGATTTATGGGTGGGTTTGTCAACAAGAATAGAAGTCCCCAAATCGTGGGACTACTCAGATGACCCTATATATAGGGGAGGATGAAAGGGGGTACCAGTGTGCTTTCTGGCTACCTAAAGCTCTGCAAAAGACCTAGAGGAGCATTTCATTTCCCTCAATTTTGTCTTCTACCCTGACCTTCACCCTCATCTTCTGAGAGGACCTCGCCGGAGTTCGACGAATAGGAGGTGATCATGGCAAGGTTGTCATGAGAAATTGATTCCGTCATCGAGTTCGCGAGATCGAGGCGAAGATGTTGGTGGTCTCGGTTCGTGCACACGTGCAACAGGGAGCAGAGTCAACCATCGGATTGACCACTTGCTTGTGCGTGGAGCATCGTGAGGTTGAAGACAACCCTGACGCGCAATTACGTCCTTGCCTTTGTGTGGGCAGTGAAGAGGTAAGGGCAAAGTTTCCTTTTGATCCTTTTAATCTAGAGTTAGGGAGAACGACTGAGGGCCGTTGGATCCCACTTGGTCCAGCGGACCACTGATTGAACGACCAAGGAATTTTGATGAAATCATAATGTATTAGAAAATCCAAGAAAATGAATTTTCTTTGCAAAATTCATAGAATCTTCTAGGAAGCCCTAATGAGAAAAGTTTATACATTAAAGTTGCTTAGAAAAACACGAGGAACACATTAAAATTAATTTGAGACCTGGTTTCGTACCTATTTGCAAAAGTACATTAATTTGATTAAAAGTGTGGTTAAAAACCCTAATTGAGGGTAAAGGATGAATCTTTGAGGTTTAAGGGGTTATTTTGGGAAGTATTAACCTATTGAATATTAGAGTAAAGTTGCAATCCATTTTACATGAAAGGTTGATTAATTTAGGGTTCCATGTGCATAAATGAGCATTAATGGGCCTTGAAACCTTAATGTCAGTAATTATGATTCATAATGGCTTTAATTGTTTAAATTCATGTATTAAGCTTAAATATGATGGTTCTAAGCTAATTTGAGTATGAAAGTTTCTAATTGTGGATAAATACCCTTAATATAGAAATTAGGGTTTTCTAATGGTTAAAGGTGGAATTAAATAGAATTCATGTGTGAATTAGATCATAATGAACTATGAGTAGCTAATCCAGAAGAAACCAAAGATGATAATTGGGCCTAATGATCTTGTTGTGAATTAAAAGGATTAAAATGGTAGCTTTAAGGTAAAAGAGTCTTAATGGACTTAATCGATGGTTTGTTGTTCCTTTAATCCGAAATTAAGGTTACATGTCAAAAGGGTAACCGTAATATATTTCATGAAGAGTAGATGAGAAAATTAGGGTTTGAGAGTAATTGTATAAAATTAAGGTTTAAAATAGTATAAATGAAGTGAAACCCTAATTGCAATGGAAACCCTAAAAGTGGACTATAAACCCTAGGAAGCGATCTAAGTTTAATAGATCTTGATGGCATGATCAATGATAGGAATTGGATGCATATTTCAGGATCATCTTCTGTGCTTGCTTATTACTGGATTTCTTGCTTAGTTGGATTATTTCTGCACTCAAGTCAGCCTGACAGGTATGTGGCTAATTATGGTTAATCGCATTAGTTTCTTGAAGAATTTCCCGGATGATTCATCGCATTGAATGCAACTTAATAGTTTGGATGTTCATACTTGCAAATTATAAAGTCACTACGATTATCGCAATAATAGTACAAGTGTGTATTCTCGCACCTACATGCCACCCTGATGGATGATGCAAAAAGGTAAATCCCAGGAGGGAAGACCCATGGGCACCATGAAGGGTGACCCCAGGCACCAAGCTCGGGATTGAGAAGGTGGCCTATGATATTGCATGACTCAAGGGCACCTTGAAGGGTGACCCCAGGCACCAAGCTCGGGATTGAGAAGGTGGCCTTAAGTCAATGGAAAAAGAGAAACCCGAAAGGGGGTATGCCAAGGTTAGGGCAAAAGTGGTGGAGAATGGCACACTGAAAAGCATAATATGGCTTGTTAATTAAATTGATTGTGATAATTAGATTGTTATCCATACTTGCGAAATTTTGGTTGTCCCCACATACCGGCATATTTTGATATGCTGACTGACGTTTTGTTTGTCGGCATTTTAGGTACAAGATTGAAAAGGATAAACAGTAAAGTGGCATATGTGGAATTAAATAAGAATTAAATTACAAAGGAGGATTAGTTAGAATAGACTCTAGATGTGGATAGAAGTAGATATCTAAGCTTTTGAAAAGGTATGAAAAGTTTTATTTTATACCAGTTTTCAGTTTAGTTAGTAGAATTTCATAATTATTACTGATTAATTGTCGAACATTTGATCTTTTTAATTGGGATAACGACTCTGACCTCTTAGTCTCCCTTAATTGGGGGTTACTGGGAGGCGGGGTCGTTACATAATGAGACACTATCATGCTTCTCATTCAGCTCCTTAGACATTTGTTGTGGTGCCCCGCTCTTCATAAAAGGTGGACCCCCTATGATAGAGGTGGTTGGGTGTAATCTCATGGACCCATAGCTAGCACATCTGTTGTAATATTTTTTCTGATATAGTAGTCTTTCAAATAGATTTGTATATTATGTTTGTGTTTAGGTATATATATAACACTATATACAATTTTTTAGGGATTGAGGTCATGTCGTCTTTTACTAGAAGGATATGTCGTTGCATTGGGTGAGTCTTACCCACGCCTCCAAGTGACTTGATTCATGGTACTCTAATGCCCTCCGATGTGTTTTGCATGACGTTAAGGTTTGTCTATGATGCTTAGAAACATATTGCACTGCCATATGGCCACCCCAACCATGAGACAATAGGTGATGCAGAAGGCGGTGTGGTTGCATGACCCAAAGCAAGAGTTGGCTATACTAATGTATGCTAAATTTATTTATTTTTTATTTGTATATAATTGATTATTGATATGAGAATATATATATAGGACACAACACCTAAAAAAATTTTACAGTTCATACTTCACTTCCTCCTAAAGATATTCAATCATCTACTTGGATTACAAAGGACATATTTGACTCACTAGGTTCTAATTGCAGGGGTTGGCAGTATGGCTAGGCGACTTTGAATAAGGGTCGCCCATGATGGTCCATATTAAGGAGGACGTTGTAGGTCAAGCTCATGATACAAGTATATTTTTGCAAGATGTTATGGAGCGGTTTACTTATGGTTGGTTGAATATAATTGTGATAGAACTTCGGATATGGTGAGATCTTATGGCTAAATACCTCGTTTTATATATGTTGATCTATTCTCTTATATATTAATGCATACATGATATATGTTTTGTAGCTGCTTATACAGGGTGTGTACTGAGTTCACACTACCTCATGTGGCATTTCTAATTCCACCTTTGATTATCTATACACAATATTTGCTACTGAATATTGCTCTACCGCATTTAAATATTTTGTTAATGCAAGAAAGAGCATGATTACAACTCCTTTCAATGTTGAGTAAATTTTAGTTACTTTGCTTATTATTTTGACTTAAGAATTATATTTCATTGTGGATTTTGAGTTTTCTTTTGTTTTCCTTCTTTTCACTCAGGAATAATCATTGGATATTTTTGGTAATTGTCCCCGAGATGTTGATTGTGTATTATGTAGATCATAAGGATTACAAAATAGATAGTGTGGGATAAAAAATGAAAAAGGAATTAATCATGTGGGTAAATTTTATATCCATTAATATATATTAATATTTTCATCACTAATTACATGAATATTTACTAATTCAATTCAATGAGTTTCATTAACTTATAGGGGTACGAAAGAATTGAAAAAGGTTGGAGGAAATGTGTATAAGAAAAACAAAGAGTTAAGTTGGAAGAATGTTGAGGTAGTCTTTTGACTCCAATACATATTTATGCCAACTATGTATAATTTTATTTATTAACATTTTTATGGGGGTAAATTTATAGTGACATATATAAGATAATGGTTGGGCATGCAGATACTATGTGATGTGGTATATGGACTTGATTGTCATATGAGGGGGCACTAGGCATCCACTTTATATAAAATGTAATCTATATATAGTCTTGATCATAATAAGTAAATAGTATCATTTGACAATATAAAAATATAAAATCAAACTCTTTAGTTATGTCATTTTTTGTAGTTGTTTGACACAAAAGAACCCTCTGCAAAAGAAGAGATTGATGACATATAAGAACAATGGACATGCCTTCATTAAGGAAGTAAAATTTGAATTTGATTGGGATAAAATATGAGTTTTCAATAATTTGATGTCACTAATTATTTCTATATACATGTGGTGCTTATGAATTCTTACAACTTTAAATTTGATGCGAGTGAATTATTGGTGCATATGTGAATGATGAATACATACAGGTTTATCAATGAATGTGAAGATGAATGAATACAATGACAATTGTGTATGTCATGAGAAATATTAATTGGTGCATATGTGAATGATGTATATATACATGTCTGTGAATTAATTTAAAGATGAATGAATACAATGAGAATTATATTTTTACATGTCATGAGAATAGAATTAGAGAATGGATCTTGTATGTGGGTAGATTTTGTTAGTTATTGTATGTTTTACAGGTGTGTTGGCTTGTTGTTAAGATGAACACGGGATGAAACCTACAGTTCTTATGAACTGTAGGTACTACATTCTATTGAATAGTTGAGAAGTAGGTCAACGTACTTGTTATTTAAAAAAATACATAAATGTGTCGCCTACCGTTACCACAAATGGATGTGCAGGTATTAATCATAAATTATTATAATATAATCAAAACACGACCGTGTTACCAACTGGCTTGGCGTTGGTTGTGGTGTGAAACTGACAACACAATTGTATATGTCATTGATGTTTTTATTAACCAACAACACAGAAATCTTTATCAGTTAAAAGTGCCATCTGGTATGACAGTGCAATGTTAGTTGTGGAACCAAAACCAATGACACATAATGTTGACTCATTGGTCGGGTCGTCAGTTTCTTAAATCATAGCAACTGAGGTTGGGTATGTGTCGTCGGTTTACGTGTTCCTAAAAAAATAACGTTGTAGCGCTTAACTATAGTATCATCCACTTAGGTGTTAGTACAAAACCAACATTAGGGGTTATTATGACCGATGATAGAGGTGGTATCTATACTAGTGAGTCACTATGCCACTTAGTAAACAAAATACGGAAGATATTATAGAATATATCATATATGTATTTTTTTAATTATAGTGAATCATAGGATAATAAAGACACACGAAAAAAAAGCATTTCCTTAGAAAAATGAGAGGAACCTAGATCTAATTCACTTTATCTTTTTTTTAAAATAAATTGATTTAACATTGTTTAGTATACATTTTGCAAATAAAGAAAAATAATTAATATATGTATAATATGTGGAAAATTTCCTACAATTTGTATTGTAAAGATACACAATTTCATGTTTCTAAGGTCCTATATTTTGCTTTAATACAATGAAATTTTATATATGACTCTAGTGACAGAATGTTAGGGCTCTAAATATATACTATTTTACTCTACTAAGTGACACAACTCATTTTTGTCTTCCATGTTCCCTACAAATACTAGACTATTTGGTTATGTAATCCTTGTTTTTGTTTCCTATAAAGGTTAGACTTTTTTTGTAATCCTTGTTCCTTGGTTATAATCTTCCAATATCTACCATAAAGCGCTATCTCTCTTTTGCATCTGCCTCTCCAATTTGGCCACACCAAAGAAACAATCTACCTTAAAAACATTCCACCCTCACTTGAGCTTGTCCATAGTTTCCATATCAGTCATAGGGTGACCCTCATCGCTATGGAATAAAGGTAAATTCTTTGATTTAAGCATCTTACACAAGGGTTTAGCATATATGCATCTGGAAGAGCCATATTTCCAAAACTCATGAGAGAAAAAAGAAATAGTATAGTTGTTAGTTTTGCATAGTAGATAGACACAACACTGAGGCAACAACAAGAAAAATTAAAATTATTAGGGACAGGAATTTGAATGTGTAGCTCAAGCTTCAGACCGATTATCTTATATTTTTCATATTTCTTAGTGACAAGAAGAGATTAATCATCACTAAGTTCTCACCAGGTGAAAAAGTCACAGTTATTAAACAACATCAGGTTGTTGTCTATGTTAAATCATACCTTAGTATCCTATATTCCCTACTGGAACCTGCAATGAGAAAAGAATAATGGACTTCATATGCAGGTTTGGGCTGGTAGCAATAGTTTCATGTGAGATCATCTTAAACCTTATTTTGTCTTAGCTTTTATGCAAATGAAAGTTCACTTAGTTGTAACTTCTATTTTTCTAGATGTATCAAGTTGAATTCAACCTTATTTTATACACACATGAAAGGAATTTAGTTTTTTATTATTTATGTGATTACATTTTTTGAATGTATCGCATTATTATTCTTGTTTCATAAATTAGTGGAATTTCCAAGAATGCAAATAGGATGTCTAATCCTATCCTTTTAAGTATCATATGATGTATCACCAGGTTGACCTATAATTAAGAAATTCTTACATAATACAAATAACATCGTATTCTACAACCTTGGACTACTTATTTGATTTGTACAAGTAATAATATATACCTTCACCAAATCTAAAACAAAGACGACCCATCAATCAATTGTAAACTTATGATTTTCAACATAACCATGAAAATGCAAAATTCAATTTTAAATGGTAAGACTATTTTGTGTGGCTACATGCATTAAATTTACACCAAGTAAGGTCGCGTATGGTGACCCAAAAACATGATTCTTTTGTTGTGGTGTGTTTCTTTTGCTTCCACATGTTTGGTTTAGTGCAAAAAAATGTCAAGGCAAGTTCAGTAATGTTTTGTCGTTAAGCCTTTGAAAAATGAAAATCTAATTACATTCATGGTTGGTGCAATCATTCTAAACATTACATAAATGACAGTGTTACCCCTAGTCTTTTTTTCTTTAACCAGCTTCCACCTAACCCTCAACGTCACTCATGAGGCCCTACTTTGTCATCAATATTATTGTCAAGGAGTAAACAACACTTGTTCCTTGTCCTTTGTTTTGGGTGATAGATAAATGATTCATGAAGTCTCAATACTATCATAGTAGCAAACTCGCCACTCCTTTCCACCATAGTGTATGCATTCAACTTCTTGCCACCATGATAAGTTCACAGACAACATAAATATCAATTCTAGTAATTAAAGAAAATGTGAGTAATTTGAAACCATGAGTATAAAAATTGTTCATAACATTAAACAAAATCATTATGGTGGAAGTGTGGCATCTAAATGTTCCCTTGAATAATGGTCCAAATCAAACATGCAATTGAACAACTAAGGTAGGTTAAAAGAGAAAACAAGAACATCTTAGTACAAACACAAAATGATTAGACTTATTTCTAGATTTGAAGATGTAGTTCATAATATGCATTTCTATATAGAGACACAAATTCCTCTTCTAGATTTTTTACAGCCCTATTTGTAGTTCATTGTAAGATAGAAATGTGATTATTGAACGTTGTTGCAATGTTGAGTACAACATTCACCGACTCAAATTCCAAACAACCACATTTCTCAATGACGATCTCATATAGTCTATCACACCCAACCACCAAGTTCATCATCACATAAGGGACATGGTCATTAAAATGATTAAATGAAAAAATATATTCAAACTTACCAACAATAATACACATACCATTCATACTAGATGACGTATCAATAGGTAATGACTAATTGGATGTAATATTGATGCACACGTGGTTTGGGTGGAATTAGATTCTTAGGTTGTGTTTCATCTCATCGCTAGGTGAATATTAAGAATTGCATAAAATGTATTTGTGTCATCACAATCTATAAGGCAATAGATGTAGGTTTAGGGTTATTGTTTAATACCAAAAAATATGAAAACAACTGTGCTTAGTTATGTACATAGAGCTTTGCACCAATTATGTCATTGAAGTCCAGATTTAGCCAAATCAATGACATGATGGTATCAGTGGCGGCATCATGGGGGTCAAGAAGGGGCATGTGCCCCCCACCCTCTCCCTCTAATTTTGAAATTTTTTAAATATATATGTTGTGTATATTTCACATGGTATCATAGTTAATATTTTTTATGTTTCATGTACTTCACACACTCTTAATTTATTTTCAAAATATGTAAACTTTCTTTCATAAATAATGTCATTATCAACACGATATTATGTAAGGAATTACAAATAAAAATATATTAAAATAGAATATTGTTCATAAAAATTAGTGACATTCCTTAGTTTTACAAATATATCTCAATGTTTCATCATTAACAAATTGTACCTTTTTTATTAAACATAATAACATATGTATCAAACATACAGACATTATTGTCAACTTTTTAACAATTACTTTACACCTGTTTTTATAATGCTTACATAAAAAATTCAATATCTAGAGTTAATAGTATACTTTATAAAATGTCAAATATTTTTATACATAAAATATTTAAAATTATAACAAATACAACAAGTAGACAGTTGTATAGGAAATGAAGAAATAAAAATTGATACTTATAGTTATTTTTATACTATATGGATCACCAAATACTTTATATAATATATAAATAATTTAGTGTGTAACAAATATGGCAAGTACATAGGTAATTAGTAAATTAAAAAATGATATCTATAGTTAATGGTATACTCCATGAGATATCAGATATTGTTATATTATGTATAACTAATTAAATATATAATAAATAACAAGTATGTCGTTCTATGGGTGTATATTTCACTTGTACAAATAATTTCTAATGATTCTTTTCTATTATGGGTGTAATGCATGCTAGGAAAAGTAGAGTCAAATGAAATATGACACTTTCTTAGTAGTACATGGTGTCAGGATAAATTTATTAATAATATTTTAAATTGTGTGTACCATTTTGAATTTTATACATCAATATATATTTGTCAAAATAATATAATAATATATTGTCATGAAATTAACCCTTAAAAGTATACTTCTATTTACAAATTATGTTTCTAAATTATAAATATTATTTCATCATAATGTCAAAGATAATATATTTTGATATTTTCTCAATTTCCAACACAAGATAGAAATAATTATCTTTAGAACTCAATGAATAATAGATTGTTGTAACGTTTATTAGTTTGTTAGGTAAAAGTAATGGATAAGTTTATACCAGGATAAGTATCTTCATTTAACTTCACATTACTATAGTATTATTTTTTGATTTATATATTATAATAGTCATTTCCACGTGGTACTACTCATATATTCATTTTTTTTTACTTTGTGTTACTTTTTAATTACTTGACTTGTCAAAGTCATCACGTAGAAAAATACTTGCATGATATTGAAAAACAAATAATAATCCACACAATCAATATTGAACATTAAATTTATGTGATTTTTTCAAAATGATCTATATTTATGGAGAATTATTTCCAAGGAATAGTTGGCCTTATATAAAAAAAATCTTTTCAATGTTCATGGTCTCCATTTTAAACTCAACTTAAATGTAAAAAAATCTAAAATGTATGTAGAATGTTATAGTATACATAATCCTACACAATAATACACATACATAGAAGATTATTTAAATCATATTTAAAATTAAATACTCCATAAACTAATGAGTTGTCTTGCTTTTTCCCTACATGCTTAATGCCACATGATCCAAATATGCAATTATGATCGTATGGAAAAGTGGAATCAAATCAATAGATGATGCATGAACCTCACACACACACACACACACACACACACATAAATATATATATATATATATATATATATATATATATATATATATATATATATATTCATGAATATGATTGTGATAAAGTATCTAATTATCTTACTCTGAGCATATCCAATCTATACATGAATGTAATTTACATTTTTTATGTTGAATCGATGCCTTCTTATTGTGATTTTGTGACTTGATTTGATATATGAGATACATATTTTGATTTATATTGGATTGTAAACTTGTAATTATGGTTCTAAATTTCTTTCATTAAAGTCTGTCATTATGACATGACCTCCAAAAGATTAATTCTCCCTTTTATGTTTCTTTTGGGCTCGTGTAGAACATCAAGACATCTTTCATTTTTGGTAATGGATGCATTTCTCAATGCTTTCTAGTATTAATCAGCTAATTAAAAAAATTGAGCTTGCCTTTTCCATTGCGAACTTTTACACAAACATACAACCACTTCAATTTACAATGTGGAAAGACTACACTTAACAACTAGCTAAACTACTAACATATATTTTTGATTGTATCACATGTTGTGGGTTCAAAACCCATCGAGCAACTAAATAGTTTTTTTATACAACAACAATTAAAGGTCACAAATTGTGGTTTTGATGGGTCCATAGACCCCTATACAACATAGAAAAAAGTGGAAAGACATATTTTCTTTCTATATTTAAAGTAATGTTTTTGTCCATGGAGTCAAAATACACATATTCATATCTAATGGTAATGACGGCACCTATAAGGAGGTGTTATGAATTCTTTCTAGAATCAAATATATATATATATATATATATATATATATATATATATATATATATTTGTGTGTGTAAAGGTTTGTGTTTGTTTTAGTAATTGGAACACATGATGTTGACTAAGGAGAGTAGCTTAAGATTCTCAATATCTTTATATTATCACATGTTGTTTCTATTTCATAATCTTGCTAAAGATGGCAAAACATGTGCGCAATGATGACTTACAAAGCATGAAGTATTTACTGAAATGAGAAAGTAGGGGATATTGTTGACTTGCTTCTCATTTATACCAAAAGTCCTAAAGCATGAGTAAATGGATTTCTTTCACTCACCAAGTTCCATAGATAAATTTCTTTGAATTGTAAACCATTAAAAATGATGAAGATTGCAAGGACAAATTCTTTAGAAAAAGTTCACTATTAATATATTGCCTTCAGTAAAAGAAAAACATGTCATTATTCTCATAGAAATATCACCTTTGTTGCATGTCTCTATTATCTCAAATATCTTATTTAAATTGACACTAATTTTTCTTAACCAGCCATGTCTTTTATAATATGTGTGCCCTCTACTAGGTCAATTGGGTCATGTGTTGTGGATGTTTCAATCTTGAAGCTCCATGTTCTTTACAAAAGTTATGAACAATAAATTATGATAAGGCCCATAGTAATATGGTAGTGAAAAGTATGAGTGCATGGTATGAGAGCATGATGTTACATTTTGCTTGTATTGAAGACATATTGTTATAACATTACAATGATTAAAGTTTTACAAGATAAATGAAGATGGAACACCCAGATGGTTATATCATTCATTGTTACCAAGATGTCTCATATTTGAGCCATGATGATGGAATGAATACAATTGTCAATTAAAAATGGTGATTGAAGTTGTTAACATCTGAAGGAAAACATAAATATATATGATTTTTAACTAATGTGTCCAATAGTATGTGAAACTTTTATAATTAGGTCATAGGTCCAATTACAATGGAAATGATAAAAATGATGTTATCCTTGTGCCAATTATTGTTAGATTTAAGTTAATATAAAATTTATTTACTATTTGTACTTTTCTATCAATATATGATTACTTGCATAGATATTCCACAAGTTAGATTAAATTCATGTTGTTAGGGTTGAGCATTGGCTCGTGTTCAACCCGACCCGATCCAAACCGCAACTTGACCCATAGAACCCGATCCAAACCTGACCCACAATTTTCTATGGACGCGCTAGGTCCTTGATATTAGGCCCATATTTTAACATGGGTCGGATTAGAGCCTAGGTAAATCTGAACCCGAGGACCTAAAGACCCGACCTATGATATATATTTAGTACATACCAAATTATATATATTATGCTTCATATTTATCATGTATTCTATATTAAATAGTAATTTACTTTATTTAATATAATAAGATAAAGTTTCAAAGAATTGTATCGCTAACCCATTGATAAACAACAATTTGTTGGGTAATGAGCATTGTCAACCTCTTTGGTGTCTCATTAATCATTCAATATTTATTTTAAACCATATGCACGCTAGTTATTCATTTTAACTTTTTTGCTATCTACTTTCAGTCAATTTGTTGTTGCAAACATTAGTATTTTTTACTGTTAGAACATAATATTCGAAAAGTATAAATTGAAAGATTATAGATTTCGTGATTGGATGCAAAAATCATGTTATCCATTTTATATTTGTTTGTTAAATCACATACATTTGCTCCCATTTTTAGTTTCATATTTTAAAATTGTTGTTTGTCTATTTATACTTCCTAAGAAAATATTAATATTTCTCTAATCTAAATAAATGAGTGTATCATGTATTTGTTGCCATGTTGTGTTCGTATCATAATATGTGTTGTTGATTGGTTCAAAGTTTTTGTTTCTATTAGAAATATTTAGTTTTTGGATGAACATGTAGTGTTTAACATCAAAAAAGCAAGTGTATGTGAGATCAAAGTTTACACAAAGAAAAGAGTGTACATTTATACTTGTACTGCATATAGACTCTAACATAAATAATTTCAATGTAAGATAGTGAGAATTTGGTAATGCAACTATCTTTATTTTGGACAAAAGTTTCAACACGGGCTGAACCCGAACCTAGCCTATAACTCGAATATATAACATGGGCCATATTTGGACCTATAAAGTGTTAAAATTTTAGTGCTAAGACATGGCCTGCAACCCGCTATTGAAATCTAGGTTCGGGTTTGGGCTTTAGTAAACCTAAAACAACCTGAGCCAATGTTCAACCCTAGATTTTGTGGTTGTTGAAGTATATGAACTCCATATTATGTGCAGAATCTTAATTATTCGATTACTAGCCAATATAATCTATCGAAGAAATTAGATTTTTGATATTATTAATATTGTTGTCAAAGAATGAGTAAGGGATATGACAATTTTGTTATTGAACTATTTATTTTCATGTTCAGGAATAAATTAATAAAGCTACAACCATATATTTGTTATATTTTAAAAGAGAATATAAAAAATGCTACTTTCATTCATGCATTTAGTGATATGGAATGATTTGTTACTAATTTCATTGGGTATAAGTTTTGTTGGAACATAAGTTGCATGTTTCTAGACTTCACTTAAAAGAATATATCGCCATCATGGTGGTGCAGTCTGTCTCTAATGGAAAAGGTATACTAATAAGGAGGAAGTCATTGTACATATATAAAAAGATGAATATGCATGTTTGTTTATTGTCTTTCTTTTTCCCATTTATAACTATTTACTTTGAAATTATGAAGAGATAAAATACTCTTACTATCAATATATGTGTATCGCATCGAGTAGTATTAAAAATTGTTTATTTAATTGTTGTGTTACATTGACTCTTTGATATATGAGTTATGGTATGCCAATATAACATGTCAAAATAATATTATTGCAGCATTAAAAATTGTTGGAATTAGACCGAGGATGTAGGCACTCTGTCTGATGTGATATATGCAATACCATATGTGAAAAAATGATAAATTTAGGGGATGGAACGAGATTTTTTTTCAACATGCAAATTTTGTCCAAACTATCTACTTATTGAAACATCCGATGGAAAATGAGACTTCTCAAAGGCAATCACTTTATTCTATTTGAAAGAACTTTAATTAAATTAGTATCTCCTTTTCTACAATATCACTACTATCGTATATAGAGATGGGGGGGGACAATCACCCTAAACTACTAATATTTGTCTGAGACATCCAACTTCTTTAAAAGGAGTTTTAATAAATTGAAGGGGAATATTATTCTTTAATAATTTGTGAATGTTTACCTTAAGGGCCTCATTCTCATTAGTAATTTTAAGGTATAGACACCTTGATACATACTATGATTTATTTGATAAATGCTTCTGAGCTTCCTCCAAGTTGATGCCATGGAAAACAATCTCATGTCAGTTGTTGGTCCTAACATTGAACCAGGGTTTGACATTTAATATGCACAGTCAATGCCATTGTTTGATTTGTAAAAGATTTACATGTACAATAAAAATCAATTTTTTTTATATTTCTATATTAGACTTTGACTATTAACCATAAAAAAAATACGATGAACAATGTGTAGTAAATGTTGAAGTGTGACATCCCCAGATTTTCTAAAACTTAATCTAATGTGTGACGTCCAAATTGAAACCTCACCTCAGTGAAGAGTCCCAATTTAGACACCCCACACTAGGATAAGAAGAATAAAATCAAGGGAGTCAGAAGGAAACAATCAGTAGCACATGTACATGAACAATAATAAAACCATACACACATGCTCACCATTCAACATATAATTATAACATGAATTGTTACAACATTTGATATTATATATTGAACAGCAAACTTATACATATACATGTACTACCTCTAAACTACAGGATCATAAGACAATAGGTCCACCTAAACAGCAGCTCGCCACACAACTCACAACTATCCTGGATCTTCAAGAGCATAACCACAACCTAAACAAAAGATTACATGCAGTACACGTCAGCATAATATTCAAGAATATTGTACTGAGTACGCCTATGTGTTTTTTATATACCTCTCATCATATCTTGGAAATAAGATAAAACTAATGTACTTAGCAGTAACAGAAGAATATAAGAAAATCATATACTTGCACAAAGATATTCATTAACAAAAGAGAACACATATTTTAAGCTTATTTCCATCATATATCTCGTGCATCTACCCCTAGGGCTTTGATGTCTTTAGGCCTTGTCATATAAATCGCACATCTGCCCCTAGGGCTTTGATGTTTGTCAATGCACTGTACTACCAAAGAGTTTAGTGCTATCATATGATGGATCAGATATTTTAGGTTTCATGTGTTCATAGACATAGGTACAGAAAATCAAGCAACATATCATGCAAGAACAATCATATCATCCAATATCATATGCCAAGTATTTTACTACACATATAACACAAGCATATTGTATAATAAGCCAAGTAAGAGATAATGGTGTACCTTAGATCAAGATATCCTAATCACATATTCTTGATGTCAACTCTAATCTTGGTCAAACCCTGGTTAAGATAAGATCATGTACCATCGTCAGATTCTCATCATCATACATCTCATCTTAACCCTAGTTGTGTTCATTAGGGTTTATCTTATCTCATAAAAGCCTAGTTACTTGCATCACCATCAAAGCTTATCTCAAATCCTCAAACTGAACTTAAGTCCTCGAAGAAAAACATAGATCATCATAAAAATCTTATGTCATCTATATAAGACTTATATCATATCATCAAAACTTATATCATCTATTCCATCTATCATATATATTCCAACAAGTCTCTAGACAGCTAATCTAGAACTACTCTCTCTTCTAGACTGATGTCATTCACTTTCACTTAGGTTGCATGATCACCTCCTACTTGTACATGTGTGGGGACACATTTTTGTAATACATATACATAATAAAATATTATATAGTTTTTCTCCGATAAAACAAGCATCAGAGAAAACTATCAAGGTTCGATCTGATTGGAATCCAAAACCAAATCTTGAAAATGAGTGTCCCACACATAGTAGAGAGTACAGTGTCATGAAAACTAGTGAGAAGGGTGAGAACAAGGGGTACACTAGTGTAGCTACTCTAGACAACATGCACAATATGTCTAGGGTTTCTCTTCCCTTGATGTACGTCATTTCCAAATAGTGCAACGTCCCACACCGCTGCACTACAAGGAAAGAACGACATCTAAGGACTTGCTATTCAACAAGCACCAGTCTAGACCTAGTTCTCAAACATCTAGGTGCTAACCTAGAGGCTAGGTCAGATCTAGTCTCTAAAAGATGACTAATCTAACCCTAAAGATTATTATAAAAATCTTATGTCATCTATATAAGACTTATATCATATCATCAAAACTTATATCATCTATTCCATCTATCATATATATTCCAACAAGGCTCTAGACATCTAATCTAGAACTACTCTCTCTTCTAGACTGATGTCATTCACTTTCACTTAGGTTGAATGATCACCTCCTACTTGTACATGTGTGGGGACACATTTTTGTAATGCATATACATAATAAAATACTATATAGTTTTTCTCCGATAAAACAAGCATCAGAGAAAACTATCAAGGTTCGATCCAATTGGAATCCAAAACCAAATCTTGAAAATGAGTGTCCCACACATAGTAGAGAGTACAGTGTCATGAAAACTAGTGAGAAGGGTGAGAACAAGGGGTAGACTAGTATAGCTACTCTAGACAACATGCACAATATGTCTAGGGTTTCTCTTCCCTTGATGTACGTCATTTCCAAATAGTGCAACGTCCCACACCGTTGCACTACAAGGAAAGAACGACATCTAAGGACTTGCTATTCAACAAGCACCAGTCTAGACCTAGTTCTCAAACATCTAGGTGCTAACCTAGAGGCTAGGTCAGATCTAGTCTCTAAAAGATGACTAATCTAACCCTAAAGATATTTTTAAGTTCAAGGTTCTTTAGTTTCAATTTGGACGTCACACATCAGATTAAGTTTTAAAAAATCCGGGGACATCACATGAAGCGTCATCAATACAAGGTTCTTGATAATATTGGTGTGGAGAGAATACATAAGAATTTACATCATTTTTACATATGTAAGAATGATAAGAGTTAACCAAATGACATCGCCAAAATAAGAAAAAACAAGTCATAAGGAAGGGAACAAAACTACCAACCTTAATGCACCCAATAGTGCAATTGGTAATAGTAAAATAATTTTTGGGAGCAAGACATAGAAAAACCAACAAAAATGATAATTAATAATATATTTTCTTGCATTTGTGTATTTTCAATATATAATCATTAATTTATCTATTTATTACACATAGGGTCAGTCACATGCAAATCATGGGCATCCACTAGTCTTTATAAATAAACATCAATTTTTGAATTTATTTGTATGTTTGTAGGTCTCCATTTGTCCATGTCGTTGACATTAAAAAAATTTAAATGCAGACTTTGGACCTAATATGACTCATATCTCACTTGTATTCACTAAACATACACATTGGAAGTTTACGTAGAATAGTGGATAACTGAATATTTTGAAAACTAAGTCCAACATCTATAGACCAATAACCTTATAAGGTTTTATGAATTGAATTTTAGAATTGTGGTCAAAGCTACCTCAAGCCTATATGTCTCTATGGGGACAATGAATGACTAAATGACTTTTATAGTTTCTAAGGCACATGATGGGGTTTTAATTTAGACATAAAAAACTTCAATCATACAGGTTAGACCAATATATTATAATAAGAAAAAGCTAAAAAGAATAAAGCACAAATAGGAAAAGTATTTGTAATGGTTTTTGGCCTGAAATGGCATATATCCACTACCTAATAAGTTCCTATTACTAGGGTATCTGAACCTAAGAATCACTTTTCATTAAGCATCATAAAATCTTACAATAATCCCCTATTCAACTCAAGGGGAACTAGCCTATTTTATGGGTGAAATAGCATAACCTAACTAAGGGTCAAACTTCCCTAACCAGAGGCCATCTTCCACTCACTTCTCTTCACTAAGAGAGAATTCAATCAAGGTCGAAAGAGATTGGGGGGAGAGAGAGATAGAGAGCTTTGCAATTTGACATTAGGATTACATTTCTAATTATACGTCCAATTAATTCAGTTAGAGTATCAAGTGGTTAAGCTCAAGGGATTTTCAAAATATATATTTTTTGGCAAGAATCTTGGCTATACGACATGTAGTACATTTCATGCATTGGAGCTCCCCAAATGACATATTTTTATAATGGAGCTTGCAACTATACAATATACATTATAGGAACAAATTTGCTATTTTCTTTGGTGTAGGCAAGGGTTCCATTACTATACAATATACATTATAGGAACAAATTTGCTATTTTCTTTGGTGTAGGCAAGGGTTCAAATGGAAGATTTTTCACTTCATCAGATCCCAAACATATTTATGAGCACTAAAAAAAATGACACAACTTCATAGTATCAATGATTCTAGAAAATCTCTAAACAAATCATTGTAATTAGAGCATGAGAGGTTAGTGCCTTCTTAAGTCTTGGACAGAAGCTTTGATAAATGATAAGAGCATTGTTCACTAAAGATTCTAAGTAAATTTCACTTGGTGCCTTCTTGAGTCTTGGATAGAAGACTAGAACAATTGAAGATTCAAGATGCACTTCAGTTGGTGCCTTCTTATTTCACCCCATACCCATGATCCCTTAGATAAACCATTTTACCCATGCCTTACCATGGTTGTCGTGAAGCAAAACGGTAGTGTTGGACACCTCTTTACAACAAAAATGTTACCACACTTCACTAACTACCCCACTTACTTGGGTTAAGATACCACCCCAAACATTAATATATAAACACTTATGCAGAGAACACCTACTAAAAAACCTCATTAATCTACTCTACTTCACATATCCTTTGTCCCACCACCCAACCCATCTCCGCCCACCTTCAAAATCCAACCTTGGTCATTCCACCTTCATTTGCCCTTCCATCCGAGGTGGAACAACTGGGATCTACTTGAAGGATCGATAGAGAAGGAGGATGAGGGGCTTATAGATAAATATATATATATCTTATCCATGTATAATTACATCCCCTTATCCCATCCAAATGAATTTCTTGTTACCATAAGCAACTAGAGCCTTTTGTGGGATACTTAGTTGTAGATGGGTTTGTGATACCATGTTGATTGAGAACGATGATGATGTATAACATTACTTATTATTCTTTGCTTCTATTTTCTTCCTATTTACGTTCCTTCTACCTCATTCTTGTTTCAATGTGTTTTTTGAACCATGTAAGTTATAGAAATAAGAGAGATCAGAGTTTCAAAAGGTCATGCTTCCTTAAATGAAATAGATTTTTCTTTATTATAACTTATTATACTGCCTCACCAGGCTTGTGTGGGATATCTAGGTTTCTAGGTTCACTTCCCTCCCACTTCAAAAATAGCATGAAATAAGGTTGGGTAGGAGGTGATAAGGGCCAAAGTACTCCCCCAATCCCCTATTACCACCCATCATCACCAAGTGTAGGAAAAGGGATGCGCTAGGAAACTTAGGCTTATGTGAGATGTTGGGTAGTTTTGTTTTCTCCCTTATCAATTGATCCTCATATGGCTGGACAAGTGGTGATATGGGAACTAGTATCCTAATACCACTCATGCCATCTATGGCCAACAAGTAGAAGATAGTTTTTGTCTACTTTTCGTATGTTTTGTTTGTCTTAGTAGCACAATCGTGTTGGATGTGTTTATTTCATTCCCCATTTCATTTATTGAATTAAATTATTTTTTCTCTACCCACCATGAGTGCATCCTCCCCCACCCCCTCTTGCCTTGACTCTTCAGTTGGTGTGGAAATATGTCATCCCATAAAACAACCCACTATACATATCGCTTCATTATACTCCTACTACATTGTTTATCTTGTGTTTGATTGATTATCTTGGTGATGATTACTAGTTGAAGTACTTAGTTAATTGTAATATGATTGGTATTGTATTTGAGGTTGGCTTGTTTTTAGTTGTTAAAAGAGATATTGTTAGTTCGTGACCATAGCTTTACTCTTAACTTAGTTCCTTATATTTGCATGGTACTTATTCTAATTCTACAAAAATAACAAGTATACCCTACAACCCTGGATTTTGTATGTAAACTAAAGATTAACCTAATCTCTTAGGTTTAGCACAATCTTCTTGATTTTATATCATTTACCACAATACGGCATACCAAGCTTGTAGGATTGTAGATCTAGTTGTGATATAGTGTGTACTATGGGTAATTGTGTAATCCTACTCCTAGTGTATTTCAAAGATACGAGTTGTAAATCTATGATCAGACAACTTGATCTAGTTTGGATCCTTCAAAAGTTTGCCTTCCACCCCTCTTAAGTTGTTCTACACCATATTAGTGGGTTTTGGCACTCACAAACCACATTTGGTCCTCTCCTTCATCCTCATCATGCTATTCCCATGTTTCATCCTAGCTCTACCATGAGACTAGACCCTAATGGTCTCTATTCCCCCCTCTCCCATCACTCCTCTTATTCAACAAAAGCACCACATGTACTACCTTCATTAGGCCTTGATAAGCCTAGATGACCCCTAATCTTCATAAAGCTTTATGCATAGGGTCATGAATCTATCCTTTACCACTACACACTATAGACATGACCTTCATGATCCTACCATCATATTCTAGTTCGAGGAGTACACAAGCTTCATGGAAACTTATAATCTCTTACTACATGCCATTTACCCTCAAATACCAACCACCTACTAACTTCATGGTTTCAAGTCCAAGTGGAGGCTTTTTGGAATGGTTTCCAACCTCTTCCTCTTAAAATAAGTTCCTTGCAAATTTTCCATTGACCTCTCTCCTTCGCTAGATCAACTACAATAAAAGTACTTTGAGTATTTACTTTTGTTTCCAACACTATGACCCCATAGATCAAGGTGGTTTCTTAGTATACATATTGAAATTTCCCCCCGACCTCATATCATGTTGCCCAAAGAAAAGGGGATTGGGGGACTAATGTTCAACCCTTTATTGGTGCATAGGGTAGTGAGGTGTTTGGTTGTATGTTAGTTACAAAAGAATTATCCATGACAAACCACGAGTTTCTAGGTTTCACATGATGTTTTTGATGACCTCATAATGTTAGGCATGGAGTTGACAGTCACAAAGAAGCCTAAATTCTACCTTTTCTACTTCACATATACTTGCTTACATATTAGTTTGATTAGTCAAATGACTTCTAAAGATAACATACTTTTTTCCTTTGATGGATATAACATATTACATTGTTTCCTATAAGGAGTCATAACTAAAATCATATATGATAATTATGTGATTCTTCAAATTGACCAAAATAGTAACCCATTCCCCATTTAAGATAATATTGAATATCTAGTAAAAGTTCTCATATATGGTCATATCTCATCACCTTCACTTTGGATCTACATCTATATCTGGAATACTACATTGATCCATGATATTACCAAGAATATTTTTTAATGAAATAAAAACAACATAAAAAGGATTTCAAGTGATTTGATCAGATACATGATGGTAGCCTGAACCCAACAAAAACCTTACCTTTTTACTACCTCCCATACAGTCTTGCTAGCAACACAACCTGAGCTAGGGCCACTAATTTGAAGAAAAATTGAAAACAAAGAAATCATGTTTTTCCCACTGCACACCATGCACCATGTGAAAATCTTAACGAGATCCCATGGATAATTTGGCCAAACTTTCCCAATTTATAAGTTTATCCAACAATTACCCTATTATTGCATTATAATACATTGATTAACTAGTTGATTGATCAGGCTCAAACTCTCACCAAAATAGAGTTATTAACTAATGCTATGAGCATTAGTCTATACTTGTAATTATATTTTGTTGCATTGTAACCCATTGACTGGCCCATAAATGGATTTTACTCAAATACTTTATCAAAGAAATTTCATTCACAAATGTTATTCAGTTGGACATCCTCTTATTTATCACCAATATAAACTACCAACTTCAAGTTTGCATAATAGGTTTTCAATTATATCTTTATCTCTTTATGATTGTGAAACACTAAAGGGATCAATAAGATCTCAGTTATATGTTGAGATCATACCGTTTACCCATTTTGGTATCAATCAATCATTGATCATATTTTCTTAAATTTGGAATGTTACATAAAAACTATGTGCAAGTGCCAATACAATTCCCCCCATTGCAAACAGGGATGCTCTTGAGTAGGAAATGGCAGGATTTTATGATAATTTGTCACTAAAGGATCTATAATATGATACTCTTCACTATGGTTCATAGTCAAATCGTTGTGGAGTGCACTCATAATTGCAATTTCTAGTGGAAGTTTGGTCACACACTACAATAAAATTAGGAACATATTATGACATTACTACACCAATGACACAATGGTTCAACATGGGAATGTGGTCAAAGGTTGTAACCATATGGGAGTACTTGTATAGTTTGTACTTGCTTTGGTAGTTCTATGATGATAACATAAACTAATACAATTATTAGGCTTGTTTGGTTTAGATAAGGTTGTGAGGTAAACATTTAAGTAAAATTGCATGTTGACTAGACTCGGTACGACATTAGATTGAAACACAAGATTGAAACCAAACAACTCCCTAGATTTGTTTCACATAGAAAATAATACCATGATAAATATGACAAACACCATTTATTTTCTTATTTTTTAATTGATTTTCCCTATATCTCACTCCAAAAGTAAATTCTTTTACCTCCAACCATATATGTTATCATCAAGAAGAAAGTGACCAATAGTTATCACAATTTTTCAGACCATTCAGAGTCTTAAATGAAAATATGAGTACAAAAAACATTATAAAAGTACAACTTGGATCCAAATATCACAACTGTCTATTGATTTGGTTACATGATTTCTTCACACGTGACACACAAAAAATATTGAAAATAGATATTATTTACAGACATATTTACACTTGAGACACAAACTATGTAGGAATCATAGGATAGGTTTTTGTCACATGTGCATAGGAATGATTATGAGATTGTGCTAGTTGATTTGACTCGTGTCTCAATAGGCATAACTTGATAACAATCTGATGCAGTGGAGGAGCCACATGGAGGTCGGAGTAGGCATGTGCCATACCCATATTTGGGCATACTACATTACTAACTCTATCCTAAGTTTTAAAAAAAATGAAAAAGTTTATTTGTTCCCTACCCATATGTAGGTATATCCTAACATTATACATGGTTCCCTTCCTAATACTTTTCCTTGGCTATGCCATTATTCTGGTCTATATTTTTACATGGATGGACCAAACCAAATCATTTTGACCCAATATACAGGTCGAGTCAGGACCTAGTTAAACTTGAAACTAAAAACTAAAAACCTAAATACCTAGATCCATTATATATATATATATACATGCAATATTTGAACATGGTCCTTTTTTAGATTATATTTAATCTAAAATATGTGGTTTGTCATGTGCGAGTGTAGTTATGTTACATGTACCCATTTGCAATATAACAAATTTACATTCTTCTACTATACAATCTATTTTTTTACTTAACAACATATACACAAACCACTTTTAGCGTTAGTATATATAGATTTTATTTATTATTATATATTCACTTTTTTATTTTTATTAGTAAATATGTTTCAAATATTTTCATTGTAATATTTTATTTGTATCGGCTTGAGCCTAATTAGAATATCGATTTAATTGTGTGAGCTGGGTAGAAGTTGGAGTGTTCAAATATTATCTACAATTAAATCTGAACTGCAACCTAGAGAAATCTAATTTAACTTGACTCAATGCTCATCTCTATATATGCATGTGACTTATCACCATAATTCATGTCGGAAACCAACTATATAACCATAAACATAATAAAGTTAGAATAAACATGAGACCATGCAAGCAAATCCGAACGCATCATATCATATGTTGTTTGCATTGGGACGAACTCAAAAGGACTACATTTGTATTTATCTCTATATCAAACATGTCAAAATAGACACATGAAAGCTACCCACAACAAGTTCAAAATTTTGGGCTTGGAAGTCCTCTCTCTAGAATGAGCTCAGCCCTCTCTCTAGAGAATTAGGGTGCATCGACGGTGGTTGTCGCCCCCTGCTCCTTATCTGGGTGGGTTGCTACTGATGCTCCAAGAACACCTAAGCCAACCACAACACCCTAGTCCTCCTCCTCTCCCTCTCTCGACCCAAGTCCCTATAGATTGGGTCGTTACCTCAGGAACCCTAAATACCATAGATCTAGGCTTCTGAGGAGGATGCCCCATACCTAACCGGTCTGAACCAAAACCGTCTTACCAGAGCACAAGCTATATCAGTTGAGATGACTTTTCCTCAAATCACCAAAACCCCCAATCTTCCAACAACCGCATCCAGATCTATGTCGCTCCAAGCACCATCCTATGGTTCGAGACTGGTCTAGACCGGCATGTCACAAAGTGGTCAAACCAGCGGAGGAGCTTTGAGTAGCATGGGAGTGATCGACGTTGAACCATAAGGGAGTGTGGCTGAGATAGCTAGGCTGGAACCAAGCCTAATGTAAATCCAAGGGGTGCCTACAATGAAAAATACCAGAGGTCCAACTGAATAAGCTCAAGCTAACAATAAGATGAGCAAGGGAAATCTCCACCAACAACACTCCAAAGAACATCAGGCTAAAGACACAACCAAGGATGATAAGGAAGACTAGAAAACGAAGGTGTAAGACCCCTGATTTGGCTTTTGGGATAATCTTGTTTCCTTGCTTGATTATATGCGTAGAACCTTAATCTAATCCTTTGAGATGCTTTTATCACATGTGGCAAGCTTATGTTTCCAGTTTGGTCCTATTTGGTTTATGTTTGAGTTGTGTATGCTTGTTTTGGACCAAGTTGCAATTTATCACATGTAGGTTGTGCCCTTTATTCTTTTGCATAATGATAGAGAGAATGATGCTATGGGGTGCCTTTCTTGGACCATGTTGATGATGTGACATTACATGGTGATATTATGGTTTCTAGGGTTTCCTTTGTTGTTGAGCTTTGACCATGAATTGGTTTTTGAAGTGTTGCAACCACAACACCTCACTTGGTGAGTGTTTTGATGGCAACACTTGTTCTAAGTGTGATTTGTTTCAACCTTGATGTCCTAGATGTGGTTTGGTCGAAGGGGTTTGTCCCCTAGTGATGTGTTTCGACAATGTTCAGTGGGTGATCCTTGTGTAGTGATCGCTACACATTTCTTTATTTCGACCCTTGATGTTTGTTGCAACTGCAACAAGGTGTGTAGTGGACCTAAGTGTTCGCTACACCACCTTGGTTGTATCACACTTCTATGCATGCATGTTTTAAGTGGTTTCATGGATGTTTCCTTGGTGTACAAGTATCCTTTTGGTGCTCTCTTGTGCAAGCATCTTTTTGTCCCTCCTTCTTCTCCACTCTCTTTTTTTCGTCCTTGGAGCTTTTTGGAGCAAAGAAGGGCTGATCTAGGTTCTTTGGTGGCTAACCAACCTTGCATGCGGTTCTCTTGAGCTTGGTCATCCTCCCTGTAGTGAACTTTGGTGATCTTATTACTTGGTAAGTTGATATCTCTCCTTGATCACGTTTTCTTTTGGATATCTACCCTACCTTCTTCTCCTTTCTTGGCCATGATAATATGGTTCTACCATGGTGGTTATCTTGAGAGAAACGTCACTTCAAAAGGGTCGGAGACTATGGTTTGACATTGTGATACCTAAGTGAGAGGAAGCTTTCTTCTCTTTCTCATTTCTTCTTCTTATTTGACCTAGGGTTTTTCACCCTCTTTCTTGATGTCTTCTTTGACCATGGTGTTCTTCTCTTTTGAAGTGATCTTGTGGCCAAAAGGTTGACCTTGGTTGGAGTTTCATCTTCTCTCTTCGAGATTGCAGTCTTGGAGCTTGATCCTCTACATAAGGTGGGTTATATAACTCTTCTCTATACTATTATTGCACCATTTTCTTACATGTATGTTTCTATTTTTATCTCTTAAATGTGATCCTAATATGCTAGATGAATATAATGTAATATACAGTTTAAGATTTGGTGATTATCATATGTGATTTGCTTCTACTCCTAAACCCTAACCTTTGTACCTAATTTTGTGGTGACTAAGGAATGGATGGTTTTCTCTTGCTTCTGATTAATGGATCTCTATCGACATGCATATTATTCGAGTATCTTGGAGTACCATGAAGTTTTAGTTCTATTTTGTATGTTTTAAATGTGGGTTTCATCTCTCTTAACAAGGTTCTTTCATGGTGATGTATATGATACATGTTTTAGGGTTTTGGTGATTATCCTTGCATGGAGGTTTCCTCTGAGATGATGTTTGGTTTTCTTGAGGATAACCTTATATTTCGACCATTTTGGTGTTATTTTGGTCTTGGTTGGGTGGTTGACTCGAGGTCGCTACACCCCTTGAACTTCCTTTTGGTCACTACACTAGTGGGTGGTTGTTGTGACCGCAATGACCCTTACCCTAGGGTATGGTCGCTACATTTCAACCTCCCTAGCAGTCGCAACATGAAGTCTTGAACATAATGGTCGCAACACCATGGCCTTGTTTTGGTTTATACCCTTTGGTTTGGTTTGTATGGTCGCTACACATCCTTGCTTCAATCGCAACAGGGTATTAACCCTAGATTGGTCGCAACAAGTGCACCTATGGTCGCTACACCGATGTAGGTCGCTACACCTAACCCCCTTCAGTAATAACACTTTGCGCATGGTCTATATATGATTATGTGCATATTAATTATTAATCAGAATCACCGATGCTTAATCCTAATACACTCCAAACATATGGGAGGTGATGAGCTAGGGTTTGGTGATTGAATGAAAATATGGAACCCTAATTGTAAGGCCCCTCAACTTGCTTATAGTGTTGGATAAGATTAATTACCATAGTCTAGTTCTTAGAACTCTAATATGACCTTTATATATTCTTTGCATTCATAATACAAGCTTAAGTTTCAAATTTGGTCCAATTTGGACACTATTTGAGCAAGTTATGTAATTTTATGTACATTTTGGACTTTTCTGCAATTTAACCAATTGAGAAGTTTTCTTTGCAATTTGTTACATGCATTATGTTACTTAGATTTTATGTTATAATTATTGAGCTTTTTGAGCCATGGGGCTCTTATTTGAACCTTTGTTTTGAGGTATTTTCCTTCAAGGGCATTTTAGGGTTTACCCATTTATCGATGAGCTACCTTTAGGAGCTATCAACCAATGGTTTGTTTTATTGGCTTGTAAATTAAACAAGCAGTGCCTAAGAAGGTCTCCATGAAGAGGGTAAGTTGCTTGTGTGGTTTCTTGTATATCCTTAATAGTTTAAGGCCATGGACAAATGGGGAGCTACTTGTAAGCCTCATTTTTCTTCTCTACCATATCCCCCAAGCTTTATATACTTATCCTTAGACTTGAAAATGAAGCTTTTTCTCTCTTCTACTTCCCTCTTTCTAAGATCCTCGTTCTCTTTCTATTCAGTTGTAGAAAACCTGTCCAAGTAGAAGAATAAGATGATCTCCTTGGAAGAAGTATCTAGGGTTCCGATTTGCTTCCTTCTAAGGTTGCTGAAGCTTCTTCTTGGTGAACTTGACCAAAATGAGTAAGTAGTTCCTTCTTTCCTCTATTTCCTTCTCTATTCTTCTTCCTCTTACCTCTCTCTAGGTTGTAACCATGTTGTTCCATGGTAGAAATTTCTCTAGAACTCAAAAGCCTATCTTTTCTTGCTCTTTCTTCTAGGGTTTTGCTTCCTTGTGGAGAAGGGTACCTATTTGGCCGAGTTCAGATCTGGAACTTGAGTTTCCTTGCCTGCTTTGATCGAGAATCTTTCTTATAGTAGTCTATTCTTATCAGTAAAGGTAAGTTTTATAACCCTCTTTAATTATATTGTTTACTATAAGCTTGTTAGCTCATGTTCTTGCTTAAACATAGTGATTTAAGCATTAAGAAGCTAAGCTTGTTTGAGATTTCATTTTTTATGGTGAATCCTATTTTGTTTACAGTTCTAGATGAACATATAATCATGTGCACGTTCTTCCTAAGGAAGGAGATGACTTAGTTCAGGTTTGTATCACCACCTATGGTGCTAAGCACCTATCAATCGATGGTCCATATTAGGGTTTCTAGGTTGTTTTCTTCTCTAAACACATGACCTGATGGTGTGGTCTTCATGATAACTGCAGGTGGTGACCAAGGGTGATGAATGATGGTGTGAACTGATAGTCACACCTTAGGTCAGTGTTAGGCTCTCTTGGAATCTCAATGAGCAATGATTTGATTCTTTAATGATGCCATCAATCAATGATGACATTAGCTTAATATTTGATGGTGTTAAATGAATATAGTATTGATAAAAAAATCGATGGTGACTTAATGATCACAACGAATGGTGGATTAGGTCATAACCACATATGGTGAGTTATAGATGTAAATGTAGATTTGACTAAGCCTTAAACCAATGGTTCCTTAGTTTAATTGATATAATGGTTAGACCTATACTTCAATTGATAACTTTGAACAATGAACTCGATCCAATGAATAAGATTGGATGCTTCAACATCCAATGGATTAGAATGAATCCCATGATATTATATATGGGTCCTAGTGATGAGAATTTGATGGTTCGGTATCATTAAATTTGTTGTCTTACCTTTTCTCTCCTATAGTTATATTTGACTAATGCCCATAATAAGTGGGTGTGTAACTTCAATGTGATATAGTTTGTTATACCTAACCTAAATGTAATTAAATGATGGTGATTGGTTATAATCATCCCTCTTGCATGATTAATGTGAAAATGTATTACACTCTTCATGTGTTGAAACCACAATGTAGTAATATTTGAATATCATAGTGCCTTGCCATAATAATACATATGGACACATATTTGATGATGATATTTTGAGCATTATTTATGGCATGGAATGATGAGGATATCATTGCCATGAATAATGTGATGGTATTAATGACCTTTGGGTAGATTTGAAGCCCTGATTGAGGTGAAATCCTCTTCATGTTCCAATAAGGGTTAAAACCTTAGAACATGTGATAAGATATTGGTATCTTGTAATAGTATGGTGACAAGTGTGGGCCATTATCTTCCAATGAATGATAGTATGTGGTAAAGTGATAAAGATCTATACCTCAAATGTTTTATATCTTCTGAAGTTGCAATACACATACTCTTGCTAGAAATAAACTAGGGTTTGTATGTCCATTTGTATGATGAAGCCTTAATTTACCCAATTGGCAGTAACTAATCAAGTGCAACCTTAACCATGTAGAGCCCTATGCCATAGGACCATCTTCAGTGTAAAAACTTGTTGGATGGTAAAATGAGTATTCCAAAAGGAAACTCAGAGCACATATTGTTGAATATGTGGGGTACATGTTACCCTAACCCCAAGTACTAAGGGAAGATGACTGCGGTCATACCTAGCCCACTTTTTGAGAACGACTGTGGTCGTGTCTGGGTGATTATCATGTGATAAAGGTTTTGATTTGTATACCTTGGTTTCTAGCACCATGACATGTACCAAGGTGGGCTAGTTGTTTACATGACAATATGTCATTGTTTTGTAGTTAGACTGAGTTGTCACTGCAGTGTAGACTCATACTAACTGAGTATTGAGAAAATCTTGGATTCTAATTCTTCCTTGATCTTATATGGAACTGATTGCAACCAAGCGGTGGTCAGTTGGACTTTGTGTGGTACAACTCAAACTCCCCAGGGCATAATAAAAGATTTAATATAAGTCATGTAGTATAATTGCTAGGGTTTAGTATGTATCACATTGATTGATTAACCCTTGTTCTGTCTTTATACTACATAGTTCCTACATGATGCAGACTTATGAAAATTGAGTAATTTGACTTGATACTAAAGCTTATTTGTTTAACTTCTTAGTATGCTTAAACTATTCAACCCAATCATATTTCTTATTCAATACCCAAACTACTCAACCTATTTACTATTAATTAATATGTTGTAATCAATATCTGTTGGAGAGAGTTATATCTCTAGCTGGGACTGGGTCTCACCTGTGGGTCACCACATCTTTTCAGGTGGTCACAGGCAACGAGGTTGAGGTTGTGCTGTGGAAGAGAACCAATCTGGTGATCAATAGATTCAGAAGGTTGGTCAGTTGTAGATATTAGTAGTAGAGTCCTAGTGTCGTCCTTGTACTCTCAGGTCTGGGTATGAGATGTGTTTACAAGATTATATACTTGCATTGACTTGAGATTTTGGTACTATGCCAATGTTTGTAAATATATGGCATGTATTTGTGAAATATCTTTTGTACATAGGAAGTGGATGAAGCCATTGGACCCAGATGTAAATACTTTTTATAGTATATGAGAATGGAAGGATGGACCTTTATGTAATGTTCTAGATTTTTTTTACATTGTTGGAATTTGTTTTAATTATTCTATTTTTTTTACTATGTGATTAATTAGTAGTTGATCATGTTTTGTGTTTTGAGTAATCTCATTTAGCATGATGAAGTGTCACAATTAAGTTGGTATTAGAGCTCTAGGTTTGTTGAGTCTACATGGACATGGGACTTAGGTTTGGGTTTGTTCTTATGTATCCAACATATCTTATTATATTTTATGCTTGTACAGATATGTTTGGAGGACAAGAAGAACATGTGGAAAGTATCTATGTTGCACCAGGGAGTCTTACTAGGAGGTGGGCACGTGAAGATAGGGTGCCATATATAGGGCCAGAGCAGCCCGTAATGCCTCAAATAGACTCGGCAATGATGTCCAATCTAGAGTTTTAGTCTATTTTTAGACAGATGATGGCCACAATTACACATATAGCAGACAGAACGCCAACACCTCAAACTAGGGCAGCCTTCCCTAATGTGGAATACCAAGGTGTCAGGAAGATGTTTGAATGTCTTAGACGTGTTGGGGCAATTGAATATGTTGGTACTTTTAATCCAGCAGACGTTGGCATGTGGTTGACTGAGCTCGAGAAGGTGTTCAAAATCCTAAACATCCCTAAAGAAGACAAAGTAAAGCATGTTGTCTTCTGTTGAAAGGTAGTGCAGGCCACTAGTGGGCCATAGAAGAGGAGAAAAGGCTAGGAGTGGTGATAGTTTGGGAGGAGTTTCTATAGGAATTTGTCAGCTGATACTTCCCAGAGACATACCTAGATGAGAAAATATCTCAGTTTGAGAAGATTAGACAAGGTGTGATGACTATCAATGAGTATGAATCAAAGTTTATGGAACTTCTGAGGTTCTTCCCATACATGGTAGTCACTAACAAGGAAAGGATCTATAGGTTCGAGAAGGGCCTAAGTACAGAGTTGATTACAACAGCATCAGACCTAGAGAATAGGGAAAGGTTTTTTATCTTTGTGGAATCTATAAGGAGGATTGAGAGGTCTGCCATAGAGAAGTGTGAAGCTAATGCTAATAAATAACCGGCTCAATTATAAGGACCATCATCTGGAGGCTTTAAGAAGCCAAGGTTTACTCCATCACACTTGCAGTAGAGGTCAACTTTTGAGCAGAGGCCATTCACTCCATCCCAATCGACCCCGAGTAGGGGTAGAGGTCACAGTTTTCCACCTGTAGGATCCCTCAGCATGTCATCAGTTTCAGTGATAGGGCCATCTAGATCATGGTATGAAAATAATACATGTCATAAGTGTGGACAAGTGGGACACACAAAGAGATATGGCCCTGTGAAATATAAGGAGGTGACTCAGTAACCAAAACAGAGTCAACAGAGTTCACAACAATGATAGTTTAGCACTGATAGTGGTAGAGGATGCAGTCAAGTGTCACAGGAAGGATCCTTGGGACAAGCTAGCAGAGGATGTGGGTGACAACAGGTGACGGCTAGGTTCTATGCCATGAGTCAGCCAATAGTTATCAATCCACAAGTTGTGACAGGTCAGATGGAGTTATTTCATTCTAATTTGTCTACTTCTTATTTCGTATATGTGCTAGTAGACCTAGGTGTAACGCACTCCTTTATCACCAGATAGATGATAGATATTTGTTATCTACCTATTAGTCATAGATCTAATAGCCTACATCTAGAGATTCCTTTGGTTGGTTCTGCTTAGTTGTGGGAAGTGTGCCCTTATTGCATTCTTTCTTTCTCTAAACGCAACATTCAAGTGGATCTTTTGCCAATTGACATGCATGGTTTTGATGTGATCCTAGGAATGGATACCTTGGAAAAGTACAAGGTAGTCTTGGACTGTAGTACTAAGATGGCAACGTTCCATGATGGAGAGGTATAGTGGGTTTTCCAAAGTGATAGGAAGATTCTTCCTACCTATTTGATGTCAGCTATAACAGTGGAGTGGTTGATGAGACAAGGATGTGAAGCTTTCTTAGCTCATGTTGTGGATATCAAGGCGAGAGTTCCTAGTGTTCAGGAGGTACTAGTGGTACGGGAGTTTGAAGATGTTTTTCTTGATGAGTTTCCTAGAGTTCCCCTCCTAGAGAGATTGACTTTGAGATCAATCTTGTTCCTAGAACACAGCCCATAGCACACTCACTGTATAAAATGGCACCAACAGAGATGCATGAGTTAAAGAAATAGTTGCAAGAACTGTTAGAGAAGGATTTTATCAAGCTGAGCACTTCCCCTTGGGGTGCTCCTGTGTTGTTTCTCAAGAAGAAAGATGGTTCAATGAGGTTATATATCGATATAAACAATTGAAAAAGGTGACAATAAAGTAAGTATTATTTGCCAAGGATTGATGACCTCTTTGATCAACTGAGATGTGCCACTATGTTTTCAAAGATAGACCTTAGGTCAGGTTACCATCAGTTGAGGATTAAGGATGATGACATACCCAAGTCAGCTTTTAGGACTAGGTATGGTCATTACGAGTTTGTGGTTATGTCGTTTGGGCTAACCAATGCACTTGCACCTTGTATGGATTTTATGAATAGGGTGTTTAAAACCTTATCTTGATCAGTTTTTGGTCATGTTTTCATATGACATCCTGATATATTCTAAGGATAGTCAACAACATGAGCGACACCTTCAGCAAGCATTGACTTTGTTAAGGCAGCACAAGCTATATGCTAAGTTAAGCAAGTGTGAATTCTGGTTATCTGAAATGTCTTTTCTAGGCCATGTTATATCTGCTAAAGGTTTTTGTGTGACCCTATGAAGGTGGGGTTTGTTCTATAATGGGAGGAGCCCAAGACACCAACCAAGATTTGTAGTTTCCTAGGTTTGGAAAGTTACTACAGAAGGTTCATCAAGGACTTCATTTCTATAACATTACCCATAACAAGGTTAACAAGGAAGGATGTTCCTTTTGCTTGGAATGACAAGTGTCAGTGTTCTTTCCAACAGTTTAAAGAAAAGTTGACTAGTGTACTGATGTTCATTCTGCCAGAGCAAGGGAAAGGATATATTGTCTTTTGTGATGCTTTGAAGAATGGGTGGGATGCATGTTGATGCGGGATAAAAATGTGATTTCTTTTTCTTTGCGATAACTTAAGAAACATGAGGAGAATTATCCAACACATGATTTGGAGCTTGCAGCGGTGGTCCATGCCTTAAAGATTTGGAGACACTACCTTTATGGAGAAAGTGTCAGATCTTCACTGACCACAAGAATCTACAATATATCTTTTCAAAGCAGGAGTTGAATATGAGGCAGAGGAGGTGGATGGAGCTGATTAAGGACTATTGTTGCCCAATATATTACCATCCAGGCAACATGAATGTGGTAGCTGATACTTTGAGTAGGAAGTCATATTCATCCTCATTTGTAGATAATTCACAGATGTATTCCTTGGTTTTCTACAAGAGGGATATGCTAGTGTTTCTTTGTCAGATGAATGTACATCTGGAAGTTTATTTGTTGGCAGGTCTGTTGGCACAGTTATAGGTCAAACCAACCTTGAGACAACACATTCATGAGGCACAACAAAATGATACTGTGATATAGAATATCCAATTAGGGATTGGCAGTGAAAAGTATGATGGCTTCCATGAGGTGGATTATGGTATCATTTGTTACGACAACAGGTTAGTAGTTTGTGATGTTAAGGGGTTGAGGAAGATGGTAATTGAGGAGGCTCAATCCTCAATGTATGCAATGCATCCTAGAAGTACTAAGATGTATCCAAACTCAAAGGACTTGTATTGGTGGCCAGGTCTAAAGCGTGATGTGGTAAAGTTTGTTGCCAAATGTCTAGTTTGTCAACAGGTGAAGGTTGAGCACCAAAATCCTGTAGGGACATTACAACCCTTGCCAATACCATAGTGGAAATGGGATCATATTACCATGGACTTTGTGGTTGGTCTTCCTAGGACATCCAAGGGTCATGATTCCATATGGGTGATAGTAGACAGATTGACTTAGTCAGCTCATTTTCTGCCAATGAAGACGACATTTACAGTAGAGAAATTGGCACAAGTATATGTTTATGAGATAATTTGTCTGTATGGCATTCCGATGACTATAGTTTTCTGATAGAGTTCTACAGTTCACAAGTTGTTTTTGGGAGCATCTACATTAAGCAATGGGAATACGACTGAGGTTCAGCGCAACTTTTCATCCACAAACAGATGTCCAGTCTGAAAGGACTATTTAGACTTTAGAAGATTATCTGAGGGCATGTGTGTTACAATTTCTTGGGAGTTGGGATATAGATTTGAGTTTAATAGAGTTTGCTTATAACAATACCTACTAGAGAAGCATAGATATGGCTCCTTATGAGGCTCTATATGGGAGACTTTGTTGGTCTCCTCTTTGGTGGTATGAGATCGGTGAATATCAACTTTTGGGTCATGAGCTAGTATAGCAGACAACAACAAAATTAAAGAGATACAACAACAGTTGAAAGTAGCTCAGGATAGACAAAAGTCTTATGCAGAAAATCATCAAAGACCATTTGAGTTCCAAGTGAGAGATAGAGTATATCTTAAGGTATCTCTTTGGAAAGGTGCGCTAAAGTTTGGGAAGAAGGGTAAGTTGGCTCCTAGGTTTATGGCACCATACCCTATCTTAGCTCGTATTGGAAAGGTGGCATACAAGTTGCATCGACCTCCAGATCTACACAAGTTGCATAATGTTTTCCAGATTTAGAGCAGCAGATAATCCAACCAGTAGAGGTTGAGTTAGATGAGGATATTTCCTATGTTGAGGGTCTTGTGTTGATCCTGGATAGAAGGGTGAAAAAGTTGAAGAACAAAGAGATAGTGTTAGTGAAAGTTTTGTGGCATTACTATGACATATAGTAAGCCACATGGGAACTAGAGAATGAGATGCTTAGAAAGTATCCATCTCTCTTTGTGTAGGATTTCGGGGGTGAAATCCTTGTTAGGGATTTATAGTTGTAAGGCCCCTAAACTTGCTTATAGTTTTTAATAAGATTAATTACCATATTTGAGTGTGTAGAACTCTAATATAACCTTGTTATATTCTTTATAATCATAATACAGTCTTAAGTTTCAAATTTGGTCCAATTTGGACATTGTTTGAGCAAGTTATGTAATTTTATGTACATTTTGGACTTTTCTACAATTTACCCAATTGGGAGGTTTTCCTTGCAATTTTTCACATGTATTATGTTCCTTAAATGTTATTTTATCATTCTTGAGCTTTTTGATCCATGGGGCGCCTATTTGAAGCTTTGTTTGGAGGTGTTTTACTTCAAGGGTATTTTAGGGTTTACCCCTTTATGGATGAGCTACATTTAGGAGATATCAACCAATGGTTTATTTGTTTGGCTTGTAAATTAAAAAAATGGTGCCTAAGAAGATCTCCATGAATGGTGGGGCAGCTTCTTGTGTGGTTGCTTGTATATCCTTAATAGTATAAGGCCATGGACAAATGGGGAGCTACTCGTACACCTCATGTCTCTTCTCTACCTTATCCCCAAGATTTATATAATTATCCTTAGCCTCCAAAACGAAGATTTTGCTCTCTTATACTTCCCTCTTTCTAAGAGCCTCATTATATCTCTATTATATTATGTAAAAACTATCCAAGTATAAGAAGAAGGTTATCTCCTTGGAAGAAGCATCTAGGGTTCCGATTTGCTTCCTTCTAAGGTTGCAAAAGCTTCTTCTTGGTGAACTTGACCTAAACAAGTAAGTAGTTCCTTCTTTCCTCTATTTCCTTCTTTGTGTTTCTTCATCTTATCTCTCTCTAGATCATAACCTTGCTTTTCCATGGTAGAAATTGCTCTAGAACTCAAGAACCTATCTTTTCTTGCTCTTTCTTCTAGGGTTTTTCTTGCTTGTGGAGAAGGGTACCTATTTGGCCGAGTTTGGATCTGGAAATTGGGTTTCCTTGCCTTCTTTGCTTAATAACCTTGCTTCTAGAAGTTTTTTCTTATCATTATAGGTGATTTTATAACCCTCTTTACTTATATTGTTTACTATAAGCTTGTTAGCTCATGTTCTTGCTTTAAAATGGTGATTTAAGCATTAAGAAGCTAAGCTTGTTTGAGATTTTGATATTTTATGGTGAATCCTATTTTGTTTCCAATTCTAGATTAACTTGTAATCACATGCACATTCTTGCTAAGTAATTATATGACTTAGTTCAGGTTGGTATCACTACCTATGGTGCTAAGCACCTATCAACCGATGGTCCATATTAGGGTTTCTAGGTTGTTTTCTTCTCTAAACACATGACCCGATGGTGTGGTATTCATGATAACCACAGGTGGTGACCAAGGGTGATGAACGATGGTGTGATCAGATAGTCACACCTTAGTTCAATGTTAAGCTCTCTTGGGATCTCAATGAACAATTATTTAATTCTCTAATGATGCCATCAATCAATTTTGACATTAGCTTAATAATTGATGGTGTCAAATGAATATAGTGTTGATCTAACAATTGATGGTGACTTAATGATCACAACTAATGGTGGATCATGCCATCACCATATATGGTGAGTTAAGGATGTAAATGTATATTTGACTAAACCTTAAACCAATGGTTCCTTGGTTCAATTGATCTAATGGTTAGACCTATACTTCAATTGATAACTTTAAACAATGAACCCAATCCAATGAATGAGATTGGATGCTTCAACATCCAATGGATTAGAATGAATCCAATGATATTATATATGGGTCCTAGTGATGAGAATTCAATGGTTCAATATCATGAATTTGTTGTCTTACCTTCTCTCTCCTATAGTTATATTTGATAAATGACCATAATATGTGGGTGTGTAACTTCAATGTGAGATAGTTTGTTATACCTAACCTTAATGTAATTTAAATGATGGTGATTGGTTATAATCAGCCCTCTTGCATGATTAATGTGATAATGTATTACACTCTTCTTGTGTTGAAACCACAATGTAGTGCTATTTGAATACCATAGTTCCTTGCCATAATAATACCTATGGACACATATTTGTTGATGATCTTTTGAGCCTTTTTTAAGGCATGAAATGATGAGGATAACCTTGCTATGAATAATGTGATGGTCTTAATGACCTTGGGCAGGTTTGAAGCCCTAATTGAGGTGAAATCATATTCATGTTCCAATAAGGGTTAAAACCCTGGAACTTGTGACAAGATATTGGTATCTTGTAATAGTATGATGACAAGCGTGGTCCATTATCTTGCAATGAATGATAGTATGTGATATAGTGATAAAGATTTATACATCAAACATTTTATATCTTCTGAAGTTGCAATACACATACTCTTTCTAGAAATAAAATAGGGTTTGTATGTCCATTTGTATGATGAAGCCTTAATTTACCCAATTGGCAGTAACTAATCAAGTGAAACCCTAATAATGTAGAGCCTTGTGCCATAGTACCATCTTCAGTGTCAGAACTTGTTGGATGGTAGAATTAGTATTCCAAATGGAAACTCAGAGCACATATTGTAACATCCCAAGATTTGAGGCCTCGGATAAAACAAACTAAAAAGGAATGATTGGACTACCCATATCACCAAGGTGCACCTCCTTTTCTGGGAGCCCATCACTAAAGAACTCCAAAGTTAAGTGGCTTGCGCGTCAGTGTGGACAAAGTGTGTAGTTAAGGCTAGTGGTGGTTTGTGGGGCCAGTTGTCATTCCTGAAACTCTACTAGAGTCGTGGGCAGTGAGCCCAGTTGTTACAAATGGTATCAGAGCCAATTCCCCTCCAGTAGGTGGGGCCCACATGGGCATGTGGCATGCCAGTCTTGAGTCATGTGGTCAAGGCATGTTGGAAAGGGTTGTCCATGGTTGACGTAGCCACCCTTGCATTGCTATTTTATGATCGGGTGCTGGGTGTACATGGGTCATTCTAGGTCTACACTTAAATGGGTAAATATTATGAGGCCATATAGTTGAGCCTTGATGAGGACATCAAGAGTCTAAGTGGGGGAGATTGTAACATCCTAGGATTTGAGGCCTCGGATAAAACAAACTTTAAAAGGAATGATTGGACTACCCATATCACCAAGGTGCACCTCCTTTTTCGGGAGCCCATCACTAAAGAACTCCATAGTTAAGTGTGCTCAGCTTGGAGTAGTACTAGGATGGGTGACCGGTCGGGAAGTTGATCCTGGCTTGCACGTCAGTGTGGACAAAGTGCACAGTTAAGGCTAGTGGTGGTTTGTGGGGCCAGTCGTCATTCCTGAAACTTTACTAGAGTCGTGGGCAGTGAGCCTGATTGTTACATATATTGTTGAATATGTGGGGTACAAGTTACCCTAACCCCAAGTACTTATGAGGATGATTGTGGTCATACCTAGCCCTCTTTTTTAGAATGAGTGCGGTTGTGTCTCAGTGATTATCAAGTGATAAAGGTTTTGCTTTGCATACCTTGGTTTCTAGCACCATGACCTGTACCAAGGTGGGCTAGTTGTTTACAGGACTATATGTCACTATTTTGTAGTTAGACTGAGATGTCACCGCAGTGCAAACTCGTACTGATCGAGTATTGAGAAGATCTTAGAGTTTGGCTCTTCCTTGATCTTATATGGAACTGATTGCAACCAAGAGGTGGTCAGCTAGACTTTGAGTGGTACGAATAAAACTCCCCAGGGCATAATAAAAGATGTAGTATAAGTTGTGTAGTATGATTTCTAGGGTTTAATACATATCACATTGATTTATTAACCCTTGTTCTGTCTTTATACTACATAGTTCCTACATGATGCAGACTTATGAAATTTGAGCAATTCGACTTGATGCTAAATCTTATTTGTTTAACTGCTTAGTATGCTTAAACTATTCAACCTACTCATCTTACTTATTAAATACCCTAACTACTCAACCTATTTACTATTAATTAATATGTTGTAATCAATATTTGTTGGAGAGAGTTATATCTCTCACTGGGACTGGGTCTTACCTATGGGTCACTATTGTGTGTATTTCATATCGACTTTTTACACATTCTCACACACAAATTCAGCTCATTTTGTCCCCATTTAGCCTCTATTCATATTCATTTTGTCACACTTTTTAGTTACTTTGCTTATCACATGATGTTGATTACAGATATGTATTAAAAAGGTCAAATTAGGGATATCCCAACTCAAATCTGACCTCAATGGGATTTCTCCACATTTTACAACTGATTCAAAGTCATTTCCTGAAGAAACAACATCAGACAAGGCGTGTTCCTTAAAAGACACGACGTGTCCCTTTACATGAAGCCTCACGAGACAAAGAACATGTTGTGTGTTATTAAACACGCAACATGTGTGTTTCCAGCAGCTCCTAGCCTAGGACGAGGAAGTGGCAACATGGTGTCTTCCCTCGAGGACATGGCTTGTTCTCGGTACATGAAGGTCGTATGCATCTTTCTGCCAACTCACAGGGTGTGTGTTTATTCAAACACGTTGTGTGTCTTTCACTTGATTCGACTCCAGGAAGTCATCACAGGGTGTGTCTCTTTTTGACATGTTGTGTGCCTCACTACAACGGTAATACTGAGCAAGATCAAATGACAAGACACGGCGTGTCCTCCAAAAGACACGTCGTGTCGTTATTAGTTTCTGCAAAAATGAAAATGACTGCCTTTCATTTTAAAAGAGAATTGCAACCCAATAGGTGGTTATGCTCAAATATTTTGAAGTGTCTTACACCCAAGAGAAGTTCCAGTGTTGAGGAAGGCAATTTTGGGGTGGAAGAAGGTGGTTTCTTACAAGATAACCTCCATTCTACCTTATTTCTTCTCCATTTTCTTCTCCAAAGGTGCAGCCGAGCTACTCCCTTCAACCAAGCTTTCTGGGAGGAAAGTTTGACCAAGTTGGTGCAGTTCCAATGGGTGGAATTTCATCCTCTAGCTGGAGTTCTCTCCCCTTAGCCTACATTTGTGGTTCCTCTAGCTTTTTCCTTCTCTTAAGCATGCAAAACTCTAAAATTACTGTCTTGTATATGCATATCTTCATTATGGATGAGTAGAACTCTTTTCTTGGGCATGGGAGAGTAGCTCCCATGTCGTTGTTCATGTGAACTCAAAATTTATGCTTATTCTTGGGTAATTTGCTCTCTTCCATGGAGTCCTATGGTGTTGTCTTGCTTGTATGGTTGGCTGGCCACCTCTTATACATATTTTATGTTTGCCTTGTGCTTTGGGAGAATGCATTAGGGAGTATGAAGTAGGATCCATGGAAATATTCTCTTGACCACGGGAGTGGCTAGAGATTATTGAGGGTTTTGGTTGTGTTTGAAACTAAGCATAGACATGGGAGCGTTATGTGATGTTGAGAACCATCTCATGGCATTGGGAAATGCATGACGATGACAACCTCGTGGCTTATTAAATAGTAATCTTTATTTTGTATGTTTGTGTGATATGATGGTAATGGTAGCGAAATCTAGTGCTCAAGTTTCTAATCATTTAATCAACTTCTTTATATTAAACCTTTGATTTTGTTTCATTTCTTTTGGTATGCAATCAATAAACTTTTATAACCCGATTTAGATTAATGAAAGTTAACATATTTGTGCCTATCTAGCTTAGCTCCTTGTCTTCGACACTCGACTACATTGACTCACGTACACTTGTGGGTAATTAGTGAGTTGAGATCTTTCTCCTTCTAAAACTCCCAACAAGTTTTTGGCACTATTGGCGGGATGCTATGGTAGTTTTTAGTTACAGTAAAAGTGTTAACTGGTAATTGAGACTAAGTCATCATTTCTGCATTGCACATTGTGATATGTCTTAGTTTTGTGAACCTCACTCAAATTTTGCTTTTCAGGTTGCATGCGTCATTCTAAGAGAGGTCTACAAACATCCTTCTTTTTAGAACTGGAGATAGAACGAACTTTCAGTATCCATAGATGAGCAAGGAGGAGTGAAAACTCTTCAAGCTTGGAGGGATCACAACCTTCTCCGCCACATTCCGCATACTCATTGCCTTCACCCGATCCTTCCCAAGAATCAAAGATGGAGGACAACCTCCTCTCAAGGACTTTTTTGTGTCGGCTGCCATAAATATTTGTGGAGCCATTGATCATCCTGCGATTGAGGCCAACAACTTCTCCATCAGCCCTAAAATCATGCAGATGATTCAACAGAACCGATTTGGGGGAACGCCAATAGAGGATCCAAACCTCCACATTGTTGAATTTTTGCAGTACCTTAACACATTCAAGATTAATGGTGTTCCAGTTGAAGGAGTACGCCTACTCCTGTTCCCGTTCACTCTACAAGACTGAGCCAAGGTATGTCTCTTCTCTTTGCCTCCACGTTCTATCAAGAGATGGGATGATTTGTTGAATGTCCTTCTAGCAAAGTATTTTCCTCCTAGAAAAATAGGCCAGTTGAGGAATCAAATCACAAACTTCAACCAACTAGAAGGAGAAACACTCTATGAGACTTGGGAGAGGTTCAAAGACCTCCAATGCCTATGTCTTCACCATGGTCTGATGAACTGGTTCCTCCTACAAACCTTCTATAATGGGTTATTCTACAACACATGTATGACCATTGCTACTGCTACAAATGGAGCCTTGATGAACAAGTCATATAGTCAAGATTTTGCTATCATTGAAGATATGGCACTCAATCACAGCCAGTGGTGTTATGAAAGAACAAGCCAACCCCTTCCTACCAGCTCAAATGAGAATATGGCACTCAATCACAGCCAGTGGTGTTATGAAAGAACAAGCCAACCCCTTCCTACCAGCTCAAATGAGAAGTCCAGTGTGAAACACACTGTTGATGTCGTGGATTTAATTTCAGCCAAACTTGATGCCTTAACTCATAAATTTGAAAGGTTGACTACTCATTCAGTCCAAGAAGTTGACCAAGTTTGTGAAGCTTGTAGTACATTTGGGCACAATGCTTCTTCTTGTTTTGCACCACAGATGAATGTCAACGAAGCACCTGAACAAGTCAATGCAGTGGGGAATTTCAATAATAGACAAGCTTATAATTTATTTTCTGAAACATATAACCCAGGATGGAGAGACCATCCAAATTTCTCTTATAGGAACAATAATTCATAGAACCAGCAACAAGGCCAAGCTCAAGTCCAACAATCTATGAGCAACCATCCACAAATGAATGTCAATCGCCAAAAACCACTGGGGTACAACTCTAGCAACAACAGAAACTTCAACCAATTCCAACAAGTGACTCCTCCCACTCAGAATTCAAGCTTGGAAAGCCTCCTTGAGACATGTTTCACCACTCAGATACATCAAATGATGAGTTTTCAGCACATGTCAATTTGTTGAAAGATGGTATCACACAGCTCTCTTCAAAGGTTGATGGGATCGTCACACATACCAAAATGTTGGAGAATCAGATAGCTCAGCAAGCATTAGCCAATCAAGGATCATCTTCAGGTTCTTTGCCTAGTCAACCCATCATGAACCCCAAGGAAACTTGTAAATCTGTGACCTTAAGGAGTGGGGATGTCATAGGAAGATCTTCACCATCGTCCAAGAGGAAATCTGGAGAAATTGTTGATACCATTGTTGAAGATGTAACTGAAACGCAAACGAAGAAAACTGCAGGAAATCTACAACAAGGTGATTTTTCAAGCAAGCCATATGCTCCTTTTCCCCATAGGTTTGCTAGCACAAAAGATGATGTGAATTTCAACAAATTCATGGACATTCTAAACAAGTTATATGTAAACATGCCCATAGTAGAAGTCATAGTTGAAATGCCCTCCTACGCCAAGTTCTTAAAGGATATCTTAACAAAGAAAAGGAGATTTGCACAGGTTGAAATTGTGATGCTTTCGAAAAGGCTAAGCTCCATCATCCAAAATCACATTCCTGAGAAATTGGACGATCAAGGTGCCTTTACTCTTCCTTGCAAGATAGGAGACTCTACTTTTAATAAAGGCCTGGTAGATCTTGGAGCCCGCATTAGTTTGATTCCTGTCTCTTTATGAGAAAAGCTAGACTTGGGAGATCTTAAGCCAACATCTATGACAATTCAGCTAGTTGACCTCTCTATCAAGTATCGTATGGGAGTGATAGAGGATGTCTCAGTTCAGATAGGAAAGTTCTTTATCCTTTGTGATTTTGTGGTCTTAGACATGCATGAAGACCCAATCAATTCTATACTTTTTTGAAGACCCTTCTTGTGTACTGCAGGTTATTTAGTTGATGTTAGAGAAGAAAAACTCACTGTCCGGGTGGGAGATGAAGAACTAATGTTTTTAGTCTATGATGCAATGAAGTCACCTAGTTGTAAAGAGTATCTTTGTCTTGTTGACTCCATTGACACATTGCTTGTCACACCTGCATCCCATGATTACCACTAATCATGAGATGTGGGCATGAGTTGAGGAATAATGTAATACAAGATCACCCTTAACTTTTTATTTTCTTAATCACTTAGAATTAACCTAAAGGAAAATATTATAACTTGGACAATACTAAAATCTTACTTAAACATGTGGAAGAAAACTTAATGTTTCTTAAATTTTGAAAGATACCTCAGAGTTTAAACATCATATTACATCTTACTTGTGGAATATATAGTATAACAATTAATTTAAAACTAAACTACATATTACATTACATTCTCTCTCTACCACACCACATGCCCAAGGACCAAGGGGAAAGGACTAAGAGACCTCTATCTAACTATGAACTACCTTCTAAGAGCCTGGATGATAAGATCCTTCAGCTTCCTCGTGCTAACGCTGACCTGAAAAATGTTTCAGTAGGTTGGTGAGCTACTGGCTCAGTGAATAGAATTTCACCCAACCATCGTAGATAACTCATTTATGTTTATTAAACTGAAATAAAATGCAGGAATTTCTACACTCAGCAGATCTAAAAATTTCAACTAAATTCCACAGGGAATATAAATATTGCATTTAAAGAATAACTACTATGAAACTGTACTTGAGTCTTTCTTAACCTTTCTTACTTTTAAGAAAACTCTATAATCCTATATGAACATATTTTAACTTATGCCCTGATCATATGCAGTGTACTCTACATATGAAGACTCGTAGCGAACTACGATCTCACCGTACAAGACTTAGCTTAAAAGTCGGGAAGTTAAGCCTAGAACTGAATCTGGGTCTGCTTGACTCGAACCGTCACGTCTGACTAAGGCAGCTCAATAGCTGGCCTTTAACTGGACCTCTCCTTCTAGACTGAGTACACAGGCAGAGGGTCTGAGATGCTCTACGGGCCTCATCTTGGTATGCTCTGTGGGTACTTCTGGGTTACCATTGGGATCTCCAGTTCATGTTGGGTAACCTATCTTCTATTAGGAGACTTCCTCAAGGGCTTCGTCTCCGAGCATGCTCTATGGGTGCGTTCCGATCCCCGTATACTGGTCGCTGCCAGGGTGGATCGTTTCCTCCCTATAGTACAGACATTTGTAGGGAATCTACGGTGTTCAGGGCACCTATGTCTATTATTTTATTATTCTTGGAAAGCTCTTACTATATTGTATCTCTCTTACTTATTCTTGACTCTGGTATCTCTATGGTACTGAGTCTATTTATCTGAAGCTTATAATTACAACATGTATATCATTCCTAAGTTGGCAGGGTAGTATATTTAAGACATTGTAATATACTGATTAAATCAACATACTGTAAATGTAGGTAGACTAAAATTCTTAAATAAACTAAATACATGTCAACTTGCCACATATACACTGAAATCATGCAATTGAGCTTCTTAATATACTGATAAAAGTTAGTTGCTTGACATATGAGCAATCATCATTAACACATGTAAATTTAATTTTACTTTCTTGGAAAATGTGCAAATCAACCCTAATCTTGAGTTGTGCATCACATAACATAATCAGGAGTTAATTACTTGAAATGACAAGAACTATTAATAATAATTAATCAAGAGTTAATTACTTGACATGACAAGAATTATTAATAATAATTAATCAAGAGTTAATTACTTGACATGGCAAGAATTATTAATAATAATTGAGAATTCCTAATGATGTCTTTAAGAAACATGTCAATCTGTATTAATACTAAATTACACATATTAACTGTAATAGGAAGCATGCAGCAGGTTTCCATAGAACATAGCAGGTCATTGTCCTTTTCTTTGAAATCGTGTAGCTAGTAAATTACCAAAATTGTAAAGCCTGGGTTTATACCCAAACTGTATAGCTATTATAAATTTGAGTCGTGTGCTACTGTTTCCATCCTCTAAACTGATCAATTTAGGATTTGATCAACCATATAATTCCACCAACCAAAACCATACAAATCGATTAATAAACCAATTCATGCAATGTGTGATGGAGCAAATTGTGCAATAAAAGTCAGGCAATGCCAAGACTGCACGGCACCTGGGTAACCACTGTTACCTGTGAATAACACAGATTCAACCAAAAAAACCTCCGTTTATTAGAGTTAATCTTTGCTTGGTGAGTGAGATTCTACTCACCACAGTTAGAGATGTATGAATACGACTGGAACGCATCTAGAGTCTATTTTCAGGTGTCAGTAGGTCAACTTCAACCTCGGTTCAGCCTGATTCGGACCTGCTTCACGTACAAGTTGAAGAGGGGGTTGGGCTAGCTACTAGTTGTGGCTATTGACTGTGAATTTGAGCAAGGACCTCAGGGACGGAGCTTGAGGGTGTTGCTTGGTGCTGCAGCTTACGCCCTAGCAATCCATGGTCGCTGCTTTGTGCAGTTGTTGCTGTTGCTAGGTAGGGGCGCCGCCCTTTCTAGCTGGGCGTCGGATAGAGCAAGGAGAAAGGGAAAGGAAGGTGTAGAAGAAGGTGGAGAAGGTTGGCGCCTGCTGGATCGGCCCTTACGAGCCCTGATCCACCGTGCCCCTCCTCTACTAGTCGGCCAGCAGCTACTGGACACTGCATCTGCTACTGGTCGGCCGCCCTAGCAGGTTGGGCTGCTTGGTTGGGGCGAGGATGAGGAAGGAGAAGGAAGAGGATGGGTGGACGGAGCTCAGACTCGCGTGATGCCCTTAATCGCGTGCCTATTTCTCCTTCTGCTGCTCTCGATCGGTCTGGATGGGCGCTTCTTAGGCGGTTTTGGGAATCGATCGGGGAAGATGGGATAAGGGAGAAAGGGGAAAGGGAAAAGAAATTATAGCCAATTAATGGATAAATTGCAACATCAGCCCAAGGAACTCAAAAATGTCATATCTTTTACCTCGGAGGTCCAAATCGAGTGATTCCTTTTGCAAATATTCAAGCACAGAATCCACTACACCCTCAAGGCATAAAAACACAACAACTAATCCATCTTAGTTGGGTTAATCATATTAGGTAATTAACTTAACGATTAACACTGTAGTTAACATTAATTACATCAGATGAATCAATGTCGACTATTTATTCACATCTTAGCTTATCTTGATTAACCTTGATGTTTAACAAGGTAATTCATGCTAATTGAGGCACTTACTGGCTAACCTCGATGTGGGTTATAATATTTCTAGAAGAAGAAAAGAATCTTGTTGGTACCGCTTTAGGAGATTCTAAAGAAGATGATGTTAATGCCATTTACAAAGGTGAAAGCATTGAATCTTTGGAGAATCCATTAAGTGAAGAAATCTCAAAGAAGAATGAAGGGAGAAACACCACAGGCCCAATCAAACAGGTATAACTAAAACACCCTCCCACCGGGGTTAAGGTAATCTTTCTTAGGCCCAAACTCTTCTTCTCCTATCATCATAAATGTCGACTTAAATAACTATCAAGAAGAAAAAAATTTGAATGAACTTAGATGTTACAAAGATGGTATAGGTTATTATATTGATGACCTCAAGGGAATTAACCCATCCATTTGCATGCATAGGATAGCTTTAAAAGAGGATGTCAAACCATGTATAGACCCACCAAGGAGACTAAACTAGAAAATGATGGAAGTTGTAAAGAAAGAAATCTTAAAACTTAAAGATACTGGAATTATTTATCCAATAAGTGACAGTCCTTGGGTAAGTCCTATACATGTTTTACTTAAGATAGGAGGAACAACTGTGATTGAAGGGGAAAATGAGGAACTAATTCAAACAAGAATCATCACTGCATGGTGAATGTGTATTGACTATAGAAAACTCAATAAAGCCACCAGATAAGACCACTTTCCTTTACCCTTTATTAATCTAATGTTAGAAAGACTTTCTCACCACTCATATTTTTGCTACCTTGACAGGTATAGTAGGTTCTTTCATATCCCCATATATCCACCCAATCAAGAGAAAACCACATTCACTTGCACCTATGGAACTTATGCTTATGGGCGGATGTCCTTTGGGCTCTGCAATGCTCCCACCACTTTTCAAAGGTGTATGATGGCTATTTTTTATGATTACATTGAAAAAATCATGGAAATATTCATGGATGATTTTAGTGTCTATGGTAATTCATTTGATGATTGCTTGTTGAATCTAACTAAAGTTTTGTAGAGATGTCAACAAGTCAATCTTGTGTTGAATCGAGAGAAATGCCACTTTACGGTGCAGACGAGAGTCGTGCTTGGTCATGTCATTTCTAATAAAGGGATTGAAGTGGACAAAGCCAAGGTGGAAGCTATTGAAAAGATGGGTGCTCCAACAAATGTCAAAGAAATCCGTAGTTTTCTGGGTCATGTAGGTTTCTATAGGAAATGTATTAAAGATTTCTCAAAGATTGCAAAACCTCTATGCTCATTACTAGCAAAAGATGTTGAATTTGAATTCAATGATGAATGCAAACCTGCCTTCCGGAAATTAAAAGATGCCCTAATTTCAGCTCCTATTATCCAACCACCAGATTGGAGTACTCCTTTTGAAGTGATGTGTGATGCAAGTGACTACGTCATAGGAGTAGTCTTAGGACAGAGAAAAGACAACAAACTCCATGTTATATAATACGCAAGTAAAACCCTTATGATGCATAGATAAACTATGTCACTACAGAAAAGGAAATGCTTGCCATAATTTATGCATTTGATAAATTCAGACAGTATCTTGTGGGTTCTAAGATCATTGTGTATATGGATCATGCTGCAATAAGGTACTTGATGAGAAAGAAAGATGCCAAACCCCGTCTCATCCGTTGTATATTGTTACTATAGGAGTTTGATTTAGAGATCAAAAACAAAAAAGGAATGGAGAATAGTGTAGTTGACCACCTCTCACGTCTCTCTACAAACATTGAAGACAAAGCACCCATTGATGATAAGCTGCCTATTGAGAAGTTATATGTAGTGAATTCACTAGCCTTGATGTGGTTTTCTGATTTTGCAAACTATCTTTCCACTGGTTGCCTTCCACCTGATTTCACCTATCAGCAAAAGAAGAAGTTTCTTTATGACATTAAATTCTACTATTGGGATGACCCACTATCAAGAAATGTGTAGATGGACTCATAAGGAGGTGTATCCCAAATGAGAAAATTGGTAATGTAATTTCAAATTGACAGCCTTCCCCCTACGGAGCACATTTTGGGGTAGACAAAAATAGCAACAAAGATCCTACAATTTGGCCTTTATTGGCCAAGTCTATTATGTGACGTGTACACATTTGTCAAAGCTTGTGACAATTGCCAAAGAGATGGAGGAATTTCAAGGAGAGATGAAATGACATTAAACTCAATTCTGGAGATAGAAGTTTTTGATGTGTGGGGCATAGATTATATGGGGCCCTTTCCATCTGCATGCAGCTACAAGTTCATCTTGGTGGCCTATGATTACATGTCCAAATGGGTGGAGGTGATCCCCACTCAAGCTCTGGATGCAAAGTCAGTCATTAAACTTTTTTAGAAGATCATCTTCCCTAGATTTAGAGTTCCAAGAGTAATCATTTCAAATGGTGGCAGCCATTTTAATGAGAGAAACTTCAACAACCTACTTAGCAAATATGGAGTGAAACATAAGATATCTACACCCTATCATCCTCAAACATCAGACCAAGTGGAGATCTCCAATAGGAAACTGAAGGCCATTCTAGAAAAGGTTGTCTCCAGTTCAAGAAAGGATTGGGCACTTAAGTTGGACAATGTGTTATGGGCATACAGGATAGCTTTTCAAACACCCATTAGAACAACTCCTTTTAAACTAGTCAACGGGAAATCATGTCATTTATCCATAGAATTGGATCACAAAGCATTATGGGTAATCAAGTTCCTGAACTATGATCTTAAGAAGGCAGGAGAGAAGAGATTATTGCAACTACAAGAGCTAGAAGAGCTGTGAATGGATGCTTATGAAAATGCCAAAATCTACAAGGAAAAGACAAAGAGATGGCATGATAAGAGAATCAAGATCAAAGACTATAAAGAAGGAGACCAAGTTTTGCTTTTCAACTCCAAACTCAAATTGTTTCCAGGGAAATTGAGATCCAAGTGGTCTGGACCGTTCTTGGTCCTACGTGTTCTTTCGTACGGGACTGTGGAGCTACAAGGGAAAAAATCATCCTTCAAGGTTAATGGACAATGCTGCAAGTTGTACATCATAGGAGATGAAGTTGACAAGGGAGCCACTTGCTCCCTTTGATGATGCTTGACCAATAGATTGAAGAGTCCTACTCCGGACTTTAAATGGAGGAACTCATGGGAGTTGACCCCACAATAGAATAGATTTTCTTTATGTAGTTTGAGTCAAGAACAATCTTTAATTTTCCTAAATAAGCTTGTCATGGGTGAATGTAATAACTTAAACACTTATACTTGCATCTTATTACTTATGCAGGCGCTGGTAAGAAGTTGAGTTCTAAAGAAATTTTAAAAGGCACAATGTGTCTTTATTTGACACGGTGTGTCATCTCCTACAGAGAGCACAACGCTAGTAGAAACTCAAAAAGACATGATGTGTCCTAAAAAGACACACCATGTTACTATCAGGTAGGCCATGCAAATACTTGATCTGGAAACAAACACGGCATGTCCTAATTAAGACACGACGTGTACTTCAGAGACAACAGGGAGAAAGAGCTATTTGGAATCAAACACGCTGTGTCTTTATTTTCACACGGCGTGTCATTATCAGTGAACGGGTTACAAATTGAACTTTTGGATTCAAACACAGTGTGTGCCTAAATTCACATGCCATGTCTTACACTGTACATAAATTTCTTATAAGATCACGGGGAAGTTTAGGAAATAGACACGTCGTGTCCTAAAAATCACACGTCATGTCTTTTGACGAGAAAGGGGTTTTTAACCCTAAACAGTCGCCACCTCCTTCACTCCCTCATTTCTTTGAGTTGTGTTAGTAGTCGTGTGAAAGTTACTCCACTGCCTCCAGCTACCTCAGAGAAACCATGTGCAACCTACAACTGCAAGAAGCTCCATCTCCGCCCACCGTCGAATTCATCCTCGACCTCACAAGGCCGAGAAGCTCCTTCTCCACCACCCAAATTTCCCCTTCTTCCTTTCTCAAGCTACTAGAAGATGAAGCTTCAAAGTTACTTTGTTGTCTTGCCCTAATATGGCACGGAGCCCTAACAGAGAAGCTCCATCTATGTCATCACGGCCACCCTTCTTTACCTTCTCAAAATACACGGTGTGAGCTCGCTCGAATTAGCCGTGTTTTACCTCTCCAGTCGTCACCTCAGCCTAGGTACACGATGTGTCTCCCAAAAGACACGTTGTGCCTTCTGTGAGGTCAGCCAGTTCTACTACAAAGGAACACAACGTGTCTCAAAAATCACATGCCATGTTAAACCATGCTTCAGCAATGGCGCCTGTCAAACAGACATCCAACCTCAAGCATGGAGCAAGCTCGTCCTCAGCCCCAGCATATGTCTCTACAACTCAGTTCTGGGTCACTCTAGAGGAAGACCCTACCTACCAGTTCCTCATTGCAAGGAGGGTGCTCCCCACTCGATTTTCTTGTGAGCAAACCCTCACCACCCTCGCGTTCAAGGATGAAGTCCTCTCCTGCTTGAAAGACCTGGGCCTACGCTACATCTGTTGTGTGGTAACAAACACTTACCCCCACCTCATTTATGAGTTTTTGACAACTCTCACTGCTAAGAAAGACCCCCAAAATAAAATGGAACCCTACGGTATCATTCGTTTCTGTCTTTTGGGCTGTAGTTTCAAACTTACTTTCAGACGCTTCTTTGAGGTCTTGGATTGACTCTACGAGGGGGCACTCGATTATCTGCTGGCTTTTGATAGTGTGAATTTTGGTTTGAGATATCTGATGAGAAACATCATGATGCCAAGAAAGCTAGGGTGTCCACTGTTCACAACCCCATTTTCTGATATGTGCATTGCCTTCTTAGTACATGGTTTTTGCAAGGAAGGAGACCTAAGGTGTTTGCGGCAAGCAAGATCTGTTCTTTATGTGGGGAATGGTGTATGGACATAAGATCAATACAAGCTACTATATTCTTACCAGGTTCCTTGATATCAAGAAAATGAAGAAGAGAGAATATGGGGACATATTGTGTGGGGGTTTGATCACTCTCATTGCCAACAAGTTGGACATTGATTTGACATGTCTAGAGGTTGCACCGGGCAGAAAACTGGTGGACATTCAGTATCTTCTTTTTGCAGGCTTGATCTCATAGGTTGCCAACAGTGATACAAAGTTTAGGCAATTCTTTGATAAAGATCAGTACATTGACATTCTAGGTTTGGAACACATTACGTTGGAGAATAAAGACAACTGGAAAGTCATTCTGAACACCCCAGAGGAAGTATATGTTGCTAGAGGTCCTAATGCTACTGATGCACCCCCTAAAACTCCACCACCTCCCTCTACAAATACACAGATGGAGTACACCTAGGCCATCCCTGATGTCAGGCATCTTTATGGCTATGTGCAGCAGCAATTTGACCACATGGACGGTCGCCTGCGCCTGATGGGTCAACAATTTTCTACTATGAATGATATGGTTCACCGCATGGATTCTTGGCACATTTATCAAGGCCACTACTCCATGCCATAGTGGCATCAACCTAAACCTCCTCCATAGCCTGAGTTTGTTCCACAGCCCATGATAGTTGATATTCTAGATGATGATGATCTTGTCATACAATTCTTTCCTTCTGATCATATGGGCCCTGACCCATCCCACTGATGCACCCCATGATAGGTACCCAGTTGCTTTCTCAATAAGTTTGATTGATGCAGTGTGGACACTACAAATTTCAAGCTTAGGGGGGATGCAACCGGCCGATAATGTAGTTTACTTTTCATTGTCTTTCATATTGTTTGTCATGTATGTTCCTTGCTTTCATGTTTGTTCTTTGTTTTTCTTTATTTTTGTGGCAAATCTAGTATGATGTGAGGCTATCTTGATGTAATGGACTATTTTCCTGCCAAGTTTGAACCATCTTGTCCTCTTGCACCTTAATTAGTCATTTGAAGGAATTGTAAAGAGCATGCATAGATTAATTAAAACCCTTTGTCCTCCAACATGTACTTAATTCTGGTTTATACTTGTAGCTTAAACACTCACCTTTTTCATCATTGATTGTTTAAAATATGTAATGGTTTCAATTTTTGTGAGTAAATTAACTTTACAACATCATTTGGAATATGGGATGCCCTTTCCAAGCTCTTAGTGCATTTTCAACCATTCTTTCAGTGAAATTTTTTCAAAACAAATGAATGAAATCTAGCTAATGTTACTATTTAATTGACTCTCCTATGTTGTGGAAAAAAATTAAAATTTCTTTTATCTTATTTCACCCTCCTACCCCTTAAAAGAAGGCTATATTGGCCACATATCATGATGTCCAATTGTAAGCCCGATCTGGCCACGATGGTTAGGTGGTATGTCTTAAAAGAGGGTAAAATACCCCAATTGGCACTCCACGTGTGCATAAGCCTACATTAGCAGCCCAGTGCCGGAACCCATAATTCATTGTCATATAATTTTTGGGAAATAAGGAGAGTACAACTAAAATTGTTAATGTTAAGTAAGATTTCATCATTTGTATCCTTAATATATGAGGAATAGTGTTGTGCATCCACTAGTTGTTTGGCTTGCCTATCCAAATTCTATTTAGTGTTGTTGAGTTGATTGATTCATTAAATTGAGACCACCCTTGTTGAACTAAAGAATCTCTTTCATTGATGTTTAAGTTGAGTTGATGGTTATGAGTATAAACCTATTGATCATGGTTGGCTGAGCCTTATGCACATCTTTCTTTCAGTTAATCTATGCATGAGCTCGAAAATTATTTCATGTGTGTTTCTATGTTCTTTTTCCTTGAGGACAAGAAACAGTTGAAGCTTAGGGGGATTTGTTGTGTGTATTCAACTTTTTGCACATTCTCACACACAAATTCAGCTCATTTTGTCTCCATTTAGCCTCTATTCATATTCATTTTGTCACACTTTTTAGTTACTTTTCTTATCACATGATGTTGATTGCAGATATGTATTAAAAAGGTCAATTTAGAGATAGCCCAACTCAAATCCGACCTCAATGGGACTTCTTCACATTCTACAGCTGATTCAGAGCCATTTCCTGAAGAAACAACATCAAACATGGCATGTTCCTTAAAACACACGACGTGTCCCTTTAAAGGAAACTTCATGGGACAAAGAACATGTTGTGTGTTATTAAACACACGACGTGTGTGTTTCCAGCAGCTCCTAGCCCAGGATGAGGAAGTGGTGACACGGCGTGTTCCTTGAGGACACAGCGTGTTCCTGGTAGATGAAGGTCATCTGTATCTTTCTGCCAATGCACACCGTGTGTGTTTATTCAAGCACACAGTCTGTCTTTCACTTGATTCGACTCTAGGAAGTCATCACACGGTGTGTCTCTTTTTGACACGGTGTGTCTCTTTTCGACACGTCGTGTGCCTCACTACAGTGGCAATACTGAGCAAGATCAAATGACAAGACATGACATGTCCTCCAAAAGACACGTCGTGTCGTTATCAGTTTTTGCAAAAATGAAAACAACTGCCTCTCATTTTAAAAAGAGAATTGCAACCCAATAGGTGGTTATGCTAAGTTATTTTGAAGTGTCTTACACCCAAGAGAAGTTCCAGAGATGAGGAAGGTGATTTTGGGGTGGAAGAAGGTGGTTTCTTGCAAGAGAGCCTCCATTCTACATGTTTTTTTTCTCCATTTTCTTCTCCAAAGGTGCAGCCGAGCTACTCCCTTCAACCAAGTTTTCTAGGAGGGAAGTTTGTCTGAGTTGGAGCAGTTCCAAGGGGTGGAATTTTGTCCTCTAGCTGGAGTTCTCTCCCCTTAGCCTGCATCTATGGTTCCTCTAGATTTTTCCTTCTCTTAAGCATGCAAAACTCTAAAATTACTATCTTGTATCTGCATATCTTCATTATGGACGAGTAGAACTCTTTTCTTGGGCATGGGAGAGTAGCTCCCATGCCTTTGTTCATGTGAACTCAAAATTTATGTTGATTGTTGGGTAATTTGCTCTCTTCCATCGATGCATATGGTGTTGTCTTACTTTTTTGGTTGGCTGGCCACCTCTTATACATGTTTAATGCTTGCCTTGTGCTTCAGGAGAATGCATTAGGGAGTATGGAGTAGGATCTATGGAAATATTCTCTTGACCATGGGAGTGGCTAGAGATTATTGAGGGTTTTGGTTGTGTTTGAAACTAAGCATAGACACGGGAGCATTATGTGATGTTGAAAACCATCTCATGGCATTGGGAAATGCATGACGATGACAACCTCCTTGCTTATTAAACAGTGATCTTTATTTCATATGTTCATGTGATATGATGGTAATGGTAGTAATATCTAGTGCTCAAGTTTCTAATCATTTAATCAACATCTTTATTTTAGACCTTTGCTTTTGTTTCATTTCTTTTAGTATGAAATCAATCAACTTTTATAACCCAATTTAGATTAATGAAAGTTAACATATTTGTGCCTATCTATCCTAGCTCCTTGTGTTCGACACTCGACTACATTGACACCCATACACTTATGGGTAATTAGTGAGTTGAGATCTTTCTCCTTCTAAAACTCCCAATAGTCACCACATCTTTTTAGGTGGTTGTGGGAAACGAGGTCGAGGTCATGTTATGGAAGATAACCATCTTGGTGATCAATAGATTTAGAAGGTTGGTCACTTGTATATATTAGTAGTAGAGTCCTGGTGTCAGCCATGTACTCTCAGGTCTGGGTATGGGATGTGTTTTCAAGATGATATACTTGCATCGACTTGAGATTTTGGTAGTATGCCAATGTTTGTAAATGTATGGCATGTATTTGTGAAATATCTTTTGTATACATGATGTAGATGAAGCCATTATCCCATATGTAAATACATGTTATAGTATATGAGAATGGAAGGATGGACCTTTATGCAATGTTCCAGAATTTGTTTACATTGTTGAAATTGATTTTAATTATTCCATTTTTTACTATGTGATTAATTAGTAGTTGACCGTGTTTTGTGTTTTGAGTAATCTCATTTAGCATGACTAAGTGTCACACTAGGCTATACATGTAACCCTAACCCTAATTTTTGGAACATATGATGTGATTGTTGCTATTGCTTGAAGTAATTAGCATGAGATGATATTTTCTCTCTCCTACTTGTGTAATCCTAATCTCACAGTTGGAATGAATGTCATAGATAGTGAATGCTATGGTCTTGACATGACACAGGGTAATGAGTATGGGCCTTTATGAGGCATGATGAGATAGTTATGATGTACGAGAAACATGTGGTTTGGATCTTGTGACTTGGTAGAGGCTCGATGCCGATCGTGAGGTGATATCCTCTAGGGTGAGATGAGGGATTGCTATCCCCTAGTGATGTGATAGCGTTGATAGCCTTGAATGGCAATGATATCAAGTGATGATATGACAAGTTATACTCATATATTTGATATGTTCTAGAATTGTAACTTGTCCTTATCCTTGTAGAGTTTGTTTAGGGTTTTTACATTGTAACTTGATTGATGCTAAAATATACTTAATTGGCTTAACTAATCAAGTGAAACCCTAATTATGTAGTTACCATGTCCCATAAAACCATCTACAACATCAGCACTTGTTGGATGGTGAAACGAGTTTTCCCTTAGAGAAAGCTCAGAGTCGTATACTGTTGAGTATATGCATTTCATAGGATTGGTTGGGATCATACCTTGGTAGGAGAATGGTTGAGGTCGTATCTCAAGTGATGTGATTTAGTATATGTATAAGATATGTTTTGAGGATGGATGTGTTCATACCTCGGTAGGAGTGTGGTTGTAGCCATAACTTAGTTTTCACTAGTGTTGTGCCTATATACCAAGGCAGACTAGGTTGTTTTATAGTTGGACTCTATATGTCACTGCGGCAGACTTAGACCGACCGAGGGTGTCGAGAGATCATGGATTCTAACTCTTCCATTAGTCTTGTATGGCACTGATTTTGACTTGGTAGTGGTTAGTTGGAGCTTGAGTGGTATACCTCATCTCCCCAGGGCATAATAAAAGACGTAGCACAGTCGTGTAGTATATTTGCTTAGGGTCAAATATGATTCACATTAGATGACCCCTTTTCCTTATTTCTTGTACTAATTTCTTGAATTATAATGTGGTAAGAGAAATCAATTATTATACATGCTTTTCATATTCCTTCTTAAAATATACGATGTTCTACTGCTCAATTAAAGATGCCTGGATTACTTAGATAGTGGTAACTATTTTATTCATATCATTTAGCTGAATCTACTCAACCTGATGTTATGGTTATCTACATGTGTAGTTTCTTTGTGCTTATAATAGTTGCTGACGGAGAGTTATATCTATCACTGGGACATTTGGTCTCACTCCGTGGGTTTCCACATCTTTTAGGTGGTCGTGCATGACGAATAGAGATCGTGTGGTTGAGGTTGAGCAATAAGAGGAGTAGTAGTTGTTGAGGTTTGGATATTATGCTAGTGTTTTGTAGTAGAGTCCTATGTGTCTTCCATGTACTCTCGGGTCCTTGGGGGAGGCTTATGGTTGTTTTGTACATGGATACAAGAATTTGGCTATAGGTCGTGGTTGTACGTATATGGTTTGTATATATACGAATAGGTTACCTCTTATAACAGGTTGATGGCAAGATATCCAGTGAATAGTGATGTATATGTCTTTGTGATTTAATATGTGATACATGTGGCACGAGTTATGGAACTAGATGTAATAAGTTTTGTTATTTGTACTTATGTGAAATTTATTTTAATTTCATGTGTTCTCTGCTAATCTGAATGTTTGGTATTAGTTTTGCATTTTGTTTTGAATAATCTCGCTTTGTGTGGCATGGGGAGTCACAGTTTGGTTGGTAGGTTTGTTGAGTCTATAGGGGCATAGGACTAGGGTTTATGTCTATTCTAGTGTCCTCTAGTATTTATTATGGTAACTTCTACTTATGTAGAAGAATAAGAAGAGAAGAAAAGATGTATGGAGAACATGAAGAACATGTTGTTGAGAGAAGTGTTGTTGCACTTGGAGGGGTGCAAGGAGGTAGGCTAGGGAAGATAAGGTGCCTAAAGTGCCTCATTTTGACCTGACCATGACGGAAAATCCTGCTTTTCATTCGTTGTTTGGACAATTCGTGGCTACAATGGCACATACGGCAGACATAATGCTTGTACCCCAATCAAGGGAAACTATTCCCAATGTAGAATCCTTGAGTACTAGGAAGACCTTTGAGAGGTTAAGGTGAGTTGGGGCGGTGAAGTACGCTGGTACCATGAATTTAGTCGATGTTGACCTATGGTTGATTGAGTTTGAGAAGGATTTCAAAATCCTCAACATCCCTAAAGCAGACAAAGTGATGCATGCAGTGTATCTTTTAAAAGGGAGTGTTGGACATTGGTGGGCCATCGAGGAGGAGAAGAGGCCTAGTACTGCTATTAGTTGGGAGGAGTTCCAATGGGAGTTTTTGAGTCAATACTTTCCTAAGATCTACCTCGATGAGAAGATCTCATAGTTTGAGAAGATCTGGCAGGGATCTATGTCGATCAATGAATATGAGACAAAGTTCATGTAGCTTCTGAGGTGTTGCCCTCATATGGCTGTGATAGATCAGAAGAGGATCAAACATTTTGAGAAGGGTCTGCCTGTTTGAGTACTAAGTTGATGACACTAGTATTAGCTTTAGAAAATAGGGAGTGGTTTGCCATGTTTGTGGATCCAGTCAGAATGATAGAGTGGTCAGTCATAGAGAAAAGTGAAGTGAATGCCAAGAAGAGACCAGAACAGTATCAAGGGCAGTCATCTAGAGGCTTCAAGAATCCTACGTTATCAACATCGTAGTCACAACAGAGGCCAAGTGTGAAAACACACTAGTTACCAAGAAAGGGTAAAGGTTGTACCTTTCTACTAGAAGGAGCCCATAACACAACATCAATGTCAATTATTGGGCCATCTAGGCCACAGTACAAGACCAGGACTTGCCACAAGTGTGGATAGGTAGGAAATATAAGGTGGGCATGTCTTGTGTAGGATGATGAAGTAACACAACAACTGAGACTGAGTCAGTAGGGCTCATAGAGGCAGGAGTTTAGTAGCAGTGGAGGCCAAGGACGTGGACAGGCATCAGAAATGGTTCTTTTAGACAAGCTAACAAAGGACAGGGACAACAACAGGAAATAGCTCAATTCTAAGCCGAGTCAGTCAAAAGGAGTGGTCAACCTATAAAATGTGATATGTCAGATGGAGTTATTTCATTTTAATTTGTCTTCTTCTTGCTTTATATCTATTTTGGTTGACCCGAGTGAGATGCACTCTTTTATCACCCGAGAAGTGATTGCTAGTTGTTCTTTGCCTGTTAGTCATAGACATGATAGCCTTCATTAGAAACCTCATTGGTTGGTTCCGCAAAGTTGTGGGAGGTGTGTCCTTCCCATTTCCTTTCTTTTTCAAGAGATAGAATTCAAGTGGACTTCATACCACTTGACATGCATGGACTCGATGTGATGATTAGAACGGACACCTTGGAGAAGTATCTGGTAGTCTTAGATTGTAGTTCCAAGGTGGTGACGTTTGTCGACAGCGATGTGACGTGGGTCTTCCAAGGATACCAAAAGATTTTTTCGATGTGCTTGGTGTTAGTGATGGTGGTAGAGAAGTTGATGAGGCAAGGCTACGAGCCATTCTTAGCACATGTGATGGATACTAAGGTGACATGTCCTAGTATTTAGGAGGTTTTAGTTGTCTATAAGTTTGAAGATGTGTTTCCTGACGAGTTTCCAGGTGTTCCCCACCTCAAGAGATTGATTTTGAGATCAATATAGTCCCTGGAACCCAGTTGATAGCTCAGACACCATACAGTATGGCACCAACTGAGATGTCAGAGTTGAAGAAATAGTTGAAAGAGCTACTTAAGAAAGGTTTATTAGGATGAGTATGTCACTATGGGGTGCTCCAATGTTTTTTGTGAAGAAGAAAAATGGATCCATGAGGTTGTGCACTGATTACCGATAGCTGAACAAGGTGATGATCAAGAATAGGTATCCTTTATCATAGATAGATGATCTGCTTCACTAGTTATAAGGTGTCATAGTATTTTTAAAAATAGATCTGAGGTTAGGATATCATCAGTTGCGAATCAAGGTGGACGACATACCCAAGTCAGCTTTCAGGATGCAATATGGTCGATAAGAGTTCATGGTTATGTCATTTGGGCTCTAACCAATGCACCAACAACATTCATGGACTTAATCTATAGAGTGTTTCGTTCATATCTTGATCAGTTTTTGGTTTTTCCATAGATGATATCTTTATATATTCCCGTGACTGCCAACAGCATGAGTAGCATCCATGACAGGGGTTGACCTTGTTAAGATAGTAGAAGTTGTATGATGAGTTTAGCAAGTGTGATTTTTGGATGAAGGAGGTGTCCTTATTAGGACATGTGATATCTGATGAGGGTGTTCATGTGGATCCCAAGAAGGTTGAATCTATGAAAGAGTGGGAGCAGTCGAAGACACAAATAGAAGTTTGTAGTTTTCTGGGTTTAGCAGGCTACTATAGGAGGTTCATCAAGAACTTTAGTGCCATTGCATTACCCCTAAAGAAGCTGATAAGGAAAGATGTACCTTTCATTTGGGATGATAAGTGTTAGTGTGCTTTCTTGTTGCTAAAGGAGAAGCAGACTAGTGCTCAAGTGATGGTTCTATCGGAGTAAGGGAAAGGATATATCATATTCTATGATGTGTCAAGAAAGTGTTTGGGTTGCATGCTAATGAATGATAAGAATGTGATTTCTTTTTCCTCACAACAACTTAAGAAACATGAGGAGAACTACCCAACTCATGATCTAGAGTTAGCTATAATGGTTGACAGCCTAAAGATCTAGAGGCACTACCTTTATGGTGAGAAGTGTTAGATTTTTATAGATCACAAGAACCTGAAGTGTATCTTCTCGTAGTAGGAGTTGAATATGAGATAGCAACGTTGGATGGAGTTGATCAAAGACTATGAGTTCACTATTGATTATAATCTAGGGAAGGCAAATGTTGTGGAAAATGTGCTAAGAAGGAAGTCTTCTTCGTCATCTTCTGTAGATAAGTCGAAGTTGTTCTCTTTGGTGTGCTATAAGTGAGACATGTTGGTCTCCTTGCGTCAGATGAATGCAAAGTTGGAGGTGTCCTTGTTAGTAGGATTGTTGGCATAGTTATAGGTGAAGCCTACATTGAGACAAAAGATCCATGATGCTCAGTAGAGTGATTCTGTGATACATCAAATCCAAGCAAAGTTTGACAGCGAGAAGCTTGATGGCTTCCATGAGTCAGAGGATGGGACACTATGTTACCACGACAAAGTTATGGCTCCTGATGTTGATGATATGAGGAAGATGATTTTGGAAGAGGCTCACTCTTTGATGTATGTTATGCATCTAGGTAGCACCAAGATGTACCATGATCTTAAATATATGTATTTGTGGCCCGTTTTGAAGCATGACGAGGCCGAGTTTGAGGCTAAGTGTGCAGCATGTCAGCAAGTTTAGGCATATCATCAGAAACTTATGCATACTTTGCAACCATTGCCTATACCACAATGGAAATGGGATCATGTTATGATAGACTTTGTGGTTGGTGGTCTCCCTAGGATAGTCAAAGGTCATGATTCCATTTGGGTTATCGTTGAAAGGTTGACCAAGTGAGTGCATTTCCTTCCTATGAAGACGACATATACAACAGAGAATCTTGCTCAGATATATGTTGATGAGATTGTACGTTTGCATGGCATTCCAGCTACCATCATGTCATATAGAGGCCCTCAATTTACGAGTCGCTTTTGGAACGTCTATTCTCATCTATGGGTACTCAGTTGAGGTTTAGCATAGATTTTCACCCAAAATAGATGGTCAGTTTGAGAGGACAATAAAAACTTTGCAAGATATGTTCAGAGCCTATCTTTTGCAGTTTTTGGGTAGTTAGGATTATACACCTCAGTTTGATATAGTTTGCATACAAAAATAGTTATCAGAGGAGAATTGATATGGGAGGCATTGTAGGTCTCCATTGTGTTGGTAGGAGACCAGTGAATATCAACTTCTAGGTCATGAGCTTGTGTAGCAGATGATAGAGAAGATCAAAGTGATTCAATGGCAGTTGAAGGAAGTTAAAGACAGATAGAAATAATATGTTAATAATCATCATAGGCCCTTAGATTTCCAAGTGGGAGACATGATGTATCTTAAGATCTCTTCTTGGAAAGGTGTTTTAAGGTTTGGGAAGAAGGGTAAGTTGGCTCCCAGGTTTATGGTACCTTACCATATAGTGGCACATGTTGGGAAGGTGGCCTACAAGTTGGAGTTTCCACTTGAGTTGCACAAATTACATCCAGCATTCCATGTTTCCATGTTGAGGAAGTGCCACCTAGACTCTGAGTTGGTACTACAGCCAGTGGAGGTTGAGTTGGAAGAAGATATGTCATATGTTAAATGACTTGTTTTGATCCTTGACAAAAGAGTGAACAAGTTGTAAAAGAAGGATATAGTGTTGGTAAAGGTTCTCTGGCATCATCGTGGCATATAGGAAGCCATGTGGGAGCTTGAGGAAGAGATGTGTAGGAAGTACCCATATCTTTTCCTGTAGGATTTTAGGGGGGAAATCCTTGTTATGGGTTTATGGTTGTAAGACCCCTGACATGGCTTTTGGGCTAATCTTATTTCCTTACTTGATTAGATGCTTAGAACCTTAATCTAATCCTTTGAGATGCTTTTATAACATGTAACAAGCTTATGTTTCCAGTTTGGTCCTGTTTGGTTTATGTTTGAGTTACAAGCTTATTTTGGACCAAGTTGCAATTTACCCATGATTGAGGGTTATCCTACAAGATATCACATGTAGGTTGTTCCCATTGTTCCTTAGAATCATGAGATAGATAATGATGCTATGTGGCACCTTTCTTGGACTGTGGTTGATGATGTGACATCACATGGTGATATTAGGGTTTTCTTTGTTGTTGAGCTTCGACCATGAGTTGGATTGTGAAGTGTTGTGACCCCAACACCTCACTTGGTGAGTTTTTTGACCGCAACACTTGTTCTAAGTGTGGTTTTTTTTACCTTGATGTCCTAGATCTAGTTTGGTTGAAGGGGTTGGTCCTCTAGTGATGTGTTTTGACCATGTTGAGTGGGTGATCCTTGTGTAACGGTCGCTACACCTAGCTTTATTTTGACCCTTGATGGTTTTTGCGACCGTAACAAGGTTTGTAGTGGACCTAAGTGGTCACTACACCACCTTGGTTGTATCACCCTTCTGTGCATGCATGTTTTAAGTGTCTACATGGTTGTTTCCTTGGTGGAAAAGTTTCGTTTTGGTGCTCTCTTGTGATGACACCTCATACCCACCTTACCTCCCTCCTACCTTGTGTATATAACCCCTCTCCTCTTCATGCAAGCATCTTTTTCATCCCTCTAATGAATGCATATTCATCATGGGTTCAGTCGCCACATTTGGCCCAATTTTTCTACGAATACTCACTTTTAATTCCCAATCCTTCTCATATGTGAATCTATTCAGTTTCATTGGTTTATCCATGATTTTAATTAGATTCATGCATCTTTATGCATGGAAAATATGGCATAAGGGATCCTATTATTCGACTGAGATCTCATCCTTCTATTCAACTGACTGTGGCCCACCACTCATAACCACGGTCGGGTGCTATCTCCAGATCGCGACCACATGCCGACTACCCTAATCCACGCTCGTAGTTCCCAATAGATTCGACACCGCAACCATGCATCCTCCTGCCCTACACCATGATCGCGGTGTCCTTTTCCACTAACCACGATCATCTTCTTTCACCATCACCATGAGCAGATCAAGCAAACAATCGCGACCTACCCCCACCATCGTGACTTGGGGTCCTCAACATCGCCACCTCCATCAACTCCTTCACTAGATCATGACTCGTCTGACCTTATCTGCACCACAATCGAGCATTGACCTCGCCCGCTATCAACTTCACCATCAGTAGTGTACCCGCGATCCTCCAGCCATCGTCCGCGATCAACACCTCCATATTATGACCTTCACATCCCTCAACACACCACAATCGAGTTCCAGGTCAAATGCCCATTGTGGTCCATCCACCAAACCACGATCATCCCCATCCTACCAGATCATGATACCTTCATCGACGCCATCTAACAGACACCACGACCTATGCCATCTAACGACAAGAGTCATGACTTCTTTAACCTCCGCAGACCGCGATCTGCACTTCCTCTCCAGATCGCGGGCCCATCTCTACTCAAGCCTCTTCCTACTGACCGCGATCAACACCTCTTCAACTCTCCCTACAGATCACGATCTTCTGCACCACCTTCCAACAGCCACCATCATCATAGTCGCCCGTAGACCGTGACTCCCACCATCGTTCTGGACCACAACCACGCTTCCAAGCACGATCGTGATCTATAGGAGGGTGAGAACCGTGACCCGCGGTGTGCTCTCCACGCTCCACTCATGCACCATGACTCCAGCCTACAAAGACCTCGACCCAAGGTCCCAGTAGCACCCAGCCGCACCCAACAGGCCGCCCACTACTATAAATACCCCCCTACATCAATCTTGTCAAGATCAACTACAACCGCAGCCAGGTTGCACCCAAGAAGCGCTCGACCCCTGGGGAGTCCGATCCATGGCCAAGAGCTGATCCCTATGGAACTCTTACGCAAGTTTCATCTCTTCCCATCTCTGTGCCCTCCCAGATCTGTGGTGGAAACCCAGATCTGGTCCGTTCATCCACCATCCACGCCGTCGACACATCCACAGGCTGCTCCTCCTACTATGAACAAGGAGGATGAGAAGAGAAGGAAGGTGGAGAGAGAAGGCATACCTCGTCTGCCATGGTGTCCTTCCCTCCTCATTTGGATCTGCCCCGACATTGTATAGAAGATCGTCTCTACACCGAGCTGTGATCGTCTTCTTCACCATGCCCATGGCAGAATATTCCCTCTCTCTTGTTCTTTTTGTTTCTCTCACCATGAGTGAGTAGTTTCCATTCACTGGGGTGCGGGGACTAGACTCGCTACCCGTGCTTACATGTCCTTTTATTAAACATTCCATGGCTTGTATATAACTTCTCATTTTGTTGTTAATCATTTGATGTGTGCTTGTGGATTGATCATCTACTTGCATGATCTATTTCATTCCTATGTTGCAGGAACTTCAATATGTAGGTTTTGAATGACGATTAACGTGGTTGACTCTCTAACGAGAACTTCTGATGGGATTCCCTGAAGTCGTATGTCGCAAAGCATTTGAACAAAATGTCATTAACTAGGCAGAAGCGAATCATGTGCAGCGGATTAACGATAATCACTAAAAATTAAAACCTTTTACAAAGAGATCCATACATTGGAAAACTTCTTTCAAAAAGAACCAAAGTAATTCAATTACATTCTGGTTCACAAGTACATCTCTTATACTATTCCTTCTTGAGGATTACAAACATCAACTGCCCTATTAAAACTATACATAAGCAGCATAAGAACATTAAGGCATCAAGCCAAAATCTCATATCGATTCATTAAACTAACTACTGACTCTGAGGACCTGAGAGTACAGACACAACACATAGGACTCTATGTATAAGACATGATAGTCAGTGTCTCCACCTAAGAATTCACTGTTGTCCCAGTTGCTGCTACTCTCCCCCTGCTGTAGGGTTTCTGCCTCTTCCTCCGTGTCTACCTAAAAAGTTGGATCCCACAGGGGTGAGACAATTGAAAATTGCCCCAGTGAGAGATATAACTCTCTTCCAGAAACGTTATTATTGTATTTTAATAAGAATAAATTTAAAAGAGGAATCATAAATATTTAACAGCAGTTAAATCAATGTCTAAACAGTTTAGAGCAATATTCTTATTCTAAGCATTTCAGCTATAGCTTGATAAAGTAGTATGTCACTTATCCAATAAGGAATATGAAGAACATGTATAACATTTATCCTCTATACTAAGAAAGATAATATCAGCCAGTGATTCTCATATTTCAACCTTAACTAATTATGCTATACGGCTGATTATATTTTACAAACAAACTTAATGCCCTGAAGAGATGAAGTATAGCATTCATGCTCCAACTGACCATGATTACGTAAAGCATCGGTACCACACAAGGTCAATGGAAGAGCCGGACTCCAAGACCTAAACCTTCTCGGTCAGTACGAGATCATATGGAAGAGACATCACGTGTCAAACTGCAATTAGCTTTCCAGGGTATATTGGCATCTTCGCTATAGAGTTATAGCCTGTAGCATATACTCTCTTCAGGGTTATGGCTCGTAGCCAATGCCTGGTATCATATCATGCAGTCATAGCCTGTAGCCATACTCTTACTGGGGTATGGTCTGTAACCAATCCCATACATAGGATATACCCTGCAGCCATTCATATGCGGCATAAGGATATAGTTGCCCAATTACCCCTGCATATTCAAAAATATGCGCTTCGAGTTTAACTTGTTTCACCATTCAGAAAATTCTGACGCTGATGGATCTGTGGTCAGGGCAACTACATTATATGATATCACTTGATTAATTAAGTGTATTACTATATTCTTTTAGCATAAGACAAGTTTCCAAACATCAATTATTTTAACAAATGCTTCAAAGAATGTGTAATACTTTTCATCAAGTATTGTTTAAATCTTTAACAAAGCATTGGGATCTTAATCCCTCATCTCATCAGGAGCATTCTCATCTTTTTACAAGATCATCACCATGATTATAGAAAAGGGGTATTCAAACCCTCAGTTCAACAAAGAACACTTGTTACCACTTGTCAGGTAACTAAACACCTTCAGGTCATCTGACCAAGGTAAACATGATACTTTCTACACAAGCATCTCACATGGATCACAAAGCCCATTTCATCTCTTGTTACCTCTTACTAAGCAACAAGGCATATTATGGCTCACAAGGCCCATTAACAGTAATAAATGAAACATTATAGCTCATACCTGGCTATGCTCATCATCTCATGATACCTGCATGGTTAGTACACTTGATAACAGTTATATCAATTACAATTTAGCACCATGCTATACAAAGTAACACCACTTATACCCTTATTAGGGTTAGGGTTTCCCAATTCATATCAATCAGGGTTAGTCATCCCCTTACACAAATTAGGGCTATGTTTTCAAATTAGGGTTTCATAATACATAACATCACCCTGGATTACGGTTTCATATCACATTACCCTGTATCAGGGTTTCACATTACATTCTTACCTTAAATTAAGGTTTCTCATAACATTTCCCCCAAAATTAGAGTTTCATGTAGCTTCACCCAAGATTAGGGTTTTTCATCAAAATACCCTAAATTAGGGTTTCTCATCTCATTACCCTAAATTAGGGTTACACCATCACCCTAGATTAGGGTTTCACCTAACTTTTCCTTAAATTAGGGTTAGAGCTCATCAACCTTCTCAATTAGGGTTTCATGATCTTGTCATCATGGATCACACCCTACTTACATATTTTATTCATGTAGAAAGTGTTTGAGGATTAATCACTACATGATTAATCTCTCATGTATAAGTTTCTCTTTCTCATCCTCTCTAGGAGGTTAATTACATCAGACTTAATTAGATTAGGTTAGCCCTTTGTTCAAGTGCATACATTTAGGGTTAGCATAGTGTATTGAGGTATTGCTTCCATGAGCATCAAAAGGTTAACCACTTTAAAGGTACTAATCACCTAAGTACTTTAGAGTTACAACCATTATAATCAATCTTGAGTTACTTTAATAGTACCCATTTAGTTCTAAGATCAATTGTAATTTGAATCAACTCATTCGGTTTTGAAACCAAAACAATCCATTCGGTCTTGAAACTGAATCCTTCATTCGGTCTTGAAACTGGATCCTTCATTCGGTCTTGAAATTGAATCCTTCATTCGATCTTGAAATCAAATCCATTCGATCTTGAAACTGAATCATCCATTCGGTCTTGAAACCAATTCCTCCATTCGGTCTTGAAACCGAATCCTTCATTCGGTCTTGAAACTGCATCATCAACCTTTACATTGAAACCAAATGGACATCTCAACATTGAAACCGATTGAGTGTTGAAACCGATTGGACAATTCAAATGGTTTGAGATCGTTTACTCTCCAAACGGTCTCAAGACCGTTTGGTCCAAACTACCTTGAAACCAAATGGACCAAAGAGGGTTCCTCCGATCAAATTGATTTAGGGTTTGTACTCATTGAATCATCAATCGATTGAACTATTGAAGGTACATCAGATCATAGCCCTTGGATCTTCAACCATCATCATAATCAACCATTGACCTCCAAACAGTCTTGAGACCATTCGGTCTCAAATGGTCTTGAGATTGTTTGACCTCCAAATGGTCTTAAGACTGTTTGAGTCAAACCACCTCAAAATTGATTCCCTCAACTAGGGTTTCACTCAATTCAATCGATTAGGGTTTGCAATTAGTGGATCATTCATATATGGAGCCTTTAAAATCAAATAAATTGATATCATTGGATCATCAACCATCCACATCAGCATTGATCCTCCAAACAGTTTGAGACCGTTTGATCTCAAACGGTCTTGAGACCATTTACTCCCAAACGGTCTTTAGACCGTTTGGTTTCAATCGATCTTGAAACTGATTGGTCCCAATGTTGAAATTGTTTGCCCAAAATATTCATTGAGGTGTGTGCTTATGATGATGTCATCATCATCAAGCTTAGATCCTTCAAAATCTACTACCATTCTTATGAAAATTACACCAATTATTCAAAGGAATTTCAAGAAGAACAAAATGATCAACAAGTGATGAAGAATTGAATGTAATAATAACATTTAAGGGTTTAAGTTATATAACCCACCTTCAAAATTGAATCCAAGATTCAACCTTCATGTCCTCAATGGTGAATGAAGCTTCCTCAACTACGAAAGGCTCATCCTCAAGCTTTTGAGTGAAAAGAAATGGCTAGGATTGAAGATTGAATGGAGAAAAGAAGAAATCAAACATTGATTTTCGATTTCCACCATGAAATCAAGGTTGAAGATGATTAAGGAGATTACCTACAGGTTGGAGTTCGTCCTCCTATTGATCCTAAGCTCCCTTGTACTCTGCAAAATCAAGGAGAGAAATAAAATCTAAAAAAGAGTCCTTATGTGAGTGGAAAATGAGGTATATATGAGGGAATTTCAAGAGAGAGAAAGTCTTATAATAATCCTTCAACTCCCCAAATTGGTGCTACTAAATCCCCTCACTTCCTTGAATATGAAGCTATCATCTCCACCTTCGAATTCCTCTCCATTATCCATGAATTAAAGGAAAAGCAATTAAGCACCTTAATTCATATTATACTAATATCTCATTTTTAGTTGATATTACTTTTTAGTTAACTAATGTGAGTGGGCTCTCCACTCACTTAGGATATTTTCAGTGCCATAGCAAGGCACAAGGACGTCCACACTTATCCAATTTCAGCCTTCACATATTTGGTTGAAGGGCACTCCCGTTAATATATTTATTTTTTTGCATTAAATTGAATTATGTTTCCAATTATGCTTAAATCTTCATTATTTTAATATCAAGATTCTCTCTCCTCCAAAATGATTCAAATGAGACGCGCCCCCTCTCATTTTATTTTCTCTACATGATGCCAAGAAACATTAGAGACTCTCTAGAAGTGGTATTTTGCATATTGAACCCTAGGTTTTGGGTAAATTGCACATTACACCAAAACTAGGTTTTAATGCACAAACATTGCTCAACAAGCTCTTTCTAGGTACTCAAGCTATCACAAGCTATAAATCTGCATCATTTTCATTCTTATGATGCTCCAACACTTTGAGGAACATTTTATCATGTAACATTTGCAAGTTGACCCCTCAACTTGGGTAATTTGCACTTTGGTCCAACACAGGTAAAACATTATTTCAACATTATTCAAAAAGGACTAAAATTGAAACATAAGTTCCTCTTGAGCCTTAATTACTTTTCAAAAGATAAGATCAAACATCTAATCAACTTTATTAAGCAAAACATATAGGGTTAGAACATAACCCAGGTCAGGGATGTTACAAATTATCCACCCCTAACAGGGATTTTGTCCCTAAAATCATCAAGAGAAAAGAGAAGGGTACTTCCTCATCATCTCTTCCTCTAGTTCCCACGTAGCCTCTTCAATGCCACGGTGATGCCAGAAAACTTTCACAAGACATATGTCTTTCTTTTTCAGCTTTTTAATTCTTTTATCAAGAATCATCATAGGTCCTTCAACATATAATATATCATCATTTAATTCTACCTCCACAGGTTGTAAAACTAACTCTGTGTCAGGATGACACTTTCTCAGCATGGAGATATGGAACACTGGATGCAACTCATGAAGCTCAGGTGGCAACTCTAGCTTATAGGCTACCTTTCCAATCCGTTCAATGATTTTCTAAGGCCCAATAAATCTAGGAGCTAACTTTCCCTTCTTTCCAAATCTAAGGACACCTTTCCAAGGTGAGACCTTGAGATACACTTTGTCTCCAACTTGGAATTCTAAAGGTCTTCACCGTTTGTCGGCATACGACTTCTGTCTATCATGTGCATCCTTTAACTGTTGTTGTATTACTTTAATCTTCTCTGTTGTCTGTTGTACAAGCTCAGGACCCAAAAGTTGATATTCTCCCATTTCATACCAAAACAAAGGAGATCTACAATGTCTACCATATAATGCTTCATATGGTTCCATATAAATACTTTGTTGATAGCTATTATTATAAGCAAATTCTATCAAGCTCAGATGTAGATCCCAACTTCCTACAAATTGAAGGACACATGCCCTAAGAAAGTCATGTGATTATTGTAATGGGATACTTTGTAAATGATTTGAATAATAAGAAAGGCAATTTCCTATCTATATGTTTTAACTATTTTTGAGATGATAGTGTAACATGATAGATGTCTAAAGAATTGTTTTACTCAATGACGTATGCTTTTAGGTTGAGGACCTAAATGATGAGATCATATGGATGTTAAGAGTATACATTCTTGTTTGGTCCCTAGTCGGTTGTTATTGTGGAAATAACTATAGACATCAATAACACTAAAAGACTAGATTGTGTGTTGGTTGATGATAGAATCTCATTAGTCATGATATAGTGATATCAAACCAAGCACATAGGTACTTGTTAGAGAACAAGTGTACTAGATAGACCCACCGTGAGAGTGACACATGGAACCATGATTTGGTAGTCACAAACAGCTCTCATATTTATGGTGGTGAATGTGATTCCTCGACCTAAAATCACTACACTCAACACATATCATTGGGTACACTTTGACATCATCAAATGTGGTCCTAAAACATGGGTTGTTATAAAGGTGATGATTGGGTGACTTTGACACGTGGGGCTTTTGAGGGGTGAGTGATAGATATGGGATTTGTCCCTCCTCAGGGAGTTTAATGTCCATGGCCACTTGATGAGTAGGATTGAGAAAGGCATGTGCATGCATGTGTGAATCAATATGTGATATTGATGTCACACACAACTCACCCAGTCTTCTCTGAGATCAAGGAAATGGATGAACGTTGAAAGGATGACTGTACCATGCCTTGAGTTCATTCAGGACATTAGTGACAAAGGAATTATACATTCGCTGTAACACCATTCACGGATTGTAGGATTGAAAGTTGTTCTCCAACTTTTTATTTCACTTGGGTAGCACTGATGTGTGACTAGGCACTGCTCTTTGCTTGTGAAGTCATAAGTGTTATGGACTTTCACTGCCAACGTGAAATGGACCTGTAGGGTCACACACAGAGGATTTAACCTAGAAGGGGAGTTTATCCACAAATTATGTTTAGATTGATTACTAAAGGAGTTTATTAGTTTAATTAAACACTCAGTTGATTGATAGCTCAAAATCATAGTGTTCAAGGTGTTGGACCAATTGATTAGAGTATCGGATTGATTGAAACTGCGATTAACTGATTTTGCACAGTCTGCACTTCCAACCGATCGGCTCATGAGATGAACCGGTCGACTCAGGTTGGTGAACTGATCGGCTCAACTGGTCAGATGATCAGCTCATGTATCAATGAGACGATCGACTCAATTGTTGAACCGGTCGGATCATGTGACCAACGGAGATCGTTTGGAAAGTCGATTTTACAAATACAATTTGTTTCACTTGTACAAATTCGATTTGGACAAGGATTAATATTTGATTAATCGGAAACAAATATGAAAGTCAATTTGAGTTGGACCAGGACCACGAACCGATCGGCTCATGTGATGAACCGATCGGCTCAGGGGTGCCAAACGATCGGTTCAGGTGTGAAACGATCAGTTGAGGTTACCAAACGATCGTTTTAGGGTTGAAACGATCGGTTCAGCTGGCGCAATTGGTTGTTTTGTGGAAAATCTTGAACCCTTCTACTCATGTTTAGTCCTGCATTTCCTGAGATAGAGAACCCTGTCCCATGACCCTCCTATATATAGGGGTATTGGGGGCTTCTCAAAGTACAACTCAGAACACCAGTTGCTCTGCAAAGTTGTCGTTCTCTCTGGTTTTGGTAACTGAGAGAGCCCGAGAAAGTGCTACCTGATAAGGGAGGCACAGCAAGGGAAAGACACCTGTAGAAAGGCAACTGGTTGTAGGAGAGTGTGTCGGTGACTAGTACGCCGACAGGAGGGTGCGACTCCTTCCAATTCCTTGTGGGACAAGGAGATCGGAGTTCTAGGCAGTCCGTGTAGACGAATGCAGAGGCGGGAGACTTCTGCCGCTCGGAGGACAACTTTCAATCCCGACAGTCCCAGTGAGACCAGGAGTTGCTCAGACCCCGTCCAAGACCAGAGGTGAAGATCGTGCAAGTCGTGAGGTAACGTCGCCGAGCAAGCCTCGGGACAAGGTACGCCTCCACAAACCATCCTTCCTATTGTATAGACGTTGACACGATTCCTTTATTCTGGGTTTGGGAGAAGAAATTTTTTTTGTTTCCGCTGCCTTCTCTATCTCCCCTAAAACCCAACAGTGGTATCAGAGCCACTTCAACTGCTCTATGCTTTAGGATTATCGATATGATTGATTTTGGTTTGTTTCCTTTATTTATTGCATATGATGCGAATAAAATTGGCTTTATGCATGTCCAATCCTAAAACCAAAAATCCCAATATACATATATGATATGTAATATGAATGCACTCAATACGCGTCACCCTTAAATGAGTTTTATGGTGGATGTACAACATGGTTATGGCCAATAAACCCTATGTATGTGTGAATGGTTGAATGTGGTTGCTTGCATCTCAGTCTGCGCACTGATTCCCTATCTCCTACTCCTGATGTAACTCGAGATAACGCAAGATTTCTTTCCTACCTTTGCTCCCCCCGAATGTTACTCGGGGTTTCCTTTTTCAAATGTAAAATAGGATAGATTTTATTTCTTGTTATGTCAAAGAACGGCAGATATCTTGACGACCGGTTCGAGGAGCGAAATGAGTGGGTGGCGGCCTGATGAGATGCACGATGACCAGTGAACCGATCAGTTGGAGGTATCAGTCGATCGACTGGTGGCACCCAACCGACCGGCCTGATGGCAAGCTGATCAATCATGGAGATGAGTTGATCAAACCCAGAAAGGCGAAGCACAAAGTTCATCTTATACAGGTTGCATGTGATGTGAACCTAGATGACTGTGATTCCTCTTGGCTTGAGGAATCACATTAGGATGGCCATAATCATTGCTTTTATCATTTTGCATGTTTTCTGTGGGATATAGCATGTATATGATACTTACTATATTGTGGTGATTGCATATGTATATGTATCTATAAAAACCAAATCCCTCATCTAAAATATTAAGTCCTTTACGCCTTCCATTAGCGACACACATGAAAAACCTTATCGACCAAGCGTAAGTTATGACAAAGCATGGTGTGTCGTCTATCCCACGGAAGTGTGAAGGGTAAACATGTAGGTTCTGCCAAAGCAGGGTGCATGTTTACCGTGTCGACTTTTGGGTTGGACTTAACTGGTGATTCTTAGAGTCTCTAAGCCCAGAGGCAGGGAATGTTCATGGAAAGGTGTTGTGCATGTTCATTCATCAAGAGTTGTATATAATGCAATTGGCATGATAACCTACCTAAATAGTCAAGTTGTGGGTGATCAGCCAAAGCTGATTCATGACTTGATGAAATACAGATCTTGACCCACTAGGAGATTGTATGATGCAATCTTCCAAATTAATGGTGAGGGTTGCCAATTTGAATCAAAATAGTGTGAGCAGTAATTAATTAAAGGCCTAATTAACTACTGTCAAATTTTATTTAAATCAAATCAAAAGGAGTATTGACAAATGTAATTTTCTCTTGTAGAATGGCAAAAGAATCATCTTTTAAAATGGGCAAATTAATTGAGAATAAATTCCATAACTGGTTGAGGATTGTGAGAAGTGTTCAGCACAATCCAGAAATACCGGTAGCCTTTGAATCCACTCTATGTGCGCTTGAGAAGAAGGATAGTTCACTGATGGATATCAATGGAACAAAGTCTAAGGACAAAGGTCAGGGAGAGAAGGGTTCTCTCGCCAAACCAATGTCAGAATCTTATGCGCTCAAAACATGGAGAGGATGGAAGGAACGATGAAAGAAGAAGTGATAGATAGAGATCTCTACTTCTGGTGTATACGTGATAGAGATTAACTTTACTACTTCTTTGTCATGGGTACTTGATACCAGATGTGGATCTCACATTTGTTCAAATGTGAAGGATCTTAAAAGAAGTAGGCCTTTGGGGAAAGGTGAGGTTGAACTACGTGTTGCCAATGGGGAAAGAGTTGTCGCCAATGTTGTAGGAACCTATGAGTTAACTCTACCAAGTGGGCTAATAATAGAGTTGAAGAACTACTATTATGTACCTGCCATAAATAGGAATATCATTTCCGTTTCTTGTTTGGACAAGGATGGTTTTGAATTTCTTATTAAGAATGGAAAGTGTTCCACTTCAAAAGATGGTATCTTTTATGGCAGTGCCCCAATGTCTTATGGTCTATACTTGATAGATCTAGAGACAAGTGTATACAACGTAAACACTAAAAGGAAAAAACTCAAAAACTCAAACAAAATGTATATTTGGCATTGTCGTCTAGGGCACATAAATGAGAAGCACATTTCTAGACTCCAGAAAGATGGTTATCTAGACTCTTTTGATTATGAATCAATAGAGACATGTGAATCTTATTTGTTGGGCATGATGACCAAGACTCCCTTTTTAGGTAAAGGTGAGAGAGCTAGTGATCTATTAGGACTCATACATACTGATGTATGTGGGCCTTTTAGAACTAATGCCAGAGGTGGGTACCAGTACTTCATTACTTTACTGATGACTTCAGTAGGTATGGCTATGTGTACCTGATGAAACATAAGTCAGAAACCCTTGAAAGGTTCAAGGATTTCATGAATGAAGTACAAAACCAACTTGGTAAAAGTATTAAAGCACTTCAATCCGATCGAGGTGGGGAATACTTAAGCCAGGAGTTTGAGGACCTTCTACGAGCCCGTGGTATTGTATCACAATGGACTCCGCCTGGAACACCACAACATAACGGTGTGTCTGAAAGAAGGAATTGCACTTTGCTGGATATGGTGCAATCAATGATGAGTTTGGATGATCTTCTAATTTCCTTCTGGGGTTATGCTCTTGAAACCACCATGTTTATACTTAACCGAGCACCATCTAAATAGGTTCAAAAGACACCATATGAGATATGGCACGGGAAGCATCCCGATTTTTCTTTTATTAAGATTTGGGGTTGTGAGGCTTACGTCAGGAAAATGTTTCCTGATAAGCTTGGACCCAAGTCTGATAAATGTTATTTTGTTGGATACCCCAAGGAAACGAGGGGATACTATTTATACCATACAACTGACAACAAAGTGTTTGTTGCCAAGGATGTTGTGTTCCTATAAAAGGAATTTATTTCTAAAGGAAACAGTGGGAGGAAAATAGAGCTTGAAGAGGTTCAAGCCCAACAAGAAAACATTGAACCAGTAGATGTATAAGAGGAACATAGAGATTCACAAGGTGTTGTGGAATCTCAGTCTCCTCAAGTAACACAAGGACCTCGTAGATCTAGTAGGACACGCCTTGAACCTGAGAGGTTTGGATATCTTGTGACTGAGGAAGGCGATGAGTTGATCATAGATGATGATCCAACTACCTATCTAGAGGTTATGAAGGGACTAGATTCTGAGAAATGGCTTGAGGCCATGAAATCCGAGATGGAATCCATGTACTCCAACAAAGTATGGACTTTAGTGGAACCACCTGAAGGGGTAAAACCCATAGGGTGCAAGTGGGTCTTCCAGAAGAAGACTGACATGGATGGCAATGTGCAAACTTATAAAGGCAAATTGGTTGCAAAGGGTTTTTGACAAGTTCAAGGTGTTGACTATGATGAAACTTTTTCTCCAATTGCTATGATTAAGTCCATCGGGATTATGCTTGCTATTGTGGATTACTATGACTACGAGATTTGGCAAATGGATGTTACAACCACATTCCTTAACGGGAATATGAATGAGGATGTATACATGACACAATCTAAAGGTTTTGTAGATCCAAAGAATGCCAATAAAGTTTGTAAGCTACAAAGGTCAATCTATGGATTGAAGCAAGCATCTCAGAGTTGGAATCTTCGATTTGATGAGGAAGTCAAAGTGTTTGGCTTTATTCAAAATGAAGATGAACCTTGTGTCTACAAGAAGGTTAGTGGGAGCACGACCACATTCCTCATATTGTATGTGGATGACATACTATTGATGGGGAATGATGTCTCAGCCTTAGAGAAGGTAAAGACTTGGCCTGAGAATACTTTCTCAATGAAGGACTTAGGAGAAGCATCCTACATTCTAGGAATTAAGATCTATAGAGATAGATCTAAAAGGCTTCTCAGACTAAGTCAAAGCACGTACATTCACAAAGTGTTGAAGCAGTTCAGCATGGAGAACTCAAAGAGAGGCAACGTCCCCATGCTACATGGAGTCACCGTCTCTAGAGTTCAATGTCCCCAATCTTGTGAAGAGAGGGAGCGTATGAATGGGATCCCATATGCATCAGCCATCAGATCCATCATGTACGCTATGTTGTGCACACGCCCAGATGTCTCGTATGCCCTCAACATGACGAGCAGGTACCAGTCAGATCATGGGGATGCTCACTGGACAGCCATAAAGAACATCCTCAAGTACTTGCGAAGGACTAAGGATCAGTTCCTTGTATACGGCGATGAGGAAGAACTGGTTGTAAAGGGTTACACCGATGCGAGCTTCCAAACTGACAAAGATGATTATAGATTGCAATCCGGATTTGTGTTTTGCCTAAACAATGCAGCTGTGAGCTGGAAGAGTTCCAAGCAAGAAACAGTTGCTGATTCTACTACAGAGGCCGAGTATATTGCTGCTTCACATGCAGCAAAGGAGGGTGTGTGGATCAGGAAGTTCATCTCTGAACTTGGTGTAGTTCCCAATAGCTGTGATGCAATTGAGCTTTATTGTGACAATAATGGAGCTATTGCTCAAGCTAAGGAGCCCAAATCACATCAGTAGTCCAAGCACATACTACGGCGCTTCCATCTCATATGAGAGATCGTACAACGAGGAGATGTGAAGATTTGCAAAGTACCAACTGAAGACAACATAGCTGCTCCACTGACTAAGGCCCTTTCTCAGCAGAAGCATGATGGTCATGCTAGGTCACAAGGACTGAGGTTCCCAGGTGACTGGCTCTAAGTGCAAGTGGGAGTTTGTTGGTATGTATGCGCATAGAGAAATTCATGTGATGATTGTAATGGGATACTTTGTAAATGATTTGAATAATAAGAAAGGCAATTTCCGATCTATATGTTTTAACTGTTTCTGAGATGATAGTGTAACATGATAGATGTCTAAAGAATTGTTTTACTCAATGACGTATGCTTTTAGGTTGAGGACCTAAATGATGAGATCATACATATGTTAAGAGTATACATTCTTGTTTGGTCCCTAGTCGGTTGTTATTGTGAAATAACCATAGACATCAATAACACTAAAAGACTAGATTGTGTGTTGGTTGATGACAGAATCTCATTAGTCATGATATAGTGATATCAAACCAAGCACATAGGTACTTGTTAGAGAACAAGTGTACTAGACAGACCCACCGTGAGAGCGACACATGGAACCATGATTTGGTAGTCACAGTCAGCTCTCACAATGATGGTGGTGAATGTGATTCTTTGACCTGAAATCACTACACTCAACACATGTCATTGGGTACACTTTGACATCATCAAACGCAGTCCTGAAACATGGGTTGTTATAAAGGTGATGATTGGGTGACTTTGATACATGGGGCTTTTGAGGGGTAAGTGATAGATATGGGATTTGTCCCTCCTAAGGGAGTTTAATGTCCATGGCCACTTGATGAGTAGGATTGAGAAAGGCATGTGCATGCATGTGTGAATCAATATGTGATATTGATGTCACACACATCTCACCCAATATGCTTTGAGATCAAGGAAATGGATGAACGTTGAAAGGATGACTGTACCATGCCTTGAGTTCATTCAGGACATTAGTGACAAAGGAATTATACATTCGTTGTAACACCATTCATGGATTGTAGGATTGAAAGTTGTTCTCCAACTTTTTATTTCACTTGGGTAGCACTGATGTGTGTCTAGGAACCGCTCTTTGCTTGTGATGTCATAAGTGTTATGGACTTTCATTGCCAATGTGAAATGGACTTGTAGGGTCACACACATAGGATTTAACTTGGAAGAGGAGTTTATCCACAAATGATGTTTAGATTGATTACTAAAGGAGTTTAGTAGTTCAATTAAACACTCAGTTGATTGATAGCTCAAAATCATAGTGTTCAAGGTGTTGGTCTAATAGATTAGAGTATCAGATTGATTGAAACTACGATTGACTGATTTTGCATAGTCTGCACTTCCAACCGATCGGCTCATGAGATGAACTGATCTGCTTAGGTTGGTGAACCGATCGGCTCAACTGGTGAGATGATCGGCTCATGTATCAATGAGACGATCGGCTCAATTGTTGAACCGATCGTATCATGTGACCAACGGAGATCGTTTGGAAAGTCAATTTTGCAAGTACAATTTGTTTCACTTGTACAAATTCGATTTGGATAAGGATTAATATTTGATTAATCGGAAACAAATATGAAATTCAATTTGAGTTGGACCAGGACCACAAATCGATCGGCTCATGTGATGAACTGATTGGCTCAGGGGTGCCAAACGATCAGTTCAGGTGTGAAACGATTGGTTCAGGTCACCAAACAATCGTTTCAGGGTTGAAACAATCGGTTCAGTTGGCGTAGTTGGTTATTTTGTAGAAAATCTCGAACCCTTCTACTCTTGTTTAGTCCTACATTGCCCGGGATAGAGAACCATGTCCCATGACCCTCCTATATATAGGGGTATTGGGGGATTCTCAAAGTACAACTCAGAACACCAGGTGCTCTGCAAAGTTGTTGTTCTCTCTGGTTTTGGTAACTGAGAGAGCCCGAGCAAGTGCTACCTGATAAGGGAGGCACAATAAGGGAAAGACAACTGCATAAAGGCAACTGGTTGCAGGAGAGTGTGTCGGTGACTAGTACGCCAATAGGAGGGTGTGACTCCTTCGGATTCCTTGTGGGATAAGGAGATCAGAGTTCCAGACAGTCTGTGTGGATGACTGCAAAGGCGGGAGACTTCTGCCGCTCGGAGGACAGCTGCCAATCCCGACAGTCCCGGTGAGACTAGGAGCTGCTCAGACACCATCCAAGACTGGAGGTGAAGACTGCACAAGCCGTGAGGTAATGTCACCGAGCAAGCCTCGGGACAAGGTACGCCTCCACAAACCATCCTTCCTATTGTATAGACGTTGACGTGATTCCTTTATTTTGGGTTTGGGAGAAGATTTTCTTTTTGTTTCCACTGCCTTCTTTGTCTCCCCTAAAACCCAACACTGGGGACCTCTATCAAAAACAATAGTAGCTGGAACCTTGTGCAACCGTACTATCTCATCTACATATATCTGTGCAATCTTCTCAGCAGCGTAGGTTGTTTTGACAGGAAGGAAATGTGTTGTCTTAGTCAACCTATCAACTATCACCCATATGGAATCATGACCTTTGGTTGTTCTAGGCAAACCAACCACAAAGTCCATGGTCACGTGATCCCATTTCCACTGTGGTATAGGCAAAGGTTGCATTGTTCCTACGGGCTTCTGATGTTCAGCTTTAACCTGCTGACACACAACTGCATAACAAACTCAGCAATATCTTTCTTCAATCTTGGCCACCAATATATATCCTTCAAGTTATGATACATTTTGGTGCTCCCTGGATGCATTGCATATATCGAAGAATGAGCCTCCTCCAAGACTAACTTCCTCAAGTCATTGGCATCAGGTACCACCATCCTACCATGGTAACAGACTACCTGGTATCTGACTCATGAAAGCCATCCCATTTCTCACTACCATACTCTGACCTGATCTACTGAACCACAATATCAGCTTGTTGTGCTTCTTTAATCTGCTGTCTCAAAGTAGGTTTCACGTGCATCTCAGCTAACAACCCGGCTAACAATGATACCTTAAGTTGTATATTGTTTTGCCTCAAGGAGATAAGCATGTCTCTTTTAAAGCACACTAGGGAGTTCAACTGTGCTTTATCTAGGGTTGGTGATGATGATTTCCTACTTAGTGCATCGGCCACTACATTGTCCTTCCCTGGATGATAATCAATTGTACAATCGTAGTCCTTGATTAACTCCATCCAGTGGCATTGTCTCATGTTCAACTCATGTTGTGAGAAAATATATTTTAGATTCTTATGATCTGTGAAAATCTGAAATGTTTCTCCATAGAGATAATGCCTCCAGATCTTCAAGGCATGCACCACAGTATCTAGTTCTAGATCATGTGTCGGATAATTCTCCTCGTGTTTCTTAAGCTGTCGAGAGGCAAAAGAAATCACTTGATTATCCTGCATCAACAAACAACCTAAACGATTCTTAGATGCATCACAGAAAACTATGTACCCCTTCCCTTTCTTAGGTAACACCAACACAGGTAAACTTGTTAACCTTTCTTTCAATAGTTGGAAAGAATGTTGACACTTGTCATTCCAGACAAAAGGAATCTCCTTCCTAGTCAACTTGGTTAGGGGTAAATCTATAGAACTAAAGTTCTTAATGATCCTCCTGTAATAGCCTGCTAGTCCTAGGAAACTGCATATCTCTGTCGGTGTTTTTGGTTGTTCCCATTGCAAGACAAATTCTACCTTCTTAGAATCAACACGGATACCTGAAGCAAATATTACATGTCCTAGAAAAGAAACTTTTGGTAGCTAGAACTCACATTTGCTAAACTTAGCATACAGCTTATGCTCTCTTAGCAAAGTTAAAGCCTGACGGAGGTGCTGCTCATGTTGTTGAGCATCTCTACTGTATACCAAAATTTCATCTATGAAGACTACTATAAACTAATCAAGAAAAGATCTAAAGATTCTATTCATGAGTTCCATGAATGCAGCTAGTGCATTAGTTAGTCCAAACGACATAACTATGAACTCATAGTGACCATACCTTGTCCTAAAGACAGACTTAGGTATGTCACTCTCTTTGATACGCAATTGATGATATCCCGATCTCAGATCTATCTTAGAAAATATAGTTGCACCACGCAACTGATCAAACAAGTCATCTATCCTTGGCAGAGGATACTTGTTCTTTATGGTTACTATATTCAACTATTTGTAATCAATGCATAACCGCATTGATCCGTCCTTCTTCTTGACAAAGAGAACCGGAGCAACCCATGGTGAAGTACTCAGTCAGATAAAACCCTTCTCAAGCAACTCCTGCATCAGTTTCTTGAGCTCTGCCGTCTCAGCAGGTGCCATTCTATATGGTGTTTGTACTATTGGTTTTGTGTCCAGGATTAGATTAATTTCAAAATCAATCTCTCGGGGTAGAGGAACATCTGGAAGTTCCTCAGGGAACACATATTCAAACTCCCTAACTGTCAGAACTTCAGAAAGATTAGAGCTCTCCATTGTGGTATCTACCACATGTGCCAAGAATGCAAAGCATCCTTGTCTCATCAGCTTTTCAGCTACCATAGCTGACACAAGATAGGTTGGAAGAATATTTCTATCTCCCTGAAAGATCCACGTGTCACCATCATCTGTGAACACATCCTACTTGGAAACACAATCCAAGACAACCTTACATTTCTCTAGGGTGTCCATTCCAAGAATTATATCGAAACCCTGCATCTCAAGTGGTATAAGATCCACCTGAATGTGATGTTTAGAAAAAGAAAGTGTACAGAGAACACACCTCCCACAGTACTATAGATTCAAGCAAAGGAGTTTGCAACATCAAACTCTTTGCCCTATGACCAACTATCATATTGCAGTCAAGAATCACTTCTCTAGTGATGAAGGAATGCGTAGCACCCGAATCAATTAAAACAGATACGAAGCAGGATGAATACATATCAGAATAAAATAGTTCCATCTGACCTGTCACAACCTGTGGGTAAACTACTACTTCGGGTTGATTCATCGCATAGAATCTCGTTGTTGCTTGTTGTTGACCATGTGCTCAGTTATTGGGTGTTGACAAACCAGCTTGGGATGCTTGCCCACGTCCTCGAGTGCCACTTGAAAATTTCCTCCTCTGAGAGCCTTGCTGACTCTGCCTCTGGGGTTGAGTCACCATTGTGTTCCCGACTAGACAATCCCTTGCCAGATGTCCCACTTGTCTGCACTAATGACAGATCCTGGTCTCAGGATAGGGTCTATGAGGTCTAGTCACTGATGTTGATGTTGTTCTGGGGGCTCTATTTGGAACAAAACTACGGCCCCTACCCCTACTTGATGTCCATTGCATCTGGGTATTAAATCTTGATGGTGTTGTCGGTGCAGAAAACCTTGGCTTCTTAAAGATCTCGGACCTTTGTCCTTGGAACTGAGTATACACCTTCTTACCACTGGTCTGTCACTTCTCAATTACATACCTCTCTATCCGTCTAATGGATTCCACAAATGTGGCAAACCTCTGCATGTTCTCCAAAGCAGACACAGGAGTGGTCAATTCAGTGTTCAATCCCTTCTCAAAACGTTGAATTCTTTCCTCATCAGAAGCTTCCATATGCAGACAGAACTACAAAAGCTCCATGAACTTAGCCTCATACTCGGTAATGTTCATCGGTCCTTATCTTATCTTCTCAAACTGAGATATCTTTTCATCTAGGTAAGTCTTAGGGAAGTATCTAGTGATGAATTCTCGTCGAAATTCTTCCCATCTGACTTCGACACCTGGCCTCTTTCCCTCTTCTATTGTCTACCAGTGGCCAGCACTCCCCTTTAAAAGGTGCACTGCATGCCTCACCTTTTCAGCTTCCGAGATATTGAGGATTCTGAAAGCCTTCTCCAGCTCAGTCAACCATAAGTCAGCGTCTGCTGGGTTAGCTGTACCAGCATACTCTGTGGCTCCTACCCGACAAAGCCTCTCAAAAGTCTTGCCATCTCCATGTCCCTCATTATGGGATGGTGCCCTAGGTGCAGGTGGTGGCATCCTATCCGCCATATGCATCATGGTTGCCATAAACTACCCAAATAGAGCATGGAAAGCTGGGTTTTCTATCATGGCTGGGTCAAACTGAGGATGTTCAAGTTCCGATTCCTCCCTATCTTGGTCCCTTGCACCTTTTCCTGGTGCAGCAACGCTGCTCTCAGCAGCATGTTCCTCATGTGATCCAGACACCTTCAAGTTCTTCTTCTCCTATATGAGCATAAGACACAATCAGATAAACTGGAAGACACTAGAACAGACTTGACAACCTTAATACTATGTTTCTATAGACTCAGCGAACCTAGAGCTCTGATACTACTAATTTTGTCGTGAAGCATTCGAACAAATTGTCATTAACTAGGTGGAAGCGAATCATGTGCAGCAGATTAACAAAAATCACTAAAAATTAAAACCTTTTACAAAGAGATCCATACATTGGAAAACTTCTTTCAAAAAGAACCAAAGTAATTCAATTACATTCTGGTTCACAAGTACATCTCTTGTACTATTCCTTCTTGAGGATTACAAGCATCAACTACCATGTTAAAACCATAAATAAGCAGCATAAGAACATTAAGGCATCAAGCCAAAATCTCAGATCGATTCATTAAACTAACTACTAACTCCGATGACCTGAGAGTACAAAGACGACACATAGGACTCTATGTACAAGACATGACAGCCAGTGTCTCCACCTGAGAATTCACTATTGTCCCTTTTGTTGGTGCTCTCCCCCTACTGTAGGGTTTCTACCTCTTCCTCCGTGTCTACCTAAAAAGTTGGATCCCACAGGGGTGAGACAATTGAAAATTGCCCCAGCGAGAGATATAACTCTCCGCCAGAAACGTTATTATTGCAGTTTAATAAGAATAAACTGAATAGAGGAATCATAAATATTTAACATCAGTTAAATCAATGTCTAAACATGTTAGAGCAATATTCTTGTTCTAAGCATTTCAGCTATAGCTTGATAAAGTAGTATGTCACTTATCCAATAAGGAATATGAAGAACATGTATAACATTTATTCACTATACTAAGCAAGATAATATCAGCCAGTGATTCTCGTATTTCAACCTTAAGCAATTATGCTATACGACTGATTATATTTTACAAACAAACTTAATGCCCTGAAGAGATGAAGTATACCATTCATGCTCCAACCGACCATGATTACATAAAGCATCGGTACCACACAAGGTCAATGGAAGAGTCAGACTCCAAGACCTCAACCTTCTCGGTCAGTACGAGATGATATGGCAGAGACATCACGTGTCAAACTGCAATTAGCTTGCCAGGGTAGATTGGCATCTTCGTTATAAAGTTATAGCCCGCAGCATATACTCTCTTCAAGGTTATGGCCCATAGCCAATGTCTGGTATCATATCATGGAGTCATGGTCCGTAGCCATATTCTTACTGGGGTATGGTCCATAACCAATCCCATACATAGGATATAGCCCGCACCCATTCCTATGGCGCATAATGATATAGTTGCCCAATTACCCCCGCATATTCAAAAATATGCACTTCGAGTTTAACTCGTTTCACCATTCAGCAAATTCTGACGCTGATGGATCTGTGGTCATGGCAACTATATTATATGATATCACTTGATTAATTAAGTGTATAACTATATTCTTTTAGCATCAGACAAGTTTCCAAACATCAATTATTTTAACAAATGCTTCAAAGAATGTGTAATACTTTTCATCAAGTACTGTTCAAATCTTTAACAAAGCATTGGGATCTCAATCCCTTATCTCATCAGGAGCATTCTCATCTTTTCATGAGCTCATTACCATGATTATAGAAAATGGGTATTCAAACCCTCAGTTCAACAAAGAACACTTGTTACCACTTATCAGGTAACTAAACACCTTCAGGTCATCTGACCAAGGTAAAAATGATACTTGCTATACAAGCATCTCACATGGCTCACAAAGCCCATTTCATCTCTTGTTACCTCTTACTAATCAACAAGGCATATTATGGCTCACAAGGCCCATTAATAGTAATAAATGAAACATTATAGCTCATACCTGGCTATGCTCATCATCTCATAATACTTGCATGGTTAGTACACTTGATAACAGTTATATCAATTACAATTTAGCACCATGCTATACAAAGTAACACCACTTATACCCTTATTAGGGTTAGGGTTTCCCAATTCATATCAATCAGGGTTAGTCATCCCCTTACACAAATTAGGTCTAGGTTTTCAAATTAGGGTTTCATAATACATAACATCACCCTGGATTTGGTTTTCATGTCACATTACTCTGTATCAGGGTTTCACATTACATTCTTACCTTAAATTAAGGTTTCTCATAACATTTCCCCCAAAATTAGAGTTTCATGTAGCTTCACCCAAGATTAGGGTTTTTCATCAAAATACCCTAAATTAGGGTTTCTCATCTCATTACCCTAAATTAGGGTTACACCATCACCCTAGATTAAGGTTTCACTTAACTTTTCCTTAAATTAGGGTTAGAGCTCATCAACCTTTTCAATTAGGGTTTCATGATCTCGTCATCATGGATCACACCCTACTTACATATTTTATTCATGTAGAAAGTTTTGAGGATTAATCACTACATGATTAATCTCTCATGTATAAGTTTCTCTTTCTCATCCTCTCTAGGAGGTTAATTACATCAGACTTAATTAAATTAGGTTAGCCCTTTGTTCAAGTGCATACATTTAGGGTTAGCATAGTGTATTGAGGTATTGCTTCCATGAGCATCAAAAGGTTAACCACTTTAAAGGTACTAATCACCTAAGTACTTTAGAGGTACAACCATTATAATCAATCTTGAGTTACTTTAATAGTACCCATTTAGTTCTAAGATCAATTGTAATTTGAATCAACTCATTCGGTTTTGAAACCAAAACAATCCATTCGGTCTTGAAACCGAATCCTTCATTCGGTCTTGAAACTGAATCCTTCATTCGGTCTTGAAACTGAATCCTTCATTTGATCTTGAGACTGAATCCTTTATTCGGTCTGGAAATCAAATCCATTCGATCTTGAAACTGAATCATCCATTTGGTCTTGAAACCAATTCCTCCATTCGGTCTTGAAACTGAATCCTTCATTCGGTCTTGAAACTAAATCATCAACCTTTACATGAAACTGAATGGACATCTCAACATTAAAACTGATTGAGTGTTGAAACTGATTGGACAATTCAAATGGTTTGAGATCATTTACTCTCCAAACGGTCTAAGGACCGTTTGACCCCAAACGGTCTCAAGACTGTTTGGTCCAAACTACCTTGAAACCAAATGGACCAAAGAGGGTTCCTCCAATCAAACTGATTTAGGGTTTGTACTCATTGAATCATCAATCTATTGAACTATTGAAGGTACATCAGATCGTAGCCCTTGGATCTTCAACCATCATCATAATCAACCATTGATCTGCAAACAGTCTTGATACCGTTTGACCTCCAAATGGTCTTGAGACTATTTGAGTCAAACCACCTCAAAACTGATTCCCTCGACTAGGGTTTCACTCAATTCAATCGATTAGGGTTTGTAATTAGTGGAACATTCATATATGGAGCATTTAAAATCAAATAAATTGATATAATTGTATCATAAACCATCCACATCAGCATTGATCCTCCAAACGGTTTGAGACTGTTTGATCTCAAATGGTCTTAAGACCGTTTACTCCCAAACGGTCTTGAGACCGTTTGGTTTCAATCGATCTTGAAACTGATTGGTCCCAATGTTGAAACCATTTGCCCATAATATTCATTGAGGTGTGTGCTTATGATGATGTCATCATCATAAAGCTTCTATCCTTCAAAATCTACTGCCATTCTTATGAAAATTACATCAATTATTCAAAGGAATTTCAAGAAGAACAAAATGATCAACAAGTGATGAAGAATTGAATGTAATAATAACATTTAAGGGTTTAAGTTATATAACCCACCTTCAAAATTGAATCCAAGCTTCAACCTTCACGTCCTCAATGGTGAGTGAAGCTTCCTCAACTTTGCAAGGCTCATCCTCAAGCTTTTGAGTGAAAAGAAATGGCTAGGATTGAAGATTGAATGGAGAAAAGAAGAAATCAAGCATTAATTTTCGATTTCCACCATGAAATCAAGGTTGAAGATTATTAAGGATCTTACCTACAGGTTGGAAATCGTCCTCCTATTTCTCCTAAGCTCCCTTTTTCTCGGCCAAAGCAAGGAGAGAAAGAAAATCCAAAAAAGAGTCCTTATGTGAGTGGAAAATGAGGTATATATGAGGGAATTTCAAGAGAGAGAGAGAGAGTCTTATAATAATCCTTCAACTCCCCAAATTGGTGCTACTAAACCCCCTCACTTCCTTGCATACTAAGATATCATCTCCACCTTCTAATTCCTCTTCATTATCCATGAATTAAAGGAAAAGAAATTAAGCACCTTAATTCATATAATACTAATATCCCATTTTTAGTGGATATTACTTTTTAGTTAACTAATGTGAGTGGGCTCTCCACTCACTTGGGATATTTTCGGTGCCATAGAAAGGCACAAGGACGTCCAAACACATCCAAATTCAGCCTTCACATATTTGGTTGAAGGGCACTCCCATTAATATATTTATTTGTTTGCATTAAATTGAATTATGTTTCCAATTATGCTTAAATCTTGATTATTTTAATATCAAGATTCTCTCTCCTCCAAAATGATTCAAATGAGATGACCCTCTCATTTTATTTTCTCTACATGATGCAAAGAAACATGAGAGACTCTTTAGAAGTGGTATTTTTCATATTGAACCCTAGGTTTTGGGTAAATTGCACATTACACCAAAACTAGGTTTTAATGCACAAACGTTGCTCAACAAGCTCTTTCTTGGTACTCAGGCTATCACAAGCCATAACTCTGCATCATTTTCATTCTTATGATGCTTCAACACTTTGAGGAACATTTTATCATGTAACATTTGCAAGTTGACCCCTCTACTTGGGTAATTTGCACTTTGGTCCAACACAGGTAAAACATTATTTCAACATTATTCAAAAAGGACTAAAATTGAAACATAAGTTCCTCTTAAGCCTTAGTTACTTTTCAAAAGATAAGAGAAAACATCTAATCAACTTTATTAAGCAAAACATCTAGGGTTAGAACATAACCCAGGTCAGGGATGTTACATTGTAAGTGTGTGATCCGTGAGGGGATGAGACATCTAGCCCACAATAACACTTTTGTGTGTCTAACACTCGTATGGGGGGGCACAAATTCAGTTGGATATTTGTATCTTCGGAGCCATAAGTGTGTGATCTGGATGGCGATGAGACATTTGATGCCTAAGGTGATGCTTATGCGAGCCTAACGTCTGTATGGAGGGTTTGCAGCAGCTCCACTTGGATGGTTATATCTAGCATGGATGTGTGTGTTTGGATATGTTTGCATATAGCAGTGGTGAAACTTAGTTCCACCCCAGTGATTCCCATTATTAATCTTTAATCAACTTTTAATCCTGATCTTTACTTTCCTTCAAGTAGTTTAATCCAAATCAATCAACTCTCGTTATAAATATTAGTCTTGATTCAACTAGATTCGACTAGTAAGATTCTTATAAATGTTGTCCTTTGGGATTCGATCCTTAACTATACTGTGATAAGACCCGTCCAATTACGGGTGGTATTATTGCACAAGGTTTTGGTAAAAACTTAGGGATTTCAGCCTTGGGTGAGTTTGTTAGTGCAGTAAAAACCACATCAAATTCTAGCGCCGTTACTGGGGACAACAGAATCAGCTAGTTAAATCTAGTTCTATTGAGACTAATCTAGGATTTTACTTCTACTTTTGATACTATTGAGCACATACTTGAATTTGACTCTACTCTACCCGTCTGACTCCCAAAAGATCTTTCCATCCTAGGTACCACCAAAGACTAGTGCATGCACCGCTCGAACAGTTCCGGCCTTGCTGCTAGCTTTGACCCTGAGATAGAACGAACCTTTCATCATCATAGTAGAGAGAACCAAGCTAGGATGGCGCAAGAGGAGGAAATTTCCCGAAGGGTGGCTCAAGCCCTTAATGCACAAAGAGATAGGATTATGTAAGAAGCTCGAGTTGTAGTTCAAGAGGAAATCCAAGCAGCCCAAGCAGTAGCTCAACAAGTTGAGTTACAAAAAGACCTTAGAGAATTCTCAATCCCTAAAGTTGATGATGTTCACCACCCAGTACAACCTCCTCCCATCAATGCCCCCAATTTTGAAATCAAGACACATTGGATTACACTGCTTCAGAATAGCCCTTTCTATGGTAAGCAAGGAGAAGATGTCAAGAAAATCTTTTGAGGTTTATAGATCTATGTGCTATGACAAAGTAGAATGGAGTCACAGATTCTGCCATCATACTCCGTATTTTCAAATATTCTCTTGTCGATAGGGCCATGAGTTGGTAAAACTCCTTGCAATGTGAACCCATCACTACTTGGGAACAACTTCAAAATGTTTTCCTAGAGAAATTCTATCCTCCTTCCCTCACCTATGATATTAGAAGTCGAATAATGCAATTCACTCAGGTCCCTGGCAAAACCCTTGCAGAAGCATGGGAAAGATACAATGAGTTACTACAAAAGTGTCCACACCATGGCATACCTAAGAATCAACTCATCAAAATCTTTTATAGGGGTGTGGATGATGATATCAATAGGTTTCTAGACTCCTCATCTAGAGGAAACTTCATGCGTCAAAGTTATGATAGTGCAAGGAAGGTCGTCACCCTTAGAGTTGAAAATCAAGCTAACTGGGGAAGTTTCATAGGTAAAGGAGTGTTGAAGGTTGCTATGGCAGAAGCAACTCCTGAGTACAAGTCTATCATCGAATCTCTAAAGCTCCTAGTTGCCAAGAAAGACCACCTCGAATCATCTTTTTCCGCCTATGAAAGAAGGCGCTCACCCCCTCAACAACAAGAATAAGTCAGGTTAGCTTCACTGTTCAGTGAAGCATGCAAAGGCACCGACCATTCTATGTTAGCCTGCAATATTCTCTATGATGTTGTTCTAGGAAATGTTTGTGGCCAAGGAGATAATGGTCAAATGGAAAATTTGAATGTTGTCAACACTATCCCTGGTCAAGGATATTATAACCCAAATCACAACAGGAACCATCTGGGTTTTCAATATGGAAATCCTTCAGGAGTAGAAAAATCGCGACAACTTGGTTCAAATAATCAACAATGAGGCCCGCTGGGATATCAATATAACCAACAGCAAAATTTTAGGAATCTCAAAGGTAATTTCCAGAATAGGAACTATAACATGTATCAAAACAACTCTCAATTATAGAATCCAAACCAAGTCCCTTATCAACAATAAGGACAGCAAGTTGGCTCCATCTCTTCTAATAAAAAATTGTCGGCCATTGAGAAGATGCTACAGTCGCAGTAGACTATGATAGAAAATTAGCAAGCCCATCAGAAGGTTATCGAATCTCAACTTGCTCAACTTTTAGCTAGCCTCAAGCCACCTGCTAGAGGTTTGGCTGGCCAACCAAAAGACAATTTGAGTCATGTAGAGCAACTTAAAGCTGTGACAACCCGTTCTGGCTTTGTTTTACCAGAACCCACAACTCTTGTCACTGTAACAAATGTCCAAGGTGGTGAGCATAGTGGAGTTGCAACTCAGAAAGAAAAGACAACATAGTCAGAAGATTTCCGTCCTACCCCTCTGCAACCCAAAATTCTAGTTTATAAACCTCGTGTGCCATTTCCAAATTGACTAAATTTTACCCAGCTCGATACTAGGTTCAACGAGTTTAAGGAAGTTTTGAGAAAGTTTTATGTCAATATCCCACTCCTGGATGCCATGGTTGAGATGCCCCAATGATCTAAGTTCATCAAACTCCTGCTCAGTCAAAAGTACAAAACTGAAGAACATCAGACAGTGAAACTGGCAAGAACATCATTAGATTTAGTTATGGATAAGATGCCTTGCAAATGTAAGGATCTTGGCTCTTTTGTAATTTCCTACTCGATAAGTGATTCCATCAACCGACCAGGTCTAGCTGATCTTGGAGCTAGCATTTCTATCGTACCTCTTAGCCTATGCAACAAATTGGGCCTTACTAACTTCTTACCCACTAGAATGTCCATTGAGCTTGCGGACTCCTCCATAACTAGGTCAGTTGGCATCGTAGAGGATATCCCCGTAAGGCTTGGGAATCTATATGTCCCATGTGATTTCATAGTTATGGACATCAAGGAGAATCCACGCTACCCCCTCATTTTTGGAAGACCTTTCCTCTCCACTGCTAGAGATCTAATTGATGTTGAAGCTGGAATTTTGACCCTAAGAGTGGGAAACCAATCTTTTGCTTTCTATGCATCCAAAAGTGCAAAGGAACGCACTGCAGAAGAAGAGGCATATTTTGTTGACTATGTTAATCAATTTACTTAAATGCAGCAGTGAGTCCTTTCCTCAAAATCTGATATTCCCTCAGAAGAGGACCATGATGAAAAGGAGACTGAGAGTGAACCAGTCTATGTAGAGACAAAAGAAATACTGGAAACTATGGAAGAGACACCTCTCGGCCCTATTGTTACACATATTGGTCCTTCTTTAGGTATACATGAGCCATATCATCTAGAAACTATTGTCCTCTTAAATGTACTGGCAGCCCAGCTGATGGAGACTACTCATCTCATCTTTCCTCTTCAATAAGATCTGGATTGTAGTTTCTACCAAGACCATCCCCCACATCCATATTTGATGGACATCAGTGACCAGCATTGCTACGATGAAGTGATAATGCATCAGCAAATGAACTTTTCTTCTGTGCCTCAATAGCACTACACCATCAATGATGCCACTCAGGTCCCCAACAACTTTTCTCCACCTCGCATTGAGCAACAAAGAACGATTCAGCATAATTAAAGTGGTTTCCCAATATGTTCTGACAATGGTCGCTCCATATGGGGAAGAATACGAGAAGCTAGAATCAAATCGAGGATAAAGGAATGGCTAAAAAAGAAACCACCAAAAGAATATGTCAATCCAGCCCAAGCTCCAATTAGATCCCCACCATGGTGATGATATCAGCATGTTGAGCCGACGACATAAAACAAAGGCGCTTGTCGGGAGGCAACCTGATCCTTACCTTAGATTTTTACTTTGAATTTTAGTTTTAGACAATGCATCGCAAGATGCAATCCTAAGTTCTGATAATTTTCATTTTTGAGATTTTAGATGGAGTACACGTCGCCGAAAGGAATGCAACCACATCTGGTGGTCCAACCGGCATGATTTTTCCCCTCCATCAGATTTAGGGTTTTCTCGGGACGAGAAAATTTCTAAGTTTGGGGTGGAGGGTGGGTGGTACTTACTTTACTTTCTAAGCACTCCTATATGCTTCAGACTTAAGATTCCATCGTTGCAATTTTTGATCAAAATTTTCAAAAAAAATTAAGTTTTCAAAGAAAATGTATAGAAACTTGATGAAGTTTTGACGCTTTTGTTTCAATCAAAGCCATTACCTAGCCGTCTATCCCATTTTTCCATGCAGTTTCGAATCAGTTTTACTCTCCTTATTTGAACCAAAGCCTTACGATGGCCATTTTCTAAAACTAGCCAATGGATTGAAATCATGTTGTGAAGCTTATGAATCCTAACATCATGTTCAGTAAAAATGGCAAGTATATGTCAAACTAAGAGGGATCAAACACATTGTGCTTCCTAACTAACTAGTGGAACAATAGCATGGAATCTCCACTAGATCCTCATCAAGTCATTATGTGAGTAGAGTATGATAAGGAGAACAACTCGGTGCACTGAATAGTAAATCAAGTTGCATTATGATCTAAAATCTCTTCTACGCTTCTTTTGCCATCTTCTTACCCCTTTGTCCATCAAAAAGAAACAAAATTAGCCAAAATAGTGTCAAACCCTAAGTTTGGGGTGGCACACCATCCATCTCTTTATTCACTTCTTCCATACCCCTCTCTATGAAAAAGGAGTGTATCACCAAATGAAAAAGAATAGATGCCAATGTGCACACAAAAATGCAATCTCGAGTCGAATAGAGGAGAGATTTGCACACACAAAATGCAATCAATGTAATTGCAACCATATAATAAAATCTCGAGTCGAATAGAGGAGAGATATACAACTTCCTTCCATACCACCCTTCACTCCCTTTTCCACCTAATGGCACAATGAATGCCTCCCTTATCTTGAAAAACACTAGTGTCAGATCAGGTACACACTTGTTGTTTTGTGGGTATCTCTAGACTCTTACGAAGCTCTTAGAAATGCTTGTTGTTGGAAAAAGCAGGGAGGAAGTGATGTTGGAAAACAAACTCAGGAACGAAGATATTGTAAGATGTGTTCGGTGATCCCAGGAAGTTGAGATGCTTAGTCATATCGAGCAGAAAAGAAACAATCGTGATGTGAAGACGAGGCAATCGCACGAGTTGAGGTTATTCATTTGGCGACTGTTTCAGATCTTGTGTTACTCGAGGACAAGCAACGTTTAAGCTCAGGGTGTTTTGATGAATGCCTATTCATCGTAGGTTCAGTCACCACGTTTGGCCCAATTTTGCTATGAATACTCACTTTTAATTCCCAATCCTTCCCATATGCGAATCTACTCAGTTTCATTAGTTTATCCATGATATTGATTAGATTCATGCATCTTTATGCAAGGCAAATATGGCACGAGGGATCCTATTATTTGAATGAGATCTCAGCCTTCTATTCAACTGACTATGGCCCACCACTCATAATCATGGCCGAGTGCTATCTCCATATCGCGACCATCTGTCGACTACCCTAATACATGCTCGCGGTACCCAACAGAGTCGACACCGTGACCATGCATCCTCCTACCTTGCATCACGATCGCGGTGTCCTTATCCACCAACTGCGATCATCTCCTTTCACCGTCACCACGGGCAGATCGAGCAAACAATCGCGACCTACCCCCACCATCGCGACCTGGGGTCCTCAACCTCGCCACCTCCATCAACTCCTTCACCAGATCATGACTCGTCTGACCTTCTCTGCACCACGATCGAGCATCGATCTCGCCCGCTATCAACTTCACCATCAGCAGCGCACTCATGATCCTACAGCCATCGTCCGCGATTAACACCTCCAGATCACGACCTTCACACCCCTCAGCACACCGTGATCGAGTTCCAGGTCAAACGCCCGTTGTGGTCCATACATAAAACCGCGATTGTCCCTATCCTACCAGATTGTGATACCTTCATCGATGCCATCTAACAGACATCGTGACCTGCACCATCCAACGATGAGAGTCACGACTCCTTCAACCTCTGTAGACCGCGATCTGCACTTCCTCTCCAAATTACGGGCCCATCTCTACTCAAGCCTCTTCCTACTGACTGCGATCAACACCTCTTCAACTCTCCCTACATATCATGATCTTCTACACCACCTTCCAACAGCCATCGTCAGCACAGCCGCCTGTAGATTGTGACTCCTGCCATCGTTCTGGACCACAACCATGCCTCCAAGCTCGATCGCGATCTGCAGCAGGGTGAGAACCACGACCCGCGGTGTGCCCTCTGCGCTCCACTCATGCATCACGACTCCAGCCTGAAAAGACCTCACCCAAGGTCCTAGCAGCACCCAACCATGCCCAGCAAGCCAGCCACTACTATAAATACCCCCTTACATCAGTCTTGTCAAGATCGACTCCAACCGCCGCCAGGCTGCGCCCAGGAAGCGCTCGACCCCTAGGGAGTCCGATCCACGGCCAAGAGCTAACCCCTACGGAACTCTTACGCAAGCTTCATCTCCGCCCATCTCTGCACCCTCCCAGATCTGTGGTGGAAACCCAGATCTGGTCCGTTCAGCCACCATCCACACTGCTGACACATCCACATGATGCTCCTCCTACTGTGAGAAAGGAGGATGAGAAAAGAAGGAAGGTGGAGAGAGAATTCCTGTCTCATCTATCATGGTGCCCTTCCCTCCTTGTCTGGATATGCCTCGACGTTGTATAGAAGACAGTCTCTCCACCGAGCTGTGATCGTCTTCTTCACCATGCCCATGGAAGAATCTTCCCTCTCTCTAGTTCTTTTTGTTTCTCTCGCCGTGAGTGAGTAGTTTCCTTTCACTGGGGTGCGGGGACTAGCCCCGCTGCCCGTGCTTACATGTCATTTTATTAAACATTCCATGGCTTGTATATAACTTTTCATTTCATTGTTAATCGTTTGATGTGTGCTTGTGGATTGATCACATGCTTGCATGATCTATTTCGTTCCTATGTTGCGAGAACTTCAATACGTAGGTTTCGAATGATGATTAACGTGGTTGACTCCCTGATGAGAACTTATGATGGGATTCCTTGAAGTTGTAACTGTGTGATCTGTGAGGGGATGAGACATCTAGCCCACGGTGATGCTTCTGTGTGTCTAACACCCATATGGAGGCCCGCAACTTCAGTTGAATATCTGTATTTTCAGATCCGTAAGTGTGTGCTCTGGATGGCAACGAGACATCTGATGCCTAAGGTGATGCTTACGCGAGCCTAACGTCCGTATGGAGGGTTTGCAGTAGCTCCACTTGGATGGTTATATCTAGCATGGATGTGTGTGTTTGGATATGTTTGCATGTGTAGCGGTGGTGAAACCCGATTCCACCCCAGTGATTCCCATTATTAATCTTTAATCAACTTTTAATCTTGCTCTTTACTTTCCTGCAAGTAGTTTAATCCAAATCAATCAACTCTCGTTATAAATATTAGTCTTGATTCAACTATATTCAACTAGTAAGATTCTTAAAAATGTTGTCCTTTGGGATTCAATCCTTAACTATATTCCAATAAGACCAGTCCGCTTGCGGGTGGTATTATGGCATAAGGTTTTGGTAAAAACTCAGGGATTTCATCCCTGGGTGAGTTTGTTAGTGCAGTAAAAACCACGTCACCCTCCTTCTTCTCCACTCTCTTATGTTCATCCTTGGAGCTTTGTGGAGCAAAGAAGGACTGATCTTGGTGCTTTGGTGGTCGACCAACCTTGCATGTGGTGCTCTTGAGCTTGGTCATCCTCCTTGTGGTGATCTTTGGTGATCTTATTTCTTGGTAAGTTGCTATCTCTCCTTGATCACATTTTCTTTTGGCTCTCTACCCTACATTTTTCTCCTTTCTTTGTCGTGAGACTATGGTTCTACCATGGTGGTCATATTGAGAGAAACTTCTCTTCACAAGGGTTGGAGACAATGGTTTGACATGGTGGTACCCAAGTGAGAGGAAGCTTTCTTCTCTTTCTCCTTTCTTCTTCTTGTTCGGTCTATGGTTTTTAACCCTCTTCATTGAGCTTTTCTTTGACCATGGTATTCTTCTCTTTTGAGGTGATCTTATGACCAAAAAGTTGACCTTGGTTTGAGTTTCATCTTATTTCTTAGAGATCGTGGTCTTAGAGCTTGATCCTCTACATAAGGTGGATTATATAACTCTTCTCCCTACTATAATTGCACCATTTTCTTACATGCATGTTGTTGTTTACATCTATTAAATGTGATCCTACTAAGCTAGATGAAGTTACTATAATCTAGGGTTTAAGTCTTGGTGATTATCAAATGTGTTTTGCTTCTACTCCTAAACCCTAACCTTTGTGCCCGATTTTGTGGTGATTATGGAATGGATGGTTTTCTCTTGCTTCTGATTAATGGATCCCTATCAACATGCATATGATTTGAGTATCTTGGAGTAACATGAAGTTCTAGTTCTATTTTGCATGTTTTAAATGTGGGTCTCATCTCTCTTAACAAGATTCTTTCACGGTGATGTCTATAATACATGTTTTAGGGTTTTGATGATTATCCTTGCATGGAGTTTTCCTCTCAAATGATGCTTGGTTTTCTTGAGCATAAACTTCTATTTCGACCATGGTTCGGTGTCTCACTTGAGGTTGCTACACCCCTTGAACTTCCTTTTGGTCGCTATACCAGTGGGTGGTTGGTGTGACCACAACGACCCAACCCTAGGGTATGGTTGCTACGTTTTGACTTCCCCAGAGGTCGCAACATAAAGTCTTGGACATAATGGTTGCAACACCTTGGGCTTATTTTGGTTGATACCCTTTAGTTTGGGTTGGATGGTCGCTACACATCCTTTCTTAGGTCGTAATAGGGTCTTAACCCTAGGTTGGTTGCAACACCTTGGGCTTGTTTTGGTTTATACCCTTTGGTTTGGATTGGATGGTCACTACACATCCTTGCTTCGGTCTCAATAGAGTATTAACCCTAGGTTGGTTGCAACAAGTGCACCTATGGTTGCTACACCCATGTAGGTCACTACACCTAACCCCCTTCGGTCACAACACTCTATGCATGGTCTATATATGATGATGTGAAGATTAATGATCAATCACAATCACAATCACCTATGCTTAATCCTAATACACTCCAAACATGTGGGAGGTGATGAAACTTGGGTTTGGTGATTGAATGAAAATATGGAACCCTAATCGGCTATACACGTAACCCTAACCCTAATTTTTGGAACATATGATGTAATTGTTGCTATTGCTTGAAGTAATTAGCATGAGATGATTTTTTCTCTCTACTACTTGTGTAATCCTAATCTTGTAAGTGGAATTAATGACATAGAATGCTATGGTCTCAACATGACACATGGTAATGAGTACGGGCCTTTGTGAGGCATGATGAGATAGTGATGATGTACAAGAAACACATGATTTGGGTCTTGTCACCTAGAAGAGACTCAATACCTATTGTGAGGTGATATCCTCTAGTGATGAAATCAGGGATTGCTATCCCCTAGTGATGTGATAATGTGATATCCTTGAATGGTAATGATATCAAGTGATGATGTAACAAGTTATACTCATACATTTTAAATCTTCTGGAATTGTAACTTGCCCTTATCCTTGTAGAGTTTGTTTAGGGTGTATACGTTGTAACTTGATTGATGTTTAAGGATAATTAATTGGCATAAATAATCAAGTGAAACCCTAATTATGTAGTTGCCTTGTGCCATAGATCCATCTACAACGTCAATACTTGCTGGATGGAGAAATAGATTTTCCCTTAGAGAAAGCTCAGAGTCATATATTGTAGAGTATATGCATTTCATAGGATTGGTTGTAGTCATACCTCGGCAAGAGAATGGTTGAGGTCGTATCTCAAGTGATGTGATTCAATATATGTATAAGATATATTTTGAGAATGATTGTGGGCATACCTCGGCAGGAGTGTGGTTGTAGTCATAACTCAATTTTCACTAGTGTTGTGCCGATATACCAAGGTAGACTATGTTGTTTTATAGTTGGACTCTATATTTCACTACGGCAGACTCGAACTAACTGAGGGTGTGGAGAGATCATGGATTATGACTCTTCCATTGAACTTGTATGATACTAATTTTGACTTAGCAGTAGTTAGTTGTAGCATGAGTGGTATACCTCATCTCCTCAGGGCATAATAAAAGACGTAACACAGATGTGTAGTATATTTTCTTAGTATCAAATATGATTCACATTGAATGACCTCTGTTACAACCCGTTCCTAGCTTTGCTGGTAATCCTAGAGTTTTAAGATAATCTTAATGATTAGCATACTTTTATTAGTAATATTCGATGTTGTGCTTTATCTTAACTTTGGTAACCTTAAATACTTATTTGGTCAACTCATAATCATGACTTAAGCATACTATAAAGATCGGACTTGGAGTTAATATAGCATTAACCCATACATGTATGCAAGAAGAGAGTTAATGACATTGGAGAAAATAATTAATAAATAATTTTTCATTTGATAATATTATCATAATTATATTGTAAAATTGTAGATAATTTAATTATGAATCCAATAAAAAATCATGAACCAAATCGGAGTTAAAATGAGAGAGTTATGCCCTTTTTAGTAAACATGTACTGAGTACCATGACTGACACCATAACCGCGGCCGACGCTGCGTCGACACCGCGACCGCGGCTGATGCCGCCCAGGACAGCAAATCATAAAATGATCATATCTTGAGCAATACTCATCTGTTTTCAATGAAATGAAGTGCATTAGAAATGAAATTCAATCCTCTATCATCTCAGACACCTTTCGCAATGAGAGGGTGACCTGGAAGGCTATTTTTGGGGCAATATTTTGGGGAAGAATGTGAAGAATGACAGAAATCCAAAAGGGTTGTTATAGATTCGACTTGGTGAGTAGGTTTAACCATTGATTCTTCCTTCTCTTCATTTTCCCTTGCTCGAGATCCCTAATCCAGTGATTTTGAGGTTTGGGTTAACCTCTAACCTTCATCTTCTACCTACAGCAGACCTCGTTTAGGGTTGAAAGGAAGAAGAAACTGCTAATTTTGCTAGAGTTTTGATATGGATTTGAGAGTTTCAAAGATGGGTTGTGTTTTTAAGGTGTTTTCACACCTTAGGGTGAGTGGGTACTTCTTTTAAATAGTAGATTGCACGAAATTGAGTTAAATCATAAAAAATCTTCAATTTCTTAGTATGCGAGTACAAACCCTAAGTTGCCTTTTCGATCTAGCTTTTGCAAGATGATATGAAATGGATTATTTCTATGTTGTGATGAATTTCAGATTATGAAATCACATTAGAAATGATTGCAATCCATCTAAATGAGAATTCTTAAATTAATTGTAAAGATTACATGAATATACTGAAATCTAAGATTTTCAGCTATGACTGAAATTGTTGTATAATTGAATAAAGAAGTTTGCCTAGTTGAATCTCCTTTTTTACGAATGATTGTTTTATTTGTAGGTGTATTACATATATGTCAGGTAAGATCTTAGATTTCATTCGATGATATCAATGTTTGCTTGATATATCAGTAAGGAAGGTGAAACCCTAAATGAATGGAAAGTTGGAGGTTTGCAAATAGACATCTTGATTCAATGTTATTATTGATGTATGATGTTTTAGTAAATGGCGTGGAAGCCCTAGTTTAGTTCATTACAGGGTTTCATATATATATATATTCAATTATATGTGAACTGTTGAGAGAAATTCTTATTGAATGATGTTATGATGTATTCAATCCTTATGTGAGTTATGTGATAAGTGAATGAGGTAAAGGAAACCCTAATGATAGGGTGTTTAGTGAAACAAGTATTGTGATATCAATGTTTCTCAGCTTGAGATGTGGTAATACTTAACAGTTCAGTTGTGGTAAATGTTATCATATGGATTATGAAATGAACGGTTTACAAAGTTGAATAAAGATATGTTGATGTGATGATTGAATTGTGAATTTAAAGAGTGAATTAGATATGTGGATGCCCTGAACACTGTAGAATCCTCACAGGATGAGGCCTACGTTGTGAGGAGGAAATGACTTCCCGACTGGAGGTAGTCTAGATCGAGGTAAGCCAGAGCGCACCAGTAGGATGCGAGGGTCTTGACCAATAGTGCAGACTCCTTACAATTGTGTGGTGCCCAACACCAATCGGGGATGCTAGTGGTACATGTGTTACATATTGAGTGATCAGTGGTCAGTAGGTCCACTGATGCATAATAAGCCTGAGGGCTTTGAGTCACCGCCTGAGTACCTAGGTTGAGAGGTGGAGTCTGAGATATCTGACCGCTCCCATTAACTGCCAAGAGGTAGACGTGTCGAGGCCCGCTGTAGATGGGGTCTTACTTAAGAGATAGGCTTAGGAACCTGGGGATGCTTATAAGGCTTGTACAGTGAGATCGTAGCTTGCTATGATTCTTTCACATGTTGTGGTACACCTCATGTGGGTTCATGGCATAATAAGATGAATGAGAGGTTAAACAAAGTGTGCATAGCTATTCAATTATTCTTTGTATGTTTCTGAGTTATTAGTTCTCTTTATAATCAATCAAGCGTGTTCATATATTGATTTACTCTAGTAGATGTCTAGAGTATTTAGGGTTGTAAATGGGTACGGGTAGACCCGCGGACCCAAAAATCTAGACCCTTAAAAAACCCATCACAGGTCTAATTTTTTATACCCTCATACCCTTGGACCCGTATACCCTTAGACTCGTATATAAGCGGGTCCAATAATGGGTATGCTTGGACCCAGACCCGCTAGACCCATGTACCCACTATACATAAGTAACTACTTAAATAATATGCTATATATATCATACTTTACTAGTCTAACTAATATAATTTTTGAGATTATATCCTACTCTAACCACAATAAGGTTGAGTGTCACACCCCAATCTCACACTAACCACAGACCACGAGATTAAGGCGCGACAAAGGGATTTACGCACAAGACAAACCATTCATCACTTTTTAAAACATCTTAAAGACATTAAAAAGATAACCTGATTTAAGCTGTAAACCAAAACCAAACAAACTGCAGAAGCATTTCTATTAAACTGACAGGAAATATATACAAAGTCTACAGCAAATTACATTGTTCGACATAAATTAAACACAACAGTTAATTTACATCTTTATACACATTCCACAAATATACTCTCTCTCACCCACACCATGTCCCAAGGACCGAGGGGAAAGGACTAAGAGACCTCTAACTAGACTAACTACAAACCTTCTGTAGACTAGGCGTTAGGATGAAACGATCCTTCCGATTCCTAATGCTGATGCTGACCTGAAAATGTTTTGAGTAGAGGTATGAGCCTACTCGCTCAGTGAATAGCCTTTCATTTAGCTATCACTAAACAACTCATCAGGTTGATAACATTTATATAAAAGATAAGAGCAGTACTAAACAGGGCAGTTCTAATGACATAGCAGATTTACAGATAACAATTTCATTTCTATGCAACATCAGATATTTTAAACAAATAAACAATTATAGAGAATTAGTACAGAAGTGCAAATCTCTTAACATATTAAATTTACTGTGTTCCTATATGATTACATTTTTATATTATTATTATTATTATTATTATTATTATTATTATTATTATTATTATTATTATTATTATCCCTAATCATATGCAGTGTACTCTGCATATAAAGATCCGTAGCGAACTACGATCTCACCGTACAAGACTTAGTGACACACCCGGGAAATGCTAAGTCTGACGCCAACCCTGCTCTGCCACAGGACCACAGGCTCTCCGGCCTCAATGCACTACTCCGAGTGCTCTAGACTCCTCCTCTAACCTGAGCACACAGGCGGAGAGTCTCACGGGGTTACCACCGTGACTCCGCACGGATTAATGTTGAATAACCCCCATTTTTTCTCCAGTGCCACCGTGACTCCACACGCGTTGTTGTTGGACACTGCCTCTCTGTCCTCGTGTCTCCATGACTCCGCAAGGATAATGTTGCAACACGAGTTTCACCCCTAAGAAGCAGATCTGTCAAAGGGGTTCTACGGTGTTAGGGCACCTAAGTCTATTAACGGATTAACATATAACCATTTAAACAGGAATATTACATTTCATACTTATTTCATATTTTGAACATCGCTTGAAACCACAGATATATCATTTGTCATCTTAAGCATGACTTAGCATCGCATATCCAGTTTCAATGCTAAATATCCATTTTAATCAACATATACATTACAACTGTAATATAGGAAATTCCATCATTTTCATCAATAATATTATGTATTTCAAGTTCCAATGAAACTAACATACTCTATTGTATGTACTACATTGTTTAGAAGTTATATCAACTGGTACAGAAGCAAATAAGCATTTAAAATGAGTTAAATAATGATTTCTGAATGAACTGCCACTCACAACTTGAAACTCATCCGATAGCTTTGGAACTCGGCCGATCACCTCTCTGTTTCTGAAACTCGGCCGACCAACTTCGGCCGATCAGCAGGAAACTCGGCCGATCTTCTGGGGAACTCGACCGATCGAAACACCGCTTGTTTACCTACAAAGAAACTCGGCCGATTCAAGACCAAACTCGGCCGACCAAAACACTGTTCGATTGCCTAAATAAGAAACTCGGCCGACCAAACACAAACTCGGCCGAACCGCGCACAGACAGAAAATAAAAACGGACCTACAGATGTCGATTTCACTCGAATCGACGGGCAAAACCCTTGATTTGCGTTGCAAATCACTTGCAACAGGTGCACATCACCAAGAACTAGCTGGAGGGGGAGGAAGGACGAGCTAGGGCTGCTCTTTGCACCCTAATCTCCAGACCACCACCTTGCAAACGCAGCTCCTGCTGCTAGCCGGATCGAATTAATGGAGAAGAAGATGGAAAGAGGGAAGAAGATGATTCGTAGCTGCTGGACGGAGCAAAACCTTGGCTCCAAGACGTTCTTCCCTTCTCAACTCCCTCTCTCTCTCTCTCTCACGTGAAGGAAGAAGAAAAGAACGCTCTGCGTTCTCTCGTTTCTGGAAAGAAAAGAGTAAAGGGAAAGAAAGAGAAGAAGGAAAACCTAGGGACCAAAACATAAAGTCTGAGAACTTTCAAAATTTACAAACGGGTCCCTACAAGCCCAAAAACATGCAACTTTTGACTCGAAGGTCGGATTCGAACGATTTCTCTGGCAACGCTTCAAGCGTAAGATTCTACATGTTTTAAGGGCTAGGATTCACACTAAGCACATCTCGTATCCGTTATAAACATTATTGACAAAAACAAGCTTACAGCTTAGCAAAGCAGCTAAAACACATGCTTAACAGCATACTTACAGGTTAAGCTCGACGCGGGTTGTAACATTGAGACTAGTCATATAATTAAGAATCAAGTATTCTAGTTACAATAATGAGCATCATATGTAAACTTAAAATCAAAATGTCTACTAATTTACATTACTTTCTACATAAGTTAAACGTTATGATCATGACTACAAATATGTAAACAATTACTCAATTAATGGTAATGTATAAAATATAGCATTGTCTAAGATAACTACTACATGTTAATATACTATATAATAACAATATCTTGTTCTATTAAATATATATAACATAGTCATTTCTCTTACATAAACAATATGATGTTTTATAGAACCGCTTACCTGCATACCCACTATTATTGCGGGTATGTGTATGGTGTGGGTCCATGTTTTGTATTATGTGGGTCTAGAACCGGAACCGGACCCGCTAAATTAGATGGGTATGGGTATGGGTATGGCCAGACCCACACCGTACCCGCACCGTTTACACCCCTAAGAGTATTGTGCCATATTTATATTTGTGGAAAATTAGTCTCTTTAAATCTTACTACTGTTATAATTGATATCAATTGCTCAAAAGTACATCTATAATTATATCAGTGCTTTAGACTGTTTCTTTGAATTACTCATTCACTGAGCGAGTAGGCTCACCCCTCTACTCACAATTTTTAGGGAAACCACGTGGACTTGAAGAAGGTCAAAGCATAAGACTAGATTTACCACATGAGTTAAGTATGAGATTAGTTAAGTTCAGTCAGTCCCTGTCACTCTAGATCCTTGTATAGATGTGAGAGAGTTGTAAATGATGTTTTGTATCTTTGTTCCCTTAATAAGAGAGAATGTATTTGATTATCATGTCGTATGTACATGTAAGTGTGTGAAACAGAATGAATGTATGGATGTGTATCATTAATGTTGAGATCATATTAGAGTAATCAAAGTTTAATTCTCTTGTAAAGTTTGTTATTGTGATAGAATGTGAGAAAACAAAGAGTTTGAAATAAGGAAAAAAAGTTGGGGGTGAACTTTGTATTAAGTATAATCCTCAAACTTATACCCTAATCTCATGATTAGTAGTAATTGTAGGATGCGGGTGTGACATCTTTGGTATCATAGCTTAGGCTGAGTTGTCAGGGACCATTAGGATAGAAAGTCAGAGTTATAAGTGTGGCACATAGGAGGTGGTGTGTCTATAGCTCTGGGAGGTCTGAGTATTTAGATACCCTGGCCTGGTATCTGAATACTTAGGTTGACCAGTATCAAGTTACTCTGTCTTTTCTTCTCTGGATGCCCTGGCCAGGCATGTAGTGGAAGGATGGGCTAGAGAGAAACCCTAGAAATATTAGGGTTAGAAGACTAGAAAGAAATTAATGGATTGAGCATAAGAATAGAATGTGATACAACTCTTGCTTTATATTGCTTATTTGATTGCAGATCAACAGAAATGCTTTTATATGTATGAATTCATATTATCAGTTTGTAGAATATGTATGGTTCTTTTAGATTGTTGTGTATCATGAAGTTGATTCAGTTATTCTTTGTATCAAGTAGACCAGAAGTTATGTTTAAATGAGTTTTCCCTAAGTGGATATTCTTTCCACATGTTTGAGATTAATAGGAGTTGGTTAATCTTGAGTAGCTCTTGCCTTCAGGACTACAGGTTCGGCCTAGTCTGGCTGGCAGGGTGCATTACTAGGATCTAATGACTCCTATTGAAAATATAATAAGAGTAGACTCTGGATAAATTAGGCCCACATCATAGTGAGAATGTACATACACTAAGATGTTGAAACATATGGGAAAGATTAGATTATCTAAGAATCAGTTGGAACTGATATTTGAGATCCAACTTTGGGGCCTCATTGTAACATCCCTGACCTGGGTTATGCTTTAACCCTAGGTGTTTTGATTAAGAAAGATGATTATATGCTTAATCTTATCTTTTGAAAAGTGATTAGGTCTCAAGAGGAACCTATGTTTCAATTTTGGTCCTGTTTGAACAATGTTGAAGCAATGTTTGCTTATTTCGGACTAAAGTGCAAATTACCCAAGTTGAGGGGTTAACTTGTAAATTGCACGTGATAAGATGTTCCTCTGATATTGAGACATCATAAGAATGAATATGATGTAGTGGTATGGTTTCCACAAGCTTGGACACCAAGATTAAGCTTGTAAAGCAATCCTTGTGCATTAAAACCTAGTTTTGGAGTAAAGTGCAATTTACCCAAAATCCAGGGTTCAATATGCAAATTACCACTTCAATAAGGTCCTTAATGTTTCTTGGCATCATTTAGAGAAAATAAAATGAGTGGGGCATCTCATTTGAATTAAGATGGAGGAGAGAGAATCTTGATATTAAAATAATCAAGATTTAATCCTAATTGAAACCCTAATTCAATTTAGGGTAAAAATGAATAAAAATAATTGAAGGGCTTTCAACCAAAATGTTTTGGGTTGATTTTTAATAAAGATGGACGTTCCTTTGCCAAGATAAGGAACGAAAATATCTTAAGTAGGTGAAATTCCACTCACCTTATTATAAAGAAAAGTAATTTCCACTCACATATGGGATATTAATATAATAAGCATTAAGGTGCTTAATTTGCTTTTCTTTAAATTGAGTATAATGAAGGAGAATCAAAGGCAAAGGGATATGCCTCGTATCCATGGAGTTGAGGGGGAAGAGGCGGCCATAATTTTTTGATTAATTGGATTTTTATAAGGCATATTCTCTCTCATCAATTTCTTTATAAAAGTGCCATTTCCAAGCCCAAACCAAGGCCTTTTTCGGATTTTCTTCTTCACCTTGCTTGCAAAACCGACCAAGGAGCTAGGGAGGAGCAGGGATCACGTCCCCAACCTGTGGGTAAGCCCTTGACCTTCGTTCTCCTTGATTTCATGGTGGAAATCGAAAATAAATTATGGATTCCTTCTTATTTCGATCTCCTCTTCAACCCTAGCCAACTTTTGCAATCAAAAGCTTGAGGACGAACCTAGGGGGAGTTGCTAGAGCTTCATCCACCATTAATGGCGTGATCTTGGAGATTTGGATCTCAATTGGAGGCGGGTTTTATAACTTAAACCCTTAAACATTGCTATTGCATCAATTCTCTATGCTTTGTTGATTGATTTCTTCAATTTGATGCACTCTTGTTTCTTGCTGCAATTTCCACCAAGAACGGTTGCTGTTCTTGGTTGTTCGAAGGAAGGGGATGATGACATCATCCTAGATTCTTATCCAAAGAAAATTACCCAGACAAATGGTTTTGATAGCTACCCCAAATCATTTTAATTTGATTGGCTATGCGGTTTCAGCAAACCGTTTAAGGGCAAACGGTTTGAAACCGTTTGGGAGAAAACGGTTTCAAGACCGTTTGAGATGGTTGACCAAGCGTTGACCGTTTGGGAATCTTGATCCTAATTATGTATACTAATGACCCTCCAATATTGAGGGGTTAACTCCAAAGGAATCGTGAGTTGAAGGCCAATCAATTAGGAAAATCAAATTGAATTAAATGCTGATTTTCAACCTGATTAACTGGACCTGTTTGGGAAAACGGTTTCAAGACCGTTTGGTGGAGTTTACCAAGCGTTGACCGTTTGATATTCCTGTTCCTAATGATGTTGGTTAATAACCCTCTAAATTTGAGGGGTTAACTCCAAAGGAATCGTGAGTTGAAGCCTAATCAATTAGGGAAACCTAATTGGATTAAGTGCTGATTTTTCAACCTGATTAACTTGACCTTTTTGGGAAAACGGTTTCAAGACCGTTTGGTGTAGTTGACCAAGAGTTTACCGTTTGATATTCCTGTTCCTAATGATGTGGGTTAATGACCCTCCAAATTTTAGGGGTTAAATCCAAAAGAATCATGAGTTGAAGGCTAATCAATTAGGCAAACCCTAATTGAAAACAGTGCTGAAATTCCAATGAGTTAATTAGAGATTTTGGGTTGATTAGCCCAAACGGTTTTGAGACCGTTTGGGGATCACCCAAACGGTCTCAAGACCGTTTGGGGGTCACCCCAAGACCGTTTGGAGGTCTGGGGTCAAGTATAGTTGACCAATTAAAGGTCCAAAGGTACTAATCATATTGCAATGAAGTGCTGATTTGTTGATCAACTCGATAGACCAATCCTTGATGATTTTTCACTAGAATCCAAAGAATGGATGGGCCAAACGGTCTCAAGAACGTTTGGATCTCATACAAACGGTCTCAAGACCGTTTGGTGATCACCCAAGACCGTTTGGAGGTCTAGGGTTGAGTATGGTTAGGTGTTTGAAGGCCTAAAGGTACCAAGTTGATCTGCAATAAATTGCTGAATTGGTGAGCACTTCAATGATCCAAACCCTACTTGGATAGCTTGGTTTTGAGTGATTTGATGGGAAAACGGTCTCAAGACCGTTTGGAGGTCATCCAAACGACCTCAAGACCGTTTGGGGTCAGGTCATACCCAATTTGGATGATGGTTCAATGGTTTCAAAGTAACTAGTCTTACATTGATTAGTATTGAAGGATCATCGATTCCAAACCCTAATTCAATTGAATAAAACCCTAATTGATGACCAATTGAGGGTTAATTAAGGGTCAAATCAGTTGAAGGTTGACCTATTTAACTCAATTGAAGTATGAGGGTAGGTCCAATTGATGATTGGTTCCATGAATCCAATGATTGAAGGAATCAACATTGGAAACCCTAATTCAATTGGATGCTTTATGTAATGGAGGTCCAATGTGATTGAATCTCTTGAGAATTAAGATGATGAATGATCCATTGACCCAATGATGATTAGTAATGATAAACAAATAAGGTACAAAGGTTGAAACCCTAACAGTACCTAAGGGACTAGTACCAATTAAGGAATGAATCCCTAATTGCTTATTGGATCAATGACTTGATACACTACGTTAAGCATAGTTGTATGCTCTTGATTGAAGGGTTGATATGACATAATCAATTTGAGATGATGTTAACATGAATTCATACATGAATATGATTCATGTGGTGATTAAGGGTATGATCCTTAAGAAGAGAGATCATGAAACCCTAATCATGAATATAAACCCTAATTGACAGGGCTTTTGGGTTTTAACCCTAATTGAGGGCAATTCTAAATGTAACCCTAATCCAGGGTGAGGATGTAACCCTAAGTCAGGGTAGTGATTTTTGAAACTCCAATTTAGGGAAATGAGATGTAAAACCCTAATTGGGATGAATAGTGAATCTCTAATTATGGACAATTGAATGAAATCCTAATGGAGATGCATAGTAAACCCAAATTGTGGGTGACTAAGGTGGAAACCCTAGTTGAGGGTGATTCCATGAGAAACCCTAGTTGAGGGTGATTTCATGAGAAACCCTCGTTGAGGGTGATTCCATGAGAAACCCTAGTTGAGGGTGATTCCATGAGAAGCCCTAGTTGAGGGTGATTCCATGAGAAACCCTAATTAAGAGTTAACATCACATGAAGCTCTAATGCTATGTTGTGATGAGAGGCCCTAAGAAGGGTGAAGGTATGTGAGACTCTAATGTGGAGTCATAATACATAAAGCCCTAATCTTGGGCAATATGACAATGAATTATAATCCTAATTTTAAATAAGGGTATAAGGAAACCCTAATGATGAGATAGAAGGAATGGCCTTATAAAGGTGAAACATTTAATGTGGTTGATTATAGGCAAGCTTATTGTAAGCAATGCCTTAATCTGAGATGAGTCCATATCATTAAAGATAGTTGGACCATTATTATGTGTAACCTATGCACTTTATGGTAAGAGTGATAGGTTAGTGGATGAAAGGATTAAGATGGTAAATACATTAATCCAAGATAAGCTGGTAACTTTAGAAAGTAGTATGTGATGATCAATGATGAGTTAAAGGAATTAAATTCCATGAACTGTGAAATCAGGTTTGGTTAAAGTCCAATACCTGGCAGAGGCTTAATGCCTGTAATCAGGGTTGGTTAAAGTCCAATGCCTGGTTGTGTAATCAGGTTTGGTTAAAGTCCAATACCTGGCAGAGGCTTAATGCCTGTAATCAGGATTGGTTACGGACCAATGCCTGGCTGTGTAATCAGGTTTGGTTAAAGTCTAATACCTGGCAGAGGCTTAATGCCTGTAATCAATGTTGGTTAAAGTCCAATGCCTGGCTGTGTAATCAGGATTGGTTACGGACCAATGCCTAGCTGTGTAATCAGGATTGGTTAAAGTCCAATACCTGGCAGAGGCTTAATGCCTGTAATCAGGGTTGGTTAAAGTCCAATGTCTGGCTGTGTAATCAGGATTGGTTACGGACCAATGCCTGGCTGTGTAATCAGGTTTGGTTAATGTCCAATACCTGGCAGAGGCTTAATGCCTGTAATCAGGGTTGGTTAAAGTCCAATGCCTGGCTGTGAAATCAGGATTGGTTAAAGTCCAATGCCTGGCTGTGAAATTAGGGTTGGTTAGAGTCCAATGCCTGGCTGTGTAATCAGGTTTGGAGAAATCCAATACCTGGCAGAGGTGTAATGCCTGTAATCAGGGTTGGTTAAAGACCAATGCCTGGCAGTGTAATCAGGTTTGGAAGAGTCCAATACCTGGCAGAGGCTCAATGCCTGTAATGATGACACAGGATTGGTAATAACCCAATGCCTGTATTAATGATATATGAGTACATGGTAGATGTAATTCCTTATCTGTTTAGCAGACTGACTAAGGCCAATAAGTTGAAACAAGAATGTCTCATGGGTGACATATCAAGATAATGAGTGTCACAAGAGAAGTTTGACATGATGGTATAATATGGAGGATAAATGATATACATGTTCTTCCTATTCCTTATTAAGAGAATGCTTTAAACTGCTTATCATATTCCTATATTTATCTTCTTAAGATGCAATAATAATGTTTTTGGCGGAGAGTTATATCTCTCGCTGGGGAAATTTACAATTGTCTCACCCCCGTGGGATCCAACATTTTTAGGTGGATGCGGAGAAAGAGGCAGATACTCTTTTGTAGGAAAAGGAAAGCAACATCTCGTACAGCAGTGAGATCTCAGGTGGAGGCACTGACTGTCAAGTCATATAGATAGTAGTCCTATGTGCCGTCTCTGTACTCTCTGGTCCTCAGAGTTTTCAGTCAGTGTTTTTGATATATCAAACTGAGGTTTTGGCTTGATGCCTCGAGATTCATATGTTGTCTGTATATAATGTTCATAAGGCAGGTGATGTTGTAGTCTCTGAAAAGAGATGGTACAGGTTATATATGTTTGAACCAGAATGTAAATGTTATACTTTAGCTCTTGAAGAGAAAGATTTCCAATGTGTGGATCTCTTTGCAAAAAGTTTTAATTTTTAGTGATTTTTGGTAATCCGCTGTTAGTGATTGCTTCCGCTTAGTTAATCATGTTTTTGCGAGACGGTCGTTACAATTGTGGTATCAGATCTCTAGGTTCGCTGAGTCTACAGAGACATAGGACTAAGGTTGTTGAGTCTGTGTTAGTGTCCTCCAGTATACCCTATAATGATTTCTGCTTGTGCAGAGAAAGGGTAAAGTTTTAAAATGACTGGAGAGCACAAGGAACACATTGCTAAGGGCAATGTTGTTGCACCAAGAAGAGGTGCAAGGGATAATGCAAGAATAGAATGAGTGCCTGAGAATCCCCATTAAGACCTGATCAGGATAGAGAATCCTATGATCATGCTCTTGTTGGGCAGATTAGGGCAACAATAATGCATATGAGTGGACTGGATGCTAGGCTTACAACCTAGGTTATCAGTCCTTAATATAGAAAGCTTGAGCTTTAAAAGAGTTCCTAAATGACTTAGTCATGTTGGAACAAGGGAAATATGGAAAAGATTAACTAATGGCAAGAAAGTAGACTCTGCCATGAGTTTAGACAGATAATAAATATGTGATGGCAGTGCCCAAGAAGGGGCAATAAGCTGAGAAGTAGGTGATGATCTCTATAATTTTAGAGACATTTGCCTAATGGTTCTAAAAAGCCAAGGTTTTTGGTACAAATAGTGCAATAAATGCCTAGTGTACCAGGGCAGCAGCCCCTAAGTAAGTGCAAAGGTCTTAACCTTTCACTTGTAAGATCCCATGGCTTAGTTTTTGCTTCAAGTAATAAGACCATGATGTGAGTACAAGGTATGTTATAAATGTGTACATGTTGAGTACACTAAACCCTTTTTGTTATAAAAAGGAGGATTGTTGATATTGTTTTCCCCATTGGTTGCTATATAGGGAAGAAATGATGAGAACTAGAATTCGAATTCTGTTCAGTATTCTTTTAAATGCTCTATATTGATCTTACCTCCATGAAAGAGGAAGAGGTATAGAAGAGATGCCTGGATAAAATCCAGGGATGTTAAATCTTATGTTATGGTAATATGAAAAGCAAGGAATATGATAGCATGTAAGTGCATACTACTCGATCTCAGTACTTGTAAACCCTGATCAGGTATACAACTATTGATGATAAAGTGAGTATGGAAACTCTTAGATTGATATCTTTTTGATTGCCCTGATCAAGCAATCATTCTGATACAATCTAATGAGTATCATGAAATTGGAAATATGGTATGGATAAATGTATCATATCTTAAGAACAAGAAAAAAGGATCTGATAGGAATTCAGATCAGTATGTGTATATGAGGAAGTAAAAGTATGACCCTCATATGATGAGAAAGAGAACAAGGGAGGTGATCCCTGTTCTATAAAGTTGTAAATATGATAAAAGAAAGATGAGAATATGATGTGTTTTCAACACGTGACTGATACCAGGGTAAGGGATTCTAGTATCTAAGAATTATCAGATGGTTTAGGTTGGCTACCCAAAATGGTCAACTATGAAATCAGTCTGATTATATAAAATGATATGAACATCATATGTTGGGGGTTTATGCTTTGCATAAACATAACAACTAAATATGTCTTTAAGATAAGATCTCAATTGACTCTATGAGAATATTGTGTGAAGAAACTTTGTGTTGATCAAAGTTTTATGATGTCTCCATAACAATGAGGTGTTATGAAGAGACATGATAATATGATGAATGAATAACATCTGTTCCCTTTATCTGGGATTTCGGGGACGAAATCCTTGTTAGGGGTTTATAATTTATAACATCCCTGACCTGGGTTATGCTTTAACCCTAGGTGTTTTGATTAAGAAAGATGATTATATGCTTAATCTTATCTTTTGAAAAGTGATTAGGTCTCAAGAGGAACCTATGTTTCAATTTTGGTCCTGTTTGAACAATGTTGAAGCAATGTTTGCTTATTTCAGACTAAAGTGCAAATTACCCAAGTTGAGGGGTTAACTTGCAAATTGCACGTGATAAGATGTTCCTCTGATGTTGAGACATCATAAGAATGAATATGATGTAGTGGTATGGTTTTCACAAGCTTGGACACCAAGATTAAGCTTGTAAAGCAATCCTTGCGCATTAAAACCTAGTTTTGGAGTAAAGTGCAATTTACCCAAAATCCAGGGTTCAATATGCAAATTACCACTTCAATAAGGTCCTTAATGTTTCTTTGCATCATGTAGAGAAAATAAAATGAGTGGGGCATCTCATTTGAATTAAGATGGAGGAGAGAGAATCTTGATATTAAAATAATCAAGATTTAATCCTAATTGAAACCCTAATTCAATTTAGGGCAAAAATGAATAAAAATAATTGAAGGGCTTTCAACCAAAATGTTTTGGGTTGATTTTGAATAAGGATGGACGTTCCTTTTCCAAGATAAGGAACGAAAATATCTTAAGTAGGTGAAATTCCACTCACCTTATTATAAAGAAAAGTAATTTCCACTCACATATGGGATATTAATATAATAAGCATTAAGGTGCTTAATTTGCTTTTCTTTAAATTGAGGATAATGAAGGAGAATTAAAGGCAAAGGGATATGCCTCGTATCCATGGAGTTGAGGGGGAAGAGGCGGCCATAATTTTTGGATTAATTGGATTTTTATAAGGCATATTCTCTCTCATCAATTTCTTTATAAAAGTGCCATTTCCAAGCCCAAACCAAGGCCTTTTTCGGATTTTGTTCTTCCCCTTGCTTGCAAAACCGACCAAGGAGCTAGGAAGGAGAAGGGAGCACGTCCCCAACCTGTGGGTAAGCCCTTGACCTTCGTTCTCCTTGATTTCATGGTGGAAATCGAAAATAAATTATGGATTCCTTCTTATTTCGATCTCCTCTTCAACCCTAGCCAACTTTTGCAATCAAAAGCTTGAGGACGAACCTAGGGGGAGTTTTTAGAGCTTCATACACCATTAATGGCGTGAGCTTGGAGCTTTGGAGCTCAATTGGAGGTGGGTTTTATAACTTAAACCCTTAAACATTGCTATTGCATCAATTCTCTATGCTTTGTTGATTGATTTCTTCAATTTGATGCACTCTTGTTTCTTGCTGCAATTTCCATCAAGAACGGTTTCTGTTCTTGGTTGTTCGAAGGAAGGGGATGATGACATCATCCTATATTCTTATCCAAAGAAAAATTACCAAGCCAAATGGTTTTGATAGCTACCCCAAATCGTTTTAATTTGATTGGCTATGCGGTTTCAGCAAACCGTTTAAGGGCAAACGGTTTGAAACTGTTTGGGAGAAAACGGTTTCAAGACCGTTTGAGATGGTTGAACAAGCGTTGACCGTTTGGGAATCTTGATCCTAATTATGTAGAATAATGACCCTCCAAATTTTAGGGGTTAACTCCAAAGGAATCGTGAGTTGAAGGCCAATCAATTAGGCAAATCAAATTGAATTAAATGCTGATTTTCAACCTGATTAACTGTACCTGTTTGGGAAAACGGTTTCAAGACCGTTTGGTGGAGTTGACCAAGCGTTTACCGTTTGCGATTCCTGTTCCTAATGATGTTGGTTAATAACCCTCCAAATTTTAGGGGTTAACTCCAAAGGAATCGTGAGTTGAAGCCTAATCAATTAGGGAAACCTAATTGGATTAAGTGCTGATTTTTCAACCTGATTAACTTGACCTTTTTGGGAAAACGGTTTCAAGACCGTTTGGTGGAGTTGACCAAGAGTTGACCGTTTGATATTCCTGTTCCTAATGATGTGGGTTAATGACCCTCCAAATTTTAGGGGTTAACTCCAAAATAATAATGAGTTGAAGGCTAATCAATTAGGCAAACCCTAATTGAAAACAGTGCTGAAATTCCAATGAGTTAATTAGAGATTTTGGGTTGATTAGCCCAAACGGTTTTGAGACCGTTTGGGGATCACCCAAACGGTCTCAAGACCGTTTGGGGGTCACCCCAAGACCGTTTGGAGGTCTGGGGTCAAGTATAGTTGACCAATTAAAGGTCCAAAGGTACTAATCATATTGCAATGAAGTGTTGATTTGTTGATCAACTCGATAGACCAATCCTTGATGATTTTTCACTAGAATCCAAATAATGGATGGGCCAAACGGTCTCAAGACCGTTTGGAGATCATCCAAACGGTCTCAAGACCGTTTGGTGATCACCCAAGACCGTTTGGAGGTCTAGGGTTGAGTATGGTTAGGTGTTTGAAGGCCTAAAGGTACCAAGTTGATCTGCAATAAATTGTTGAATTGATGAGCACTTCAATGATCCAAACCCTACTTGGATGGCTTGGTTTTGAGTGATTTGATGGGCAAACGGTCTCAAGACCGTTTGGAGGTCATCCAAACGACCTCAAGACCGTTTGGGGTCAGGTCATACCCAATTTGGATGATGGTTCAATGGTTTCAAAGTAACTAGTCTTACATTGATTAGTATTGAAGGATCATCGATTCCAAACCCTAATTCAATTGAATAAAACCCTAATTGATGACCAATTGAGGGTTAATTAAGGGTCAAATAAGTTGAAGGTTGACCTATTTAACTCAATTGAAGTATGAGGGTAGGTCCAATTGATGACTGGTTCCATGAATCCAATGATTGAAGGAATCAACATTGGAAACCCTAATTCAATTGGATGCTTTATGTAATGGAGGTCCATTGTGATTGAATCTCTTGAGAATTAAGATGATGAATGATCCATTGACCCAATGATTATTAGTAATGATAAACAAATAAGGTACAAAGGTTGAAACCCTAACAGTACCTAAGGGACTAGTACCAATTAAGGAATGAATCCCTAATTGCTTATTGGATCAATGACTTGATACACTACGTTAAGCATAGTTGTATGCTCTTGATTGAAGGGTTGATATGACATAATCAATTTGAGATGATGTTAACATGAATTCATACATGAATATGATTCATGTGGTGATTAAGGGTATGATCCTTAAGAAGAGAGATCATGAAACCCTAATCATGAATATAAACCCTAATTGACAGGGCTTTTGGGTTTTAACCCTAATTGAGGGCAATTCTAAATGTAACCCTAATCTAGGGTGAGGATGTAACCCTAAGTCAGGGTAGTGGTGAAACTCCAATTTAGGGAAATGAGATGTAAAACCCTAATTGGGATGAATAGTGAATCTCTAATTATGGATAATTGAATGAAATCCTAATGGAGATGCATAGTAAACCAAATTGTGGGTGACTAAGGTGGAAACCCTAGTTGAGGGTGATTCCATGAGAAACCCTAGTTGAGGGTGATTCCATGAGAAACCCTAGTTGAGGGTCATTCCATGAGAAACCCTAGTTGAGGGTGATTCCATGAGAAACCCTAATTAAGAGTTAACATCACATGAAGCTCTAATGCTATGTTGTGATGAGAGGCCCTAAGAAGGGTGAAGGTATGTGAGACTCTAATGTGGAGTCATAATACATAAAGCCCTAATCTTGGGCAATATGACAATGAATTATAATCCTAATTTTAAATAAGGGTATAAGGAAACCCTAATGATGAGATAGAAGGAATGGCCTTATAAAGGTGAAACATTTAATGTGGTTGATTATAGGAAAGCTTATTGTAAGCAATGCCTTAATCTGAGATGAGTCCATATCATTAAAGATAGTTGGACCATTATTATGTGTAACCTATGCACTTTATGGTAAGAGTGATAGGTTAGTGGATGAAAGGATTAAGATGGGAAATACATTAATCCAAGATAAGCTGGTAACTTAAGAAAGTAGTATGTGATGATCAATGATGAGTTAAAGGAATTAAATTCCATGAACTGTGAAATCAGGTTTGGTTAAAGTCCAATACCTGGCAGAGGCTTAATGCCTGTAATCAGGGTTGGTTAAAGTCCAATGCCTGGTTGTATAATCAGGTTTGGTTAAAGTCCAATACCTGGCAGAGGCTTAATGCCTGTAATCAGGATTGGTTACGGACCAATGTATGGCTGTGTAATCAGGTTTGGTTAAAGTCCAATACCTGGCAGAGGCTTAATGCCTGTAATCAGGGTTGGTTAAAGTCCAATGCCTGGATGTGTAATCAGGATTGGTTACGGACCAATGCCTGGCTGTGTAATCAGGTTTGGTTAAAGTCCAATACATGGCAGAGGCTTAATGCCTGTAATCAGGGTTGGTTAAAGTCCAATGTCTGGCTGTGTAATCAGGATTGGTTACGGACCAATGCCTGGCTGTGTAATCAGGTTTGGTTAAAGTCCAATACCTGGCAGAGGATTAATGCCTGTAATCAGGGTTGGTTAAAGTCCAATGCCTGGATGTGAAATCAGGATTGGTTAAAGTCCAATACCTGGCTGTGAAATTAGGGTTGGTTAGAGTCCAATGCCTGGTTGTGTAATCAGGTTTGGAGAAATCCAATACCTGGCAGAGGTGTAATGCCTGTAATCAGGGTTGGTTAAAGACCAATGCCTGGCAGTATAATCAGGTTTGGAAGAGTCCAATACCTGGCAGAGGCTCAATGCCTGTAATGAGGACACAGGATTGGTAATAACCCAATGCCTGTATTAATGATATATGAGTACATGGTAGATGTAATTCCTTATCTGTTTAGCAGACTGACTAAGGCCAATAAGTTGAAACAAGAATGTCTCATGGGTGACATATCAAGATAATGAGTGTCACAAGAGAAGTTTGACATGATGGTATAATATGGAGGATAAATGATATACATGTTCTTCCTATTCCTTATTAAGAGAATGCTTTAAACTGCTTATCATCTTCCTATATTTATCTTCTTAAGATGCAATAATAATATTTCTGGCGGAGAGTTATATCTCTCGCTGGGGCAATTTACAATTGTCTCACCCCCGTGGGATCCAACATTTTTAGGTGGACGCAGAGAAAGAGGCAGATACTCTTTTGCAGGAAAAGGAAAGCAACAGCTCGGACAGTAGTGAGATCTCAGGTGGAGGCACTGACTGTCAAGTCATATAGATAGTAGTCCTATGTGTCGTCTCTGTACTCTCAGGTCCTCGGAGTTTTCAGTCAGTGTTTTTGATATATCAAACTGAGGTTTTGGCTTGATGCCTCGAGATTCATATGCTGTCTGTATATAATGTTCATAAGGCAGGTGATGTTGTAGTCTCTGAAAAGAGATGGTACAGGTTATATATGTTTGAACCAGAATGTAAATGTTATACTTTAGCTCTTGAAGAGAAAGATTTCCAATGTGTGGATCTCTTTGCAAAAAGTTTTAATTTTTAGTGATTTTTGGTAATCCGCTGTTAGTGATTGCTTCCGCTTAGTTAATCATGTTTTTACGAGACGGTCGTTACACTCATATTATAAGCCCTTAATTGGGAATAAAGGAACACGACATAAGGTTCGGATTAAGTTTAATGATTAGTATTATATGAACTCTAAATATGAAATATGGAAAAGACATGAGAAAAGTATGTAAGGGCCAATATAGTCAGAATCAATCATGAGGAATGGATCATATAATCAAGTAAAATGCTTTTATGTCTCCAAAGCAAAGGGAAAATAGAAGAAAATAGTTAAGTATACAATAAGTATACATAAGTGAAGATTCTTTAGAAGAGTTAAAGTAAATAGAATTAGATGAACATGTAAATGATGAGACTAGGATAACAAACTTAGTTGAAATAAAGAGAAATGTTAGAAATGATGAGCTTGATTAAGGAATGAGGGTTATGATATAATTGATAGCATGGTTATTGGGAAGTTTAATACATTCATCCTTACTACCTTTGGACTCTAAGTCTCTATAGAAAAACAAACTAGTTTATAAAAGAAGAACAAAAGTGTAGCTAAACAAATGAATAAGTCATACAAAGGTAGACTATATTCAGAAAGGAAAAACTTGATTGAAAGAGAAACTAAGTTTGACCCATGCATGAGTCGTTTGATTTAAAATGAAGGATATGTAATGTATTAAACATGACGTGAAACTAGTAGAGAGATTATTAATTTAGAATTTCAACTTCACATTAGTAGAAGGATAAAAAGAAATATGTTCAACATGGTATACATGATCATACACATGAATAAGCAACATGATCATAAGAGAAAATTAGAAGTTAAAGATGACAGGTGGAAGAGTAGTATATGGTAAGATAATTATGGAAAGTAAGGAAGGGTTTCAAACATGATGGAGTAATATAGATTATAAAAGAAAGAGGTTAGGTGATTCAAGAAAGTGCTAATTAGTCAGGTATCCTTGTTGATAACCAATTAAACCTACATATGAAAATGTATTAAGGGAATGTTTGAAGATAAGAATTCTAAGTCTCAGAATCATCTTCTCTTTCATATATTACTTGATGAGAGCAATGTGGGAATGAAGTGATAAGAAAATGAATCATATATGATGCATAACCACCATGGTAGAGACATCTAGTGAATGTAATAATGACACACAATGTGATGATGAAACCCTAGCAGGGTAAATTTAGAATGTAATCTATCTGAATGGCTAAGAAAGAGAAAGGAAATTCAATTGATAAGATAAGGAAGACTTTAGTAAAACTTGTGAGATCCAAAGTTTGAATTTCAAATTAAGGGAGCAAATTCACATCACAATAATGGCATACTACTGATAAGGACTAAACCCTAGAATGTTTAGAGTTGTAGTAGTTCAAGGGATGTCACTGGTGATTTGACCTTGAATACTAGCATCTCTATAAAACAAAATCATGAGATTTGCACTATGAGAAGTAAACTAGCACTGATAGTAATCCAGGGTTTAAAGGTAGCTAATTCAAAAGGTAGATAAACAATATGGAAATGATTCAGATCAAAGGATAAGAAATAGATTTGAAATATAATACATGTAATTTGAACAAAAGGAGAAGTGCAAGATGAGCAAAGTGTAATCTAAAACAAATTCTTGCAGTGATATCAAGAATGATGAATAATCTATTCTTACCTTGTATGTTTCAATTTTAGGGATGTTTATTCTATATGATCAAAATGAGAAGGATAAGTAACAAGAAGTAAGTAGTAATGAATGAGAAGATAAGAGAAAATGATGTCTTTCAGTAATACGTGAATTTGTTTTTAGAAGTGTAATTTGTTGAAGATATTATGAGGGATGTAAAATGGTTCTATGTATGATTTTAGAGTGCATGTGCAAGCAATATGTTAATTAAAGGTGTCTGATAGTTGTAGTCATTCATACCAGTAATCCAACTTAGTATTGTACTGTAATATCCCTGACCTGGGTCATGCCATAACCCTGGAAGTTTTACTTAAGCAATATAATTAGATCCTTAATTTTATTTTATGAAAAGTAATTAAGGCTCAATAGGAACTTATGTTTCAATTTTGGTCCTGTTTGAATAATGTTGAAGCAATGTTTGCTTATTTTGGACTAAAGTGAAATTTACCCAATATGAGGGGTTAACTTGCAAATGTTACTTGATAAATGTTCCTCAAGTGTTGAAGCATCATGAGAATGAAGATGATGCAGGGGTATGGCTTTCATAAGCCTGAGTACCAAGAAAGAGTTGATAAAGCAATGCTTGTGCATTAAAACCTAGTTTTGGTGTAATGTGCAATTTACCCAAAACCTAGGGTTCAATATGCAAATTACCTCTTCCAGAGAGTCCCTAATATTTCTTGGCATCATTTAGAGAGAATAAAATGAGAGGGGCGTCTCATTTGTATCACTTTGAAAGAGAGAGAATCTTGATATTAAAATAATCAAGATTTAAGCATAATTGAAAACCCTAATCCAATTTAATGCAAAAAAAAATGAAGTTCCCTTCAACCAAAATATTAATGGTTGAGATCCATGTATGTGGACGTCCTTGTGCCTTGCAAAGGCCACGAAATATCTCAAGCAAGTGGATAACCCACTCACATTAAACAAAGAAAAAGTAATATCCACTAATTTTTGGATATTATTATTATAAGGGTTAAGGTGCTTAATTTCTTTTACTTTAAATTCATTGATAATGAAGGGGTTTGAAAATGGAAAGGGGATAGATTCGTGGGAAAGGATTTGAGGGGGATATGTGGCATCAATTTGAGAAATTAAAGGAATTAATTACTACTTTCTCTCTCATTGAATTTCCTTATAAAAACACCACTTCCAACTCAATTCAAAAGCTTTTTCGATCCTTCTTTCTCTCCTTACTTGCAAAAAGACCAAGGGAGCTTAGGAGAAATAGGAGGAGGACTCCCAACATGTAGGTAAGCTCCATGGACCTCTTTCACCTTGATTCCATGGTGGAAATCACAAATCAGTTTGATTTCTTCTTATCTTCACTCCATCTTCAATTCTAACCATTCCTTTTCACTCAAAGTTTGAGGACGAGCCTTGGGATAGTGAAAGGAGTTTCATCCACCATTGTTGACTTGAGCTTGAAGCTTTGAAGCTCAATTGGAGGTGGGTTATATAAATCGAACCCATTTACATTATTATTCAACCATTAATTTTGCAATTATGTTGATTCCTTCTTCTTCTTGATTTATTACTTGTTGAAATTGGTAATTCCATGAAATCAAAAGTACTGGTAACTACATGGAAGAAGGTAAATGATGATGACATCATATTGGATGCGTTTCCCAAAAATTGGTTATTCAATCGGTTTCAAAAAGATGTTCATTCGGTTTCAACAAAACCGTTTGAAATCAAACGGTTTCATCAAACCGTTAGAACCGTTTGGAAGGTTTGACCATAGTTGACCATTTGGAGTTTTGATCTTAGTATTTATGGTTTATGACCCATTAAATTTAATTGATTGATTCCAAAGGGTTCATCAGATGAAGGTTAATCAATTACCAAACCCTAATCGGGTAAAGTGCTGAAATTTCAATTGGTTGATTTAAAATTTTGGGTTGATTAACCCAAACGGTCTCAAGACCGTTTGGAAATCACCCAAATGGTCTCAAGACCATTTGTAGGTCAACCAAGACCGTTTGGAGGTCTAGGGTTGAGTATGATTGAGTAATTGAAGATCCAGAGATATCAAATTAAAATGCAATTAATAGCTCAATTGATGATTAATCCAATGATCTAAACCCTAATTGAATTTCATATATTTCAATGATGGATGGGGAAAACGGTCTCAAGACCATTTGGTGGTCATCCAAACGACCTCAAGACCGTTTGAGGTCAGGTCATATCATAATTTGATGATGATTCATTGATTTCAATTGAATCGGTTCCACAATGTTAATCATTGAAGGTTCTTCGATTTCAAAACCCTAATTGAAGGTTTCTCGATTATAAATCCTAGTTCAATTGGGTTCAAAACCCTAATTGATGGTCCAATTGAAATATGGTTCAATAGTTCAATTGATGAATTAATCAAGGATTCAATTGATAGTCAGTTCATTGATTGAAACCTTGAATTGTTTAAGTGTTGAAAGACCTTTTTGGTCCATTCGGTTTTGAGAGGGTTTGGACCAAACGGTCTTAAGACCGTTTGAGTCCAAACGGACTCAAGACCGTTTGGGTCCAAACAGTCTCAAAACTATTTGGGTCCAAACTGTGGCGTACGATTCACAAAACGAGATTAACTAAAGCGGAAGCGAATCATTAGCAGCGGAATTACTAAAAATCACTAAAAATTAAAACTTTTTACAAAGGGATCCATAAATTGAAAAACTCCTTCATGAAGAACCAAAGTAAGTTATGTACATTCCAGTTCATCGGTACATCTCTATATCATCTCTTTCTTGAAAGTTATAAGCATCAACCACCCTGTTAAGCTATACACAAGCAGTATACAAAAATCTCGAGGCATCAAGCCAAAATCTCATATCAATATCAAACTAACTACTGACTCCTAGGACCTGAGAGTATAGAGATGACACATAAGACTCTCTATATACAAGACTTGACAGATAGTGTCTCCACCTGAGGAATCACTGTTGTCCTTGCTAATGCTGTTGTTGTTCTTCTCTTTTTATGGGGTTTCTGTTTCTACCTCGTCCACGTCCACCTAAAAATGTTGGATTTCACGGGAGTGAGACAATTATAAAATTGCCCCAGCGAGAGATATAACTCTCTGCCGAAAATGTTATTATTGCAAATAATAGAATAATTCTAAGCAAAAAAAATATAAGTATTTAACATCAGTTAAATCATTAACTAAATTATTTAGAGCAGTATTCTCTATTCAAGTCAAAATCAGCTAAATCTAGACAAGGCAGCATATCACTTATTCAATAAGGAATATGAAGAACATCTATAGCATTTATCCAAATAAGACATACTAAGCAATGTATCATCAACCATTGTTTCTCGTATTTCAACCTTAAGCAAATACGCTACATGACTAATTACATTTTACAAACATTCTTAAGCCCTGAGGAGATGAGATATACCGCTCGTACTCCAACCGGCCACAATTACGTAAAGCATCGGTACCACACAAGGTCAATGGGAGAGTCGGATTCCATGACCTCATCTGTCTCGGTCAGTACGAGACTACTTTAAGCAGAGATATCATGTATCAACTGCAATTAGCTTGCCAGGGTATATTGGCATCTTTGCTATAGAGTTATAGCCCATAGCATATACTCTCTTCAGGGTTATGGCCCGTAGCCAATGCCTGGTATTATTATTGAGGAGTCATGGCCCATAGCCATACTCTTATTGGGGTATGGTCTACAACCAATCTCGTACATAGGACTTAGCACGTAGCCATTCCTATGGGGCATAAGGATATATTTGCCCAATTACCCCCACATATTCAAAAATATGTGTTCCGAGTAAAACTCGTTTCACCATTCAGCTAATTCTGACGCTGATGGATATGTGGTTAGGGCAACTACATTCTATGATTTCACTTGGTTATTTAAGTACATTATCATATTCTTTTAGCAACAGCCAAGTTTTCAAACATAAGCCATTATAACAATTTGCTATCAAGAATGAGTACTATTTCCATCAAGTTTATTAGGATCTCAGTCCTTTATAATCTCATCATCATGATTCAAGAATATGGGTGTTAAAACCCTTAGATCATCAAAATACTTGTTACCACTTTAACAAGTAACTTAATTCCATCAGGTCATCTGCCAGTGTAAACATGATAATTGCAATGCAGGTATTTCACATGGATCTTAAAGCCTATTAATCTCTTTTGTTACCTCTTTCTAGGCAACACAGCATATTATGGCTCACAAGTCTCATAAATCACTTTCAATAAATAAAACATCATAGCTCATACCTGGCTATGTTCATTATCTCATAAAACTTGCATGATTAGTACAGATGATAATAGTTACATCAATTTCATGTCATCACAATGCAAAAAAATTATAACATTACTATTCAAGGGTAACACCACTATTCCATTACTATGGTTAGGGTTTCCCTTTCAATTTCAATTAGGGTTATTCATCCCCTTTGTTCAATTAGGACCAATGACTCATCATCTCATTGTCCAGAATTAGAGTTTCATGCTCTATAGTATAACCCAAGATTAGGGTTTCACATATACCTTCTTCTTAATTGGAATTAGGGTTTACTATTCTCATTGCATCACCCTAGATTAGGGTTTATATTCAATAACCCGAAATTAGGGTTTACTATTCACATTGCATCACCCTAGATTAGGGTTTACATTCAATAACCCGAAATTAGGGTTTACTATTCAAATTACATCACCCTAGATTAGGGTTTACATTCAATAACCCGAAATTAGGGTTTACTATCCACATTGCATCACCCTAGATTAGGGTTTACATTCAATAACCCGAAATTAGGGTTTACTATCCACCCCTAAATAGGGTTGATCATCAAAACATCTTGAATTAGAATTTCTCATGTCATTTACCTAAATTAGGATCATTCCATTATCATGGATAAGGGTTTAACCTATCATTGCCCTCAATTAGGGTTAGGGTTTATTAGCCTTATTAATTAGGGTTTGTGCTTATGATTAGGGTTTCATTATCTCCTTTTCAAGAATCATACCCTAATTAGACATTCATTCATGTAGAAAGTGTTAAGACTTAACCATTACATGGTTATCATTCATGTAGGATGTCCTCTCTCTCTCATCCTTTAGAAGATGATACCTACTTTGGACCTGACTAGATTATCTTGACTCCACTTGAATGAAGGTTGATTCAATGTATTATGTTATTGTTTCCATAATCGTTAAAGATTAATCATCCAAAGGGTACTAATCATCCTATCTCATTAAGGGTACAATTATTATAATCACCCTTGGTTTATATCATGTAATGTTCAATTAAACAATTGATCCTTAATCACCTTAAGTGTCCATATGGTTTTGGTTAATCACTTCCAATTGATCTTGGTCACTTAGACCTCAAACGGTCTTGGTTGAATACTTGAAACCGTTTAGTAAAGTAGGTACTTGAAACCGTTTGCCAAAGTTGAAGTTTGAAACTGTTTGCTAAAATTGAAGTTTGAACCTGTTTGAGTCTTAACCGGTTTGGGATCGTTTGGTCCCAAACGGTCGTTTGGTCCCAAACGGTCTTGAGACCGTTTGGTCCAAACCTCCTCAAAACTGAATGGACCACATATGGTCTCAACCACTCAAGTTGATTTAGGGTTTCAATGTTGATTTCCCTAATCGATTGAACTCATATAACCACTCATCAATTGAACCTAACACCTTACTTCAATTGAGCTTAAAAGATCATCCTTCAACTGATTTAACCCTCAATTGATCATTAATTAGGGTTTTGAATCAATTGGATTGGGGATTGAAATCAATGAACTTTCAATGTTAATCATTTTAAAACGAGTTACTTTGAAATCATTGGATCACCATCCAAATTAAACATGACCTGACCTCAAATGGTCTTGAGGTCGTTGGATGACCTCCAAATGGTCTTGACCGTTTTCCCATCACATCATAAAAATCCATGACATCCAATTAGGGTTTGATTCATTAGATTGATTATCAAATCAACATTTGATTGCAATTCAGTTTGGTATATTTGGATCTACAAATACCCAACCATACTTAACCCTAGACCTCCAAACGGTCTTGGTTGACCTACAAATGGTCTTGCGACCGTTTGGGTGATCCCCAAATGATTTTGAAACCGTTTGGGTCAATCAACCCAAAGTTCTAACTCATTCACTTAAGAAATCAACACTTAACTCGATTAGGGTTTGGTGATTGATTGTCCTTCAACTCATGAACCTCTTAGAACTAATCAATTATAATTAATGGGTCATTGATAATCATCATCACCAATTTTCCAAATGGTCAACTATGGTCAAAACCCTCAAATGGTTTTGAAACTGTTTGCTCTCAATCGGTTTGATGAAACTGTTTACCCCCAAACAGTTTGAAACTGTTTGCTCCCAAATGGTTTGTGAAACCGATTGAGCAACTATATTTAAACCGTTTGAACTAGAATTTTCTTGGGAAAAGTGTACAAGATTATTTCATCATAATCATCCTTCGTGCATCCAATAACTACTACCGTTTTCATAGAAATTGCAGCAATGAATCAAAGGAAGTTCAAAATAAAACAAAATGAACAACAATTCATGGAGAATTGAATGCAATAATAACTTTTTAGGGTTTAAGTTATATAACCCGCCTTTGAATCTGATTCCAAGCTCAAAGATCCATGTATCTAATGGTGTATGAAGCTCCAACAACTGCCCAAGGTCCGTTCTTGAGCTATTGGATGAAAAAGTTGGCTAGGGTTGAAAATCAAGTGAAGAAAACAAAGAATCAAGCATCGATTTTGGGTTTTCACCATGAAACCAAGGTGGAAGATGATAAAAAACTTACCAACAGGTTAGAGTCGTCCTTATCATGCTCTTGATCTCTCTCGTGGTTGGACAAGGCAAGAAGAGAAAAGAAATTCCAAGAAAAGATCCTTAAGTGGGTAGGAAAAGAGATATGTATAAGGAATTTCAAGGAAAGAGAAAATGGAATTAATTCCTTTTAATTCCAAAATTATTTCCACCACTTCCCCCTCAATTCCTTGGCCACGAAGTCAACTTCATCCTCTTGCAAAACCTCTTCATTATCCAAGAATTAAAGGAAAAGAAATTAGGCACCTTAACCTTATTATACTAATATCCTAATTTTAGTGGATAATACTTTTTATTAACTTAATGTGAGTGGGCTTTCCCCTCAACCAAGATCTTTTCGTGCCATAGAAAGGCACAAGCTCGTCCAATACTTTGAAAATTCATCCCTAAACTTTTGGTTGAAGGGCTCCTCAATTAATATATTTCTTTTTGCATTAAATTAAATTAAAGTTCCATTTATGCTTAAATCTTGATTATTTTAATATCAAGATTCTCTCTCCTCCAAGATAATTCAAATGAGGCGCCCCCCTCATTTTATTTGCTCTACTTGATGTCAAGAAACATGAGGGATCCTCTAGAGGTGGTATTTTGCATGTTGAACCCTAGGTTTTGGGTAAATTGCATATTACACAAAAACTAGGTTTTAATGCACAAAGATTGCTCAACAAGCTTTATCTTGGTGCCTAGGCTTGTGGGAGCCATACCACTACATCATACTCACTCTTATGATGTATCAACATCAGAGGAACATTTTATAATGTATAATTTGCAATCTGACCCCTCAACTTGGGTAATTTGCACTTTAGTCCAAAATTAACAAAACAATGTCTCAACATTATACAAAAAGGACTGAAATTGAAATATAAGTTCCTCTTGAGCCTTAATTACTTTTCAAGAAATAAAAGAAAGTATCTAATCAACTTTATTAATAAAAACACATAGGGTTATAACATAACCCAGGTCAGGGATGTTACAAATTATCCACCCCTTACAAGGATTTCGTCCCCAAAATCAACAACAAAACATTAAGAAAAAAGAGTAGGGTATTTCCTCCTCATCTCTTCCTCTAGGTCCCACGTAGCTTCTTCAATGCCATGATGACTCCAGAGGACTTTTAAAAGACTAATGTCTTTCTTTTTCAGCTTCTTGATCCTTCTATCAAGAATCATTACTGGTCCTTCAACATAGGATATATCATTGTTTAATTCTACCTCCATAGATTGCATAACTAATTCTGTGTCAGGATGACATTTCCTTATCATAGAAATGTGGAACACTGGGTGCAACTTATGTAACTCAGGTGGTAACTCCAGCTTATAAGCTACCTTTCCAATATGTTCAATGATTGGATAAGGCCCCATAAATCTAGGAGCTAACTTCCCCTTTCTTCCAAATCTAAGAACTCCTTTCCAAGGTGAGACTTTGAGGTATACTTTGTCTCCAACCTAGAATTCTAAAGGTCTACGACGCTTATCAGTGTAAGATTTCTGTCTATCATGTGCAGTCTTTAACTGTTGTTGTATTATTTTAATCTTCTTTGTAGTCTATTGCACAAGATCAGGACCCAAAAGTTGATATTCTCCAGTTTCATACCAACATAAGGGAGATCTACAACGTCTACCATACAGGGCCTCATATGGTGCCATGTCAATACTATGTTGATAGTTGTTATTGTAGGCAAATTCTATCAAGCTCAGATGTAGATCCCAACTTCCTGTCAACTGAAGGACACATGCCCTGAGCAAGTCTTCCAAGGTTTGTATAGTCCTTTCTGATTGTCCATCTGTTTGAGGATAAAAGGTTGTACTAAACCTTAACTGTGTGCCTAAAGCTTTATGAAGTTGTTCCCAAAAATGACTCATAAACTGGGGACCTCTGTCAGAAACAATGGTAACTGGGACCCCATGCAACCGTACTATCTCATCAACATATAACTGTGTCAACTTCTCAGCAGAATAGGCTGTTTTGACAGGTAAGAAATGTGCTATCTTTGTCAACCTATCAACTATCACCCAAATGGAATCATGACCTTTGGCCGTTCTAGGCAAACCAACCACAAAATCCATGGTTACATAATCCCATTTCCATTGTGGTATAGGCAAAGGTTGCATTGTTCCTGCGGGCTTCTGGTGTTCAGCTTTAACCTACTGACACACTAGACACCGCATAACAAACTCAGCAACATCCTTCTTAAAACCAGGCCACCAATGCATATCTTTTAAGTTATGATACATCTTGGTGCTTCTTGGGTGCATAGCATACATTGAAGAATGAGCTTCTTCCAGGACTAACTTCCTTAAGTTATCGACATCAGGTATTATCACCCTACCATGATAACAGGATACCTGATCATCTGAATCATGGAAACCATCCCTTTTTTCACTACCATAGTCTGATCTAATCTGCTGAACTACAGCATCAGTTTGTTGTGCTTCCTTAATCTGATGTCTCATAGTAGGTTTTATGTGCATCTCAGCTAGTAACCCAGATAACAATGATACGTTTAGCTGTACATTATTTTGCCTCAAGGAGATAAACATATCCCTCCTAGAGCACACTAAGGAGTTTAGTTGTGCTTTATCTAGGGTTGGTGTTGCTGATTTCCTACTTAATGCATCAGCAACCACATTGGCCTTCCCTGGATGATAATCAATTGTACAATCATAGTCCTTGATTAACTCCATCTAGCGGCGTTGCCTCATGTTTAGCTCATGCTGAGAAAAGATGTACTTCAGGTTCTTATGGTCTGTGAAAATCTGGAATGTCTCTCCATAGAGATAATGTCTCCAGATCTTCAAAGCATGGACTACAACAGCTAGCTCTAGATCGTGTGTCGAATAATTCTCCTCATGTTTCTTAAGCTGTCGAGAAGCAAAAGAAATCACTTGTTTATCCTGCAACAACACACATCCTAATCCATTCTTAGATGCATCACAAAAAACTATATACCCTTTCCCTTGCTCAGGTAATACCAGCACAGGTGCACTAGTTAACCTTTCCTTCAGCAACTGGAATGATTGTTGACACTTGTCATTCCAGACAAAAGGAACATCGTTTATGGTTAACTTGGTCAAGGGTAAAGCTATAGAACTGAAGTTCTTAATGAACCTCCTGTAATAACCTGCCAATCCTAAGAAATTGCAGATCTCCATTAGTGACTTCGGCTGTTCTCATTGCAGGACAGATTCTACCTTCTTAGGATCAACACGAATACCTGAAGCAGATATTACGTGTACAAGAAAGGAAACTTCTGGTAACCAGAACTCACATTTGCTAAACTTAGCACATAACTTTGTGGATAGCTTCGTGGGCAAGGAGTTGAGGGGGATATGTGGCATTAATTTGATAAATTAAAGGAATTAATTACTACTTTCTCTCTCGTTGAATTTCCTTATAAAAACACCACTTCCAACTCAATTCAAAGGCTTTTTTTATCCTTCTTTCTCTCATTGCTTGCAAAACGACCAAGGGAGCTTAGGAGAAATAGGAGGACGACTCCCAACCAGTAGGTAAGCTCCATGGCCCTCTTTCACCTTGATTCCATGGTGGAAATCACAAATCAATGCTTGATTTCTTCTTATCTTCACTCCATCTTCAATTCTAACCATTCCTTTTCACTCAAAGCTTGAGGACGAGCCTTGGGATAGTGAAAGGAGTTGCATCCACCATTTTTGACGTGATCTTGAACCTTTGAATCTCAATTGGAGGTGGGTTATATAACTCAAACCCATTTACATTATTATTCAACCATTAATTTTGCAATTATGTTGATTCCTTCTTCTTCTTGATTTATTGCTTGTTGAAATTGATAATTCCACAAAATCAGAAGTACTAGGAACTACATGGATGAAGGTAAATGATGATGACATCATATTGGACACGTTTCCCAAAAATTGGTTATTCAATCGGTTTCAACAAGATGTTCATTCGATTTCAACAAAACCGTTTGAAATCAAACAGTTTCATCAAACTGTTAGAAGCCAAACGGTTTCAAACCATTTGGAAGGGTTGACCACAGTTGACCATTTGGAGTTTTGATGTTAGTGTTGATGGTTGATGACCCATTAAATTTAATTGATTGATTCCAAAGGGTTCATCAGATGAAGGTTAATCAATTACCAAACCCTAATCGGGTTAAGTGTTGAAATTTCAATTAGTTGGTTTAAAATTTTGGGTTGATTAACCCAAACAGTCTCAAGACCATTTGGATATCACCCAAATGGTCTCAAGACCATTTGGAGGACAACCAAGACCGTTTAGAGGTCTAGGGTTGAGTATGATTGAGTGATTGAAGATCCATAGATATCAAATTAAAATGCAATCAATATCTCAATTGATGATTAATCCAATGATCTAAACCCTAATTGAATTTCATATATTTCAATGATGGATGGGGAAAACGGTCTCAATACCGTTTGGAGGTCATCCAAATGACCTCAAGACCGTTTGAGGTTAGGTCATATCATAATTTGATGATGATTCATTGATTTCAATTGAATCGTTTCCACAATGTTAATCATTGAAGGTTCTTCGATTTCAAAACCCTAATTGAAGGTTTCTCGATTATAAATCCTAGTTCAATTGGGTTCAAAACCCTAAAGTATGGTCCAATTGAAGGATGGTTCAATAGTTCAATTGATGAACGAATCAAGGATTCAATTGATATTTGATTCATTGATTGAAACCTTGAATTGTTTAAGTGTTGAAAGACCTTTTTGGTCCATTCGGTTTTGAGAGGGTTTGGACCAAACGGTCTTAAGACCATTTGAGTCCAAACAAACTCAAGACCATTTGGGTACAAACAGTCTCAAAACCGTTTGGGTCCAAACGGTCTCAAACCGTTTGGAGACCCAAGTCCATTCGGTTTCAATGCATTTCTTGCTTAAATGGTTTCAAGGGCAATTTGCGCAAACGGTTTCAAACCGTTTGAGTTCTGAGAGACCAAGACCATTTGGGGTCTAAGTAATCAAAACCATTTGAGGTTCAACATGGTCAATCCAATTGGATACCTAATGTAATTGAAAATTCAATTGGTCAATCTGTTTGAATACTTAATGTATTTAAAGGTTCAATTGGTCAATTCAATTGAATATCTCATGTAACTGAAAGTTCAATTAACCAAACCATTTGAACATTTAATGTATTTAGATGATTGATACCCTTAGTGGGATTAATCGTTGATGCATAATGATGCAATAATTCAATATATCATGCTAACCCTAAATGCATGTATTTGAATAAGAAGTAGGCTCAATCTAATAAAGAATTGAGTAGTGGACATCCTGGGTAGGATGAGAGAGAGAGATTCTTACATGAATGATAATCATGTAAACAGTCAAGCCTAACACATTCAAAATAAATGCGATATACGATTAGGGTATGATCCTTGATAAAGAGATCATAGAACCCTAATTGAGTTGATTGGTGAATTCAAACCCTAATTTAGGGAAATTCTGAGTGAAACCCTAATCCAGGGTAATAATGTAATCCTAATATTGGGTGATTCCATGTGAAACCCTAAACAAGGGTGATGATATGTAATGCTATATGAAGCCCTATCCCTAAAATTGGTTGAAGGTAAGAGAAAGCCCTAATGATGAAATAGTGGGTAATACCTTATGAAGATGAAATATCTCAAGTGGTTGATTACAGGCAACCTTATAGTATGTAATGCCTTAAATTGAGATAAGTCTATATCATTAAAGATAGTTGTACAAATTCTAATGGGTGACCTATGAACTACATGATAAAGGTGATAGGTTAGTGGTTAAAAGTATTAAGAGGGAAATACCTTAATACAAGGTCAGTTGATTAACTTAAGTAAGTTGGAAGTGATGAGAAAAGTGATACATCAAGACATAGATATCACATTTAGCATTTCAGGGTTGATATACCTTGATGCACCTCAAATCCAATATACGTGGATAAGAAACACAAGAAGTGTGTGTTATGTAAATTGTTACAATGAAGATGTAATGAATTCAATGCACTTTGATAAGTGTTTACTAACATACTATGAGAAAGGGGTTAAGCCAAGATAATGAGTATGATATAAACATACCATGGTAAGGTTGAGAGATGAACTCATACCTTGAATTAATAATCATTAATGATATATGATGAGAGTAATGATCATGAGTGAATACTTATGATATTATTGAATGCTCCTAGAGGAATGGAATAATAAATTAGGGTTGGATAGATAATATAAACATGAAACCCTAATTAATGTGAAATGGGAAACCCTAACCCTAATTTTTGGGTAAAGGGATGAAAAGCCCTATTTGATGGTAAACCCTAACCATGGTAAGGGAATAATGGTGTTACTATTGTATTGCATGGTGTGATGTGAAATTGTCATGATTGTTATCATCTATATTAACCATGCAGATATCATGAGATGATGAACATAGCCATATTTGAGCTGTGATATTTATATAATAAAAATGTTGATTGGCCTTGTATGCCTTAATGTTATTGTTGCTTAGTAAAAGTAACAAAATGTGCATGGAATTTATGAGCCATATGAGTAAGTTATTGCCTAGTGAAAGGTGACAAGACACTTAATGGGCCTTGTGAGCCATGTGAGATGCTTTTGTAACAAGTATCATGTATACCTCGGTCTGAGGACCTAGAGGTAATAGTTACCTAACAAGTGGTAACAGTGATTAGTGATGAACTAAGGGTATGAATACCCATATTTGATAAGTAAGATAATGATGTTGCTGTGAGATGTGAACTTTCAAGTGATGAGATAAAGGATTAAGATCCCAATGTATTATAAGTTCTGGTAAAGCAATTGATAAGAGCTTACATGTTTCTTTGTAGCATTTTTCACAATAATTCTTGTTTGAGAACTTGACTGATGCTAAAAGAATATGCTAATGTACTTAATTAATCAAGTGAAATCATATCATGTAGAGCTCTGACCATAGATCCATCAGTGTCAGTATTTACTGATGGTGAAATGGGTTGCTCCGCGGAAAAACCCAGAATGCATATTTTTGAATATGTGGGGGTTGATGGGTGAACATATCCTTACGTCCTAATGGGGGAATTGATGGAAGGTAAACATTAAACCTCTCAATCCTTCATTATTTGTACCGGGATGGATGTATCATGAATCTCCCAAAGATTGGGATAGATGTATCATGAATCTCCATATAATATTAATGTTGGATCGATGGAGGTAAACATGAAATCTCTCGATTGCGAAGAGAGTGCAGCCGCCACTGTAGCTCTATAGAGAAGTTGCCAGTATACCCTAGAAAGCTATGTAGAAGAGACACAAGATGTCCTGCATGTGGTCTTGCACTGACAGAGATGTGGGAGGTCATGGAAGCCGGCTCTTCCATTGACCTTGTATGGTACCTATTTCGACTTCGCAATGGTCGGTTGGAGTATGAGCGGTATACCTCGTCTCCTCAGGGTATAAGTGTGATTGAAAAATGTAATCAGCCATATAGTATGTTTGCTTAAGGATTAAATACGAAAATCATTGGTTGGTGTTACATTTCTTTTATGCATCTTTAGTTGATAGATGATATACTTATGTTTCCTTACATTCTTTGCAAAGCAGATAGATGATTTATAATCTACCATTGGTATATGCAATGTCCTCCTTAAGAAAGGAGATTATCTTATTCTGTTCATACAATGATTAATACTGTTGTTAATATATAAGAACTCATGCTCAGTTTCATTCTATTAAACTGCAATAATAATGTTTTCGGTGGAAAGTTATATCTCTCATTGGGGCAATTTACAATTGTCTCATCCCGTGGGATCCACATTTTTAGGTGGACGTGAATGAGGAAATTGAGATCACACAGTAGAGGAAGGACAGCAACAGCAGGGACAGCAGTGAGATCTCAGGTGGAGATAATGTATGTCAAGTCATATAGATAGTAGTCCTATGTGTCGTCTCTATACTCTCAGGTCCTCAGAGTTAGTAGTTAGTTATTTTAATGAATCGATCTGAGATTTTGGCTTGATGCCTCAAGGTTCTTATGATGTTTGTATATAATGTTAATAGGGCAGTTGATGTTTGTAATCCTCGAGAAGAGATGGTACAAGTTATGTACTTATGAACCAGGATGTAAATGGTATACATTGGTTCTTGATGAAAGAGTTTTCCTATGTTTGGATCTCTTTGTAAATGGTTTTAATTTTTGGTTATTTTTAGCAATCCGTTGCTAATGTTTAATTCTGCCTAATCAGTTTCTATTTGTTTATCGGTCATTACATGTACAATTGTGTTATGGTGATAAGGATTGAATGATGATGGAACAAATGGAGGTTTACCCTGAATAAGGTAGTCTTACCTATTCACTCATATGAATAGAAGGGATGATAACCATATTGTATTGACGTGTAACCCTAATGAGGTATAGCTTGTTATACCTAGCTTTAATATAACTAGGTGATGGAAATTAGGTATGAATAGTCCTTGAATGACTAATACAATCATGGAGTACTCTATTACTGTTGTTGAAACCCTAGTATGCTATAACCCGATGGTTACACCTTGATTAATGTGTGGGTTCATACTTGAGAATAGTATGGAATGTGATGGTGATGCTTCACCTTATGCATCCATGATCCAATGGGGATGCCATGAGTAAGGGTTTGGGTATAAGTTCTAATTAGTAAAATTAATATAATTTATCTTGTTGAACCTAACTCTAATACAAATAGATAAAGATGAGTATTCATGTTTAACATTCTTATATGATGGAATGATGGTGGAATAACCTCCTTAATATGATCATAACCTTAATATGTTAATTGGTGGTTATCATAGCCACACGGTTGATACTTTCTTATGCTAAACATGTGCATTATGAATATGATGAGGGTTAATCATATCTAGATTCCTTACATGTTGATGTAATAAAGGAATGTTCTTAGTGTTAATATAACCCTGCTATGATTTTATGAATATCTCCCAACTCATTAATGCAATATTGTGTTGATATAGTGTATTATATGTAAGTGATGTTGTTGAGCCATGTTATAAGGCATGCAAAGATAACGATGATCTAGTAGGGAATAGTATGATGGTCTTAATGACCTTTAGGCATGGTTGAGCCATGGATGAGGTGTAATCCTCTTGTGTTGATAAGGGTTGATACCCTCTGATATTGTGAAAAGGATTTATATTTTGTGATAGTATGATGACTAGTGTGGTCTCATGAATGGCAAGTGAATAGTACCATGTGATGATGAGATGATAAATTATGTTTCAATGATTTGAAGAGGAAAAAATGACTCGATGTTGAAAATAAATTCTAGACTGTAGTATTCAAAAGCTTAAAATGAGAGAGATACCCCTAATAAAGATTCTTCGGAGGAATCATGTATATAATAAGTTACTTGGAAAGTAGAATCGGAGATGTTTAACAAGTATCTTTTCCTCTTTTAGAAATTTCAAGATGAAATTTTTATTAGAGGGGGAGAATTGTTACAACTCGTTCCTAGCTTTGCTGGTAATCCTAGAGTTTTAAGATAATCTTAATACTTGGCATACTTTTGTTAGTAATATTCTATGTTGTGTTTTATCTTAATTTTGGTAACCTTAAATACTTATTTGGATAACTCATAATCATGACTTAAGAATACTATAAAGATCGGAGTTAGAGTTAATATAGCATTAACCCATACATGTATGCAAGAAGAGAGTTAATGACATTGGAGGAAATAATTAACAAATAATTTTTCATTTAAGAATATTATCAAAATAATATTTTAGGATTGTAGATAATTTAATTATGAATCCAACAAAAAAAGAATGAATCAAATCGGAGTTAAAATGAGATAGTTATGCCCTTTTTAGTAAACATGTACTGAGTACCGCGACCGACACCGCGACCGCGACTGACGTTGTGTCGTGTGCCGCACCCGCGATGCTAGTGTCGCGACCCGTGGCACTGCGTCATGTGTCACGACCGTGACCGCGGTCGATGCTACCCAGGACAACAAATCGTAAAATGATCATATCTCGAGTAATACTTATACGTTTTTAATGAAACAAAGTGTGTTAGAACTATAATTTGATCCTCTATCATTTCAGATACCTTGATCAATGAGAGGGTGACCTGGAAGGTGATTTTTGGGGCAATTTTTGGGGGAGAATGTGAATAATGGCAGAAATCCAAAAGGGTTGCTATAGATTCGACTTGGTGAGTAGGTTTAACCCTTGATTCTTCCTTCTCTTCATTTTCCCTTGCTTGAGATCCCTAATCCAGCAATTTTGAGGTTTGGGATAACCTCTGACCTTCATCTTCTACCTACAGCAGACCTCATTTAGGGTTGAAAGGAAGAAGAAACCACTAATTTTGTTAGAGTTTTGATATGGATTCGAGAGTTTCAGAGATGGGCTGTGTTTTTAAGGTGTTTTCATACCTTAGGGTGAGTGGGTACTTCCTTTAAAGAGTAGATTGCATGAAATTGAGTTAAATCATCAAAAATCTTCAATTGCTTAGTATGCGAGTACAAACCCTAAGTTGCCTTTTCAATCTAGCTTTTACAAGATGATATGAAATGGATTATTTCTATGTTGTGATGAATTTCAGATTATGAAATCACATTAAAAATGATTGTAATCCATCAAAATGAGAATTCTTAAATTAATTGTAAAGGTTACATGAATATACTGAAATCTAAGATTTTTGGCTATGACTGAAATTGTTGTAAAATTGAATAAAAAAGTTTGTCTAGTTGAATCTCCTTGGTTACGAATGATTGTTTTATTTGTATGTGTATTACATATATGTTAGATAAGATCTTGGATTTCATTTGAAGATATCAATGTTTGCTTGATATATCAATAAGGAGGGTGAAACCCTAAATGAATGGAAAGTTGGAGGTTTGCAAATAGACATCTTTATTCAATTTTATTCTTGATGTATGATGTTTTAGTAAATGGCGTGGAATCCCTAGGTCAGTTCATTGCATGGTTTCATATATATATATATATATATATATATATATAGAGAGAGAGAGAGAGAGAGAGAGAGAGAGAGAGTCAGGCTAGAATACACTCGAGTGTACGGATCGCACGAATACACTCAAGTGTGTTTTCATATCAAGACTATTTTTTGCAAAATGTAAACCATTGATCTTCACCGTCATACTAAAACTAGGTTACATACAAATTTTGAGCCCATTTGGATGAGTGTAAGTCACTCATCCAAGGGCAACAAAATCGACGCGCGAAACTAATTTGAAATGCATAATTTTTGCGGTGTTCATAACATGAGCTATACATATCCAAATGTGCTCAAATTTTGCGTATGATTTGTTCACTGGATGTTTTAGAAGATCAATGGATTAGATTTTCAAAAAAAATATTACATCATGAAAAACTACTTGAGTGTATTCTGCTCCGGATACACTCGAGTGTATTCTAGCATGACTATATATATATATATATATATATATATATATATATATATATATATATATATATATATATATATATATATATATATATATATATATATATATATATATATATATATATATACGATTATATGTGAATTGCTGAGAGAAATTCTTATTGAATGATGTTATGATGTATTCAATCCTTATGTGAGTTATGTGATAAGTGAATGAGGTAAATGAAACCCTAATGATAGGGTGTTCAATAAAACAAGTATTGTGATATCAATATTTCTCTGCTTGAGATGTGGTAATGCTTAATAGTTCAGTTGTGGTAAATGTTATCAGATGGTTTATGAAATGAATGGTTTACAAAGTTGAACAAAGATATGTTGATGTGATGATTGAATTGTGAATTTAAAGAGTGAATTAGATATGTAGATGCCCTAAACACTATAGAATCCTCGTAGGATGAGGCTTGCGTTGTGAGGAGGAAATGGCTTCCCAACAAGAGGTAGTCCAGATCGAGGTAAGTCAGAGCATACCAGTAGGGTGTGGGGGTCTTGACTAGTAGGACAGACTCCTTATAATTGTGTAGTACCCAACACCAGCCGGGGGTTTCCGGTGGTACCTGTGTTACATGTTGAGTGATCAGTGGTCAGTAGGTCCACTAATGCACAATAAGCCTGAGGGCTTTGACTCACCTCCTGAGTACCCAAGTTGAGAGGTGGAGTCTGAGATATCTAATTGCTCCCATTATCCGTCGAGAGGCAGACGTTCCAAGGCCCACTACAGACAGGGTCTTACTCAAGAGATAGGCTTAGGAACCCGGGCATGGTTCTAAGCCTTGTACAGTGAGATCATAGCTTGCTATGATTCTTTCACATGTTGTGGTACACCTCATGTGGGTTTAGGGCATAATAAGATGAATGAGAGGTTAAACAAAGTGTATGTAGTTATTCAATTATTCTTTGTATGTTTCTGAGTTATTAGTTCTCTTTATAATCAATAAAGCATGTTCATATATTGATTCACTCTTGTAGATGTCTAAAGTATTGTGCCATATTTATATTTGTGAAAAATTAGTCTCTTTAAAGCTTACTGCTATTATAATTGATAGCAGTTGCTCAAAAGTATATCTATATTTATATCAGTGCTTTAGACTATTTCTTTGAAGTACTCATTCACAGAGTGAGTAGGCTCACCCCTCTACTCACAATTTTTAGGGAAACCATGTGGACTTGAAGAAGGTCAAAGCATCAGAGTAGATCTACCACATGAGTTAAGTATGAGATTAGTTAGGTTCAGTTGGTCCCTGTCACTCTAGGTCCTTGTATAAATGTGAGAGAGTTGTAAATGATGTTTTGTATCTTTGTTCCCTTAATAAGAGATAATGTATCTTATTATCATGTCGTATGTACATGGAAGTGTGTGAAACAAAATGAATGTATGGATGTGTATCATTAATGTTGAGATCAAATTAGAGTAATCAAAATTTAATTCTCTTATAAAGTTTGTTTACGTGATTGAATGTGAGAAAACAAAGAGTTTGAAATAAGGAAAAAAGTTGGGAGTGAACTTTGTATTAAGTATAATCCTCAAACTTATGCCCTAATCTCATGATTAGTGGTAATCGTGGGATGCGGGTGTGACAACCTCTTTGCCTTATTTCTTGTAGTGATTTCTTGAATGATAATGTGGTAAGAGAAATCAACTATTATACATCTTCTTCATATTCCTTCTTAAAGTATAACATGTTCTACTGCTCAATTGAAGATGTCTAGATTCCTTAGACAATGGTAACTATTTTATTCCTATCATTTAGCTAAATCTGCTCAACCTGATGTTACTCTATGCTTATATTAGTTTCTGGTGAAGAGTTATATCTCTCATTGGGACGCTTGGTCTCACTCTGTGGGTTTCCACATCTTTTATGTGGTCATGGATAACGAGGTAGAGATCGTGCAGCTGAGGCTAAGTAGTAATAGGATCAGTAGTTGTTGTGGGTTGGATATGCTTCTAGTGTTTTGTAGTAGAGTCATATATGTTGTCCCTATACTATCATGTCCTTGGGGGAGGCTTTTGATTGTTTTGTACATCGATACGAGGTTTTAGTTGTAGGCCATGGTTGTACATATATGGCTTGTATATATATGAACAAGTTACTTCTTGTAACAGGTTGATGACAAGATAGCCAGTTTACAATGATGTATACATCTTTGTGATATGATATGTAATACATGTGGCATGAGTTATGGACCTAGATGTAATAAGTTACAACTTTTGTGCTTATGTAAAATCAGTTTTGAATTCCATGTGTTCTATGGTAATGTGAATGTTTAGTATTAGTTTCATGATTTATTTTGAGTAGTCTCGCTTCGTGTGGCATGGGGCGTCACATAAGGTAATCAAGAAAAAATCACACAACCTCTCACCGCTGGGAGACAAATCCCGCCTCACATATATGAAGGTTGGCCCAGGGCCATCAAGGGAATACTATCGAGCATGCTTAGAGAGGGGTCACTAGAAGGGGGAATACCCTCATGGGTGGGTTTGTTTTAGTTGCAATGGTCATGGGCATATGGCAGCAGGATGTCCAACAAACACGAGGCTAAGGGTGGGGCCTTCCAATGGCATCTTCCAAAACCTACTATTTGAAAACCCCCTCCACCCTTGGGTCTTGACCACAGGTTCTTCCCCCTTGGGTCACACTCCACCACAGAGAGTCTGGTCAACAATTATCAACATCCCCAACCCCCATTGAAATAAAACTTCACTCAAGCCATCTTTGTTGACGACCTAACACCCCTCTGTTTAGAAGTGACACCCTATATGAAATCTACTTCGGTCCTATCTTGGGAGAAGTACATAGAGTGGAACAAAGTGTAAATTCCTCTACGGAAAGCATACCCCTAGGCCATTTACATCCTCAAGACTAGACCTCATGAAGACATTATTGTCCAACCACCTTCCACCATCAACCTAGTCAATAAATTGTGGGGTGTCATTTAGGATGAGGGAACAACTTAATTGGCGATGGCTTCTGATCGAAGGTATTCCAATTCACCTCCGCAGTATATATAGAATTGGAAAGATAGCAGACTTGTGGGGCAAGATGATGGGTTTCTTAAGCTAGAAATAGAGTGATACAAATGTCTCGACCATCCTTATTCTTGTCAAAATTAGAGTAGTTAATCCAACCAATGAGGCATCCTTGTGGTGGACATGGAAGAAATGAAGATCAAAATCTACCAAATAGCAAGGTTCTCAGGATCCCATCAAATCTGAATGTCAAACATGGTGTGAGCTAGAGGTATACCACCGGAAGCTCTTAGAGTTGCAGGCAGAGAAAACATGATGCAAGTGACAATTAGTATTAGGATTCAGTTGGATGGGGATGGAATGACAAACAATGAGGGAGATCTGTCTGAACTCCTCCTAAGGTGGGGAGCATTATTGGCCCCATCCACTGATCCACCACCATATATTAGGGATGGGCAGTAGGCTCACAAAGGGCAGTGAGAACAATGACTCCTTGATCGATCTCCTTAGTCTGACAGAGGTACGAAGTAGAGCATTGGACCATTGAAAATCCTACCAGCTCCACAACATAACATTTCATCTTCACCTATCACCAACCTCTAGCGAGATGACCCCCCACCAACCTAATGTACATGATCATCGGGCTTGTCGCAATGGAAACCGAAAGGCCCTTAGTAGTAGCCATAGCCCCAATGAGGATCGACAATGATGGATAGTTGTAGTGATACAAATAGAAGGTGACGAGTGCAGATGCAAGATCACCTGGTGGACAGGGAGAGGTAGCGGCCACGATCCTAGTGATGAGAATCTAAGAGGGACAGATGCAATGAGATAATCAGAATGTGGCGAGCGTTGATGGACATGTACCTGGTGGAAAGGATGAGATACTGCACAGGCAACATAGATCATTAGAGGAATCCACAAGTGCTAAAGTGCCTAAAAAAGGAAGGAGGCTCAGAGACATCCTAGAAACAATCAGAAGGAAGGATATAGAAGACATACCCAAAGAATCTGACATCCCAAGCAAAAAAAATCATGGCATGCATGCCATAGCTTCTATTTTGTTGCTCACTCATAGTTTCCTGCCGATCGGATCTCCCCTACTACATTAGGGCCGGTAAGAGGAAGTTTTGAATCTAACCGGGTGGTACAGGGGAGGTGTGATCGGGGTCTTAGTGAGGACCTATCGAAGAGGGTCAATGATACATTCAAGGGGGGGGTTTCTAGAGAGGCCAAGTTTGGCTTAGGATTATCCATGGATGATATGTATATGAGTTCCTCGTGGTCATCTTGAAGGATAGATGATATCTTCTAGTTGGATTTGGGGGGTTTTGGGCTGGTTTCTATGTAAGCCAAACAAGGAGGTGGGATATTTATCTTGGATGGATCGGATGAAGAGTTTGATATGGTGGATCTGGTGGCGCCTTTATATCCTATCTAGCGTAGCGTTGTAGGCACTCCAACTTATAATGGATAAGTTCATTGTATGGAATGCCAGAGGGGTAGCTAATGATAGGATGATGGAATGGATAAAAACCTTAGCACATGAGAAAGGGATTTTCACCACAGGAATCCTAGAGCCTTTCATAGATCATGAGAGGGCTAGAGAACTCTACTGGAGGACCAAAATAGACTGGGTAGTTACAAATGGGTAGGAGGGTGGGAAGATTTGGGTGTTTGCAAACTCCAACACTAACCCAAGCCCGATATCAATGTCTAAATAACATATCTCAATAAGTTATGAAATTCTTGGTCTCAAGACTAGGATTACCTTCATATATCCATCATGTAATAGAATTGATAGGTTAGGTCTTTGGTAGGATTTACAAAACCTACAAGATGTATTACAGACCTCCCCTATTGGTTGTGTGTACAAGTTTTAATATTAGTAAACTCAAACACTTCCTCACAAGTATACGGGTGTGTGTAGTATTATCAAGGTCATCCAAGGAGTAGGGTATTGTTAGGCGTAATAGTATTAAACTTCAACAATCTAGATCTTTTTAACAAGAGAGGTTTTATTTAGTTAACTAAGCAATCAAAAGGAAATAAAATAAAATAGAAAACACTTGTATTAAGGATCAATTTGGATTAGGGATTCTTGAGGATAGTGTTTCACATACACATCATAACATGAAGAATAACAAAAATAAAGAACATTAGCAATAACACAAGGGAGGCATGTGTCCTACACCCACCTCCCAGTAGTGTAGAACAGTCTTAACTTTGTATACTACTCCCATGGATATACTTAGTTTAGGACTACAAACCTTTATTCCCCAACACATCCTAGCCACTCCTGTGGTCAAGGTAGCGTAGCTAAGGTACATCTCCTTACTCCTATGCACATCTTCCCATATTACACAAAGAGCAAAAATCATACATATAAAGTGGCCAACAAAGCATGTAAGATGAATTAAACACCGGTGAACCTTAGAATAGTGAAATGACTAGCATTATATATGAAATTCATGTTCAACAATGTTATGAAATGGGAGCTACTCCCTCATTCCCAAGAACAAGAGATTTACTCATCCATGGCTGTAGAAAGTAGATACAAATAGTAGAAAGTAGTGCTAGACATCATAATATAAGGAAATAAACTTAGATGTATGTGGAAGAATGAAGATAGACTTGGAACTCTAGTCAAGGAGTCACAAATCCATCCTTACTACTGGAAACTCTCCAGAAAGCTTCACTTTCGAGTGGAAAGAAGAGAACAGTGGAGATCCATGCTGCAATTATTGGAGAAGAAGGAAGAAGAAGAAGTTCCCCTCTCAAGAAACCAACTTTTCTCCCTTGGAACACCTCCAACTCCTCCTTGCTCTACCTTGCTTGAATCCCCCTCCAAAAGTTCCCAAATAGTATATGATAACTGTCCCAAGATGACCTGGGGTCATATATATAAGTGTGATACTGTTAAATTTGCATTTGAGTGAAATCTGCAGGTCACACGACGTGTCTTTTATAAGACACATCGTGTCTTATGCAATAACTAAAGTTTGGATCGAGTTATGGGAGGTTACACGACGTGTCTTTAATAAGACAAGGCATGTATTTAATAAAACACGGTGTGTTGCTGCACATCTAAAGTTCTGCATTCAATTTCTGGACTGAGATACGGGGTGTCTTTAATAAGACACGCCGTGTCTTTTTAAGACACGGGGTGTCTTTATAAATTTCAGCAACATTGATTTTCTGAATGTCTTGATGATTGGGGAATGTCTTTATGGATGTTATAATGGCATTTTCTCCCCCATTTTGATGCCAAATTGTTGTACCTACAAATCAAACCATAGAGCAAGTAAATACAATAATAAAGATGGAAAATCTAGCATGATTAAGAGTGAATATTGGGTTAAAATGATCGGGAAATGCAACCAAAAGTGGTCCAAAATATGATATAAAATGCACACATCAAATCCCCCTAAGCTTAAACTATTGCTTGTCCTTAAGCAAAAAGAATATAGAAACCCAAATGAAGGAATTGTCAAGTTCATGCATAGATCAAATGTAATGAATGATGTGTATAAGACCAAACCAACCATGATCAACAGGTTTATACTCATAGCCATCAATTCAACTTAAACACCCAAGAAAGAGATTTTTAGTTCAGTAGGGGTGGTCACAATTAAATTAATCAATCAATTAAATAACATTAACTAGAATTTGGATAACCAAGCCAAATAATTAGTGGATGTGCAACTCAAACTCTCAACTATTAAGGATATAAATGATGAAATATTAGTTAAAATTAACAATTTTAGTTGTACTCTCCTTCTTTTCCAAAATGATATGACAATGGATTATGGGTTCCGGCACTCGACTGCTAATGTAGGCTTATGCACACGTAGAATGCCGATTGGGGTATTTTACCCTCTTTTAAGACATACCACCTAACCATCGTGGCTAGATCAGACTTACACTAGGTTGGCATGATATGTGGGCAGGTTAGCCATCTTTTATGGGGTATGAGGGTTAAATAAGACAAAAGAAATTTTTAAAAAAATTCCACAACATAGGAGAGTTAACTAAATTGCAACATTAGTTAGATTTCATTCATTTGTTTTGAAAATTTTTCACTGAAAAAGTGGTTGAAAATGCACTAAGAGCTTGGCAAGAGCATCCCATATTCTAAATGATGTTGTAAAGTCAACTTACTCATTAAATTGAAACCATTACATGTTTTAAGAAATCAAGGATGTGAAAGATGAATGTTCATACTAGAAGCATAAATCAGAGTTAAGCACATGTTGATAGCCAAAAGGTTTCATTTGATTAATGTATGCCTTTTACAATTTCTACAAGTGATATTTCTCAACAAAAGACGACAATCAATTAAGCATAGGAGTTCAATCAACATACAAAAGATAAGATTCATATCATACTAGATTTGCCACCATAAGAGCAAATTGAAAACAACAACAAAGAAAAAGTTGATAAAAGGGAAATAACACTACACTGCACTACCGACCAGTTGCTCTCCCCCTAAGCTTGAAATTTGCAGTGTCCTCACAACATATAACAAACTCAAGAGGATTGCAATCGGTTACCTGTCATGGTGAATTATGGAGATGGAGGTCCGTTGCTTTGATTTGAGGCTAGAAATTATTGTGCTAAGCATCTACGCCTTGACACACCAAAACCATGCGTAGAAATGTAAATGCACACGTCGAGTCATATAGGCCTATGTGAGGCCCGAGTCAAACTCAGGGAGACATAGTCTCAGTGACTACTACTAACTACGGTGTGATCAGCTAAGCCGGTTAAAAAGGTTGAATTGAGTTTGAACAAAATAAAAGAAAATTAAGAGAAAATTAAAATGGTTGATTCGAATGAAATGAATTCCTTAGGATTGCCGATTTCACCACAGGGTCTTGTCGTATCTTATTTCTACCGAATTAATACAAATTTCTACTTCTACCCTAGATAGAAAGCATGTATTCATAATTGCTCACTTCTGCTATGCAATTCACTACCTATATCTAAGTCAATTTCACGTCTGTAGTAATTTATCTCTTAGTCTAGGTGCATTATTGAAAACTTTGGGTTCTTTCCACTGATTATATGTTACCTTTTCCAATGAACGCGTAGGAAAATGTACAAGTTATGGTTTTCTAACCTTTAATCCCCCTTTCAGAGTAATTATTGGTCTATAATCCTATCGATGGTGATCAAATAGTGATAAGTCATTCAAATCCACACTTATATATCCAGGAATAAAGAGAAATTTATACTAAATCATGTTGACAGTCAATACAACAATTCCTCGGGCTACTCTGGATCCTAAGGAAAAGAGGGGTTTAGCCCCGCATGGTTTTCAGTTGCAAATACATAGGAGAGAAGAAAAATGTGAGAAACATGAAGGAAGTTTGTGTAACCCCTGGAAAGAAGGTGTTCCAGATGATCCTCCTCACAAAGTGCACGTTCTGCAGTCTTCCGGCAGCAAAACCATATGTTGGAGGTTCTTGAATCTCCCGATTGATGTCCTTTGGCTCCGTGCTTCTCTTCCTCTCTTCTTTGGCCGTCGTCCGGTGCAAAAATTGATGCCCTTTTATCTGGACGTCGTCCCTTTTTGTCCTAGGTCACTTACGGTACCACATAACGTGGACCGTTGGATCGGGATGATCAATGTAGATTGTTGAAATCCGACAGGGTCAGTGGCACTGACAGCATTGGGATCTGATCATGCTCTGGAAAGGTCAGTACCATCGACTTAGAAGTTGGTGGCACCGAGCTGATGCGAATATTTCCTCTGCCTCTCTGATTCTCTCTTGATGGCATCGACTATTACAGTCGGTGCCATCGACTCGTTTGGTCATTTAAGGCCCACTCCCTGATGTCATCTCGATGGCACCGACTGTGATGGTCGGTGGCAGCAACTCCTCAATTACTTAGAAGACCCTAAAAATGCACAGAGACCATGTATAAGGTTGAGAAATGTATAAAATAATATAATTATGATGAAATAGGCACAGTTTGATGTAAATAGATTATACAAGCCAATTATAAAGATTTATGCAAATATGATCAACTAATCAACTAACAAATGCACAAAACAAATATAAAATCGGCTTGTAATAAATGACTCAAAACCCTTACATCAAACTCCCCTAAGCTGAAATTTTGCTCGTCCTCGAGCAACAACACCTTTGGGTCTGATTGAGATAAGTCAGTTGAAGGACATAATGCATAATGTACATCTATAAAGTCTCCACCTTTCGGTCCTCCTTCCGGCCTTTACTGACCACTGAACACTAACTGCCATATAGGCGACCAAAAAACCTGTATCCAAAATATCTGCCCCCTATCAATGAGACACTGTCAATTAAAGCAGTTAATTTGATAGACTCGTTCAATTCATACTTGATGCATCATTTGATCTCCTATCTACGTTGCTCTTTTCTCTACCTACCATCTACATGGAAGCAGTTCTCCTAATAAAATAATGAATGAGTAGAAAATCATCTGAGTGGCCTACCAATAAGAGCAACAAGTAGTTGAAATAGGTGGTTGTGGAAGAATCATGAGCACATAAAATCATTCATGCAATCAAAAATCGTGATGAATGATGATGCAATTTTTTTTAGAATGCTCCTAATGCCTAATCATTGTGGTGGAATGATGCATGCACTACCATTTCATCTCAAAGTAAGACAAAATATCTAAGACTGCATCATGTACTAACTCTTCTTATTGAATAGGTAGAAGTGTGCCCTTTGTTCCCCATTTTATGACATTGAACTTCCAGAAATATATTTTTTCTTCTTCTTATTTTTTCATTTAAGCCCCCTTCCAATCATGATAAAATTGCTTTGGGCTTCTAATTGCACTGCACATTTAATTTATGTCAATGCTTTTCTTCTTTTTTTCAAAGAATGGGCACAATCACTACCCTTTTTATATTAGAGAAGAAACTAGACATGATATTTATGCAAGATGATATGTAATGCATATGCAACTAAAAGAACAAGATGTTATGCAACTACAAGACATGCACCAGAATATTGTTGTACATGTATGTTCTTTCTTTTTTTTTCTTTTTTATGCACACAAAAGCAAACAACTATATGCAAGGTCTACTATGACATGTACATGCAATCAAGAAATAGAATGACAACATGTGCTCAATCCTCTTATGGTGGAGTGTGAATCAAAGGTATGTGGTGGGTGAGATCACACAACTAAGAGATAGAATCTTCAGAAGAAAAAAAAATCATATGTCCCTCTATAATGACTTGTGTACAGGGTAATCAAGGGGTTTCTTTCTTAAATTTTAATTTAAGTTCACGTTAGTTTTGATAATTTTAGGCTTAGCAATCCTTGTCAATCACTTTCTTAGACAAATTAGATTGTCATTTATGCTCCGATGTCCTAAAGTTGACTTACTCAAGCACTTCCTCAGTTGTGTGACTTGATTACTCACAAGATAAGCTCACAATTTTAAAAAAAATTGCACCCATCCCAGAGATTGATATTTTCAATTGAAACCATGCATTTACTTCTCCACAGATTACACTAGATAGATCGTGGATCCTACATAACAAAAAAACTAACAAGAAAACTAACTATTTTTTCACAAAATAAAACAAACAAAAAGCTAAAATAAAAGAAAATAAAAAACTAAGATAGAAGTTTTTCCAGCACCCCCCCTAAGCTTGAATATGAGTATGGCCTCATAGTCAAAATCCCAACTTAAGGGGTGGAACAGTGATACCCGACTAAAATTGTGGTGGTGGTGGATGAGTGGGGTCCTAGGGAGGAAAAATACCCTAGAAGGTCGGATCAGACAAAGGCATATCTAGTGGCATCAGGTAACCTCCAAAATATCTCTGGCTCCAGTAATGGTCAAAGAATGATTGTTGATAATTTTCCATTCTTTACAGACGCTGATGCATGTTCTCTTGGTTGGCCAAGAGAAGACATTCATTCTCATAGATCGCCTGTTGGTTGTTATATAGCCAACCTTGCACATCTTGAATGCCAGCCAGAGATTGGGTTTGTTGTTGTTGATGTGTCTGGATGTCTTACAGCATAGAATACATACCCGCCATAGAATAAGCATCCTCTCCTTCTTGAGAGGGTGGCACGGTAGAAGATGTTGAGGTAGCATAATGTCGAGGATGCTTCCATGGAGCCACTCTATGTGTCATAGGAATGGTGGGCTCCACTTCCTCCACGTTGTTGCTTGATTCATCTTCCTCCTCAGCATTGCCCTCTTGTTGTCCAGCATTGTCGTCGTCCACAGTCAGCCATCTATAGTGCTCAACTTGCCTGATGTTGAAGATAGGATCATGAAGTTGACGCTCATAGAAAGTATCATCGACATAACATATGGCATAGATTGTGTTGTTTTCCACAATGATGAGGCTCGCCTGCTTGAAATGAAGGCGATCGATATGAAGTTTGGAATTCAGCGGCTCCAGAGTAGAAAGATTGAGGCCCAAGTGAAGAGTAATGGGGGTGATAAGTCCCCCAAAAAGTATAGGTGTGGCCTGCCTGACATTGCGCCTCACCGCAATAATGTGTTGGAGGAAGAATGCTCCCCAATTGACCGGCCTTCCCTCCAAAAGTTGATATAGAAAATACAAGTCCAGTACTTGTACCTTTGCTTGCCCTTGGGTTGACTTGGCGAATATCATGTTGGTGAGCATACAATGAAGCACTCAAACAAAGGGATGCTCGAGGTCCGCCAAGGAACTATGGTGGAAGTTCAGCTTTTTACCCTTCGACACTGTCACAAGATCCTTCCAGATGGCGTCGAAATCGACGTTCTCGGGCTGGAGGCAAGGTACATGCGGCCACCCATAGATGTCGTTGAAGGCGTGGAGAGTAAGGGAGTAGTTGGTGTTGTAAAGGCAGAAGTCCACCTTTCCTTCTCTCCATTCGCTGCTTGACAAGCGTGATTGATCGGGAGTGACTAATATCTTAAAGGATGCCATGAACTCAATTACAATTTCCTTGTATGTTGGCCATCCGCCAAAGATGGGGTTCATAGACCTTCTGTCAAACTCTTGTCGCTCGAGGACGGCAACCATGTTGTCGATGAAGCCCATGTCCTCCAATAGTTGTCGATCACTGTATCTCATCATAGCATATGACTCTTAGCAAGCTCCTCGTAGACCTTCTGTACTTCCGTCGTGGGGTGGCTGAGTCGGGTTTGTGGTGTCAGTCCGCTAGGGGGTCCTCCTCTTCTTGTCATGACAATGAAGTGATCGGGGAAGGAGATTGAGAAAAGAAGAGCTCGATGAAGCTTCTAGATGCTTAGAGTACTCGCTTGTACGTGTGGGAGTAGTAGTTCTTCAAGTTGTGAGAGAAAACAAAATCATTACTTCCCTTTTATAACTTGGCACCGCCCTACTGCGATTGGGTCGGTGGAACCAACCTTGAGTCGGTGGCACTGACTTTTGGGTGGGATTGATGCTGCCAATCATCCACTTGGGACGCATCTGGGCCGTAGATGATGGTGTCCATGGATCAGTGTTTTCTCTGGTTGGTGGCACCGATGATTTGTCGGTGTTACCGACTTTTCTCAATCAATTTTTTTTCGGTGCACCGACACACCCACCAAACCTGGAGCACTAGCCAATTGTCGGTGGTACCGATAGCTTATCAGTTAGTCGTGTCCAATTTCCTGCACTTTCTTCAGAAGTGTCGGTGGCACCGACTTGTGTCAGCTAATTTGCCCATCTCTCTGACCATCTTGATGCCATCGACTTGGAAGTCAGTGGCACTGACTCAGCCACAGCCTGCACACTTAACAAACGAATCAGGGTATCATTTTTACATAAAATTGAAGAAGAAAAAAACTAAGTACTACTAAAACAACTTAATGTAAATGAATGAAATGAACATCCTAATGGCTAGGTTACCTCCCAACAAGCCCCTTGTTTAACATCCTAGGCTAGACAAATCCATTGTTGAGATTAATTATGGCCAATAAGTTTCACCTCATGCTCCTTTCTAATGAAATCTTCCCCAAAATAATGCTTAAGCCTTTAGCCATTGACCAAGAAGGATATCTCTCCCTCTTTGATTATAATCGCTCCATGTGGAAACACTTATTCTATAATGAAGGGTCCACTCCATCTAGACCTCAATTTCCCAGGGTGTAATTTCAACCTTGAGTTAAAAAGCAAGACACTCTCTCCCGATAAAAAGACTCTCCTTGCTATATGTCGGTCATGAATTTGCATAGTTCTTTCCTTATACAATCTTGAATTCTCATAGGCATTCATCCTAATTTTATCAAGCTCATTCAACTCTAACATCCTTATCTTACCTACTTCATCAAGATCAAAATTGAGCCTTCTTGACACCCAATGAGCCTTATGTTATAATTCCACAAGAAGATGACACGCTCGGCCATAGACTAACCTAAAGGGTGTAGTTCCTATGGGTGTTTTATAGGTAGTCCTATAGGCCCATAGCGCATAAACTAACAATTCACTCCAATTCTTCCTACTAGACGACATCGTCTTTTCAAGGATCTTTTTAATCTCATAATTGGAAATCTCGACTTGTCCTTGAGTTTGTGGGTGATAGGGTGTACCCACACGGTATGTCACTCCATACTTGTTCAAAAGTTCCCCAAATTTCTTATTGGTGAAATGAGTTCCCCCATCACTTATAATCATCCTTGGCACTCCAAATCTACAGAAAATGTGATCTGTAACAAATTTGCATACAACATTTGCATCATTGGTGCGGGTTGGAATCGATTCCACCCATTTTGACACATAATCTACAACCAACAAGATGTAAAGGGTAGAGTTAGATAACACAAAGGGAAATAAAGTCAATACCCCATAAATCAAAAACCTCTACTTCTTGAAACACATTCAAGGGCATCTCCTGCCGCTTTGATATGTTACCTGACCGCTGACATGTGTCACACCTACGCACAAAATCATATGCATCTTTGAATAGGGTCGGCTAGTATAACCCGCTCTCCAGCACCTTTGCGGCTGTCCTAGAACTAGCATGGTGTCCACCTATAGGTAGTGTGTGGCAATGTTTTAACACACTCTCATACTCACCTTCAGGTACACATCTTCTCAAAATTCCATCCCTGCACTGTTTCAACAAAACAGGATCATCCCAAAAGTAATAGTGCAAAGAATGAAAAAATCTCTTCTTTTCTTGATACCCCCAATCAGCATGCAATTCCTTACAAGCTAAATAATTCACAATGTTAGCAAACCAAGGATCTTTTTGCTTAAGGGTGAATAATTTCTCATCAGGGAAAGTCTCTAGAATGGGTATATTCATATCCTTCTCATCTACCCTCTCCAATCGAGATAGGTGGTCAGCCACCACATTCTCTATCCCTATTTTATCCTTGACCTCAATGTCAAACTCCTGCAATAAAAGGATCCATCTAATCAATCTTGGTTTAGCATCCTTCTTCTACAGCAAGTACTTAATAGCTGCATGGTCAGTCCACACCACCACTTTTGCTCCCACAAGATATTGTCTAAATTTTTCAAAAGCAAAGACAATATCTAGTAACTCTTTTTCAGTTGTGGTGTAATTAAGTTATGCGTCGTTAAGTCTTTTAGATGCATAATATATGACCGTAGGAACTTTGTCTAGGCATTGCCCCAACACCGCCCCCACATCATAGTCGGATGCATCACACATCAGCTCAAACGGTTGGCTCCAATCTGGAGCATGCATAACCAGTGCGGATATGAGTTTTTTCTATTAAAATCTTAAAAGCCTTTAAACATCTCTCATCAGAGTTGAATTCAACATCCTTTTCCAAAAGCTCAGACAATGGTTTAGCAATTTTTGAAAAATCCTTAATAAATTGGCGATAAAACCCGGTGTGGCCTAGAAAACTCCTAACTGCCTTCACCGACGTTGGTGGAGGAAGTTTTGAGATCACTTCTATTTTAACCAGATCCACCTCCAATCCTTTGGTAGATACCTTGTGGCCTGACACTATGCCCTCGCTAACCATCATGTGACATTTTTCTCAATTAAGCACTAAGTGTGTGTCTTCACACCTCTGCAAAACCTTGTCCAAATTTTTCAAGCAATCGTCAAAAGACATCCCATAAACCAAAAAATCATCCATAAAAACCTCGAGACATCTTTCCACCATATCTGAGAAAATCACCAACATACACCTTTGAAAAGTCACGGGTGCATTACACAACCCAAAAGGCATGCGGTGGTATGCAAAGGTGCCATAAGGGCAGGTGAAGGTAGACTTCTCCTGGTCCTTAGGCTTGATTGAAATCTGATTATAGACCGAATATCCGTTGAGAAAACAAAAATGGTAGCGACCAGCGAGTTGCTCCAAAATATGATCAATGAACGGCAATGGAAAATGATCCTTAAGTGTAGCAGTGTTCAACCTGCGATAATCAACACAAACTCGCCATCCTGTCACTAATCTAGTGGTGTTTTGCTCATTAGATGAATTAGTAGTGACAGTAATTCCCCCCTTCTTGGGCACTACCTGCGTCAGACTAACCTACATAGAATCTAAAATATCATAGATTATACCTACCGATAGTAGCTTGATTACCTCTTTCTTTACCACCTTCGTCATGATTGGATTTAAGTGACACTGAGGTTGAATGACCGGCTTCACTCCTTCTTCTAGCCGAATCTTGTGTTGGTACAAGGTGGGAGAAATCCCCTTGATGTCAGCCACAGACCACCTAAAAGCACCTCGGTGATTCTTTAACACAATGATCAATTGTTCTTATTCCAAGTTACTCAATGACGCTGATATTGTGACACCTCATCATGCTAAACGAGATTACTCAAAACACAAAACACGATCAATTACTAATTAATCACATAGTCAAAAATGTGAAACAATTAAAACTGATTCCAACAATGTAAATAAACTATAGAACATTTATAAAAGGTCCATCATTCCATTCTCATATACTTTAATAAGCATTTGCATATGGGTCCAAAGACCTCAGTCACATCCTGCATACAAAAGATATTTCACATGTCCGTGCCATATATTTACAAACATTGGCATAATATGAAAATCTTGTGTCGATACAAATATATCATCTAGAAAACACATCCCATACCAGGACCTGAGAGTACAGGGATGACACTAGGAATCTACTACTAACATATATGACTAACATCTACAACTAACCAACCTTCTGAATCTATTGATCACCATGTTGGTTCTCTTCCACAGCACGACCTCGACCTCGTTGCCCGCGACCACCTAAAAAAAATGTGGTGACCCACGGGTGAGACCCAGTCCCAAAGAGAGATATAACTCTCTCCAACATATAATGATTATAACATTAATTAACAGTAAATACATTGAGCAGTTAGGATATTGAATAAACAATATGAACAGATTGAACAGTTTAAGCATACTAAGCAGTTAAGCAAATAAGTTGTAACATCAAGTAGAATTGTACAATTGTCATAAGTCTGCATCATGTAAGAACTATGTAGTGTAAAGACAAGACAAGGGTTAATCAACCAATGTGATATGTATTAAACCCTAGCAATTATACTGCACGGCTGGTATTATATCTTTTATTATAATGCCCTGGGGAGTTTGAATCATACCACTCAAAGTCCAACTGACCACTGTGAAGTGCTATTCAATTCCGTATAAGATCTAGGAGTGCCTCGGTCAGTACGAGTAAACTGCAGTGACATACCAGTCAAACTGCCAACAATGACATATAGTCAACTGATAATAACTAGTCCGTACTTGGTACAAGTTATGACACTAGAAAATAGGATATACAAAACCCTCTAATCTGAGGTACAACCGTAGCTGTCCTCAATCACATCAAATATCTGAGGCATGACCATAGCCATCCTCCATAACCTGCAATTGTGGATGACAAGTATATATCCTCAACTTGCCACCCCCGCATACTCAACAGTATGTGCTCCGAGTTTCCCTTGGGAATAATCGTTTCACCATCCAGTAAGTTTTGACACTAAAGATGGCTCTACGGCATAGGGATCTACATGATTAAGGTTACACTTGATTAATTACTGCCAATTGAATGCATTAAGGCTTTATCATACAAGTGGACATTCAGACCCTAATTCTTTTCTAACAAGAGTATATGTATAACAACTTCATAAGATATGAAACATTTGAGATATAAATATTAATCACATCACCACATCTATCATTCATTGCAAATTAACAGACCACACTTATCATCATACTATTGCAAGATACTAATATCTTAACACAAGTTCCAGGGTTTTAACCCTTATTGGAACATGAAGAGGATTTCACCTCAATCATGGCTTCAAACATGCCCAAAGGTCTTTAAGACCATCACATTATTCATAGTAAGGTTATCATCATCATTCCATGACTTAAACAAGGCTCAAAAGATCATTAGCACATGTATGTCCATAGATTTTAACATGGCAAGGCACTATGATATTCAAATAATACTACATTGTGATTTCAACATAAGAAGAGTGTAATTCATTATCACATTAATCATTCAAGAGGTCTGATTATAACCAATCAACATAATATAATTACATTAAGGTTAAGTATAATAGGCTAGATCACATGGGAGTTACGCATCCACTCATTACATTGATTTATCAAATATAACTATATAATGGCAAAGGTAAGACTACCAATTAATGGTATTGAACCATTGAGTTATCTTCACTAGGACCCACAAATAATAACATGTTATTTATTCTAATCCATTGGATGTTACAGCATCCAATAATATTCATTGGATATGGTTCATTGTTCAAGGTTATCAATTGAAGTATAGGTCTAACCATTAGATCAATTGAACCAAGGAACCATTGGTTCAAGGTATAGTCAAATCTACAATTACATTACTAATTCATCATATATGGTAATGACCTGATCCACCATTAATTGTGATCATTAGGTCACCATTGGTTGCTAGATCAGTAATACATTCAGTTAACATCATCAAATAATAAGCCAATATCATCATCGATTGATAACATCATTAGAATACTTAGTGGATGATAATTAAATGTCTAATTGAGTCAAAACCTGACCTAAGGTGGTGACCATAGGTTTTCACCATAAATTGGACACCCTTGATCACGAACATAAGTTGCCAAGATAGCAACACTATTGGTTGTTGAATGGTATGACAATCAATTATGTGATAGGGAAGGAAATAGCTTGAAAACCCTAATTTGAACCATCATTTGTTTTGTACATAGAACCATAGGTTGTTGCTATCAACCTGTCCCAGATCATGTTACACCTTATAAAGGATGTACACATGTTTACATGTTCATATAGAACTGGAATAAAATAGGAAACACCACAATATTCGTAATTCTAAACAAGCATAATTTATCTATGCTTAGATCATCACATTCAAGCATAATCATGAACCAAAAAGCTTCTAGTAAGAAATATAAGTGAAGAATGTTATATAACTCGCCTCTATAGAGTAGGTCAGATATCCAACAGCAAAAATCTCGAGCAAATAGGGCAAGGAAACCTTTGATTCAGATCTGAACTTGGCCAACTATGCAATTCTCTCCACAAACAAGCAAAATCCTAGAAAAGAAACAAGAAGGAAGGAGTTTTGAGTTCTAGGGGAACTTTCACCATGGAAAACCATGGTTCACACCTGGAGAGATGTAGGAGGAAGAGGAACAAAGAATTAAACAGAGGAAATAAGTAAAAACTTACACTTTTAGGTCAATATCACTAGGGGGAGCTTTATAGACCTAAAAAGAGAATCAATTGCAACCCTAGATTCTTTTTCCAAGAGAATCCCCACTTTCTTCTTCCTTGGGCAGAAAAAATCGCAGATGAAAAGAGGGAGTACGAATCTGGGAGAAGGAGAGAGATAATGGAGAGGAAATGGCTCGTTTGGGGGCTTTTGGATAAGTATATGACACTTTAATATTAAGAAAAAGAAAAGGTTGCAATTCTAGTATATATCCAAGTGTCCATGGCTTTAAATTATTAAAAATACATAAACACAACACAAGCAGCTCTCCCACCATCCCTCTAGACCTTCTTAGCTTTCCTTTGGCGAAATTCCCAGCCAATCACATAATTCCTTAGTTGATATCTACTAAAGGTAGCTCATCCATGAAGGGAAAAACCCTAAAATACCCTTGATAAAAACACCTTCAAACCATGGCTCAAATAGGAGCCCCATGTCTCAAAAATCTCAAGAATGATAATATAACAACTAAGGAACATAATTTATGTGACAAATTGCAAAGAAAACCCCTCAATTGGGTAAATTGCAGAAAAGTCCAAAATGTACAGAAAATTGCATAACTTGCTCAAACAGTGTCCAAATTGGACCAAATTTGAAACTTAAGCTTTTCTTATGATTTCAAAACATATCAAAATGTTATATTAGGGTTATAAGCATTTAATTATGGTAATTAAGCTCATTCAACTCATTAAGTAAGTTTAAGGGCCTTACAACTATAAACCCCTAACAAGGATTTTGTCCCAAAATCCTACGTAAAAAGAGATGGGTATTTTCTACGCATATCATTCTCTAGTTCCCATGTGGCTTCCTCTATGCCACGATGATTCCACAAAACTTTCACTAGTATTATATCTTTTCTCTTCAGCTTTTTCACCCTTTTATCCATGATCAACACAGGACCCTCAACATAGGAGACATCCTCATCTAACTCAACCTCTACTGGTTGGATTGTCTGGTCAGTATATGGATGGCATTTCCTCAACATAGAGATGTGAAAGACATTATGTAATCTATGTAGCTCTGGTGGTAGCTCCAACTTATATGCTACCTTTCCAACATGAGCTAGGATAGGGTATGGTCCCATAAATCTAGGAGCCAACTTACCCTTCTTTCCAAACCTCAACACACCTTTCCATGGAGAAACCTTAAGATATACTCTATCTCCCACTTGGAACTCAAGTGGTCTGCGTCGGTTGTCTGCATAAGATTTCTGCCTGTCTTGGGCTGCTTTCAACTGTTGTTATATCACTTTAATCTTTTATGTAGTATGTTGTACTAGCTCAGGGCCCAAAAGTTGATACTCACTTGTCTCATACCAGCAAAGAGGAGACCGACATCATCTCCCATACAGAGCCTCATAAGGAGCCATATCTATGCTTCTTTGATAGCTATTGTTGTACGCAAACTCTATCAGAGTTAGATGTACATCCCAACTACCAAGAAATTGCAACACACATGCCCTCAAGAGATCCTCTAAAGTCTGAATAGTCCTTTCAGATTGGCCATCGGTCTACAGATGAAAAGTTGTGTTGAATCTCAGTTGTGTCCCCATTGCTGAATGCAGACGCTCCCAAAAATGACTTGTAAACTGTGGACCTCTGTCAGAAACTATAGTCACTGGAATGCCATGCAAACGGACTATCTCATCAACATATATTTGTGCCAATTTCTCTATTGTAAATGTCGTCTTAACTGGCAGAAAATGAGCTGACTTAGTCAATCTATCTACTATCACCCATATGGAATCATGACCCTTGGCTGTCCTAGGAAGACCAACCACAAAGTCCATAGTAATATGATCCCATTTCCACTGTGGTATTGACAAGGGTTGTAATGTCCCTGCAGGCTTCTGGTGCTCAGCCTTCACCTGCTGACAAACTGGACATTTGGCAATGAACTATGCCTCATATTCAACTCCTGTTTTGAGAAAATATACTATAGATTCTTGTGATCAGTGAAGATCTGACACTTTTCTCCATAAAGATAGTGTCTCCAGATCTTTAAGGCATGAACCACTGCTGCAAGCTCCAGATCATGTGTTGGGTAATTCTCCTCATGTTTCTTAAGCTGCCGCGAAGCAAAAGAAATCACATTTTTATCCTGCATCAACACACATCCCAACCCATTCTTTGAAGCATCACAAAAGACAATATAGCCTTTTCCTTGCTCTGTAAGTATTAACACCGGTGCACTAGTCAACTTTTCTTTCAAAAGCTGGAAAGAACGTTGACACTTGTCATTCCAAGCAAAAGGAACATCTTTCCTGGTTAACCTAGCTAGGGGTAACGCTATAGAACTGAAGTCTTTGATGAACCTCCCGTAGTAACCTGCCAGACCTAGGAAACTACAGATCTCTGTCAGTGTCTTTGGTTGTTCCCATTCTAGTACAGATTCCACTTTCTTGGGATCAACACAAATGCCTTTTGCAGATATAACATGGCCCAGAAAAGACACTTCAGATAACCAGAATTCACACTTGCTAAACTTAGCATATAGTTGATGTTGCCTCAACAATGTCAATGTCTGGCAGAGGTGTTGCTCATGTTGTTGACTATCCTTGGATTATATCAGGATATCATCTATGAACACAACCACACACTGATCAAGATAAGGTCTAAACACCCTATTCGTCAGATCCATAAAAGTTGCAGGTGCATTGGTTAGCCCAAACGGCATAACCACAAACTCATAATGAACATACCTAGTCCTAAAAGCTGACTTAGATATGTCATCAGCCTTAATTCTCAATTGATGGTAACCTGACCTCAGGTCTATCTTTGAAAACACAGTGGCACCTCTCAACTGATCAAAAATATCATCAATTCTCGGCAAAGGATACTTATTCTTTATTGTCACCTTGTTCAACTGTCTATAGTCTATACACAACCTCATTGAACCATCCTTCTTTTTAACAAACAACATGGGAGCACCCCAAGGGGAAGTGCTCGGTCTGATAAAACCCTTCTCTAACAGTTCTTGTAACTATTTCTTTAACTCCTGCATCTCTACTGATGCCATCCTGTATGCTGACTCTGCTATGGGTTGTGTTCCAGGAACAAGATTGATCTCAAACTCAATCTCTCTAGGAGGGGGAATGCTAGGAAATTCGTTAGGAAAGACATCCTCAAATTCTTGCACCACTGGAACCTCCTGGATACTAGGACCTACCGCCTTGGTATCCACAACATGAGCTAAGAAAGCCTCACATCCTTGCCTCATCATCCGCTCAACTATCATAGCTGACATCAAACATGTAGGAAGAATCTTCCTATCACCCTGAAAAATCCACTGTACGTCTCCATCATGGAACGTCGCCACCTTAGTACTACAGTCCAAGACTACCTTGTATTTTTTCAAGGTATCCATTCCTAGGATTACATCAAAACCATGCATGTCAAGTGGCAGAAGATCCACTTGAATGTTGTGTCTAGAAAAAGAAAGAACACAAGAAGGGCACACTTCTCGCAACTCGGAGGAATCAACCAAAGGAGTCTCCAGTCACAGGCTATCAGATCTAAGACTAACAAGTAGATAACAACTATCTATCACCTCTCTAGTGATAAAAGAGTGTGTCGCACTCAGGTCTACTAACACAGATATGAAATAAGATGCAGACATATTAGAATGAAATAACTCCATTTGACCTGTCACAACTCGAGGATTGACCATTGCTTCTGGCTGGGTCATGGCATAGAACCTTGTTGTAGCCTGTTGTCGTCCACGTCCTCTGCTTTCTTGTCTAGAGGATCCTTCCTGGGATGCCTGACCACGTCCTCTGCCACTGCCACCACTAAACTGTCGTTGTTGTGGACCTTGTTGACTTTGCATTGGTTGCTGAGTCACCTCCTCATCTTTCATAGGGCAATAAGGTCTTGTATGCCCCATTTTCCCACACTTGTAACATGTTTTGGTGCCCTGATATGGCCTAAACGGCCCTATCACTGAAACTGATGAGGTACTGTGGGCTCCAATCGGTGGAAAATTGTGACCTCTACCCTGACTCGGGGTCCATTGTGATGGTGCATGTGATCTTGGTTCAGTGAAGGTTGACCTTGGTTGTGACATCGGTGGGAAAAACCTTGGCTTCTTAAAGCCTCCAGATGATTGCCCTTGAAACTGCATAGGTCGCTTCTTAGCATTAGCTTCACGCTTCTCTATGGCAGACCTCTCAATCCTCCTGACAGATTCCACAAAGGTGGAAAACCTTTCCCTGATCTCCAAGGCTGATGTTGTAGTAGTCAACTCCGTACTCAGGCCCTTCTCAAATCCCTGAATCCTTTCCTTGTGTATTACTGCCATGTGGGGGCAGAACCTTAGAAGTTCCATAAACTTTGATTCATACTCATTGATAGTCATAGCTCCCTGACGAATCTTCTCGAACTGAGAGATTTTCTCATCTAGGTAGGTCTCTGGAAAATATCGACTAACAAATTCCCTTTGAAACTCCTCCCATCCTATCACAACTCCTGGCCTTTTCTCCTCTTCTATGGCCCACCAGTGGCCAGCACTACCCTTCAACAAGTATACTGCATGCTTAACTGTCTTCTTCTATGATGTTTAGGATTTTGAATGCCTTTTCCAGCTCAGTCAACCACATGTCAGCGTCTGCTGGATCAGAAGTACCTGCATATTCAATTGCCCCAACAAGTCTAAGACGTTCAAATGTCTTCTCGACACCTTGGGACTCCACATTGGAGGTGGTTTCCCTAGCTTGAGGTGTTGGCACTCTGTCAGCAATATGTGTAATTATGGCCATCATCTGTCTAAACATAGACTGAAACTCAGGATTGGCCATCATTTTCGGGTCTAGATGAGGCATTGCGGGCTGCTCTGGCCCTGCTTCTGGCACTCTCTCATCGCGTGCCTGCCTCCCTGCACCTCCTCCTGGTGCAACATAGCTACTCTCAACATGTTCTTCATGTCCTCCAGACATATCTGCATAAGCATAAACTATGATCAGATATGTTGGATACATAAGAACAAACTCAAACCTAAGTCCTATGTCCCTGTAGACTCAGTAAACCTAGAGCTCTGATACCAACTTAACTGTGACACCTCGTCACGCTAAATGAGATTACTCAAAACACAAAACATGATCAACTACTAATTAATCACATAGTCAAAAATGTGAAACAATTAAAATCGATTCCAACAATAAAAATAAACTCTAGAACATTTATAAAAGGTCCATCATTCCATTCTCATATACTTTAACAAGCATTTGCATATGGGTCCAAAGACCTCAGTCACATCCTGCATACAAAAGATATTTCACATGTTTGTGCCATATATTTACAAACATTGGCATAATACCAAAATCTCGTGTTGATACAAATATATCATCTAGAAAACACATCCCATACCAGGACCTGAGAGTACAGGGACGACACTAAGACTCTACTACTAACATCTATGACTAACATCTACAACTAACCAACCTTCTGAATCTATTAATCACCAAGTTGGTTCTCTTCCACAGCACGACCTCGACCTCGTTGCCCGCGACCACCTAAAAAAATGTGGTGACCCACAGGTGAGACCCAGTCCCAGTGAGAGATATAACTATCTCCAACATATATTGATTATAACATTAATTAACAGTAAATACATTGAGCAGTTGGGATATTGAATAAACAATATGAACAGATTGAACAGTTTAAGCATACTAAGCAATTAAGAAAATAAGTTGTAACATCAAGTAGAATTGTACAATTGTCATAAGTCTGCATCATGTAAGAACTATGTAGTGTAAAGACAAGACAAGGGTTAATCAACCAATGTGATACGTATTAAACCCTAGCAATTATACTGCACGGCTGGTAGTATATCTTTTATTATTATGCCCTGGGGAGTTTGAGTCATACCACTCAAAGTCCAACTGACCACTGCGAAGTGCTATTCAGTTCCGTATAAGATCTAGGAGTGTCGGTATCCTAAGATCTCTTCCCATCGGTCAGTACGAGTAAACTGCAGTGACATACCAGTCAAACTGCCAATAGTGACATATAGTCAACTGATAACAACTAGTTCGTACTTGGTACAAGTTACGACACTAGAAAACAGCATATATAAAACCCTCTAATCCGAGATACAACCGTAGCTGTCCTCAATCACATCAAATATCTGAGGCATGACCATGGCCATCCTCCATAACTTGTAATTGTGGATGACAAGTATATATCCTCAACTTGCCACCCCCGCATACTCAACAGTATGCGCTTCGAGTTTCCCTTGGGAATACTTGTTTCACCATCCAGTAAGTTCTGACACTAAAGATGGCTCTACGGCACAGGGCTCTACATGATTAAGGTTACACTTGATTAATTACTGCCAATTGAATGCATTAAGGCTTTATCATACACGTAGACATTCAAACCCTAATTATTTTCTAACAAGAGTATATGTATAACAACTTCAAAAGATATGAAACATTTGAGATATAAATCTTAATCACATTACCACATCTATCATTCATTGCAAATTAACAGACCACACTTATCATCATACTATTACAAGATACCAATATCTTATCACAAGTTCCAGGGTTTTAACCCTTATTGGAACATGAAGAGGATTTCACCTCAATCATGGCTTCAAACATGCCCAAAGGCTTTAAGACCATCACATTATTCATAGTAAGGTTATCATCATCATTCCATGACTTAAACAAGGCTCAAAAGATCATTAGCACATGTATGTCCATAGATTTTAACATGGCAAGGCACCATGATATTCAAATAATACTACATTGTGATTTCAACATAAGAAGAGTATAATTCATTATCACATTAATCATTCAAGAGGTCTGATTATAACCAATCAACATAATATAATTACATTAAGGTTAAGTATAATAGGCTAGATCACATGGGAGTTACGCATCAACTCATTACATTGATTTATCAAATATAACTATATAATGGCAAAGGTAAGACTACCAATTAATGGTATTGAACCATTGAGTTATCTTCAATAGGACCCACATATAATAACATGTGATTTATTCTAATCCATTGGATGTTAAAGCATCCAATAATATTCATTGGATCAGGTTCATTGTTCAAGGTTATCAATTGAAGTATAGGTCTAACCATTAGATCAATTGAACCAAGGAACCATTGGTTCAAGGTATAGTCAAATCTACAATTACATTACTAATTTATCATATATGGTAATGACCTGATCCACCATTAATTGTGATCATCAGGTCACCATTGGTTGCTAGATCAGTAATACATTCAGTTAACATCATCAAATAATAAGCCAATATCATCATCGATTGATAACATTATTAGAATACTTAGTGGATGATAATTAAATGTCTAATTGAGTCAAAACCTGACCTAAGGTGGTGACCATAGGTTGTCACCATAAATTGAACACCCTTGATCATGAACATAAGTTGCCAAGATAGCAACACTATTGGTTGTTGAATGGTATGACAATCAGTTATGTGATATGGAAGGAAATAGCTTGAAAACCCTAATTTGAACCATCATCTATTTTGTACATAGCACCATAGGTTATTGCTATCAACCTGTCCCAGATCATGTTACACCTTATAAAGGATGTACACATGTTTACAGGTTCATATAGAACTGGAATAAAATAGGAAACACCACAAAATTCGTAATTCTAAACAAGCATAATTTCTCTATGCTTAGATCATCACATTCAAGCATAATCATGAACCAACAAGCTTCTAGTAAGCAATATAAGTGAAGAATGTTATATAACTCGCCTCTATAGAGTAGGTCAGATATCCAACAGCAAAAATCTCGAGAAAATAGGGCAAGGAAACCTTTGATTCAGATATGAACTTGGCCAACTATGCAATTCTCTCCACAAACATGCAAAACCCTAGAAAAGAAACAAGAAGGAAGGAGTTTTGAGTTCTAGGGGAACTTTCACCATGGAAAACCATGGTTCTGACCTGGAGAGATGTAGGAGGAAGAGGAACAAAGAATTAAATGGAGGAAATAAGGAAAAACTTACACTTTTAGGTCAATATCACTAGGGAGAAGCTTTATAGACCCAAAAAGAGAATCAATTGCAACCCTAGATTTTTTTTCCAAGAGAATCCCCACTTTCTTCTTCCTTGGGAAGACAAAATCACAGCTGAACAGAGGGAGTACGAAGCTGGGAGAAGGAGTGAGATAATGTAGAGGAAATGGCTCGTTTGGGGGCTTTTGGATAAGTATATGACACTTTAATATTAAGAAAAAGAAAAAGTTGCAATTCTAGTATATATCCAAGTGTCCATGGATTTAAATTATTAAAAATACATAAGCACACACACAAGAATCTCTCCCACCATCCCTCTAGACCTGCTTAGCTTTCCTCTGGCAAAATTCCCAGCCAATCACATAATTCCTTAGTTGATAGCTACTAAAGGTAGCTCATCCATGAAGGGAAAAACCCTAAAATACCCTTGATAAAAACACCTTCAAACCATGGATCAAAAATCTAGAGAATTATAATATAACAACTAAGGAACATAATTTATGTGACAAATTGCAAATAAAACCCCTCAATTGGGTAAATTATAGAAAAGTCTAAAATGTACAGAAAATTGCATAACTTGCTCAAACAGTGTCCAAATTGGACCAAATTTGAAACTTAAGCTTGTCTTATGATTTCAAAACATATCAAAATGTTATATTAGGGTTATAAGCATTCAATTATGGTAATTAAGCTCATTCAACTCATTAAGTAAGTTCAAGGGCCTTACAGATATGATGACTGGTAGCTTCTCCTCTATGGCTAGAAAAACATACTTTAGATGAGGCAGTAGTGGCTTGAGCTCTAACTCGGGCAGGCTCAGGAGTGAAGAAACCAATGGTGGTGGTAGCGATCCCAAGTCCTCAAAATGCCTGGTGAAATGACAAGGAAAAGCCTTCAGTAGCCTTGCACATTCATCCAGTGACCAGTCTCGAACACAATCATCCATTAAGTTCATTACACAAGCCTCTAGCGGAAGCTGTGAATGGACCTATAGTATGGGGTCCTCCTCATCATCATCCATCGTAGATAAGCCCAATTCCTCTTCTCTATCATTCGGATACCTTACTACCTTGGCAAGTGAGACCACCTTGGTGTTCTCCATGATGTCCACAACATGTGTACCCTTGTCCACATTTGTCATAACATGCACCATGTCTAAAAATGGTTTTCCCAAGAACAACAAGATATTGTTATTCATGTGCTTCATCATATTGCATCACTCTTGAGCATTGGATGACTTGGAATTGTCTGGCATGGTTATCTCAAATATGTCATCTTTCATTCTCATAGTCAAGCGGCCTCTTCCCATCTCCAAGATCATATCAGCTGTTTCTTGGAAGGGCCTTCCTAAAAGAAGTTCGTGGACGTGTTCAACTTGCATCTCCATCACAAAAAAATCTGCAGGAAAAACAAATCGATCCACCTTGACAAGTACATCCTCACAAATGGAATACGGTGTCACCACTGAGTTGTCCGCCAACTGGATCGTCATGCTGCTCTTCCTAGATGTTTTGAGACCAAGCTTCTTAAAAGTAGATAAGGGCATCAAGTTGATGCTTGCCCCTAAATCATAGAGTGTCTCACCAAACTTTGTCTTCCCGATGTAGCACGTGATGTTAAAGCAACGGGGGTCCTTCCCCTTTGGTGGCAGTGTACCTAAGATGAAGGCGCTGACTTGCTCTCTTAGCACAACCACCTTAGAATTTGGGATCTTCCTCTTCTTGTTAATTATGTCCTTTAGAAATTTACCATATGAGGGTATTTGTTCAATTGCCTCAATCAATGTTATATTTATAGAAATCTTCCTAAAGCTGTCCAGAAACTTCTTGAATTGTTGATCCATCTTTGTTGCCTTCAAGCTATTAGGATATGGAACCGGTACCGTTTGTGTCCTCTGATGTGGTGGCACATATGGCGTCCTCTTTTCCACCTCAGATTCTTGATTTTGCTCTTCCACTGTGTTGCCTTCCTCTGGTTATGCTTGTGCCTGCTCTGCCACTAAGTCACCACTGTCAATGGGCTTGGTCACCTCAGTCTCCACAGTCTGTGGGGTCAATGTCTTTGTTACGACCCCATCTGAGCTTAACTGGTAAACTAGGGTTTACCTAGACAATTGCAAAGATTAATTGGACTGATCACTCTTGAAATCTAATTAATGACTATAACACAATTAGGATGTTTTAATTATGATAAGAAGTCTAAATGTTATTTTGTCTTGAGAATTAGGGTTTGAGAATCATAGACCCTAATCGGCCCAAAATAGGGTTTTAATGACATATGAATACAGAATTTGATAAGTAGAATGTCTCACTAAATGATTTTTAGTATTTTATGTGTAACTCTGATTTACTTAAAATTTGGATATGATTTTTATATATATAATTTGAACAACATTGGAAAATATCAGAATTTTTGAAGAATGTTGTGACCTGTTTATCGGTCGAGTTTCAAAATCGACCGATCATATTTCCAGATTTATACAGCAGCGTGGTAATTGAATTTTATCTTTTTATTGGTATATCCAATTGATCTCAAATTTTAACTGTGCTTGAAAAACACAGTTTTAGACACTCTGTTAAATTTGAATAATTTTTGGATGACTTTTGATCTCTACAGTGAGGGTGTCGGTCGAGTTCTGTGCAGGGCAAACTCGACCGAATCTGCTGCAGACTGCAATATAGCAGTGCACTGTTCTATTTTTAATTATTTATTGGTAACTTCAAATGATCTCAAATTTTAACTAAAGCTTTATAGATCAATGATAAACAACTTGATAAATTCCCATAATTGTTGGAGAAGGTTTTATTTCTGAAATAAACGAATTATAGTAACTTTGTATAACTGAATATTCAGCCAATATAATTAAAGTTGAGTGTTGGGTCAATATGCAATTGACCCAAGCAGCTCAAATTGACTTATATGATCGACCACACACACACACAGCTCTCATTCTTCGTCATCCATCCCAGAGAAACGAAAATCTAGAGAGAGAGGGAGAGTTAGGGCTTGAGTGGAGAAAGAGGAGGAATTGTTGACCTAGGGTTTTGCGGTCCGAGGAATGGTGAAATCAAGTAAGTTTGGATCCTTTGCATAGACTTTTATGGTGAATCTTATCTCTCATGTCAATATTCCGTCCATGCTCTGATTTGATCCAAGATGATGTTGAAATTCCCTCTTTTCTCACCCTTTCTTCATAATCCCTCATTTTCAAGGTTTCCTAGTTGAATGGAAGAAGAATTGTGAGATTTGCTAGGGATTTGATATGAGTTCGAGATTCCCTGAGTTGAGATACAGTTTTGAGGTGTTTTCACACCTTAGGGTGAGTGGGTTATTCCTTTAAACAGTATAATGCACGAAATTTGATTATAGCATCCAAATCCCTAATTGCTTGGTATGTGATTCTAAACCCTGAAATGTCCGTTTAATTTAAGTTGTTGCAATTTGATATGATATGGATTCCTTCTCTGTTTGAATGACTCCTTGATGGTAGATTCACATCAGAAACGTATACAACACATCCTAGAAGGAATGCTTTTCAGATTTATACCATATGATGTAATTAGGGTTTAACCTAATTGAGATATCTCTAGAGTTTCAACCTTATTGAAAAGGACTAGTAAACTTATAAGTGGTTAGGATGTACCTCATGGATTACCTTATTTGAATTTTATCCTTGGTGCATGATATCTCAGTGAATAGCATGGAAACCTAAATTTAGTTAAATTTCCATGGTTTCATACGTATATCGATTGTATATGATTTGTTGAAAACAATCTTTATTTAGTGAATGCTTATATCCTATGAAATCCTTATGAGAGCCATGTGACAAGTGAATGAGGTAAATGAAAAGGTGAATGAGGCGAATGAAACCCTAAAAGTAGGGTGTTGGCATGTGATGAATGAATAAGGCAAATGAAACCCTAAGGATAGGGTGTTCAATGAATCATGTTATGGTGACATGAAAGATCTCGATATGAGATGTGGTGATACTTAACTGTTGAATTGTATGCTTCTAGTGCATTTAACTTTATATGCTTGTTCTCTCTGAGTTGATATCTACATACTGCAGGGCTTCTTATATTTCAATACATATCTCGTAAATTGCAGGTGATGAGATATGACATACCCTAGAAAGGGATGTTACTGAGACATGGTATATGTTGAATACATGAGCTATGATGTTTTATATGATATGATATGGCAGGCCGTGTGAGCCTTGTGAGAAATGTAAAATGAGTTATGATTTCTGTTTTACATGTATCTATAATATTAATGTTATACTTAGGTGCCCTAACACCGTAGAACCCCTTCGAGAGATCTGCTTCTTAGGGGTGAAACTCGTGTTGCAACATTAACCGTGTGGAGTCATGGTGGCACGAGGATAGAGAGGCAGTGTTCAACAATAATCCGTGCGGAGTCACGGTGGCACTGGAGAAAATAGGGGTTATTGCAACAAGATCCATGCGGAGTCATGGAGGTAACCCCGTGAGACTCTCCGCCTGTGAACTCAGGTTAGAGGAGGAGTCTAGAGCACTCAGAGTAGTGCATTGAGGCCGAAGAGCCTATGAGTCAGGCCGGAGAGCCTGGGGTCCTGTGGCAGAACAGGGCTGGCGTCAGACTTAGCATTTCCCGGGTGTGTCGCTAAGTCTTGTACGGTGGGATCGTAGTTCGCTACGGATCTTTATATGCAGAGTACACTGCATATGATTAGGGCATAAGTTAAAATATGATCATATAGGTTCACAGAGTTCCTTATAAATGAAAGAGTTAAGGAAGACTAGAGCATAGTCTCCTAGTAGTTATTCTTTGGATGCAATATTTACATTCTTTGTTATTTCAATTATATTGTTTTAGAACTGCTCAGTGTAGTGTTTATTGTTGTTAAATTTCATAACGTTTATTCAAAGTTATATCTGTAATCACATTAGTGCCTTAGACTGTTTCCTTGAAGTACTCATTCACTGAGCGAGTAGGCTCACCCCTCTACTCAAACATTTTAGGGTTAACCGCGTGGACTTGAAGATGGTCAGAGCATCAGTGTAGATCTGCTACAAGAGTTAAGTACAAGATTAGTTGAGTCAGTCGGTCCTTGTCACTCTAGGTCCTCATTAAGAGATAAGAGAGAGCGTTGTAATTACAATGTGTAATATTGTTCCTCTTTTGATATGTATGCTAATTAGAAAGTTTTATGTGCATAAGGTGTGAGAGACATCATGAATGTTTATACATGTATCTTTACTATTGAAGTTTGATTAGTAAAAGAAATGTTCAGATTCCTTTGTTAAGATGTTATGTGGTTCAATGCGGGGAAATAAGAGTTTTAAAGAAAGAAAAGAAAAATAAAAGTTAAGGGTGTTCTTTGTGTTACATATAAATCCTATCTTATGCCCTAATCTCATGATTTGAGGAAATTGTGAGATCGGGGTGTAACAGCTTGGTATCAGAGCTTAGGGTGAGTTGTCAAGGACCATTAAGTTAGTAAGTTAGAGTCCTATGTGTGGCAGATAGGAGATGTTTGATGTTAGCTTTGGGGATTTGAGTATTTGGATATCCTGGCCCGATATCTGAGTACTTGGATCAACCAGTACAAGCTACTTTGTCTATTCTTTCACGTATACCCTGGCCAGGTATACATTGGAAGAATGGGCTAGAGAGGAACCCTAGAAATGTTAGGGTTAGAAAACGAGAAAAGAAACAAGAATTAAGAGCATAAATGTAAAAGGAGATAGAACTTACATTTCATAATGTTGTTTTTGTTGGAAATGTATAGAAATGCTCTTATATGTTTGAATTGAAATATTCAATACTTTGAAATATGGGTCTTTAATATCTGTTGTACACTATGCAGTTGTAGCATTTATTGAGTTCATTCTTTGTAACAAGTAGACTAGAATTGACCTTTGAATGAGCTTTTGTTAGTGGATAAGTTTTCTTCCACACTTCTGAGATGAATAGGAGTTGAGTAATCCCTTGTAGTTCTTGGCTTCAGGACTTCAGGTTTGGCCTGGTCCGGCTGGCAGGATGCGTTACTAGGATCTAATGAATCCTATCAATAGTATAATAAGAATAGAATTTGAATAATTAGACCCACATCAGAGTAAGAATGTACATACAATAAGATGTTGAAACATATGGGCAAGATCAGAACAACTAAGAATTAGTTGAAACTGATATCTGAGGTTCAATTTTGGGGCCTCATATGAGAAACCCTTAATTGGGAATAATAGAACATGATATGAAGTTCATAATCAGTTTATTGATTAATATGATATGAACTATACATATGAAATATAGAAAAGATATGTGAAATGTATGTATGGTTCAAGATAGCAAGAATCAATCATGAAGAATGAATCATAGAATAGAGTATAATGCTTTTATGAACTCTAAAGCAAAGGCTAAGTAGAGAATAGGGTTGAGCATTCAATAGGTCCATAGAATTAAAGAGTCTTCAAAAGAGTAAAAGTGAAGAGGATCGTATGAACATGTAATTCATAAGACTAGAACAACAAACTAGTTTCTAAGCAAAGAACATAGGTGTAGTTTAACGAATGAATAAGTCATACAAAGGTAGACTGTATTCAGGAGAGAAAAACTTGATTGAAAGAGAAACTATGTTTGACCCATGCATGATCCACTTGATTTAAAAATGAAGAATATGTAATGTATTCAACATGAGGAAAAACTAATAGAGGGACTATTAATTTAGAGCGTTAACTTCACAATAGTATAAAGATAAAGGAGGAAATATGTGCAACATGGTATACATGACCATACATATGAATAAGCAACATGGTCATAAGAGAAAAATTTAGAATTTAAAGATGACGGGTTAAAGAGTAGTATATGGTAGGAGAACTATGAAACGTAAGATAGGGTTTGAAATATGATGGAGAAGTTATAAAATAAAGAGGTTGTGAGATTCAAGCAAGTGCTAATTAATCAAATATCTCTGTTGATAACTAAGTAAATCTACATACGAGAATGTATTAAGGGAATGTTTGAATACAAGTATTCCAAGTCTTAAAATCATCTTCTCTTTCATATATTCCTTAATGAGAGTAAGGTGGGAATGAAATGATAAGAGAAAATGAATCATGTACGGTGCATAACTACCTTGGTGGGGTCATCTAATGAATGTAATAGTGACATACAATATGATGAAGTGCGATAAGAAATAAATTCTTGTGTGATAGCAAGAATGATGAATAATCTATTCCTATCTTAAATGCTTCAATGTTAATGATGTTTATTGTATATGATCAAAATGAGAAGGAGAGGTAGTGAAACATAAGTAGTAAAGAATGAGTAGAGAGATATGGGAAAACACTAGCTTTGTGTAATATGTGAATTTGTTTTTACATGTATGATTTGTTGAAGGCATATTAAGGTATGAAAGTTGGTTCTACATATGATTTCAGTGTATTTGTGCAAGCTATATGTTAAATTAAATGCATATGATAGTTGTAGTAATTCATACCTGATATGCATCTTACTATTGTGTATTTGTGATATGGTGATACGGTTTGGATGATGTCAGAACACATGGAGAGATACCCTGAACAAGGTAGTCATACTTATTCACTCATATTAATAGAAAGGGATGATAATCAGATTGTCTGGACAAATAACCCTAATGAGGTGTAGCTTGTTATACCTAGCTCTAATATAACTGAGTGATGGTAATTGAGTATGATTAATGCTTGAATGACTGATACAATTGTGGATCACTTTATTACTGTGGTTGAAACCCTAAAATGATATAATACGATGGTTACACTTTGAATTGTGTGTGGGCCCATAACCCACAGGTCCCAGGATCGAAACAGGATAGTATGGAATGAGGTGGTAATGCTTCACCTCATGCATCCATGACCCAATGGGGATGCCAAGAGTAGTATTGTGCAATTGATTGTTGAATCTAGTCTTTTAATTCAAGACTATTTTGCCATTTGAATAACACTTTATTAAAGTTTAAAACAGCATGGTGAACTCGCTTTTGTCACTTAAAGGTGATACAGAACAATAGAACTTTCTGAGCCGCATAAGTTGAGATAGTTGTATCAGAGTATCAGAGTTGCGCAGTGAAAGCATGGTGGTTTATCTTTGCATTCTATGTTTGACTGTGGCATAAAGAATTTGCTTGATATCATTGAGAACTATTTGAAATATGTTGTGATTTAGTAAAGGATTAAAAGATCTAATGTTGAAAACTACATTCAGGTATGAAATACAAGAATAGAATGACATGTAAGGCTTTAGAAGCTTAAACTAACCTTGAATGTATCTTTCTTGTGAGTTTATGTTTCGAGGACGAAACATTCTAAGGGGGGAAGAGTTGTTACGACCCCATCTGAGCTTAACTGGTAAACTAGGGTTTACCTAGACAATTGCAAAGATTAATTGGACTGATCACTCTTGAAATCTAATTAATGACGATAACACAATTAGGATGTTTTAATTATGATAAGAAGTCTAAATGTTCTTTTGTCTTGAGAATTAGGGTTTGAGAATCATAGACCCTAATCGGCCCAAAATAGGGTTTTAATGACATATGAATACAGAATTTGATAAGTAGAATGTCTCACTAAATGATTTTTAGTATTTTATGTGTAACTCTGATTTACTTAAAATTTGGATATGATTTTTATATATAAAATTTGAACAATATGTTGTGACCTGTTTATCGGTCGAGTTTCAAAATCGACCGATCATATTTCCAGATTTATATAGCAGCGTGGTAATTGAATTTTATCTTTTTATTGGTATATCCAATTGATCTCAAATTTTAACTGTGCTTGAAAAACACAGTTTTAGACACTTTGTTAAATTTGCATAATTTTTGGATGACTTTTGATCTCTACAGTGAGGGTGTCGGTCGAGTTCTGTGCAGGGCAAACTCGACCGAATCTGCTGCAGACTGCAATATAGCAGTGCACTGTTCTATTTTTAATTATTTATTGGTAACTCTAAATGATCTCAAATTTTAACTGAAGCTTTATAGATCAATGATAAACAACTTGATAAATCCCCATAATTGTTGGAGAAGGTTTGATTTCTGAAATAAACGAATTATAGTAACTTTGTATAACTGAATATTCAGCCAATATAATTAAAGTTGAGTGTTGGGTCAATATGCAATTGACCCAAGCAGCTCAAATTGACTTATATGATCGACCACACACACACACAGCTCTCATTCTTCGTCATCCATCCCAGAGAAATGAAAATCTATAGAGAGAGGGAGAGTTAGGGCTTGAGTGGAGAAAGAGGAGGAATTGCTGACCTAGGGTTTTGCGGTCCGAGGAATGGTGAAATCAAGTAAGTTTGGATCCTTTGCATAGACTTTTATGGTGAATCTTATCTCTCATGTCAAGATTCCGTCCATGCTCTGATTTGATCCAAGATGATGTCGAAATTCCCTCTTTTCTCACCCTTTCTTCATAATCCCTCATTTTCAAGGTTTCCTAGTTGAATGGAAGAAGAATTGGGAGATTTTCTAGGGATTTGATATGAGTTTGAGATTCCCTGAGTTGAGCTATAGTTTTGAGGTATTTTCACACCTTAGGGTGAGTGGGTTCTTCCTTTAAACAGTATAATGCACGAAATTTGATTATAGCATCCAAATCCCTAATTGCTTGGTATGTGATTCTAAACCCTGAAATGTCCGTTTAATTTAAGTTGTTGCAATTTGATATGATATGGATTCCTTCTCTGTTTGAATGACTCCTTGATGGTAGATTCACATCAGAAACGTATACAACACATCCTAGAAGGAATGCTTTTCATATTTATACCATATGATGTAATTAGGGTTTAACCTAATTGAGATATCTCTAGAGTTTCAACCTTATTGAAAAGGACTAGTAAACTTATAAGTGGTTAGGATGTACCTCATGGATTACCTTATTTGAATTTTATCCTTGGTGCATGATATCTCAGTGAATAGCATGGAAACCTAAATTTAGTTAAATTTCCATGGTTTCATACGTATATCGATTGTATATGATTTGTTGAAAACAATCTTTATTTAGTGAATGCTTATATCCTATGAAATCCTTATGAGAGCCATGTGACAAGTGAATGAGGTAAATGAAAAGGTGAATGAGGCAATTGAAACCCTAAAAGTAGGGTGTTGGCATGTGATGAATGAATAAGGCAAATGAAACCCTAAGGATAGGGTGTTCAATGAATCATGTTATGGTGACATGAAAGATCTCGATATGAGATGTGGTGATACTTAACTGTTGAATTGTATGCTTCTAGTGCATTTAACTTTATATGCTTGTTCTCTCTGAGTTGATATCTACATACTGCAGGGCTTCTTATATTTCAATACATATCTCGTAAATTGCAGGTGATGAGATATGACATGCCCTAGAAAGGGATGTTACTGAGACATGGTATATGTTGAATACATGAGCTATGATGTTTTATATGATATGATATGGCAGGCCGTGTGAGCCTTGTGAGAAATGTAAAATGAGTTATGATTTCTGTTTTACATGTATCTATAATATTAATGTTAGACTTAGGTGCCCTAACACCGTAGAACCCCTTCGAGAGATCTGCTTCTTAGGGGTGAAACTCGTGTTGCAACATTAACCGTGCAGAGTCATGGTGGCACGAGGATAGAGAGGCAGTGTTCAACAATAATCCGTGCGGAGTCACGGTGGCACTGGAGAAAATAGGGGTTATTGCAACAAGATCCGTGCGGAGTCATGGAGGTAACCCCGTGAGACTCTCCGCCTGTGTACTCAGGTTAGAGGAGGAGTCTAGAGCACTCGGAGTAGTGCATTGAGGCCGAAGAGCCTATGAGTCAGGCCGGAGAGCCTGGGGTCCTGTGGCAGAACAGGGCTGGCGTCAGACTTAGCATTTCCCGGGTGTGTCGCTAAGTCTTGTACGGTGGGATCGTAGTTCGCTACGGATCTTTATATGCAGAGTACACTGCATATGATTAGGGCATAAGTTAAAATATGATCATATAGGTTCACAGAGTTCCTTATAAATGAAAGAGTTAAGGAAGACTAGAGCATAGTCTCCTAGTAGTTATTCTTTGGATGCAATATTTACATTCTTTGTTATTTCAATTATATTGTTTTAGAACTGCTCAGTGTAGTATTTATTATTGTTAAATTTCATAACGTTTATTCAAAGTTATATATGTAATCACATTAGTGCCTTATACTGTTTCCTTGAAGTACTCATTCACTGAGCGAGTAGGCTCACCCCTCTACTCAAACATTTTAGGGTTAACCGCGTGGACTTGAAGATGGTCAGAGCATCAGTGTAGATCTGCTACAAGAGTTAAGTACAAGATTAGTTGAGTCAGTCGGTCCTTGTCACTCTAGGTCCTCATTAAGAGATAAGAGAGAGCGTTGTAATTATGATGTGTAATATTGTTCCTCTTTTGATATGTATGCTAATTAGCAAGTTTTATGTGCATAAGGTGTGAGAGACATCATGAATGTTTATACATGTATCTTTACTATTGAAGTCTGATTAGTAAAAGAAATGTTCAGATTCCTTTGTTAAGATGTTATGTGGTTCAATGCGGGGAAACAAGAGTTTTAAAGAAAGAAAAGAAAAATAAAAGTTAAGGGTGCTCTTTGTGTTACATATAAATCCTATCTTATGCCCTAATCTCATGATTTGAGGAAATTGTGAGATCGGGGTGTAACAGTCTTCTTCCCACTTCTCAGTAGTATGGCCTTGACCTACCAGTTTCTTGTTGGAGTGTCAATATTTCCTGGAAAACCTTGTTGAGTAGGCTTCTTCAAAGCCACCACATCTGCTGCTAGCTGAGATAAGGTTGTCTTAAAGCTCCTGATCTGGGCCCCTTGGTTCTGGATATCACTTTGGAAATTATTTATCAGTTGATCATTTTGCTTCACTATGTGGTTGAGAATTTCATTTGTGGTCTCCTCTATTGCAGGTCACTATTGTTGATTATTCCGATGTTGGTTTTGTTGATCAGGGTCCTGAAGAAAATTGTTTGGATCTTTCCAAGAGAACTTAGGATCCTTTCTCCATGCATAATCATTGTTCATGTAGCCTTGTTGTCACATATACTTCACCTGGCCTTCTTCATATGATGAATTATTATCCTTCTCTAGTAGCTTCTTTGCTATCAAGTCAAGCTTTTCATTCAAAGATGTGATAACTTTAGATTCCTCTATGCTCTTGATCTGTTCTGGATTGTCTCTCTCATTGCCTCATGCCTGATTCTTCGCCATATTTTTCAAAATGTCCTGACATGTTGAGGGTGGGTTGTTGAGAAAGAACCCCGAGCCTACACTATCCAAAGTGGTCTGTTCACTTTTGTAGAGTCTAAAGTAGAACATCTTTACTTGATTCTCCAAATCTATTCCATGGCGCGGGACCTTCCTGAGCATGATCTGAAAGCGCTCCCACACCTCGAAATAGGATTTAGATGCATGTTGCTTAAAATTGTGGATTTTTTTAATCAGCTCATTTGTCTTCTCTGGAGGAAAATATGTTTCAAAGAATGCCTCTACCATTTGATCCCATGTCTCGATCGACTCTTTAGGCAGATTGTGAAGCCATTCCTTTGCCTTATCAGCCAGTGATGATGGGAACAGCTTTAGATAGATGGTAGTTTAAGGAAACTTGTCAACTTTCACCATATCACTGATCTCCACAAAATTGCTAATATGCGCCACTGGGTCTTCATGAGCGTTCCCATAGAATGCTTGTGACTTGACAAGTACAATCAAACCTGGATCAATCTTATACTGAGCTACATTCATGTTCTACTTTTTGATTGGACTTGTCTGTGCAACTGAAGAGGATGCCTTTATCCTCTCCCAGATGGTCCTCTCTGCTCCTAGATTTCCATCCCACGTTGCTTGTTGCATAGGTGACAATGGTATGCCTTTTAGTGAAGTTGTTTGAATTGGAGCCTCGACAGTGAGTGAAACCTCAGGTGTAGCTTCTCCGTAATCTGTGGTCCTTGTTATCACCATACACTAGTACCTGAAAAGTTGAAAATAGTTAGTCAAAGTACCTATCAAAGAAATTTTGAGATATGAATATGAAGTAAATATTTTTTTAGATTAAAATGAAATTGCACAAAAATTAAAAAGTGGCGTAGAGTGGCTGACCGCATCACTCGTAGTGCTGAAACGTCGTTGTCTCCCCAGCAACAACGCCAAAAACTTGATACACCAAAATTGTGCGTAGAAACGCAAGTACACGCGTCGAGTAATATAGGCCTATGTGAGGCCCGAGTCGAACTCAGGGAGATGTAGTCTTAGTGACTACTATTAACTACGGTGCAATCAACTATGCAGATTAAACAAGTTGAATTGAGTTTGAACAAAACAAAAGAAAATTAAGAGAAAATTAAAATGGTTGATTCGAATGAAATGAATTCCTTAGGATTGTCGATTTCACCACGGGGTCTCATCGTATCTTATTTCTACCAAAATAATACAAATTTTTACTTCTATCCTGGATAGAAAGCCTGTATTCAAAATTGCTCGCTTCCGCTATGCAATTCACTACCTAGATCTAAGTCAATTCCACGTCTGTAGTAATTTATCTCTTAATCTAGGTGCATTATTGAAAACTCTGGGTTCTTTCCACTGACTGTATGTTACCTTTTCCAAGGAACACGTAGGAAAATATACAAGTTATGGTTTTCTAACCTTTAATCCCCCTTCCGAAGTAATTATCGGTATGTAATCCTATCGATGGTGATCAAGCAGTGATAAGTCATTCAAATCCACACTTATATATCCAGGAATAAAGATAAATTTATACTAAATCATGTAGACAGTCAATACAATGATTCCCCGGGCTACTCCTAGGTCCTAAGTAAAAGAGGGGTTTAGCTCCACATGGTTTTCAGTTGCAAATACATAGAAGGAGAGAAGAAAATTGTGGGAAACGTGAAGGAAGTTCATGTAACCCCTGGAAAGAAGGTGTTCCAGATGATCCTCCTTGTGAAACGCACATTCTGCAGTCTTCCGGCAGCAAAACCGTCCATCAGAGGTGCTTGAATCTCTCGGCTGATGTCCTTCGGCTCTGTGCTTCTCTTCCTCTCTTCTATGGCCATCGTCTGGTGAAAAAACAGATGCCCTTCTACCTGGTCGTCGTCCCTTTTTGTCCTAGGTCACTTACGGTACCACATAACATGGACCGTTGGATCGGGACGATCGATGTAGATTGTTGAAATCTGGCAGGGTCAGTGGCGCCAACCTGGATGCCAGTGGCACCGACAACATCGGGATCTGGTTGTGCTCTAGAAAGGTCAGTACCATCGACTTGGAAGTCGGTGGCACCGAGCTGATGTGAATATTTCCTCTACCTCTCTAATGCTCTCTCGGTGGCATCGACTATTGTAGTCGGTGCCATCGACTCGTTTGGTCATTTAAGGTCTGGTATCTGATGTCATCTCGGTGGCACCGATCGTGATGGTTGGTGGCACCGACTCCTCAATTACTTGGAAAGCCCTAAAAATGCACAGAGACCATGTATAAGGTTGAGAAATGTATAAAATAATATAATTACGATGAAATAGGCACAATTTGATGCAAATAGATTATACAAGCCAATTATAAAGATTTATGCAAATATGATCAACTAATTGACTAACAAATGTACAAAATGAATATAAAATAGGCTTGTAATAAACAACTCAAAACCCATACATCATGCCTCTTTGTTAATATATCTTTTATTTGGCCTGAAGATCGACGCTTGTGATTTGCAGTAGAAATGGTCTTTTGAACATCAATATTGTTGGTCTTTGCATTTTCCTCTTCAAAGTAATCATAATCTAATTTGGGAATGCTTTTCTCATCATCAAGAAATTTGTAGAAGTATTCTAGAAAAATGAAATTTGTCTTGATGGAAGAATCATCATGTCGAGCATGTATGAATTTCTTCCTTTGAGCTTCAAAATCATTTACTACATTAGAGTCAATAACTTCATATGATATAGTATTTGACGGTGAAGAAGATTCTCCTATAGCAACTCCACTCTTCAATGTAATCAACATGAATGTCTCCCTTAAATATATGTGCGGTTGATTAGGCAAGGAATCAAAAGATGCTTTTTGATTGGCAAGAGGTTGTTGAGCAATTTGATTCTCTAACATCCTAGTATGAGTGACAATTCCATCCACCTTAAAAGAAAGTTTTGAAATAGCATCCTTTAGCAGCTCCCTTTGTTAGTGAAGCTCGTCATTTTACTGAATTTGAATTGAGACAAAGGTCTCAAGCATGGACACCAAACTCAGCTTGGGCTGCAAATGTTGTTGTTGCTGGATGAAATTGCACTTAACATTGTTGTTGAGCTCCGGTATCTCTTCAAATTGTGATGGTGTGACAAAACATGAAGAAGGAGTGTGTCCCGCTGCTCCACATGCATCACAAATTACTTCAACAACTTTCTTTCCCAAAATAGAGCTTGAAGAAGAAGGTTGGCTACTCCATTCAGGATTCCATTGACAAAGTATTAAGTGTCGTGTCTTCAATAATGGCATAAGTGTCCCTGTATGATTTGTTCATTAAAGCACCATTTGCATAAATATCAATAGATATCCTTGTATTGTAGAATAATCCATTATAGAAAGTTTGTAATAGAAGTCAATTGCTCAAACCATGATGTGGACAAAGATGTTGAATGTCTTTGAACCTTTCACATGTGTCATACGAGGTCTCTTTATGCCTTTGAGAAAAATTGATGAGCTGACTCCTCAATTGTGCGATCTTGCTTGGTGGATAGTATTTGGCTAAGAAAACTTTGAGGAGTTCATCCCAACTGTTTATGGAGTTTCCTAGCAAAGAATAGAGCCACACCTTGGCTCTGTCTCTCAAAGAGAATGGGAAAAGAAGAAGACAAACTGCATCAGTAGAAACATCATCTATCTTGAAAGTGCTTAACAACTACAAAAATTCAGCAACATGGAGGTTTGGATCCTCCATTGGTGTCCCTCCAAACTGATTCTACTGTATCATATTTAAAATTTTGGGGCTGGTAGAAAAGTCATTTGCCTCGATCGGCGGGATATTGATAGCCCCATTGGTTTTTGTAGCAGCTGGAATAATGAAGTATTTAAGGGGACAATCATCTTCCATGATTGATTTTTCTTTTTGAGATGGATGCTTGGGTGAAGATGTTGGTGATGATGTTTGTGAGTCCTCTGGATCCGTTTGAATTTCACTCATCCTTGCTTTTTGAAGGCTACAAACATTGTGCTCGAGTTTGGGGTCCAGAATTGTGGAAGGTTTAAGACCCCTTTTGGATTGCCTAATATAGTCCTGCAAGTAAAGAAGGCGAGTGAAGTACAAGAAAGAAAATGGAAGATATAAAAACAAGATAATGATGATGATCATGATGGAAATAATGATGGTGAATATGATAGGTGGTGGGGTGATCTAGTCTCGCTTCCAATTCAATACTTCTTACTCTAACAAAAATATCGATGCTCTCTGACAATGACGCCAAAAACTTATTGGTTGTGTGTGCAAGTTTTAATATTTGTAAACTCGAACACTACCCCACAAGTATACAGATGTGTATAGTATTATCGAGGTCATCCAAGGAGTAGGGTATTGTTAGGCACAAAAGTATTAAACTTCAACAATCTAGATCTTTTTAACAAGAGAGGTTTTGTTCAGTTAACTAAGCAATCAAAAGGAAATAAAATAAAATAGAAAACACTTCTATTAAGGATCAATTTGGATTAGGGATTATTGAGGATAGGGTTTCACATAAACACCATAATATGAAGAACAACAAAAATCAAGAACACTAGCAATAACAAAAGGGAGGCTTGTATCCTACACCCACCTCCCGATAGTGCAGAATAGTCCTAACTTTGTATACTACTCCCGTGGATATACTTAGTTTAGGACTACAAAACTTTATTCCCCAACACATCCCAGCCACTCCCGTGGTCAAAGTAGTGCAACTAAGGTACATCTCCTTACTCCTATGCACATCTTCCCAGGTTATACAAAGAGCAGAAATCATACATACAAAGTGTCCAGCAAAGCATGTAAGATGAATTAAACACCAGTGAACCTTAGAACAGCAAAATGACTAGCATTATATATGAAATTTGTATTCAACAATGTTATGACATGGGAGTTACTCCCCCGTGCCCAAGAATAAGAGATCTACTTGTCCATGGCTGTAGAAAGTAGATACAAATAGTAGAAAGTAGTGCTAGATGTCATAATAGAGGGAAATAAACTTGGATGTTCGTGGAAGAAGGAAGATAGACTTGGAACTCTGGTCAAGGAGTCACAAATCCATCCTTGTTGCTGGAAACTCTTCAGAAAGCTTCACTTCCAAGTGGAGAGAAGAGAACGATGGAGATCCATGTTGCAATTGTTGGAGAAGAAGGAAGAAGAAGAAGTTTCCCTCCCGAGAAACCAACTTTTCTCCCTTAGAACACCTCCAACTCCTCCTTGCTCTACCTTTCTTGAATCCTGCTCCAAAAGGTCCCAAATAGTTTGTGATAACTGTCCCAAGATGGCTTGGGGTCGTATATATAAGTGTGATACAGTTAAATTCATGTTTGAGTGAAATCTACAGGTCACACGACGTGTCTTATGCAATAAATGAAGTTTGGATCGAGTTCTGAGAAGTTACACGACGTGTCTTTAATAAGACATGACGTGTCTTTAATAAGACATGTCATGTCTTTAATAAAAACACAACATGTTTCTACAAATATAGAGTCATGCTTCAATTTTTGGACTGAGACACATGGTGTCTTTAATAAGACACGTCATTTCTTTTTAAGATACGGGGAGTCTTAATTAAGACACGGGGTGTCTTTATCAGTTTCAACACCATTAATTTTCTAAATGTCTAGATGATTGGGGAATGTCTTTATGGATGTTATAATGGCATTTTCTACCCATTTTGATGCCAAATTATTGTATCTACAAACCAAACCATAGAGCAAGTAAATACAACAATAAAGATGGAAAATATAACATGATTAAGAGTGATTATTGGGTTAAAATAATTGGGAAATGTAACCAAAAGTGGTCCAAAATATGATATAAAATGCACACATCTTCCCCCTGGATCATAGCAGAAGACTTTAGCACATATAGGTCCTTGGATGAGAGAGTGGGGGGAAGAATCAAGCAATAGAGATATGAGAGAATTTAATACCTAGATACAGAGTATGGGTGCTAAATAAATACCAATTATTGGCAACAAATTCACATAGGTGGACAAACATGAGGGGCTTCCCACCATTTGGGGCAGACTGGATTGAGGTTTTACAACCTCCATTGGCCCGACACCTTAATAATATATGAAGACCATTTGGTTCGAACCACAACATCAGATCACTATCCACTCCTATTCTCTATTTCTCATAGAGAATCCCTGGGCTCCCCATCCGACTTTCGGTTCTAAAATACATGGCTTCGACATAAGAATGTCTTGAAGATTATTAAGGATAATTGGACTTTAGACACTTGGGGTAACCCATCCTATAGGATATTTGAAAAATAAAAAACACTTACAAAAGCCCTTAAAACCTGGAACAAGACTGAGGTAAGGAACATCTTTGATAATATAAGGGGCCTACATAGAAAGGTTAATGCATTACAGATCTTGGGGGATGCTTCTAACGAACATGAGGTTATCAATGAGCTCTTAGAGGCCAAAAATGAACATGAAGAATGTCTTATATGGGAGGAGATATATTGGAAGGAAAAGTCAAGCATTAGATGACTTAAAGAAGGAGAGAAAATATGAAATTCTTCCACACCCATATTAAAGCACATAGGAAACACTCAATAGTAGGAAAGATCTTAAGAGAGGATAAATCATGGGTTGGTGAGGATAGAGGAAGTAGGACATGAAACATTCACATACTACACTGAACTATTCAAAGCAATATAAGAAATGAAGGTTCACAACTTTACAAACATATTACCCAGATTTGTTAGCAAAAAAGACAATAGGAGAATCCAGGAAGTAGTTAAGTTAGAAGAGATGCATATTATCCTTATGAGTATGGATGATGTTAGCGCACCAGGTCCAGATGGGTTCACAACGACCTTTTATAAAGCAGCTTGGGAGAATGTAAAGGATGACTTAAATGAATTCATACAACACTACCTCATGGGAGGGGAGATACATAGGGGTATGAGATGCGTGCATCTAGTACTTATTCCCGAAATTGACCACCCACAAAATCTATCAGACTTCAAACTAATTAGTGTAGGCAATGTAGCTCTTAGGATAGTTTCCAAGGTTATCCTATCCAGAATCACCCCACTCCTAGATAAACTCATTTCACCAGAACATTATCATTCATAAAAGATAGGAATGTAGGAGATAATATCATGTTTGTCAATGACCTAATGAGACACCTATTTAGAGGAGGAGCATATAAGATTAACTTAGCTCTTAAAATAGACATGTCCAAAGATTTTTATATGATGGGATGGAACTTTATCGAGGCGATACTCCACCAGGTGAGATTTGAGGATAGGATGTCTAGTAATATTATGAACATAGTCAAAGAGGCATGGTTCTCCATCTTTATGAATGGCAGGTCCTTTGGATTCTTTACAACCCACAGGGGCCTGAGACAAGGGGACCCCCTCTCACCATTCCTCTTCATACTTGCACAGGAAGCATTGATAGGCACATTAAGAGAGCAACAAAGGTGGGACTCATCACTAGATACATATCAGGGGTGGCATTGCACCATCACACCTTATGTTTGTTGATGACGTCATATTTTTTGTTAACATAGAAGGCCGGACGAACTCATGCCTATGGGGTGTTATGAGGAAATTTGAAGAGGCATCCAGACAGACCATAAATAGGAGAAAGTTGGTAATTATTCTAGTTGTAATGTGGATATTAGGCATAGTGAGATCAAAATCGAATAAGGTTGATAATGTACCAAAGAACCAATTACATACCTTAGTGTACCCCTAGTTCCAGAAAGAGTTCTCACCAGATATTATGAGAACAAAGTGGATAAGGTCACCAACAGTATGACTTCATGGCTGGGAAATTGTTGTCCTTCCCCGAGAGATTAACTTTGATAAAATCAGTACTGTCCTCGATTCCCATAAATATTCTACGAGCTTGTACGGTACCAATAACAACCATCCAGAGTATTGAGAGGAAACTGGCAAACTTCCTATGGGAAGCTCGGGATGGTACAAAGAGGAGATACTAGATTAGTTGGGAGAAAGTATCCAAACCCATAGAGTAAGGGGGAAATACCAAATATGATAAGTAGGTACAAAAGTTTCATAATGAAAGCAGTTTGGGGTATCCCCAAAGGAGAATCTCTCTAGGGTCGATTCTGTAGAGACAAGTACAAGCAAGTGGGGTACGACCATGACATGGAACACCCTTGGTTTCTCAAATAAGGGGGATAAATAATCCATCTATTGGAGGAGATTATGGGATCGCGTCCCAGTAATTAATAGGAACACTAGAGGGCGAGAGACCTTTTTGGAGGGTAGAATGGGGCATTACTAACAGTATGAGAACATGGAAACTAGATCACATATGTTTTGACCCTGACCTTAGGCTCAGAGATACACAACTCCATGACAGATCTTGGGATATATCTAGGCTTAGAACACTAATTTCTGAAGTAGGAGTAAAAAGTGCCATAGAAGAAATAATCTTAACCCCCGAAGTACCAGATCCCCCTATATGGATTCCTAGAGAGGATGGCATCTTCTCAGTTGCATCAATAGGAGCTTCTCTAATAGAAACATCTAGAGAAGTCACAAACACCCTAGGGTAATAGATGGATCTGTAACACACATCTTCCACTTAAGATTAACACATTTGCATGGAAAATTAGTTAGAAATGTGATTCCAACATACATCCATATTAGATATTGCAATATCCTCCTAGCTTCTAGGTGTGAATGTTGTCAAGAAGGCAACATAGAAACCATTGATCACCTACTCAAATTTATAGACATGGTGCGGTTAGTTTGGGAGAAGGCAGGTGCAATCATGGACGTTAATCCTCTTATCGGTAATCAGTATATGAAATCCTCTCTAAATATAATTTTGAGCATGGGATCACAAAATACATGGTTGGGCTTCATTAGGGGTACACTCCCAGTGATTACCCTACGGTGCATTGGGGTTGTGAGATGCTCTAGTAGATATGAAGGGAGCAAGATGTCTATGGATACGATTTAGATCAAGGTTTGCTTCATAAGAAGAATAACCCTTGAGGGCAAGGTATTTAGAGAGTTAGGATCACCAATGGAACTAGCCCGAGATTGGATTACATCTAGGATTCAACAAGAGCTAAGATTTGCGAGTTTCCTACACACAAAAAATCAAGTGGACACCCCCTGATACTCAGGGTCTAAGCTTAACATTGGAGGTATTAAATGGAGAGCATATGGGCTACCTACTTTAGGTTGGGCTTTTGGAGGGGGAATTAGAGACTCCTTAGGCAACATTATCCTAGGCTTTATTGGACCATCACAAACCTATGACACCTTAGGCACCTATTTATGGCGCTAGAAATAGGAATAGATTTCAATTATTCTAACATGATCAATAGAATGAGGATAGAATGAGACAACCGCACCTTGGTTAGAGTACTGAATGGGGTTCAAGAGACCCCATGGAGATACAAATGAGAGTTTAATAAAGTAAAATAGGTGCTTAGAGATCGTGGGTGGTCATGTCGCCTTGTACATAAAGAGGCTAACAACTTCACAATTAAACTAGTTGAATATGGTTTAAGCCTAGCTAAAACATATAGGTTTTTTGCCCTATCTAGGATGCCACCGCCGGTTAGAGGATTATACCGGTTGGAATGGATTAGGATGTTATACATAAAGAGAATACGAGAGGGGTTTAATATCATTATACCTAACTAAACAATAGAGCAATCTGGAGGCCTTCTTCATAGAGGTACAAATACTATGGAGGATTATAGAGTGTGGTTTTCTTGGGCTTTGTTGGAGTTTAGTTTTTGGGATTGGATAGAGTTTCTTTGGTTTCTTTTCTAGGTGGTGGTCTATTTTTGATTGTATCATCCTGACCCCAATCCTTTTGGCCATAGGCCACAGTTTTGTCTAGAGTTATAGCGGTATAGAGTTACAGTTGGTTGAATTCTGATTTTGAGAGAACATATACCATTGTAAGTATCGTCTTAGTTTCTTTACCCAAGGGGGAACAAGATGAATAGAAATCCCCAATTTCCTTAAAAAAGGTCAACATCCTTATTGGAAATCAAATTGAGTATGGGACAACCACAATGATAGCAGGCGGGGTTTCCCACCGTGCACCATGCACTGTGTGAAAACCTTAACAAGATCCATTGGATAATTTGGCCAAACATTCTGAATTTATAAGTTTATCAAAAAATTAGCCTATTGTTGCATTATAACCCATTGATTAACTAGTTGATTGATCAGGCTCCAACTCTCACCAAAATCATGTTATTGACTAATATGGATGCTATGAGCATTATTCTATACCTGGAATCATATTTTTTTGCATTGTAACCCATTGACTGACCCATAAATGGATTTTACTCAAATATTTTTGTCAAAGAAATTTCATTCACAAATGTTATAAAGTTGTATATCCTCTTATTTATCACCAATATAAACTACTGGCTTCAAGTTTTCATAATAAGTTGTCAATTATATCTCTATATCTTTATGATTGTAAAACACTAAAGGGATAAAGAAGAACTCAGTTCTATGCTAAGGTCATACTTTTTGCCCCTTTTGGTCTTGATCAGTCATTGATCATATTTTCTTAAATTTGGAATGTTACATTAAAATTATTGTGCAAGTGCCAATATGATTCCCCCCATTGTAAACAAGGATGATCTCGAGTGGGAAATGACATGATTGTACGATAATTTGTCACCAAAGGATCCATAATATGACACTCTTCACTATGGTTCATAGTCAAACCGTGGTGGAGTGCACTCATAATTGCAATTTCTAGTGGAAGTTTGGTCACAATACAATAAAATCGGGAAAATATCACAACACATTATTACACCAATGCCACAATGGTTCAACATGGGAATGTGGTCAAAGGTTGCAACCATGTGGGAGTACTTGTATAGTTTGTACTTCCTTTGGTAGTTCCATGATGATAACGTAAAACTAGTACAATACTTTTTTAGGCTTGTTTGGTTCAACTAAGGTTGTGAGGTAAACATTTATGTAACATTGTCATGCTGACTAGACTTAGTACGACATTAGATTGAAACACAAGACTGAAACAAAATAACACCCTAGATTTGTTTCACATTGAAAACAATACCATACTGATGTAGCCCTATTTTAGGGCTCCATCTTGTGACTTTTTGTACTTTATTCACATCTAAACACAGTAGAATGCAAGTTAAATCCCTTAATATGAGTATTACTATCAAATGTACTTATGGACGTTCTTTGCACTATTTTTAGGTACTTAGACCATGCTTTGTATGGATGAGAGAGAAGGAAGGATTTCTAGGATTCCTCCACTCATGGAGGGGTCCAAAGAAGGCCCCAAAGCTCCCTCAACCTACCCCTAATGGGAAAGATTTGACATCAAGCAAAGAAGTCCATGTATGATCAAAGTTGAAGTTCATTTAGCCACTGAAGATCCCACTACGGCTGTGGCCCCATGGCCACGGGTTGTATCTTTATTGTGAAGAATCAACATGGATGTTAGGGGATTTGCACCAAACTCACCACGGTCGTGACCATCAGCATGACCGTGGCACATTGAAGACCACATGTTGTGCTTTTATTATGAAGAATCAACAATGGTATCAGAGTTTTGCACCAAACTCACCACGACCATGGCCATCACCACAGTCGTGACCCATTGAATACACCATGGTCATGGTCAGCAGAAGAGAAAATGCATGTGTTTCCCCCACGATCAAGACTTCCTCCTCTAAAACGGTTGTGGTACACCACCACGGCCGTGGTGCCACTTACCCAACACAACTGTGGCATCCTGCCACGGCCGTGTCCACCACCCATACTTAGCCCTTTCACACCTTGACCGTGGCCACTCCCTCATGACCGTTCCCTACTACCCCCACCACGGTTGTGGTACATCAGCACGACCGTGGTAACCAACCTACCCTACCCATTTTGTACACTATTTTCCTAAACTACCCCCACTTACCCTAGTGCTTCCCCACCACCTATACATACATAGGTGGTGGCTGAGGCATGAAGGTTAGACCCCCTAGTTGCTACTACTCCCCCTACTCTCCCCTTGAGCATTCATAGCACTTCACCTTGCATTTATGCTCTCCATCCACCATTTCCACCTTGGAAACCTAGTTTTCTAGGTTTTCTTCCATAATCCCCCATATTCTCATGCCCATCTGCACCATTGGATAAGGAAGGACATCCCCAAGATGCTAGGAGGTGAATAAGGAGGCTTCTACTTCAAGCTTCATGGAGTTCTACCCCCTTCTCCCCCTTTCTTTTGCTATTTCTTTTATCATGTCTAGCTAAGTCCCTTGTGGTGGGCTGTTTGGGGTTAAAATGTGACTTTGATACCATGTTGGGGGGAAATAGCTTGTAATGAATATATTTTCTATCTATGCTGATTGCTTCTTGCTTCTATCTCATTTCCTATTTTATTGCATGTGGTTTGTGCTTATAACATGGATTGCTTGCTTTGAGATGCTTGATGACACTTAGCTTCTAGGAGGAATTGGAGTGTATGTGGCAATTTTACGAATGGATCCTAGGTCCAATTAGTGGATCCCTAGCTAGCCCCCTTTGTTCCTACATACACATCCCTCCTCCTACAAGTGAGTGTGAGATCTAAGTGGCTAGTGTAAGTGTGATTAGTGCAATTGCCTAGGGCTTTCTAAAGGCTAGATGGCTAGTGGCATGAGGTCAAAAACCCTCATCTCTACTCCTGTTTCTACCCTTGGCTCTCAATTGTCCTAATACCATTTACTCTAGAGACCTAGACTTGACAAGTCCTACCATAAGTACACCTAACCCTAGTTCTCCAACTAGTAGTATAAGGCACATTCTGATAGCACTTGCCTTGTTGTTTGGTATGATAATCAAGATAGAATTATGATAATTTCTTGCTATGTTGAGATCCCCCAACTAATATCAAATCACACCCCCAAACGGCCCACCTACCTAATCTCATCACTTAAAATCCAATATGCCTTCTTAGCTTGTTAATGCTAGTCTAGTTTGGTTGCTTTTGCTTAATATAATTAATTGCTTAGTCTTGCTCTTTAGTGTTAACTTAGGTTCTTACTCTCTCTCTTGTGGTTAATTTAGTTCTTAGTGCTAATTGATCTGCTAGTGTAGTGTAGTTGACCTTTGCTCTTGTTTAGCTAGTTTCTTAACCTAGTTCATTAGACTTTCTTGCTTAGGATAATTTAGGGTTTGAGATAACTTAGATTTCATATTGCCTTTACTTGCTTGTTCACTTAGCTTAACAATCAAACAAACCCTTTTTAAACTCTTCCACCCTAATCTCCGCAATAAGAACATAGTCAACACTAACCTAGCTCTAGTGCCCCCTCTGTCCCTGAGGATCAATCCCTACGCTTGCCCTTCACCTATGCTACAATAGTACCCTGTGCTCTTACGGGTGACCTATTTGGTATTGTGATTGACTTTGTTAGGGTTAATATAAATTTCAAAAGATCCACACGTGTGTCCTCCCTTAGTGTGACATCCCGCTATCACACAGACAACGAAATGCCACGCGAAAATGTGTAGAACTACCATAAACCACATATTACCAAAATCATGGGTTAATTAAAACCGATTGCGGAAAGCAGGTAAAAGAGAACTATTACATCCAGATATTGTAAAGAAACACGTTATATAAATAATTACAAGCCTTGATATATGTCCACAACTTATAGGAACTAGCTGTCTTGTCAACACAAGAGTTCGTCACCTATTAATACATACATAACGAGCCACACCAGGCCAACAATAGGCTATACAAAGTTACATCAGCTATACATCGTGAAACGTCATCAAAACACTTCCGAGGACCCGAGAGTATAGGGATGACTCTAGGACTCTACTACAAAACCACCAAAATAGTAGTATATCCATCTCTTTCCTCCTACTATTCTTCTTACTGATTGGCCACAACCTCACGACCACCACCACACCTAGCACGATCACCTAAAAAGGTTGTAAACCAACAGGGTGATACACACAGTCATAGCGAGAAATACAACTCCCCACCGAAACTATAAAACTTCAGAAAAGCTAAAGCAGATAAAGTAGATAACTGATATAAGCAGATCATATGAGCATCATACTAAGCAGAACTTATTTTATTAATAAACTTATCAAGGTATCCAGGAGGCATATATCCAGATATTCTTATGGAACATGATTGACAAGATAAGCTTTATAGGAACTTATCACAAAATATAAGGAACATATAAATAACTGCAAGGTATAATTAGATCAACTACATAAGCAATGCCTCAACCAATGTTCCGTATTTTGCCCTAAGAAGTATATACTATTCGGTTGGATTACATATCATTATGCACTAAGGAAGTAAGCCGTACCGCTCAAATCCAACCATCGGCTGCAAAGCCCAAGCCGGTGCCATTCAAGGTCAATGGAAGAGCCGGACTCCATGACCTCACCACCTCATGTTCAGTGCACGAGTGCTAATCAAGCAGGACCACAGTCTCATGCTTAGGTGGCCGTAGACACAGGGTCAGGCTACCCTCTACCTAGCCCACCTTGGTACATGTATCGACACTAGTGAAATCGAGCCATGGGCCTATTCACCGTACTCCATAATCATTGAGCCATGGGCATGTTCACCATGCTCTTATCACACATCCTGAGCCATGGGCATGTTCACCATGCCTTATCATATTGAGCCATGGGCCTGAATCCATGCTCTGGAGTCTACAACCGAAGTTGCACTCTAATCCTCCTATTTTCGGCTAGGAGCAACTACACATATATTCAATAATATGCACTTTCGGATTAACCCACAGGAGAACCCGTTTCACCATCACCAGCTACTGACGATGATGGATCTATGGCCAGGGAAAACTACATGATGAGTTTCACTGTAATTAATTAGTATATTTTAGGTGGATTGTTGAGGCAACCAAGTTGTAAAACATAAACAACATTGAGTTACATTATTACTATCATCATCACAATATCATGGGATCTCAATCCCTCACCACATAATGCCACTGCCTCTCAAGGCATCATCACCATGGGATAACAATCCCTTATCTCAACATCAGAGGATAACACCTCAACGAGGCACTCAAACTTTATCAGGTCCACAGACCTTTCTCATCATACTGGTAATACATGTTATCTCATCAACAAGGATTACCATCATTGAGTGTTATTCAAACACATATGCCTCATAGCTCTTATCTGCTATGAATTCATCTGATATACCTGTGTGGTTAGTATGCACATAAAGAGAGATAACTCCAATCACCAAACACATATCTTTCTGATTATCATGCTATTAGGGTTGTAGATACACATGTTTGAACAATCATCCATGATCATAATTACAAGAGGCATAAAGTTGTATTAATTACATTATTGTTATCAAACCATGAGCATCTACTATGCCATAACCGTGTGTCTTATCATCTTATGTAGCATCATCTTTAAGTATCAAACATATCACAGTTCACAACCTATCATCCATATTGCATCATCAACATAGGTGTGGTTTCAAGATAACAGATCATCAACTTAGGTTTTTCGGGTTAAGCATAACCCTCACCGAAGGTACCATCTACCCTTACTATAGGTGTGGCGGGTAGCGCCATCCCTCACCCAAAGGGATATCGGGCAAACAGAGATGATGTGTATCGTGCAACTGGTCCAGAAGCTGTGTATCGTGCAGCCAAGGAACCAGGGGTGATATCGTGCAACTCATACCGTGCAACCAAGGAGCAAGGGTGTGTCGGGCAACACATCTAGCCCTAATGACCAATACCCTATCGCCCATTAGGGTTAGGGGTTCATATCGGGAAGCCTTCTTCACCATATCGGCCAAAGCCATAACGGCCAAGGCCATGGCGCCCAAGCTCAACACTATGTCACCCAACAAGCTTACTACAACAAATGACACCAAGGCACCACAAGGTGGCCTATCATCCAACTGGGTTACGTACTACATCTCGGTCACTACTAAGACACCTATTAGGGTTTCACTACCCAAGCATCATATCGGGCAACAACAAAACTAACCTATGTCACCCAAGGTATAAAACATAGGTATCTACTAAGCACCATGTCGGCCAAAGGCACGACATCAACTAAGGCAAAGGTACATCTCGGTCAAGGCATCTCGCCCAAGGACACTAGCAAGGTTAAGGGGTCATAACGGGCAACAAAGCCAACAGAACTCAACTTATCATATCGTCCAAGCCAAAACCCTAGAAGAGGGGTATCATGCAAAGCACAAGGTCCATATCGATTTGTTCATCACCAACCTCAAGATCACCATCATCAAACCTTAATAGATCAAGAGAGTTGGCTCACCTCTCAACAAACAACTAAGAGAGGGGTTTTGCACAACCTCCATCACATATCGGGCAACATGGTGGATCATCCCCACATCGGTCAAGATCCCAACCCCCACTAGGTCATCGTCCAACCAAGGCTCACCTCTCAAATCTATGGTGAGAGAAGGGTATTGCCCAAGCAACTAGAATATAGACTCACCTCTCAACAACCAAGTGAGAGGGGTTTTGCCTACACCACTAGAGCTCAAACTCACTTCTCAAAACCAAATGGAAGAGAAAGAGGTTTTTCCCAAGAAACCCTAAACTCATGGTTCGGCTACCAAGGTCAAGAAGACATCAACAACATATCCATCATATATTCAACAAGATTAAAAGTACAAACTAGGGCAAGAAACATATCTAACAAGATGCATGGTCGATCAAGATGAAATATAAACATGCAACAAGAAAAGGAAGTAGTATAACTAGGGTTAGGAGTTCTGTAACCCGCCTTAAGCGAGCTCCAAGCTCCTAGCACCAAGCTCCCAAGCTCCAAGCACCACCTTTGGCCACCACAAGAAGAGAAGCAAAGCTCATAACCACCATGGCCAAAGAACAAGCAAGAAGGAGAGGAAGGTGCTAAAGAAAGAGGGGGAGATGCTCACCACAAGAAGAGAAGCAAGACACACTCTAGGGTTCAACCACCACTAGAGGAAGAAGAAGACTCCAAGAAGATCGACCACCAAGCTTGCTCTACCAAGTGTATCGGCCACCAAGCTCACCAAGGAGATGTATCGACCACCAAGGAAGAAGGGAAGCAACTAAGGAACTAAAGGGATCCTAAGCAAGAGAAAGAAGAGACATATATAGAAGAGGGTGGAGAGGAAACTAAGGCAAGGTGTCGCCCAACCTAGGGACACTTGTCCATGGGGCAAAGCCACCTACTCATCTCGCCACTTCCACATGTCCAAAGCATTTTCCACATGCAAGCAACAAGCACCAAGTGTCCACAAGGGGGTGACACAAACAAAGCTAGAAGGGAGAGGTGTGTCGTCCAAGATGGAAACCCACTCACCCTTGGCCGACACAACCTCCTTGGCCGACACAACCACCATGCCTTGGCCGATACACCTAGAGCTTGCCCGATACAAGGCCCGACAAAGCAAGGCAAAGCCCAAACAAGGCTCAACAAGGCAAAACAAAGCCCAAAGCTACTCAAACCACAAGCCCAACCCATCCTCTCAACCCTAGAGGATGCAAGGAGAGAGAGAAACATCTCTCAAGGTGACAAACTTGCATATCAATCCTAAAACTTGGGTCATTTGCAAGTAGCACCTCCAACTCTCAACAAAGCACAAACAAACCCTAATCACCACTAGAGGTGATTAGCAAGCAACTAAACACAAGGTTTAGGCAAAGCAAACAGGATAAGACCAAAATGAAGGTCATGGTCCTTACACTTAGGGTTACATCTAGCCGCCTCTAGTTGGCTAGTATGTAGCCTTGATAGGAATCACACCACCAATTATGACAAACACCATTTGTTTTCCTATTTTTAATTATTTTTTCCTATATCTCACTTGAAAAATGAATTCTTTTACCTCCAACCATATATGATGTCATCAGGAGGAAAGTGACCAATACTTATCACAATTTTTCAGACCCTTCAGAGTCCTAAATGAAAAGATGAGTACGACGAACATTGCAGAAGTGCATCATGGATCCGAATATCACAACTCTCTAGTGACTTGGTCACATGGTTTATTCACACAAGACACACAAAAGAATACTGGAAATAGTATGATTTAGAGACATATTTACACTCAAGAGACAAACTATGTAGGAATCGTAGGATAGGTTTTTATCCCTTGTACATAGGGATGATTATCATATCGCACCGGCCGATCTGACTCACCTGTCAACATGCATAACTTGATCATGATCCGGTATAGTGGCAGATCTACATAGAGGCCTGAATAGGCATGTACCCTACCCAGATTTGGGCATACTGCATTACTAACTATATGTTAAGTTAAAAAATGAAAGAAAAAGTTTATTTATGCCCTACCCAGATCTAGATTTATCCTATCGTTATACATGGTGCCCTCCATGATACTTCTCCTTGGCTACGCTATTGCTTGTCCATATTCTTACATGGATAAGCCAAGTCGAATCATTTCGACCAAATATACCCAAATAAACCTGAGACTATAAACCTAAATACCTAGATTCATTACATATACATGCATATATAATCAAATAATACACACACGCGCGCGCACACACACATATATAATGATATTTTGAGCATAATCTTTGTTTTCTGGATTATATATGTGGTCTGTCATGTACTAAGTATAGTTATGTTATTTACCCATTTGTGATATAACAAATTTACTACCGTCTATTGTACAATCCGTTTTTTTACTTAACATGATATATACAAACTGCTTTTACGGTTAGTGTATATAGATTATATGTACTATTAGATATACATTTTTTATTATTTCTATTAGTAAATATGTATCTATTATTTTGATTTTAATATGTTATTTGTACGGGCTTGAGCCTAATTAGAATCTCAATTCTATTGTGTGAGCTGGGTAGAGGCTGGAGTCTTCAAAATTCAAATATTATCTGAGACTAAATCCGAACTGCAGCCTACCAAAATCTGATTTAACTCGGCCCAATGTCATCTCGATATATGCCATCTGACTCATCACCATAATCCGTGTAGGCAACCGTATAACCATAAAACATAATAAAGTTAAAATAAACACGAGACCATGCAAGCAAATCCGAACGCATCATCCTATGATCCGTTATTTGCATAGGGATGAACCCAAAAAGAGCACATTTGTATTTATTTCTATGTCAAACATGTCAAAAACATACACGTGAAAGCTACCCACAACAAGTAGAACATTCCCATTCGAAATGAAATAGAGTATACGGGACAACCACAACGGTAGCCGGCGGGGTTTCCTAATCGCACCAGGTAACTGGGGAGAGGAGAGAGGCTACCAATCCGCTTCGGAGTTGGGACGGTCTCATGACTAAAAACCGCCCGTTTTCCCACTCTTGGCGTGGACCCAAAGCCAAGCGATTCCTTGACTTACTAGCACTGATAGGGTAAAACCGTAAAAACACCACGTGCGGACACAAACTCTGCGGTTTCCCATCTACAAGAAAGCCAGCCATCAGCAACCCCCTGGCCCCCCCCCCAACCTTGCTCGCGCGTTACCGTGGCGCCCCTCCCCCCACCCTCTCTCTCTCTCTCTCTCCTGGACTTCGCACCACAATCGCTTTGCGGTTCCTTCTCCCCTCTCTGCCTGCGTGAGGAGGATCTAACCCCACCCCTTCTCATCGACGAAGGTAATCAATACCCTCCCCTGAAATCGTTTCCTCACTAGGGTTTGCTCTCCCTCGATCTCCTCGTCCCTCTGCGCTCATCCACAGTGCCGATCTTGGGTTCAGCTCTATGCTCTTCAGCCATTATCGGATCCATCCCGCCCGACCACACTTGAGGCGATCCCTGGCGACCGATCTTTCCCCCTCTAGCTTCCTCTTCAATGCCTTGTTCCGAAACGGACTGGGATTTCTCCGGCAATGGGCACAGTATTTGTATCGGCCTTCTCGATTGCTCTTCTTCGTCTAGACCCTTTTCTTACCACCCGCAGGGGTTCCAAGCGCCACCGCATTCGCCTCAAAGATCGCCGTAGTTAAGCACCGACGCTAGTACTTCTTCTCTCAACCCCGAGGCTCTTCTTTTTTAGGTTCATCATCAGTTTTTTTTCCCTTTTTCTCCTGAAAGGGTTCGTTCCCCCTCCTCTTCCGGGATAATGGAGTCGATGAGAAGGAAGCGGAAAGAGAGCAAGTCCTGCAAGTCTTCGTCCCCCATCTCCCGCGGCAGGAAGCGTGTCTACTACGACGACGGCCACGTCAGGAAGAGCAGCAAGAAGTGCAGGGAAGGGTTTGAGTTGGGTGGTGGCACGGAGAACCCGGGATCTTGCAGCGGGAAGAGGGACTGCGTGGCCGCCACTGTACTGACGGCCCCTCCATGCGGCGGGCTGTCGTCTTCGGAACAACCGGGGAGGGGCCACAAGAGGAAGCTGGGCTGTGTCGAGCCGTGCATGCGAGTTGGCAGGAAGAAGAAGCTTGGGGACGAGTACATCCTGGACCGCGAGATCGGGAAGGGCAAGTTCGGGTCGGTGAAGCTGTGTCGAAGTAGGGCCAATGGGGAGGAGTTTGCTTGCAAGACGCTGCTCAAGAGTGGCGGGGAGATCGTGCACAGGGAGGTTGAGATAATGCAGCACTTGTCCGGTCACCCTGGAGTTGTCACCCTTAAGGCTGTTTTTGAAGACGCGGATTCCTTCCATCTCGTCATGGAGATGTGTTCCGGAGGGCGGTTGCTTGATCAGATGGCCAAGGAGGGCGTTTACTCGGAGCATCGGGCGGCCAATATGCTCAAGGAGCTAGTTTCTGTTATCAAGTACTGTCACGAGATGGGAGTCGTGCACAGGGACATAAAGCCGGAGAACATACTCCTCAATTCATCAAGCAATATGAAGCTGGCGGATTTTGGGTTGGCTTTGCGAGTAACCAACGGTAAGGCCTTAATTACCGGCATTGATTTTTTATGTTTTTATTTCCCTAATGGGTCTTGCTTGTTTCAGCTTTTGCGTCATCGTCTGGGTTTATAACCTCCTCTTCAATGTTATAATGCACGGCATCTGTTTTTCTTTCTTTTCTTACCGTATCATACAATAGTTAATATTCTCATGTATTCCCCAATTCATCACTACTCAATATCCTCATGCTACGGAGTTTTCATTATTTTCTATTTCTGCACTTTATTTTCCCTTCTGCAGGACTTTGTAATGGCTCCATGGATATTCACTTGCGTAGATAATCTTTGGACTTTGTAATGGCTCCATGGACCTTCACTTGCGTAGATAATCTTTCTGACATTGTCAGTACAGTTGGGAAACTGATGTCTTTTTTTCTCACCAACTTATCTTCTCTACCTAGGGTTGATGATGCATATTCTCACTTTAAGTAGGTACATGCCCAGTTTAATTAATGATTAACGAATATGTTTCTTATGCATAGGTACATGCCCAGTTTACTAAGTATAATTAATGTCATGATAAACGAATATGTCTCTATGCGCAAGTTGTATGTATGTAAATCTGGGAAGAGAGGCATTTGTGGAGGGGTACTCATTTGATTTGTTACATGTTATATTAGATTAACATCTTAAACAAATGCAAGTTATAACATGTATTCAGTGGTGCGCTGTTTATTTCTAAACTTCTTCAAAGCTTTATACTCCGGTGTCGCATCCCATGGTAAAAAGTACATATCTGAAAAAAGTAGCTTAAACTACTAATAAAATTTATGAATATATCAATTTTGTTTCCCTTTAACTACATACACTGCATTTTTTTACATTTTTGAGTAAAACCATGGATATTAGCATTAATAGCTTTCATATAGCATCTTATTAATAAAGGACAAGTTAATTCTCCTGTATGATGATGGCCCATACCATGGATCTGCCAAACGTGAAATATTCAGCAAATTAATACAATTAACCTATTCGTTATCCCGAGGTAGATCTGGAAAAGACTTATGATTGAGTAGTACCTAGGGAAGTGTTGCGATAGGTTTAGAAGAACAAAAAGAGCTAATTCAACATATTGAATTAATAATAAAAGGTCTCGAGTCTCAGCAAATTGAATGTGCCCTAAATACTAACATTGGGATATATCTGTGGGAAGAGATGGAAAGATTGGCTAAGAATTGGCTATATAAGGAATAAAGTGTGGGTGGCGACTATCGAGGACAAGGTACAGGAGGGATGCCTAAGATAATATGGGTAGCTGCACCATAGACCGACAAATGCACTAATTCAAAGCAGTGCTATTGAGCCGAGCACGTTTCAAAGAAGTGGCTTGCCTAAATTAAGTTGGGAAGGTCTTATAAGGAGAGATGTTGACTCTTTACATCTTGATGAGAATATGACCCATAGTAGAGCTCATTGGATAAGAAGGATGCATGGAGCAGACCCAGCATGGTCGGGTTTGAGGCTTACATAATGATCATGATCTAGCTAATGCTAAGCCCTTAATTCATCAATTTACAAAATCCTTAAACCACTCTAACCATAATTCTTTTATGTTAACTTCTGTCTTCTGTAGTGCAATAACATTCTATGCTCACCATCCCTAATTTCACCTCCATATTGTGTCTTTCACGACTTTGCTCCATAGTCTACTCCCCATCACTCATCTTTCTTATTGTTGCTTGTTTCTGGTGCTGCAACAACATCTAATAATGTGCTTTGACAATTCTGTTAGGGAGCAATGAATGAATTCAGGACTTATTGAGGAGAAGAGAGGGGCGGACAGGACAATGATGTTGTCACAGTGCCCCTCTAGCACTACTTGCACTCGTTGGTCATCTTCCATCTCAGTCATGATTTGTTGTACAAGGGTTGCTTGAGCTCTGGGTCTTTTGAATGCTTATATCTTTGTTAGCCATTTCTATTCCATTTACTCCTGCAGTCCAACCAGAAACTCATAGTAGAACCTAAAGAGACTTCCTCTCTTGCACTGAAATCCACAACAACATATCAGCTCTGTTCACATGTTTAGACTCCAGGATACTTTTTGGCATAATCCACTAGATGGCTAAGCGGTGGCCTCTAGGATTGAGGAGCCTAGCTGCCTAGGCAGTCCAAGTGTTGAATTATTCCTCTCATTTTATTCCGTAAAATTTAGATAATCAACACAGATATTAACATGGGAAGGCCTAAATTAACATGGGAAGAGAGATTTTAAATCTCTACATCTAGGGACAGCCACCACCTGGCCGCCTCAAAAACTATGATCAATGGTAGAAGGGTTGGGCTGGGTTCTGATTTTTTGTTTCTATTTTCGTTAGCCTGTCCTGTCCCGTTTACTCAGGCAATCTAACGGGGCTGTCTTCTGGGTCATTTTCTTCTATCGTCTCTTGCTGTTCCTGTCCTTTTACTCCTGCAATCTAACCAGGATTCATGGCAAAACCTAATTAGATCTCTATTGCACTGAGATTCCCAACCAACAAAATATCTCTGTTCCCGTCCCTAGACCCCATCAAATCTTTTTCGGTGTAATCATCTGTCAATACATCTCCTTGCAACTGTTGCTCGGCATCGATTTGGGTCGTGATATGCAGGAGAAGGGTTGGTTTGGGATCTGGATCTTTGTTTCTATTTTCTTTGGCTGTATTTGTCCCGTTTACTTTGGCAATCCAGCCAGGTGTCATGGTAGAAACCTGATTCCGAAGCTGCATCTGCATCTTTAGACCATAATAGATTTTTTTGGCACAATCATGATCTTATTCCTTGCAACTTTTGCTCATCATATGTAGTAGGAGGGTTGGGCTGTGTTCTGGGTCTTTGGCTTCAATTTTCTTTAGCATTTTCCATCCATATATATACTCTTGCAATCCTCCCAGAAGTCCGGGTAGAACCTGAATAGATCTCCTCTCTTGAACTGAGATTCACAGCAAATCATCTGCTCTACTCACATCTTCGGACGAAAACAGATACTTTGTCCCGTAATGACTCAGTGTTTTAGCTGTGTATATTTAGTGGGACTCACACCAAATGGATCAACCATTTAGCATGCAGCTCTTGTTTTTTTTTTTTGTGTGTGTGTATAATATACATATTCAAATGTCATGATAAATATGAGTACACTATCTCAGATGCACATGGTTTTGGTGTGCTTATGCTTGCAAATCGATGGACTTGATCTGTGCTATTCCAGTCATTGCAGAATATCAAAACCATCATAAATATAACGAAAAGAGTGACTACATAATTGAGCTCAAAATTAATGAATATAAAAGTACTACTGATCCAACAAGATTGTGGGGCAACTGCTTCCTAATAGCATATTTCTTAATGATCTGATACTTCCCCATATGCTGGTGATTCGATCTCTAGTACATTAAATTACATATTTAGTATCAAGGAAGTATGCCTATATATCCTGTTACTTTCGCTTGCTGATGACGGTTTCACTCCAACGATATTGGAGAACGGGTGGGTAGCATGTAACTAATGGTTAAACTAAAGATAAAAATTCAATGAAAATCTTGCTTATTTTAAGTACACAATTACAGAGGCAGAAGGTTTGGTGTGCTTATGCTTATAAATCAATGGACTGGATCCATGCTATTCCAATCATTGCATAATATGAAAAGTATCATAAATATAATGAAAAGAGTGGTTACATAATAAATGAGCTCTAAAAGCAATGAATAGAAAGTACAAAGGATCCAACTAGATTGTGGACCAACTGCTTCCTAATAGCATTTTTTAGTGCTCTGGTACTTATCCATATGCTGGTGATTCGGTCTGTAGAACATTAAATGACGCATTTAGTATCAAGGAAGTATGGCTATATATTCTCTTACTTTCACCCGTTGATGACAGTTTGTGTACTACTATTATCAAGATCACTCCAATGGTATTGGGGAAAGGGTGGGAGCATGTAAGTTGTAACTAATGGTTAAACTAAAGCTAAATATTCGATGAAAATCTTGCTTATTAGGTATATCTGTAAGCGGTATCAGAGTTTTCATTGGACTTCTCACTAATAGTATCCGGTACCTTTTTGTAAAATGCTGACTCATTACTTGACTGTTAAATAAAGCTCTTCACTGTATGCTAACTCAGCTTGCTATACATGAGGAGGAATTTTTTTCTCCAATACTTTAAAGATATTCGGATGCTGAACACTGGAGTTGAGAATGGAACATATCTCTCAAACGTCCTCTCTCTTATGTACACTTTCTTCTGGTTGGTTATGCTAGGCAATAGCTGTTCTCAATCAATTTATTCATCACACTAAGTTCGTCATGATTACTAGATGGATATGGCCTCAACTTGCAATTACCTTGTAGAACTTATCCCTCTGTTTGAGCATCAGCATGTTTCAACTCTTGCTTATTCGATTCCTTTCTTCAATGGAGGTTGTCTTAAGTCATGTATCACAAATCCTCTTTAAGTGCAGGGCCTAAGGACTAGCATACGGCCTTCAATATCACATAGAGTGCTTCAAGTTTGCGGTAGACATTGCAATACATGCATTAATAAAAACCTTATGCTGTGAAAAAAATCTATAGCACATGACCGTAAAATATGAATGTATATAAAGGTGTGTGAACTACCGTATACCACTATCTTTTTAGCATCGGTGTTGTCGCTTTTAACAACTGTATGGATGCAGAATGTGGTTTAGATTACACGTGATTAAAATTTCACAACATCACCTGTGTATAGTTTGAGATATTCGTCAAAACTTTTGAATGATAATTGCTTACATTCAAAGTTACTGATGATTGGGTGTTTGTAACTCTAAAATAATTTTTCAACCGCACCTAATCTATAATGTATACATCTGATCTATATAAGGTTTAAGATCAAATGAAAATCTTTATCCTCTTATTTTTTTTGAATATTAGTTATTATAAGAAAGCTTTGTTTTGGTTTTGGATGTAATGGGGTATAAAATGCGAATTTGCAGTGTAACATTGTATTGTAGAACCACACTTTGTACTCCTACTATACACCCAACCAAAGATCTCCCAGGTCCTAACTATATTAGTTCTTTTCCTAGTCTTCTTGGTTGTTCTCTCTTTGGTTTCCTTTTGTACATAGGAGACACGGGTTCATATCTAGGAAGCACGGACACGAACACGAACACGACAATTTTAAAAAATTTAGGACACAAACACGACACATTTTTTTATACAAATATAAATTATATATTTTATGTATAAAATTATACGTCTGATTCATTTCTTAATGAACCAACAAAGCAAAAAATCATCAAATACACCAACTGATGTAGGACGTATTAGACTTTATTCTACTTGTTACTTTATTGTTATAGTTAGGGACCTAAGTGCAAATTATCTAGTTAATGTACTTAGTCGTAAATCTTTTGTGTTCTTTTATTTTAGGTTTTAGTTAACTCAGAATTTTATTGAATAGGAGTTTATTTCAGAAAAGCCAGCCTTTGGGGCCTTTGTCCAGACAGTTGAATATGATTTCAGAAACAGAATTATATTGGTTTATCTTCTTTGTTCTTCTTCGTCAAGATGTGTTCCACACAAGGTTTTCATACCCAACTTGGAGGTCGACCCGGTAAAGCTTTCGGGTCACGGGTTTTTAGTTCGAACGTCGGGTCGACCTGGTGATGTCATCATGACACCATATACATATTATACTATATACATACATGCATACACATGCATGCGTAGATGTACATATAATACATATATGTATGTATTTATATATATAACTAAATAAGTGGGTGTATATATGAAAGCGGGCTTTAAAGCGGACTAAAGCGGGTGCTTTTTGAAAAAGCGGTCTGAATTGTTTTAAAAATTGTAGAAAAATTTAGTGACCGCCATACTGCTAACATATCATTAATCAAACATCTAAATGATATTTCATTGCATCAAAATGACTTTCACATATTAAAAAGGGTCCTATTTACAAAAGTAAATTTTCACAAGCTAAAAACACTCAAACATCATAAAACCGCATCGTCCTCGCTCAACAATCAAGTGTCATACTAGTACTATGTACTCAATATTGTTTCAACAGCTGGGCTTGGAAATTATTACTTCGTAAAAAAAAATTAGTAGGTTGTAGTAATTAGATACTAGTACTCTGCACAAATATTGTTGACCAAGTAAGGTAGTCTTCAACATTATATAAATAGATGCACATTTAAACAGTAATAAACAGAAATCCATGACAATATAGTAGAATCAAGATAATTAGATATTACTCAGTAAATCCTAAAGAGCAATAAACTACTAGACATAGTACATAATAGACAATATAACAAATTTTACTACCTTATTTTGTTACATACTATAGATGGTTGTGCAAAGTTTTTGGACAAGTATACAAAATGGCAGACTATTAATTTGTCAGTGGTAATGAACAACATTAAACATACATGCCAATATCATACATAGTAAATCGTAAAGAACAATAAACTACTACACTAAGTACAAAATTGACAATATAACAATATTTTACGACATCATTTTGTTACAGTCCACAGATGGCTGTGCAAATGTTTTGTTCAGGTATACTAAATGTCAGACTATTAGGGTATCGGCGATAACAAAGAACATTAAACATATATGGTAATATCATATACAAACTTGACAGTACCAAGTACTAGTCTAGCTGTACAGAGTGTACAAACAGCAGTAACAATGTAAAGAGTAAATGCTAATTACTAAACTTTCTTACACCTTTTGAGATACAACAGCTGGAGCATCACATCTCCCAAAAGTAGTGCTTTCATTTTTCTGTAGATTTGGCGTGTAATTGGGCCACTTCAACAATACTTGCCGTGAAGCGCCCTGAAGCGGCCGCTTAAGCGAGGCTGAAAAAGCGGGCAAAAGCGGCCGCTTCAGTCCAAAACGCTTCAAAGCCCACTTCAGCTGAAATTACAACGGGACGTGCTTGGCCGCTTAAGGGGCCGCTTCACCCGCTTTTTAAATCACTGTATGTATATAACTTACTGTATGAAAGCATGAGATGATGAGCTATGAAACATCAAATATATGTATACATACATGCATACACATGTATGCGTAGATGTACACATAATACACTACATGTATATAAATCACTGTATGTATATAACCTACTGTAGGAAAACATGAGATTATGAGTTATGAAACATCAAATATATGTATGCATACATGCATACACGTATGCGTAGATGTACACATAATACATATATGTATGTATTTATATATAATTATATAAGTGGGTGTATATATGTATATAACCTACTGTATGAAAGCATGAGATGATGAGTTATGAAACATCAAATATACAATTTAAAACATTTGCTTATAAAGAAGCAAACAAATGGTTTGACAATGCTCAAAACGTGTTATAAATACTTAATAAGTGAAAATATCTGTATGGAATAGTTAGGGTTGCGTGAAAGGACATAAATTTAGTCAAATGGTTATTTAGAGAATGGAAAATGAAATCAACAAAACCCGGCCGGGTCTTTGACCCAAGGGCTGGGTCACCAGGTCGGCGGTTAAAGCGGCCGAGTCACCGAGTCAACTACAGGTCTTGGCCAAAAACGGGTTTCACCCCCACCCGACTCGGAAAATCAGTCAGGTGGAGGTTTCAACCGGTTTAACCGGCCGGGTCCGGTTGGGTTTCAAAAATCTGGTTCCACATCATCAACATGATGACAAAGCATTCACTAATGAAATTAAGCCAGATTGACAAGATATATGATATATTCACTAATATGCAATCAAAGGAAACAGATGAACAAAAGATACAGACCAAGCATGGAGAGCAGAGCATCCATAATGCTATAAATATAAATAAATCTGTAAATTACAGCAAAAATATAACCCGAACAAAAAATATATCCACTCTAACACTGTCTATATGTAAAAATGACACCAGGAAAATGCAACAATAGTTACAGACTTGATAGTTTGCAATACAGTCAGCAACGTTAATACTGATATAGAAATTAAAATGGATCAGCAAATTGGGAGAGGAGGAAGATTTAATTAAGTGGAACATGATAAAGAGTACGTTGGTGAGGGGAAGAATGATCAGAAAAGCAAGGGGGCAAGAGAACTTGAGAGGGGATGACAAGAACAAGATGAGAAGTAACCATTGGTGGATGAAGAAGAGTGCTGAAAAAATTCAGTAAAATTGGGAGTTGGAGAAAAATTGAGAGAGGGGGAGGACAGACAGAAGAAGAGAGGGAGTCGATGGTGGAGGAAGAAAAGATAAGGAGAAATGAGAAGTAACCGTTGGTGGATGAAGAAAGAGTGCTGAAAAGAATTCAGTAAAATTGGGAGATGGAGAAAAATTGAGAGAGGGGGAGGACAGACAGAAGAATAGGGGGAGTCGTTGGTGGAGGAAGAAAAGAAATTGGGGGAGAGAGTAGTAGTGTAAAAGGTAGTTGGACGGAATTTGAGGGGAAGGGGACAGGAAGAAGAGATTCTGGGCAATGGAACAGGGAATTGGAGAGAAAGGAGGATTAAAAGGAAGAAAAATTAGGGGTGGGTACAGAAAAAGATGGAATTTGACAGAAAAAATGAAATAAGAGGGGAATCTTGGCGAGAAAGGATATGAATCGGTAGAGAACTAGGATAACACGTAGGGAAAAAAGAAGAGGGGAAAGTAACAGGAAAGAGCGAAGGTGTAGGGGGAGATGAAGAAAAGAGAAGAGGTGAAGAAGAGGAATAGAGAAGAAACATACCTTGTGACAACAAACATGACGGTGATAGGTTGCTGCTAGCGGCGGCTGTTTGTAGCTTCTTCACCTGCTTCCACTGGCGTCTTTGCAGAAACTAGCAGCAGCTCCAACTGCTCCCGTGATTGCAGCTGCAGCAAGCGGTGGAGAACCCTGTTGCGTTGGAACGGCAGTGGTGAGGTTGAGGTAGCGGCTGTAGAGGAGAGTTTTAGTTTTGGGGATGCAGCAGCACAGCTAGGACGCAGGGTCGGGGGGTGTGGGGAAATAATTGGGGGTCGGGTGGGAGTCAGGGTGAGAAGATGCGAGTTTTTGTTTTGTTTTCCCGCTTAAGTGGCTGTGGGCTGGGTTGACGTGTTCAGGCCGTGTCCTGGGTGTGTCCGAGCCGTGTCCAAGGGCTAGAAAAGAAGAAGAAAAATTGGACACGCCCGGAGCCGTGTCTACCGTGTGTCAGCCGTGTCCCCAGGACGGCCACGACAGGCAACGGGAAGCGTCCTTGCTTCCTAAGTTCATATACATCCTATATTTCATTTACCAAGTCTTTTCTAATATGTCCACCATATATTCTGTACAAAATATGATTACTGGTATTGGGGCTTTGTGGTTTTGATCAATTGTAGTAACAAAAAACTGTGATATTAGACTGCCATTATTACACAACCGAACAATGTGAATCTAAGGTTATTAATGTAGATGTGTGATGTTTAGCATCTGCTATAAAATTATCAAAGTTCTCTCCCAAAATGTTAATACAAACCTGCAAATCTAATGTCAAACTGTATAGAATTAATTTAATCTAATGTTGATGTAAAAGTGCGAAAAAGGTTATGGTAGGAAGAAGGATGACTATATTTTAAACTTGAACATTAAATTTCCATTCTGTTCCTTTCTTTAGGCTAGATTGAAAATGTGACAAAAGTCTGAAACCGAGGAATAACTGTTTGGCTAACTTCTAAAATAGGTGTCAAATCATGGAATGACAAACTAATTGTTCCCATTAAACAGGGCTAAACTAGCACTAGGGGACTGGAGAACCACACATGAACAAATCATTGCAAATTAAGCGTGCCTAGGTGGATGTCCAAAATGTGTCCATTATTATTATGGAAAGCATAGTGCAGATGAAATGGAGGAATGCATCCAAAATATAATGCGACTACACGATTCCACTTTGATTGGAAGTTAAAGTATTATACAAATTAACTTCTATATATCCATCCATGTTGTTAGGGTGTCAAAAGATGAGGTCCGGTTTGGTTCTAGGTAAAAAATCCAATCCCGGGTTGTTTGATTGTCAAACCTGGACCTGAACCTGGACCTGAACCTGGACCCGGATTTTATTCAGACCTCTCAAAACTGATTCGGGTTGAGAAATTAAACCCGGAACCAAACCCGGACCCAGATTTGAAGATGATCTTTTTATAAAAATCAATTCTCTTGTAGAATTAGCCATACGATTGTAAATTATTTCATATATTATACCAAAGTAACACATATATCACTTCAAAATATATCCTACATTTCATAAATATATGTATATAAGTATAAGTATTTAGAACCCGTTTGTCCGGTTACTAAACCCGGACCCGACCCGACCCGGTTTAGATTCGGACACGTAATCTTAATCGGGAACCGACCCGGAACGCCATATCTGAAACCAAGACCGTTTATTTCCGGATCGGACACAACCGGGTTCACGGGTTTCAGACAAATTTTGACAGCCCTACATGTCGTGCATCACTGAATGTTCAGTTGTGAATAAGGTGTTCGCAACACGAATGTATCAAAAATGAGGAAGACGGAAAGCAAATTAGAAACAACTGTTAAGCATTTACAGATATGGGACAATTATCTGCTCAAATGAGCTGAAAAGGTCACTTATGAAATTATGCAGAATTTATGACAAATGTTCAACAAACATGTATCGAAAATGCTGTCAACTACTTGCAAGAAGAAAAGTGAAAATAGTATTGAATTTTAATGATATGTTGTTTACAAATTACACATGTCAAAATCGTTTCAATTTCAATCAGGAATGCCCCTGTAATTGCCTCTTGTCCTTGTAATTAGTTTTTAAGCTGTGGCTTATACTCTCTTCCCATCCAACTCTGGTTTTTTATTTATTTAACCACCTAAATATTGTGCAAGTGTTATCATCATTAGTATTTTTTTAACTCAAAATGCTATTGAGTGTTACTATTGAATGAACAAACAGGAGATTTTGCCTAAAGTCTCCGGAGTCTGATCTAAAATAAATACACTTCTATTTTGTGCAAACATAAATATATCTTTTTATCCCTTCATATAATAAAATTTCTACAACCAGTTTGGTCAAGTGAGATATTGTAAAATCCCTTCAGTAACTAAAATCAATTGTATAAATATTGGTATTACATCAAACGCCTTTGAATGTTCTCAACTTCATTATTTAGTAGATCCCTGCGTGCAATGTAATATGAACATCTTCCCTATCTCCACTTTGTGGCCTAATTGAGTTTCATTACTGAATGAAAGAATTCTGAAAATTTTGCCTAAAACCTAGTTTGATCTGAATTGGATAGTAGTTTTGTGCAAAGATAAATGTTTCTCGTAGTCCCTTGACCTCAATCCCGTTAGGTAACAATATAAATATGGTATTTAGAACCTGGCTAGTGCAATAAGATACTGTAAAAGCCCTTCATAAGTTCAAAGATTCTACTAACTACTGGCACTACACCAAATGGTTTTGATGCTCTCATGTGTGTTTTTCAATAAATGTCCTTGTGTGTAATGTAATACAAACACCCTCTCCCATTTTCTGTTTCACTGTCCTAGTCATTTTATGAGCTCAAAATTGTCTACTATAGGGTTTGATTACTTTGAGCTATATTCTACAACAGTTGTCTTTGCATTATGATGTCCACATGCATAGTTTGAGCGAGCAATATTCATCTTTTTTGTGGTGCGGCCTTCTACCCTTTAACTTAGGGAGTGCATGTCTATGGACATTCTTTTAATTTATGGTCATTTCATTAAGATTTGGTGCCATACCCAATTTGTTGGTTTCATATTGAAAATGTCATTTGAAGGGACAATATTTATCTGGTGCACAAACAATTCTATCTAGCTGATGGTTTGTTATCATTACATATGATTTATGGTTTTTGATCATTACACCATCATTGTAGGGCAAAAATTGACAGGGCTTGCTGGTAGTCCAGCTTATGTTGCCCCTGAAGTTCTGACTGGGCAGTATACTGAAAAAGTTGATGTCTGGGGTGCTGGAATCCTTCTTCATGGATTGTTGGTGGGAACTCTTCCATTTCAAGGGGAGTCAGTAGATGCTGTTTTTGAAGCTATAAAAACAGGACACCTTGATTTCGACAGTGGACCTTGGATATCCATATCCTCACTAGCTAGAGATCTGTTACGTATGATGCTAACACGTGACGTTTCCAAAAGGATGACAGCTGATGAAGTACTAAGTAAGATTATTGCAAATGCACTTCCCCCAAGTAATGTTCATTTAAAACCTGCTTAATTGATGATTACTTGCTTTTTTCTTTCTTTCAGTGCATCCATGGATTATATTCTATACAGAGAACTCATCCAAAGCTCTTGGTAGCAGACTAAATATTGGCAGCCATGACATCTTAAATACACCGTCCGCTGATGCTTGTGCAATCGGCACCTTACAGCCAGCTATTTCACTCTCTGCATTGGACAGTGCAACGAAGTCTGAAGAAACAGATGATAGTGGCTGTGTTGATGCTCTCACTGCAGCGATAAACCGTGTCAGGATATCCGAGCCGAAGAGGAGTAGGCTCTGTGATCCATCTAGCCCCCTCCTACAAGAGTGTCCTTCTGCTATGAACTCTAACATCCTGACTGCATTTTGAGCATCTAACACTGTATATAAAGGATGACAACGAGAGTTGATTTCCGGCCTTCCTCTCCTGGTGGACCATAGGCGGCCATAGGTTCCATTATAAGGCAGTTCATATCCCCATACTGAGCCATCTTGATCTCAGGTTTCTATTAATCATGGGTAGAATAACTTACTGATGTCATTGGCCAACAGTAATCCTTGCGTGGGGGTATATTCTTAATCCCTTTGTCTATATGCAACGCTATGCCCTGCTTGTAAATATTTTGTAAATATGCTCCTTAATCCTTTCTAACAGTGATCTATTTGATGATGTTAACTTGTAACAAAATCTACCCTGATGGATGTTTGTTTCAACAAGTGTTTTGGCTTTTTTTATGCTTAACGTTTGTTTGAAACATTGATCCAGGTTTCCAACACTTGGAATGAAATGACTCCGACATTCTTCTACTACGTTTCTTCTTATATATCAATTGAGTGAAATGACGTGGAAATGTCTCTGACACTCTTCTACTACTTTTCTTCTTATATATCAATTGAGTGAAATGACGTGGTATGGTCGCCTTACTTAGGCTTGAGGCTGTAATGGATATCTTTTATGACTTGAATAAAAGTTGTGGATCCCACAGGATGCTGAATCTATTGTTGTTTTTTCTTAACATTTGCTTGGAAAATTGATCCGGGTTCTCTTAAGAGTTCGAAAGAATGAAACGGAATCGGACATTCTTCAACTACTTTTGATGTTCTTATATTTAAATTGGATAAATTGACGTGGTATGGTCTTTTGCTTAGGCGTTGAGGTTGTAATGTACCATTTTTTTCTGGATTAACGAATATTATGAGATCAGACAAAGTGCCAAATCCACCATGTGGGGTACTATATGCGACGGCATTCGAGTGCTACAAGACATGTCCAAATGGGTAGGCTGTTGTCCGTCCTATGCGGTCACAAGTGTGACAATATCGTCTTGTCCATCAGGCAAAGAAGGCCAGGTATAAAAAGGACAGATAGGTAGAGAGACGATATGCCCAACTGGCGACGGAGCAAAATGATACGTGCAACTCCATGTGTCTCATGTCTCAGTTCAACGAGTGGTGAAAAAACCTAGAAATGAATTTGTCGACAAACATGTCCAACCTTAAATGTTTAACTCATTTTACCTTTTGGTCAGTATCTCTTTCCTCAGCCAATTGGAGGAATGTCACACAGAATAAATATCAAAACCAATGAAATAAATGAAACCTACTTGGCATTATTGATAAAACTTTCATACAACTTGCTCTTGACAAAGGTAAGACAAATACATGGAAAATCTGAAACTAACTTTCCATTACACGGTTACATAAGAAAATATCTCACTCATGGGCATAACCCTAATCTAAAAAGTCGACATTGTTGATAGTAGACAACACCCGCCAAGTTATCTCTAGGTATTCTTGAAGTCCTGACTTCCTTCTTTGACCATGGCTATGTGAAACAATCAATAACATAAGTAAGCATCATTGTATGAAAGAAACATATGTATATAAAGAGTTGAAATGAAAACTGACTTGACAAAGCTTACCTTCATGACTTCTTCAACATGCTTCTTCATCATTTAGTTACACAAGTGAATTGAACTTCTTGTCATATGAACCGTCCTATATAATTTTCCACTTAAGAGAACATGATGCCTAAAACGCCCTTGATTGCATGGACAACCCTTCAACAACTTCATTAAAGCATATAATAATATTTCAACTCATTTCATCAACATTAATGCTCTTTTGAATGAATCTTAACTCTTAAGCATGACGAGATTTCTCCCTCTTGAACATGATGGGATTAAAACCCTCAAACATGAACATTAATTTTGAACTTGAATATTATGAATAAGGTGTTGGAACATTGAGTATGATTTCATTATAATGATATCTTGATCATAAAAATGCTTATAGTATGTATATAAGGATAATCATAGAACTTCATTACAAAACAATCAACAATCCCATCATAGATACAAATTTCTATAACCATATAACCACTTAGCTATATACATGCGTAGCCACATCTTAACGTATATGGTGATGGTTATGCATATATCCATACCCCGTATACCCACATACCCATTATATAATATTTCGATATGATAATTTATATTAGAATGTAATGGGTGGATATTATAGTTTACAAACGTAACAAATTTAAGTAACTTACAACAACAAAATAAAATGAATCAATTGAACCTATCAAATAATCTGTTGTTGTGCTCCTTTTTCGTCACCTCCTTGAGTGTCATTTCTCCATCATTAGGGTTAGAGATATGTTGCATGTCTTTGACAACACTTTTCCTACTGTTGGATGTTAGATATATGATGAGTTAATAGGTTCATGGGCCTAATTGTCTTGTCCTATTAGGGTTATGCCCGCTTCCTTATACTTGCCCTAATCATGTATAGGAGGGGAGTTTGCTTCCTATCAATAAAATATAACACATCTTATTTTTCACACAGTATTAGAGCATTGATTCCTACCATAGAGAGAATAAGATAGAGTCACCACCCACAATGGGTGGAGATTATATTTTACATATCTCACAAATATAAGTAACTTACAACAAAAAACTAAACACATCCATTGAACCTCACATGCTCTCACAGCTACAATTGCATATTTGATCAAATTACACGTCGTTATGCTCCTCTTTGATCACTTTCTTGAGTGACATATCTCTATTATTAGGGTGAGAGATATGTTGCATGTTGTTGGCTGCCTTTTTATACTGTTCGATGTTAAATGTATGATTAGTTAATAGGTTCATGGACCGAAATTTCTTAATTAGGGTATTATCTACTTCTTTTACATGCCCCTCTCCTATAATAGGAGGAGAGTCTGTTGTCTATCAGTAAGAAATACAACATACATCTTATTTTCCACATGATATCAAAGTATTGATCCCAAACATAGAGAAAAAAAAAAGAGAGCTACAACCTATTGGTGCCCTGTGTCTATTCTTGGACTGGAAGCCCGCAATGCATCATCCTAACCTCTATGGTTATTTTCTATCTTCTTCTTTCATAAGAATTCATCAAAGGATATTTACACTTTGCCAAGTTACATCATCTATGTGTTGCTTCCTCAAATCCTCCTGACTCCAACCTCCACTTCAATGCCCTCACATCACCTCGTGTTGGCCATTGACCAACAATAAAGGAGTCAGTGAGTTTGAACTCCCATGCGTGACTTGGAGGAACATCACAATGGCCCATGCAATGCTTGGCGGAACCAGAAACTTAGAATGGGAGGGGGCTGAACTAAATTTATTAGCCATTAGTTATTATGGGGGGGGGGGGGCTGAGTGTAATAAATGTAGTGTTTTTATGATAAAAAGTATGTTAAGTAAGGTTTGAACCCGGGTCAGTAGACTACAAGGGTGCTACAATTGCCAGCTCGACTACTTTATTTTCTTCTCTAGTTTCCACAAAACTGTTATATGTATAATTTGTACTTATGCATGAAGTACATATATACATTACTTTGCATTTAAGTTGGAGGGTGGGTGGTGGTGGGGGTGGTGGGGGGGGGGGGCTAAAGCCCCAGCAACCCCCTGGCTATGCCCTTGCTTACCAATACACATTGAGTCTCCTTGCCGCCTTCACTATGCATGGATGTTGGGCCACTTTCACTCCGTAGGTTTCTTCCCAAGCATGTGATTATCATCCTTGTACTTGCTGTGTTATTGACGAGCTTGAGAATATTCCATGACCCATTGGTCAAGAGTCTTCTCCACCCATGTACATACGCTGTGGTCACTTGTAGAGAGAACCATGGCAAGATCAAAGATGATTATGTCAAAGGGGTTTTGGCCTCAACCTTCTCCTGTCTCTGGTCCTTATGGTGGTGAATTCCCCTTTCTTGCCACTTTCCCTCGTTAGTAGTTTACCTTTTCTTCTGCTCCATTGCCGGTTGCCTGGATTTGGCGGCTGCCCTATAGGAGTAGGGGGACCGTCGGGGGTCCTTGGTTGGCTGATGGATGCTTCAACCTCCTTTGCTTTTCCTTTTCTCTTCTTGAATGTAGGTTTGGTTTCCTCGTGGAATTCATATCCTAACATCAATGTCGTTGCTGTGCCGGTTGAACAACAGTGTTTGTGCGTGCCATGTCCCTTCAGTCTGTGTCTATGACGTCGGTTACCTGTTTGTTTTAGTTCCTCCATTTTGTTCTTGTTGTGTGAGTCATGCTATGCTGTTAGGTTTGCTTTTCTTTCTTTTAGTTCGGGTCGAGGCTTATCTTCATCCTTCTATGTATACCTTCTTGTACTGAGTATGTAGTCTTATTTTGTTGTTTCTTCTGTGGAAGGTGATTATGATCTTCAAATCTTTCGTTATAGTAGTTTTGGCTTTAGTAGCTGGGGTCTCATTTATACAAGTACTAACCATGATCGTGGAAGGAGTACGGTTGAAAGCTATTTTTTCCACCGCTGAAAGAGAGGAATCCAAACAAAAGCATTGTAATCTCATCCAATCAAACTTGTGGACCGCCTTTGTACCTCTTGCTTTTATGTTATCGAGATTACTTGATCTCTTGTCTTTGTAGATGCCATATGAGTTTTCTTATATTAAATGCATTATTTACCTTCAAAACAATGTTCTTATCCTTGTTAGTCTTCTTAGGCAATGGGTGCGGCCCAAACCTTAAAGCTTACATCTCCTCATACAAACTACTGTCATATGCTAAAAACTACATAACTTTTTCTTGATTTCATAAATAGTATTGTATACCTTTTCTTTTAGGGGCTCCGTCCCCGCTTCCCGACGAGTCTAGCTCCTCCCTACTCCTTCCCGCTTAGGATAGTGGGACCACCTTAATTGGGGGGTCACACCCCTAGACCCCCAACAATATGATGATCCATCTACTGAGGAGTCCCTTTTACTCTACCTCTGAAACCTACAACCTCCTCAATTGAAGGTTGAAAATTTTATCCCCCACCAACCCTCATGTGTGCATCACTTCTACATGTAGGGGGTATTGTCTTTTTTCTACACCTACTACTCATTTACTTCATAATTGGTGTATAAGAGGGATATAGAGGAGAAGAGAGAGTGTAGAAACCCCTATTTACCATAAATGTCAATCATTAGAGAGAAATACTAAACCAAAACTCAGATCAAGAAATGAAACACCTCATTCTCAACAAACATAGTTAACACAATATACGAGAAACACATGTAAATTTTCCTTTTCTTCACAAAATTTGAGAAACAAATTCCACAACATAACATCCACATGCTCAATTATTACAAATATCTTTCAATGTTGTTAAAGCCAAATGAGATCTTTCATGTACTTTGATCTACAACAAATAACTTATATATGAAAGAAACCAATTTGAACTACAAACTATTCCAGGAAAGAGAGAGTACATGGGCATTTTGATCTAAATTATTCTTTATATGCCTTCTTTGCCACGACCACTCCGCTGGATAACATTATACCTAAAAACATGTGAAACAACCTATTAAGAATCATATAGACCCCCAGTAAGTGGATAAATTCCATTCAACCTAAGTACATGCATCATTACTAGATTAAGTATACTAAACTTAAATAAACTTTCATATATTGAAATGTCTAATAGACAACTCTAGTGTTTTGAAAATCCATTTCATGACTATAATCTATTTTTCTAATGCATCTAGTTATTCAAATGCCAACCTTTTTAACCATCATCAATACATATCTATGAACATATTATCAAATACTAATCATTTCAGAGTTACAATCCTATTACAGAGGCAACAAGTCAAGATCTAGACATTTAGAATTAAGACATAACAATAACATCATCTTTGTGGCACCCCACCATCCGCAACCAAGAACATATCCTACATTCATGAAGCTAAAGTCCATATAAGACATATATATCAACCAAGACTATTCAAATGACAAGTAATCCATATAATACTAAGAGTGGGTATTAAATACCAACATAAATAATTTGTCAACATTCAAGATAATTTACATACTAGACAAATAAGAATAAGACAAAAAATTATCTTTTAAAATAATAATGATTAATTTCTACAACAAGAAGCATATTCAACAACTGTAGATTTTTCAATTAGTAGTATAAAAATGTAATAAACATTCAACTCATATTATACATGCCTTGTCATATGTTATTCATTTTTCCTGAAACTACTTGGCTCATACTTCACCAAGTAGAAGTCACCACATCCTATTATCATGTCAAAGACTCACTGTCATTATCTTAGGATTTATCTAGCCACCCTAAGACATCAAAAACGTACCCTAGTCACCACAACATTGCCTAAAGAGGCTCAGATCCTCATCTCGAGCACATGAGATAGGAGCAAACAGAACAAAATATCACATATTTGAACATTTCTCATATTTTATACTTTATATTTTCATCAGAATCTAATCCTCATTGACACATACTTTAACAACAAAGAATTTAGGGACATAATCACACCATATCACTCAATCCTAAATCCTAGTGGTCCAACCTTTACTGAATCGATCCACACTTCAAAAATCCCTCTCATAATTCTCTTATTGCCTAATTCTATGCAGATAAATTAATTAAAAGTCTTTGGAATCATTCTCATCGATTTATATCTATTTATATCCTAATCTATTATTTTCAAGTTTCTAGATTTTACTATATATAGATAATATTTTGTTTTAAATGAATATTGCTTTAAATCAACCTAATAAATGATATGCTTGAAAATTGAGTTGACAAGTATAGAATCATTTTTGAACTTAATAAGAATAAGTTTCTCCATTATATTTTAGACGTTTTCTAGAATTACATATGGCACATACATAAGGATCAATATGTGTGTATGAAATGGAAGCATTCCATGTCTAGGGTTAGCTTTTTTGGATTGACGCCAATTATATATAATTGATGGATGAATTGTGTGCTAATGGAAATAAGGGTTTCCATCAGTGTAAATAGCCTTAGTAAACTCATGTACACCTTGATCAAATTACTGAATAAATAGGTTCTAATGATGTATTAAACTAAACCAACTTCTTGAAAACCCTAGAAATGTAGTTTTAAAATGAGCATAAGGAATAAAGCTCAAACTTGTATTAACTTTTTAAATGTGATGATACACTACACTATAGGTATTATTGCTTCTATTGAAGGAGATAAGCCCTATTTTACATCCTAATTCTATTGCATCTATTGTAGTATAGTTTATGTAATAATGTGTAAACCAAGCATGAATGCAAGACTATTATACAAGTCACATAATAATGAGTTGAGAATATGGAAAGAGATAAGAGGTAAGAAGAAGAAACCCTAATCCACAGTACTTCCTAAATGGAGATATTTATAACTAATGGGGATATTTTTTTTTGATTGCCAAAATGACATTAGAAGTCAAATGACATGGTACATGTAGCTAAATGCAATAGAAGAAATGGACAAGGGTGAAAAAATGTGTTTATAAATAATGAATAAAATATTAATGGAATTAGTATGAAAAGTCTTTCATCTATTTACATTAAATATATTTTGGTTGTACTAAATTGAATGAGATACACTACAATCAGACTATGAAGGATTTCAATGCGAGAGAAACTTTATGCATTAAGTAAAATTAAAATGATTCATTCCAAGAATAATAGTGAACATGATATGAAAGAAGTTATGCCTAATGATTATTAAATGAAAGAAAAATGAAGAAAATCCATAGTTGGATATGAGAACCTAACAAAATTCTAATATGATGAGCTATGTGATAATAATGAATAATACTCTAAAATATGGGGATTAAGTAATGTACGTAAGTTGCTATGAAAATAATGTACGTAACTACAATTTAATTCAACTACAAGTTGAAGTTTAAGTATGTGAATCCATTCATAAGAATGCATTGTTGGACTGTAATTGTCTACAAAATACTTGTATTCTTAGAATGGCCTAGTCTTATGGATTTCAAGTGAGATCACATATATGTTTAATAATATCCCTAACTGAAGAATGGAAAATAGTATACGAGGAGTATTAAATGTGTTATGCATGTTTATGCTTTAAGATTTATTCATAATAAGTATATGTTGTATCATAAACTTGTACTGAGCATGATCAATGACGCAAGGTGTCTATATGCTTATAATGTTGCTACTTCTAATGTCTTTGTGAATATTTGATGAGAACTATGATGTGTAATGAATTGATAAGAAATATGTTGGACTAAATTAACATGCATTTTTTACATTTGAGAAACCATATTAAGGTAAATGCTGGTTAACGAGATAATGTCTTAAACTGATATCCCAATGAGGTTGATTGCTATGATATAGTTTGGAAATGGAAATAAACATATATGTTGTGAATTACAAACTTGTTGTGCTTCTTATTTCAATTTTTGTACTTCTGGTTAATCCTAATCTATTTTATATCATTCAAGTTGTGCAAAATTACACACATTTGATACATGATTATTTGAATTCTGTTTAAGATGAGTAAATAGATTAAATAACAAGTTAAATGATGACACATCTAGTTATGTACTATGAACATTGTGAGTTCCCCCAAAGTCCATGCTGGGGAAATGAAATGAGTCTCCTTGTAGTAATTAGAGAACTATGACAAGGATTTCCAAAGTGTGGATCGAGACCTTAAAGGTTAGATCACCATGATCTAGGAGTGAGTCATTTGGTGTGATTCTAATTCTGACCTTTAATCCTCTATTGTGAAAGCCTATATCCATGAGGAATAAACCATATTGAAATAAAAACTATGAAACATGTGAAATGTGATGGTATGTGATATTCTATAATGTTGGTTCCTAACTCATGTACCCGAGATGAGGATGTGAGGATCTTTAGGCAACCCTAAAATGGACTAGTGTCTTTCTAAAAAATCTTATTGTGGCTGGCTAAACCCTAAGATAATGACAATGAGTAGTTGACATGAGAATCAAGAGTGGTGACTTCTACTCTATGAGGTACAGGCCAAGTAGTTTTAGGGCACATGAATAAAAGATGACAAGACAAGTAATATGATTTGAATGTTTGTTATAATCCTTTTATAACTAGTTGATAAATATATTATTGTTGAGTACAATCCTTGTTATGGAGCTTAATCATTCTTTTATAGAGATAATCTGTTTCCATAGTATTGTATGTCTGTCTTGGAACCTGATCTTAAATGTTGACAACTAGTTGATTCTAGGATTTAATATCCTCTAGGATTATGATTTGGATTTACTTATCATTTGAATAGTCTTGTTTGGTAGACATGTCATATTTGTACTTCAACTTCACCATTGCAGGATGTGTTCCTGGTGTGGCTGGTGGGGTGTCACAAAGATAATGTTATTATTACATTTTGACTCTAATTGTTTAGATCTTACTTGTTACTCCTACAATTAGATTGTCATTCTAAAGTAATTTTAACATCTACTAATCTGTTCATAAACATGCTCATAAATATATTTTAAATTTGAAATCATCCTAATTGAATACTTTATTTGATTAACTAGATTATATTCACAAACTAGATTTGACTAAATGCTATAACTATATGTTATAGTTATCAATGACTAGAAGTTCCTTTAAAGTTCATCATACTTAGCCTGATGTTGATGCATGCACTTCAACTTGAGTCAGAGGTATCCACTCACTGTAGCTTTATATGAGTCTCATGAGGTTGATTCAAATGTTTTAGGTACAAATTCATCCAACGAAGAGGTTATGAAAAAGAAGATGTAAATAGAGTAGTCTAGATTAGAATGTCCCTATACTCTCTCTTTACCAGGATGGGTAGTGTACCGAGTTTGTTTTTTCATGTATGTATGACGTAAACTGAGCTACATGTGGGCAATACAATTTGTTTATGGTCTTTTAGTGGAGTTGTAAATATTTGTGATAACATAATATGTTGTCCTTGATGTGACATTGGATTATGATGTTTTCTAAATAAAAGAAAGGAAAAATGTAAATGTGTTTTTTATATATTGTTTTAATCACATTTATTGACAGTAGTTATTTTGTTTCATAATCTGGGTTTAGGTTTAGGGTATCTCTCTAATGGTTGGCATTTATGTTGATCAGAAGAGAGCATCTGATAGTTAACAAGAAAGACAATCATTATACCAAGAATAAAAGCAATCTATGATTTACAACGTTCATGCTTCTTTCCCATTTTCACATAATTTAATATGATTCATCATCATTGGGCTATCAACCTCATAGGTAATCTCATTCCCATGTATCTTCCCTAAATAGGGTATCTCAACTGCAAATAAATACATCTTGCTTCAATCCCAACACGTTTATTATCATTTCACTTCATCTCATACATTTTAGTAAATATTCACACAAACATTAGGAACACAATGCTATCAACATATAGACATCTTGTGTTATCCATCACACTCAAAATATGTTTATTATACAATACATACTTACTGCATCTGATTTCAATAGGTATGAATAAATCTCAATGCATAAACAAGCATATCACATTAATTGATCATCTTTTACTATATAACATTCTCATTTAAGGTTAATATTCAACACATATCTTATTTTATTTGAAATTCATCATAATAGATCATTCCTAAAATATAAGTGTTTTGGAAGACAATTACAATCCAAGAACACATTCTTATGAATTAATTTACATTATTAAACTTCATATTGTAATTGAAATATAAATACTTATTTACATTCCTTAAGCTCTCATTTGAGTGAATAATTCCTTATTATCACTAGCTCATCATATTAGGGTTAGAGTTAGGTTCTTAGATTCACTAGGATAACTACTTGGTTTTCTCCCCTTTACAGTTTATTACCCATAACTTGTTGCATTTCATGTTCATTACATTATTGGAATAAATTATTATTAATTCATTTATTGTAAAATTCTTGTCACTCATGGACATACATCATAGTCCAATTCTAATGTATCTCTTTAAATTTAGGCAAACCCAAATGCAATTAAAGTAAAGAGATGATAGATTTCATTATTCTCATTTCCTTAATATTTCTTCCATAATTTGTCATCATTAATTCAGTTCACCCTTATGCATTCCTTTCATACATTTAGATACACGTGCCATGCTATTTGACTTCTAGTGGCATTTTTGTAACTTAAAATAATCTTTCTATTCACTAGAGAACCACTCACTTTAGGAAGTAGAATGTATTAGGGTTACTTCTTACTTCTTAATATATATACATCTTGTCAATTCATAATCATATGATTTGTATTAAAGATTTGCATTCATGTGAGGTTTACTCATTATTCCATAAATTATACTATCATATATGCATTAGGCTTAGATAATCTTAATTAGACTTGTCACCTTCAATTGAAGTAATAATACCTACAATTGATTATTTCTTCTTATTACAAGATTACATGAAAGTTTGGGGTTTATCTCTCATACTCATCTTAATATTGAATTTTTAGGGTTTTTAAGAAATTGACTCATTTCAATACATCATAAGAACCTTACTATTCATCAACCTCATTAGAGTGTAAGACTAAATCACAACACATGAAAACCCTTGTTTCCATTTCCACACAAATCATTCACCAACCATAAGTATGCATTGATTCATTGGATGATTTGAGTCATCCTCGCAACACTAACACTAGACATGGCATACCTGCATTTCAAATCCTCATATACTCATGTAAATGCAATATTAAATCTCGATAATATCCAAAAATACACCTAATAAATTCATGCTTATTCGATTCAAACATGATTCTGTACATGCATATCTTACATTAGACTAATTTTTAAGCAATATAGGCACATGGAAAGGTAGTTCTTTGACCATTAGTTTCTCGAAAAGAATATAAATAAAAAAAATAAAAAAATAACACATACAAGTTAGTATGAATAAATCTAAATCAAATAGTATCCAATTTCCGAAGATTTTCTCCAACAATGTTACAACCCACATTGAGGTTAGTCAGTAAGTACCTCGATTAGCATGAAGTACTTTGATTAGTGCTAAGTACCTTGTTAAACATCATGGTTAATAAAGATAAGCTAAGATGTGAATCATTAAACGGGATTGATTCATTTGATGTAATTAATGTTAATTGTAGTGTTAATCATTAAATTAATTACCTAAGATGATTAACCTAGATAAGATGATTTAATTATTGTGTTTTCATGCCTTGAGAAGGTAGAGAATCTTGTGTTTGAAATTTTTCTAAAGAAATCATATGAATCGGACCTTCGAGGCAAAATATACGATGTTTTCAAGGTTTTTGGACTTGACTGCAATTTTTCCATTAATAGATTAATAACCCTTTCCTTATCCCCTTCCTTTGGATTGGTCCAAGGCACCACTTGGAGCAGCAACACACACATCAGGTCGATCAGCCGCAGCAGAGGGGAAAAAGAAGGGGCAATTTTGAGCCCCTAGCTCCGTTTTCAGTTGGCAATGACTCCTACTACTTCTTCTCCTTCCTTCTTTCTCTTCCTCGCCCTAGCAGCGCCCACCTGCAACCTGACCAGCTTGAGCTGGCTAGTAGTAACAGTGCCACACAACGGCCTTGCGACGCCGGCCAAGGGCCGATCTGCCCGGGAAACACCATCAAACGCCGACCTTGACCTCGACCTTGAGGTACAAGCAAGCATCCGCAACCCTAGCAACGCCCCGACCAGCTTGAGAGTGCCCTCAGTAGCAGCGGCCACAACAACAACTGCAGCTACAGTGACACACGACCAGGGGCCGTTTTGGGCAGTCATCACCTCGAATCGGTCCCCTTGGATCTGATTTTGAGGCCTATGTTCGATTCCACAGCTCCCTGCCGCATTTAGCACCTAGCTGAGCTCTCTCTTCCTCAACCTATGCGAGCGTAGAGATGCTTGCTTGTAGTAGTAGGTCTGAACCAGGGCGTCCAAGGTAGAAGACAACCCGTGGACGCCCGGAAGCGGAATTTGGACACATTTTGGTTGATTTTTGGTCACCGCAACCTAATGTGAGTATAATTTCACTCACTAACAAGATTTACTCCATGAAACGGATAATTTTTGGTTAGACCAATGTTTTTCACAGGTAACAACGATTACCCAAGTGTCGTGCAGTTTTGGCATCGCCCGACTTTTCGTTGCACGCTTTTCTTCTTCACATTTGCACAACCCTAATTATTTAACTGTTCTATGTGATTTGGATTACCGGAACTAGATGGTTGATTAAATTCTAAATTGCTCAGTTTAAAAGTTAAAGACAGTAGCACACGAACCAATATTTACAGTAGCTGTACGGTTTGGGTATAAACTCAGGCTGTACAATTTTTAGTAATTAATTAGTTGCACGATTTAAAGAAATAGACGATGACATGCAATGTCTCAATATAAATTTGTTGCACGCACTTTGTTATAGTTAATGTGTATGATTTAGTATTTACACAAATTGGAACGTTTCTTAATAATATTATTAGAAATTCTCAATTATTAACAATAATTCGTGCCATGATAAGTAATTAACTCTTAATTGAGTTATGTGATGCACAACTCAAGATTTGGGTTGATGTGCACGTTTTCCAAGAAAGTACAAATAATTTACATGTGTTAATGATGATTTCTCATATGTCAAGAAATTAACTTTTATCAGTGTTTTAAGAAGCTGAATTGCATGATTTCAATGTATATGTGCCAAGTTGACATGTATTCAATTTATTTAAGAACTTTAGTCTGCCTGCATTTACAGTATGTTGATTTCTCAGTAAATTACAATGTTTTAAATATACTGCTCTGCCAAGTTTAGAATGATGTACATGTTGTATTATAAACTTCAATTAAAGACACGGTACCATAGAGATATGAGAGTCAAGTATAAGTAAGAGAAAGGTACAATGTAGAAATAGCTTTCTAAGAATAATAAAATAATAGACATAGATGTCCTGAACACCGTAGATTCCCTGCGGACGTCTGCACTGTAGGGAGGAAACGATCCACCCTAGAAGCGACCAGTATATGGGGATCGAATCGCACCCACAGAGCGTGTGGGGAGACGAATCCCTTGAGGAAGTCTCCTAAGAGAAGATAGGTTGCCCAACATGAACTGGAGATCCCGATGGTAACCCAGAGGTACCCACAGAGCATACCAAGATGAGGCCCATAGAGCATCTCAAACCCTCCGCCTATGTACTCAGCCTAGAAGGAGAGGTACAGTTAAAGGCCATGTGATTAGCCACCTTAGTCAGACATGACAGTTCGAGTCAAGCAGACCCAGATTCAGTTCTAGGCTTAGCTTCTCGGGATTTAAGCTAAGTCTTGTACGGTGAGATCGTAGTTCGCTATGAGTCTTCATATGTAGAGTACACTACATATGATCAGGGCATAAGCTAAAATATGTTCATATAGGTTTAAAGAATTTTGTATAGGCAAGAAAGGTTAAGAAAGATTCGAGTACAATTTCATAGCAGTTGTTCTTTTAATGTAATATTTACATTTCCTATGGCATTTAATTATAATTGTTAGATCTACTCAGTGTAGCAATTCCTGCATTTTATTTTAGTTTAATAAACATAAATGAGTTTTTTGTGATGGTTGGGTGAAATTCTATTCACTGAGCCAGTAGCTCACCAACATACTGAAACATTTTTCAGGTCAATGTCAGCACGAGGAAGTTGAAGGATCTTATCACCCAGGCTCTTAGAAGGTAGTTCATAGTTAGATAGAGGTCTCTTAGCCCTTTCCCCTCAGTCCTTGGGCATGTGGTGTGGTAGAAAGAGAATGTAATGAAATGTGTAGTTTAGTATTAAGTTATCTGTTGTGTTTTATATTCCACGTGAAAAATATAATATGTCATGAAATTCTATTTTATCTTCCTAATAAGGTAAATGGTAAGTTGCTTCCCCAGCTAATACAATTCAGTGATATCCAAGTTATAAGATTTTCCTTTAGGTTAATTCTAAGTGATTAAGAAAATAAAAAGTTAAGAGTGATATTTATTTTACGTTAAATCCTCAATTTATGCCCTAATCTCATGATAAGTGGTAATTGTGAGATCGGGGTGTAACAACCATATTACCCATCCACATACAATACAATCATTGGTTTCATTGATCTTTAGTCAGATAGAGTTAATCTTTCAAAATGATTATAAAGCTTAATAGTGAGATTAAAACTCACCTTAGGAACTAAGAATCTCAAAAACCATTACCCATAATCTGAATTTCTAGAAATCCAACCATCTCCGGAGGGTTCAATCCATTTCTTGCTCTTTTCAAATCAAGAACCCTAGAAAAGGAGAACAAGAGAGAAAGAAAGAGGAAAGAGGTTGATTTAATATCCTTTTGATCAAATAATAGGAGAGAGAAATTTATACATAGGATATAATATTCACCATAAAAACCTATCTAAATAATGTAAACTTACTTGATTTCATCAACTCTAGGAAGATAAAAACCTAGATCATCATCTCTACCTCTTTCTCCTTCCAACCCTAACTCTCCCTCTTTTTTAAGAATTTCATTTCTATGACTTTACAAATTATGAGAGATACTAGGGTGTTAGATTAGAGATATAGATCAACCGAGGTGCTTGTAATAATTACAAACAAGTTCTTCATTGTATTTTTTTATTTAAATAGAATTTGTCGTCGCTCGAGTTATCTGTCACAAAACTTGACCGACGAAGGGCTCTATTGTCATTCAAACATATTCCAACAATATTAAAAGTTAACACATTATTTGAAATGGAGCTTCAAGATACAATTAAAATTTCATCCCATAAGAACAAATCACTAAGTAAATAAAAATAAAATATCATACTTCTATATTTCAACATGAATGCATGGTCAGTTGAGTTAGTCCTAGGTGAAACTCAGCCAACCAACAAATCCAAACAACACATTTTTTTTGAAAATTTTCAAGAACACTTATGTTTAAGTTACAAAACTATAAAACTCGACCCAATTTATCATAATTTGATTATTTAATATGTTGGTTAAATGTATTATAAATCATAGAGAGAAATCATTGGTTCATAAAATTATATATTAAGCCATAAAAAAGATTCAACAAAAGAAAGAAATAAGTCCACTATCTAGTTTACGTCAAGCAATACGTGGAGTAACTCCCGATATAGTAGTAAAAGCAAAACAGATCAACTCATCAAGTTCCTATTAAAATAGGATCTACACAAGGAAAATCACTTGATGCTTGTTGGTCATTAGTAGCATCCCAAAATTGTCTGAGTTGAATGGCTTTAAATTAAGTTCTGAATTAGTAGATGCATCCAAAGGGAGTGGCGATGCCATACACAAAAAGGAAGAGACTATTAAAATGCAGAGGCAAATCTAGATTTTGCATATTTTTGTTAATCCATGAACATGATCTATATAGACACATAGATCCATGGATTCATGCATCTCGATAGAGAAAGAATCAATAGAAAAAAAATCAGATTGATCAACATATTTCTCAAAACAAACAAAAAGGAAAAGAAAGATGAAACATAAATCATGGATCAACCAAGCCCTCTCAGGGGCTTTCTTAAAAAAGAGGAATATTATGGAAATATAATGAAATAAGGTTTGATCATATTCATTCCTATTCTTGGGGATTTTGTAAATATCCCATTCCAAAAATAGAAAAATTGGGACTTTCTCAGAGATTGAATGCAATTTCTAATTGATGATCTGGCATGCACAAAATGAAAACTTCATTCTCGATTCTATGAGAATTTTTATGGAAGCGTTTCATTTTCTTCTCTTCCATTAAAGTTTCATTTTTACACAATGTAGCCTAATTTTTGGCCTACTTCATCTTATGATGACCGACTCATGGGTACACCCCGTAGAAACTATCTACATGAGAATGTCCCCTAGTTCGTAGGTCTTGGAACAAGGTTAGAATTCTAGCTCTTCCAAAGTGGTTTGTCACTGATGGCTCACCCCTCGAAAGGAGGCCTTCTTCGACTTCCACCTAATCTATGTAAGAAAGGCCCAAAGACAACCCCAGGGAACATTGAAGCTTCACAGGGTCTTGCTTTCTAGGTGTCGATAGTCCACATCTTCACAAACATGTCTACAAATTATATCACTTAAGAATATATGACTATAGGTAAAATACTGAAAGCCATTTTTGAATCCACTATATCTATCAAATTATTTATTCATATGCTTAGAGTTTCCCATTAGGTTCAAAACATCATAATGAAACATACATACATAATTAGTCTCAAATAATGATCAATCTAATTAAGCATGTGATCATTCAAGTAAACTCTAATTAGATAACTAAGATGAACTAGGTCATTATAGAGAGTATGATGGGAGAGAGATATGGAGTATGTGGATAAAGAGTATGAGAAATGATATGTATCCATCTATCTTCATGTAGCTTCTTAATATTCTGCACACTACTCTTCCAATGTCTTTGTGCCGCTGTATTCCCATTAAGTGTCATGATTCTAGTGCATCATTGGTGTATCTCTTTCCTAATGATACTATGCTTCTTCGTCTCATGCCACAATGTGCATGTGGGTTGGCTATTTGTGCTTATTCTAGTTGTTCACCACTTTTGGGAAATGTCGAAGGGTCTAAATTACAATATTGCGACATGCTAGGATATTTCAAACCTCTAGTTCCCTTTACTGTTAGTAATGTGGCAATTTTGATTCATTATCATGAGATGGATGATTTCTTTCCATACTTTTCACAAGCTTGTCATCATCTAGTTTGGAAATACTACATCTGCAAGGTTGATGCTCATCATGATTTTAACCTCATTGATCTACATTATTCATGTCTTCACCAAGTTGCCTCTACTATTTATCAAGTGTTGAGATGGTTCTTCTGGTGATCATATTAGGGTTTCCTTGACAATGTCCTTTCATTCATGTCAAGCCCCAATTCACACAAGCTCAATTTATGCATATCTGTGGCTTCTAATACTTTGGTCCAGTTGGATATATTTTAAAATGGTTTGAATATGCCTCTACTACTACAACATGGATGTGTTAATTGTGCTTATTCCAATACCACATTTCTTATGGGTGAAGAAGGCATAGTCATAGTGGTTGTATTGTTTGCTACATAATGATGCTGATGATTTTCATTCCAGATGCACTTCAAAATATCTTCTTTAAAGCTCAAGTATTTCCTATTCATATTACTAAATTCAAAGGAGGCATCATCATATCTTATTTTATTAGTTGGAGATTCGTGTTTGGGGGGATGAAAAATTGTGTATGGGGAATAATATATTTAAATTTCTTATTTATCTTATAATTTTGTTGAGTTTTCTACCTCCAAGCTAGATATGTGTTTCACCCTTACTCCAGCTTGAGGGGGAGTGTTAGATGTTAGATACATTATTAATGAATAGGATCATGTGCCTAATTGTCTTATCCCAATAGGGTTATGTATGATTACTTATTCCTACCTCCTCTCCTCTATATAGGAGGGAAGTCTACTGTCTATCAATAAGAAATACAACACACATCTTATTTTCCACACCTACCATTATGAAGACAATCCAACATAAATTTTGAGGTCATCATTGAGCTCTTGAATGGATAGTAGTGCAATCAAGCTCCGCTATATTTACCAAAAGTGTAACATACTCAATTTTTTATGATAAATCAATTTGGAGTTATAATTCATATTTTCCCTAACTGGAGTCATTTATAAATATGGTCCTTCATTCCTAGTCTATTTGGTCAATTTTATTGTTCTTTGATACTAAATTCTCACCAATTGAACTTCTTACTCACATTGAGTTCTATTCTTTTTACCTTAGTGATATTCACAAGTTTATCCCTTCAATTTACCACATTTGGTGAAATTTGAAATTTGGTGCTCCGATATTTGGTATAATCCTTGTAGTCCAACAAGATACTCAATTTTTAACTAGTGGCTTGGAATCATTTAAGAATACCAGACAAATTTATATATATTGAAACCTTAGTGATCAAAATATAGAAATTTAATAGACTAGGTTATATTCATAAAGTAGAGAGTTAATATCACAAAGTAACTAAAAAAAATCTTGTGCTTAAATTTTCATAAAGAAAAATAGAGTTATGTTGGAGAATTTATGAATGTATTAGAGCTAAACGACGAGTAATGCCTCTAATTACTTAACTTTGAAGGGAGAAAACCTCTCCCTCTCTATTATGTCTGTGATGCAATTGCTAAAAGGAATGATTCCTCCTCTACACATCTACAACGTCATCAACCCCTTTTATCCTTGACTTCATCACACTACTGAAGCGAATCTCCAACCCCTCATTCTATCAACTTGACAATCACCTAGGAACCCTAGTTAATGGCACACCTTTCAAAATATCTATTGATATGATAATGTAAGTGAATCCATTATAGTTAATTGATGTCGCATCCCTCACGATGAACTAACAATTGACTTATACCTCTTTGTATTTGGACAATCCATTACTTGCAACCCTAGAACCCTCAACCATATAAACTCCTCTTCCCAAAGTCAATAGATGCCACAAAACCTACATCCGACCTATAACTACATGTAGCCTACCACCATGAACCATCTACAATACACCGACCTTTGTCTTACATAACCCCACCTCTCTAACTCTTAGATCACCTATCCGACCACCAAAAATGATCATCTTTTATTATCTACAATTCTAGCCTACGTCAAGATGTATAGGGTCAAATTACTCCACCATTGTAAACATGCAAAGAGTGGAAACCCTAAAAACCAAAGGTTGGTCTTTACTAGTAGCCGTAGAAGGGCAATAAAGGCTGCAAAGTTGACATATTACAGACAAACCCTCTTCTCTCTACACTGCCTAGTCCATAGAGGGTGCAAGGTGATCCACACACCATATAGTCTCCTTCTTCCTCACACCAACCCTATTGCTATTCCTTTGCACCCATCAATACTGGAAACAAGGAATCTGCCCGCATCAATAATAGCTAATGTAGAACCCTTGATAATCCACCTCCATGCCCTTGTATTTATATATCTCCTTACTAGAAACACTCAAAATTGAGTCATGGTTCTACCCTAAAGCTGTCCGACGTGCCCTCATCTCACATCAACCACCTAAAACACAAAGACTCAGGCAAGAATAGATCCGATGTTCCATGCTAGATCTACCTCTCTAGATGGATCTACTAACGAACCTTGATTTGATGACCCACCCTCTAGTACACCTTCAGTCAGACCATGACGTCTCAAAGAGGAAGCTGATGCAATCAACCGTAGTGATCGTGAGATCAAAGAACTAGAGAATGACAAAAACCTTGCAAAATGAAATCATGGAGTTTGAGTCATTGAATAAGAGTGCAATGGGATGCTGTTTGGATAATAAGGTGAAATCCACTCATGATTAGTCTCCTTCACCATGGTATTAGATCAAGAAACCAACAGTCAAAGTTGGATGATCGGATACAACCTGAATTGAAGTATCCTGTCCCTACAATACATTGTTAATTAAATTAATGTTAAGGCAAAGGGAGAAATGAGGGCCAAATAGTGATCCTGAAATACAAATCATAATAGTCTATATACGACTATATACAATAGTGTAGGAATCCCAATATATTCTAATAAATGTAATTTAGTATATTCTTTCTCTACTGTATGTTAGTTAACAATAATATAATGGAGTAGAGGGATGATGATAATCATGCTACACTAACATACATAAAAATTACTAGGTCATTAGAGAAAATTAGATCTTAAAAGTGTATGTACTAACACTAACATATGTATATGTTGATATGCCAATAATACAAATAATTAGTAAATGTAGTAATAATATTGTTAACCCAACTATAACCTTTTTATGAAGTCAAATCCTAGATATGTATATCTTCATTTATATGAGATATTGTAGAGAAAGATAATATATATGGTTTAGGAGAGAGAAAATATCAGAAGGAAGTTTGAACTATAACTAAATCTACTTCCTCTCAATCATCTAAATAACTACTAAATATACTGGTATACTTATATATATTTGAAATATAGACTGCTATGTATTGAAGAATTTTGAATATAAACCTTAGATATCCTAGTAAGGGTATATTGGTAAATATATACATATTTGATCCTAGATAATAAGCAGAACTATATACAATAGAGAGTATAAGATTTTAGGAACTAATCTATAGAAAACGTGATAAAACAATTGATTATGTAACACTAGTTATTTATATAACCTAGTTGAAGATCTAGAAAAGATATCGATGAGAAAATACAAAATAGAAATTCAATATGGAATATCTAGGCCTAAACTACTCAAATGCAACAACATTTGATTCCAAGACTTATAGTAACAAATATTCCTCTACATTTGTAGATCTCTCTATTTCAATTTAATTCTTGGACCTGAATACTTGGAACTCACAATTTTTGCATACTTTGATACAAGTATGAAAACACTTCTATTTCTATTTGGAAAGTTATTTCCTTCATTGATTGCATGCATGATTAGATAGGTTGGTTGGCATAAAAATTAATTTTGAACCTTAGAATTCCTCTTTGAAAGGCCGCCATTATTTGTTCCTAGAAAATAGTAGCACAATGTTTAAACATAAAAACGGGCATGATAGTGCCCCTAGTTTAGTTGAATTATGTTTCCAAGCTTCTGCACAAAGTTAAAGGACATAGGCCCTTCAATATATTGAGAATATTAGTTGATGTGTTGTCATTCTATGTACGAGAGAATATATGGCTTTCCAAACAACTAACATTTCCACGTGCTATCTATTTGAAAATTTGAATTTTTAGTTTCAAAAAGTGGATATTGAATCTTATTGAACTTGAAAACCCATCACTACCTTTTGATACTTGCATGCATTGTTATTTCCTTTGCATTTTGTCATTCTTTTTAGATATGTTCATAATTTTACTTTCTAATTATCAATTTTGTACCTGTCACTCGAGTGAACCATATTTCCCTTCTTGGGGTCCATGTGTGGTTTTGTTCCTCTGAGAATTCATGAACAAGTGATCAAAGAAGTCCTAGAAGAGACAAGCAAGAGTTCTCCCCTATTGAAGAATAGATAGGAATCACTGCCTAATTTTATAATCCTATGTAAAGATTCCACAACTCTAATGTAAAGCATGATTGTAAGAAGATTTGTGTATATTTTTTGATACAATTTTCTAAATATTTGATCATTATTTACATGTTTTTACAACATGGTATCAGAGCTATAAACATTTGACACTCATGAATGTCTTGTGGAACTTAGGTTTGGTTAGAAACACATACATAATACTTAGAATTTTAAAAAATAGTTCACAACAAGCCCTAGTATCATTGTCCGAATTACTGCAATATACCTAGAGTACAAGTAGGTTACACTAAGAGACTAGTATGTGACGTATGTACCTTAGTTGGAAATTCATAAAACATACCTAGCTCATCTAATAGCTTTTGGACCCCCTAGGCATAGATTTATATGAAGATATTTGAGAAATTAGTGATCAAGACACATGTATGAAGATTTAGAATATGGCCCTTGGAACATTTAAATCATCGACATACGTATCCAGACACAAAGGGTACTTGAGAGTTCCTCTTATTTTAGGTACTCCAAAGTAATTGTAAAAGAAAATAGTATAAATAAATATTGTAAACTCTATAACGACAAGTTTCATATAATTGATAACTTCCATTTATAATATTAAAATATATTATAGAGTGATGTAACATAAATAATTTATTCCAAAATTTGTCAACTAATTCAGAATAATCCATCATCACGTAAGTGGAATTAGATAATGTGTCTAAGGAAGGATGTTTAGTGAAGGTTTTGGCATAATTAATCCCAATCCACTTTGGTGGTGGTGGGGTTTCCTCACTGTGCATACTGACCTAGCCAAAGCATTGTCTACTACTTGGGAAAACCCTAATTTTAAATACAGGCACTAACCTGATCTAAAAAAATGTGTGTATGTTTAATTTGTTGGTATGTATGCCCAGAGAGCCAATCATGTGATGATTGTAATGGCATAACTTGTAAATGATTTGATTATTAGTAAAGGCAAGCTACCAATTTATTCTATTTATTCAATTTTGAGACAATGAAATAACATAATAAATGTCTATAGAATGATATTACTCAATGATGTATGTCTTCAGTTTGAGGATCTGAATAATAAGATCATACAAATGTTAAGAGCATATGCATTCTTGTTATGTCCCTGATCAGTTGTTATTGTGGAAGGTAAATAGATATCAATAACACATAATATCAGAGTGTGAGTTGGTTGACGATAGAATCTCATTTGTCATGATATGGTGATATCAAACCAAGCTCATAGAGATACATGTTAGAGAATAGTGTATCAGACAAACCCATGATAAAAGTGATATATGGAAACCTTAACTAGGTAAGTCAAAATCACGTCTTATAGTGATGGTGGTGTTTTTGGTTCTTAGACCTAAAATCACTACACCCATCACATGTCATTCGGTACGTTTTGACATCATCAAACACAATCTTGAAACATGATTGTTTATAAAGGTGTTGATTGGGAGACCGTGACACAAGGGGACTGACTGTGAGTGATAGAGATGGAATTTGTCCCTCCAATGGAGTATGATATCCAATGCCACTTAAGTTAGCGAGACTAAGAAATACATGGCCATGTACATGTGAGTCAATATATGATATTGAGTTTACACATATCTCATGCAGTCTGCTATAGCAAGAAACATAGATTGAATGTTGAAGAGGATGACAGATCTATGCCTCGAGTTCAATCTGGATATCAACAAAAAAGGAACTATACAAACACTATAACACCATACACACATTGTAGGATGAAGTTGTTCTCCAACTTTCCGTTTACTTCGGTAGCAATGATGTAAGACTAGATACTGCTCATTGCTTGTGATGTCATAAGTTGTTATGGACATTCACTACCAATGTAATATGGAACCTATAGGGTCACACATATATGAACTCATCTAAAAGAGGAGTTTGATCTTGAATAATGATTGGATTATTTACTAAAGTGTTTAGATATTCAATTCACACAACAAATCAACTGAGTCGACTGCCAAATGATCAATTCAAGTGTTAAGATAGTCGTTTGGAGTGTCAGGCTGATTATATTGTGCATTGTGTGGAATTCAGGCTGACTTGGGCTACGAGATGCCCATCTCTCTTATGAAATATGACCATTTCACATGGTGTGATATGCCCATCTAGTATGCACCAAACGACTATTTTGTGGGTGCAATTTGATTGCATCAAGGATTGGTGCCGATGTCATGTTATGTATCAACAGGAATTGAATTGCCAAAACATGTACAAAATTGAAAACTGTGAAATAACCGTCTCAAAGTGCGAGACAACGTCTCACTTTCCATACGACCATCTGGGTTTTCCATATGGTCGTTTTGGTTGTTGCATACTACAAAGTTTCTAGAATTGTTGTGAAAATTTGAGATCTTCTGGTACCTTCCACTCCCACACATACTGGGAACACTGGCCCTAACCCAGCCTATAAATAGAGGGATACTGGGGGATTTCTAGATCACAACACAAACAATTGAGAATTAGTTGCTCTAACAATTGTTGTCCTCTATGGTTTTAGTAACCAAGAGAGCCCAAGCAAGTCCTACCTGACTAGGGGGGATAGCAAGGGAGAGAAACAACTGAGGATCATTATTGTGGGAGAGCAGGTTGGTGACTAGTACACCAACATGAGGGACAATTCCTTTTTGTCCATTCTAGCAGGACACAAAGAGTTCTAGTTGGTCCATGTGGACTTCTCTTGAGGTGAGATGGCCTTTGCCTGTCTGTAATGACCACATTTGTGCTTAATTAGTAAACTAGGGTTTACCTGAATGATTACATGCTTGATGAGATTGAACATCATTTAGAGTTGATTAATGATAGTAGATCAATTGTTATGTTTCAAACCTAAGAATAAACTCTAATTATGATTTTAGTTTGAAGAATTAGGGTTTGAGAAATGTAAACCCTAATCAACAAAAGTTAGGGTTTTGATAGTACATGAATATGGAATTTGATCAAGATAGCAATGTGGTAAATAATTTTTCATATTTTATAAGAATTTTGTATTTATTTTACTTTTTGATATGATATGTATAAATCAACAATGCATATTGGAGAAAAATTTCAGAATATTTGGGTGTTCTTTGAATGTGGTTCTCAGTCTAACTCTACTTCAACCGAAATGCTGACAGAGTGTTGTTTAGTAGTGTAGTGTTTTATTTTTAATTATTTATTGGCAGATTAAAACAATTTTAAATTTGTATTGGAGATATTAAATTACATTTTAGACATTATTCTAAATTTTCGTAATTTTTGGAGGATGTTTGAGCTTTAAAATAAGCGAATTATAGTAACTTTTTTATAACGGAAAAATCTGCTGAAATAAGAAAAAGTATAGTGAGGGGTTGATGTGTAAATTACCCAAGAACCTAAATTGGTCTATATGAGAAAGATATCACCCAATTATCTCTCATATTTCGTGATACATTCTAGAGAAACGAAATCCTAGAGAGGGAGGGAGAGTTAGGGTTTGAGAGAAGAAAGTGGTGGAATTGCTGATCTAGGGTTTCTCTATTCGAGATATGATGAAATCAAGTTAGTTTAGCTTCTTTGCATAGCCTTTCATGGTGAATATTATCTCACATGTCAAGATTCTATCCCTCCTCTGATTTGATTCAAAATGGTATCAAACCTTCCCATTTTCTAACTCTTTCTTCATAATCCCCCATTTGTAGGGTTTTTGGGCTGAAAGGAAGAAGAATCCGGTGATTTGCTAGGGTTTTGATACGAGTTTGAGATTTTCAGAGATGAGCTACATTTTAAAGGTGTTTTCACACGTTAGGGTGAGTGGGTACTTCTTTTAAATAGTAGATTGCATGAAAATGATTTAAATGATAAATAATCTTTACTTGTTTTGTATGCGATTACAAACCCTAAACTGCCCTTTTGACCTAGCTTTTGCAAGATGATATGAAATCGATTATTTCTCTGTTGTGATGGATTCCAGTTGATAAATCATACCAGAAATGCATACAAACTATCTAAATGATAATTCCTAAAGTAATTGTAGAGTTTATATGAAAATAGTGAAATCTAGGGTTTTTGACTCTGACTAAATTTGTTGTATAATTGAATAAAGAAGTTTGTCTAGTTGAATCTCCTTGGTTACAAAAGATTGTTTTATCTAAATGCATAGTACATATATGTCAGATAAGTTCTTGTATTTCATTTGATGATATCAATGTTTGCTTAATATATCAGTAAAGAGGGTGAAACCCTAAATGAATGGAACGTTGAAAGTTTACAAATAGATTCATGAATTCAACTGATGTGATTCTTTTTGTTATAAATTCACTTATTTAAAGTTATTCTTGATGCATGATATTTTAATGAATAGCTTGGAAACCCTAGTTAAATGCACACCAAGGTTTCATATGCATGACTAATTGAAATGAGTTATGTGATAATTCGAGTTTCTAGCTGAATATCATTTTATATGCATACACATTTTAATTTGTGATGCAAAAATCTCTAGATGAGTTAATTGACATGAAATGCATAAGTTGTTATGGTAATTTAAGAAAATAGAAAAGGAATTTCCCTAGATAGGGATGTCGTTGATGTCATGCATGAATATGAGAAATGTTGAATGTAAATGTTATATCATTAGACATGATATCTATTTGAACATATGAGAATTCTTCTATGTGCATGAAAAATGAGAAACCCTAAGAGAAGGGTAATCAATATGTTAAGCATCTAAGAAATGAGAAACCCTAAGAAAAGGGTAACCAATATGTTATGCATTCAACTAAGTATTATCAGTGAATTCAGTCCAATAACTCAAGTAGTTGGTAAAACTACAATAGTAATAGTACATGCCTTGAACACCGTAGAACCCTCCCTGGAGGTCTGTACCGAGATGGGTGAAACATGATATGGACTATCAGATATAGGAAGAATTAGCCCAGAACTGAGTATCTAACATCAAATGATTGGATATCAGTGGTACTTCAATTGAGTAGCATGGTACCCAACAATAACTAGAGATCCTGGTGGTACTATTTCAGTAGTAGGGGTATCCAATAATAACTGGAGATCCAGTGGTACCCACCAGTTGAAGTATACAACCCTTGTGGACCTACTTCTTCTGGCAGTTACTCCATTTTGTGTGTCATCCCTAGTGGAACTGCATGACATAGAGTTGTGGCTTTTTAGCCTAGAGGCACCCCTCCTGAGTACCCAGGACAAGGGGCCACGGTTTATGGATGTTGTTTAGACACCATTAGGCAAGATGTGGCAACCTCACTGCAGACCGAGGTAGTTAGTAGTAGTCTTAAGGTCTCAGGTTTACCTTAAGACTTGTATGGTAAGTCACGCAGTAGTGGCTTTTGCTTGGATGGTACAATCCAAGTGAGTTCACGGGCAAAGTAAAAAGAAAAGTTAATTGAGTTCAGATAAAGAGTACAGTAGCCAGATCAGTCAATTATGTTTAATTGGCCAACATAGTAGTAGCCAGTTTAGTAGTCAGGCCAAGTTAGAGTTAATGAAAGATTACAAAGAGAATAATGAGATTTTTTTAGATATTTGTATATTGCTACTGATGCATAATAAGATGAATGAGAGGTTAACCAAGTGTGTGCAGTTATTCAATTATTCTTTGTATGTTTATGGATTATTAGTTTTCTTTATGATCAATAAATCATGTTCATATATTGATTCACTCTTGTAGATATCTAGAGTATCCTTCCATTTTTATGTATGTGAATGATCCGTCTCTTTAAAGCTTACTATTGTTATAATTAATATCAGTTTCTCAAAGGTATATCTATAATTATATAAGTGCTTTAGACTATTTCTTTGAAGTACTCATTCACTGAGCGAGTAGGATCACCCCTCTACTCACAATTTTTTTAGGGATAACTCATAGACTGAAGATGTCATTACATCAGAGTAGATCTGCCACATGAGTTAATTATGAGATTAGTTAAGTTCATTCAGTACTTGTCACTCTAGGTCCTTGTATAGAAGTGAGAGAGTTGTAAATGATGATGTTTATCCTTGTTTCCTTAATAAGAGACTATGTATATGATTATCATGTCATATGTACAAAGAATTGTGAGAAATAGAATGAATGTTTAGATATGTATCTTTAATGTTGAGATCATATTAGAGTAATCAAGGTTTAATTCCTTTGTAAAGTTTGTTTATGTGATTGAATGCAAGAATACAAAGAGTTTGAAATAAATAAAAAGAAAAAGTTGGGAGTTAAATTTGTATTAAGTATAATCCTCAAACTTATGCCCTAATCTCATGATTAGTGGTAATCATGGGATGTGGGTGTAACAACTTGGTATCAGAGCTTACACTGAGTTTTCAGGGACCATTAGGATAGAAAGTCAGAGTTATAAGTGTGGCAGTTAGGATTTGATGTGTCTATATCTCTTGGAGGTCTGAGTATTTAGATACTCTGGCCCAGTATCTGAATACTTAGGTTGGCCAGTATTAAGCTACTCTGTCTATTCTTCTCTGGATGCCCTGGCTAGGTATGTAGAGGAAGGATGGGCTAGAGAGAAACCCTAGAAATATTAGGGTTAGAAGATCGGAAAGAAATGAATGAATTGAGCATAAGAATTGAATGTGAGGTAACTCTTATTTTATATATTTTCTTTGATTGGATATCAATGGAAATGTTCTTATGTATTTGAATTCAAATATTTAGTTCTTAGAAATATTTGTGGTCCTTTAAGATTCTTGTACACTATGAAGTTAATTCAATTATTGTTTACATTCTTCATATCAAGTAGACCAGAAGTTGTGTTTAAATGAGTCTACCCTAATTGGGTATTCTTTCTACATGTTTGAGATGAATAGGAGTGGGTTAATCCCGAGTAGCTCTTGGTTTCAGGACTCCAGGTTTGGCCTGGTCTGGCTGGTAGGATGCGTTACTGGTATCTAACGACTCCTATTAACAATATAATAAGAGTAGACTCTGGATAAATCAGACTCACATCGTAGTGAGAATGTACATACACTAAGATGTTGAAATATAAGGGAAAGATTAGAATAGTTAAGAATCATTTGGAATTGATATCTGAGATCCAACTTTGGGGCTTCAGATAAGAAACCCTAAGTTGGGAATGAAGGAAGAAGGATATAGATACAAAACATACATTAGTATGTAACATACAAAATGAAGAAGAAAGGATGGATAAAGAGAACTGAACTATATAACTAATTGTGGCACTTTATCCAATATGAAATCAAGGAAAGATAAGAGAAAACTACATGGAAAGACAAGATAGAAAGAATCAATTAGAATGAATGGATCTTATAATTGAGTAAAATGTACTTCTATACTCTATAACAAAAGGAAAATAAGAGAAAAGAGTTAAGTATGCAATAAGTACATAAAAGTAAAGTTTAGAAAAATGAAAGTGAAGAGAACTAGATAACGTGTAAATTATAAGACTGGGATAAAAAAACTAAGATGAAATAAAAAAGAAAGAAAGTGATGGAAATGATGAGTTTGATTTAGAAAGAAGGGTTACATGATATAACGAGGAGCATGGAATGTGTACTTTTATCATAAAGTTTAAAGTATTCATCCTTACTAGCTTTTGATTCAATCTCTTTATTTAGTAGCAACCTAGTTGACATCAAGTGTGTTCAATAGGTTCCTAGTGATGAAATGGAACTAGATATTAAAAGAAGAACAAAGGTGCGAATAAATAAATGAACAACTCATATAAAGGTAAATTGTATTCAGAACATAAAAGCTTGATTGAAAAGGAAGGTATGGTTGACCCCTGCATGAGACATTTGATTCGAAATGAAGGACATGTAATGTATTATGCATAAGATGAAGCTAGTAGGGAGGACGTTGAATTAGAACTTCAACTAAATAAAAGTAAAAGGATGATGAGAAAGTTTTGTGGCATGAAATATGGAGTCATACAAAGAGTGAGAAACATGATCATAAGAGATAAGTAAAATTAAATAGTGGCATAGTGAAGAGTAGCAAATAGGTAGCTGGTGATAGAAAATAAAGAATGGGCTGAAACATGAGGGAGTAATATAGATGATAAAAGAGAGAGAATGTGAGATGTGAGGAAATTTGAAATAGTCTAGTCTCCTTGATGATGATTAATATGAGAATTGTATTAAGAGAATACTCAAAGATTATAATTCTATGTCTCAAAACCAGCTTCTCTTCTGTATCCTCCTTAGTGAGTGTAACTTGGGATGAAATGATAAGGAAATAAATCATAAACGATACACAACCATCATGAGAGACACATCTACTGAATATACTAATGGCACATAATATGATGATGAAACCCTAGCAGGGTAGATCAAGAAAAAAATCTATCAAAATGGTCAATTAAGATAAAGAAAATTCAAGTGGTAAAGATAAGGAAGACTTTGGTAAACCTCAAGAGAGCTAAGGTTTGCATAACAAAATAAAGGAGTAAAATCATGTCACAATAACATCATGTTAATTTTTATAAGGATCAAACCCTAGATAGTTTAAGGTTGTAATAGTTAAAGGGATGTCAATAGTGATTTGACCTTAAGCATGAATATCTCTATAAAATAAAATCCTGAGATCATCAATATGAGAAGAAAATATCAGTTATAGTATTCATGGGTTTAAAGGTTACAAATGTGAAAGATAGATAAAAAATATGGAAATGAATATGAATGAAGGATAAGAAATAGATCTAAAAGATAAGAAATGCGATTTGAATAAAAGGAGAAGTGCAACATGAGCAAAGTGTAATCTAAACTAAATTCTTGCAGAGATAGCAAGAATGATGAATAATCTATTCTTACCTTGAATGTTTCAATGTTAGGGATGTTTATTCTAGATGATCGGAATGAGAAACATAAGTAAGAAGAAGTTGTAATGCATAAGAAGAGAAATCAGAGAAAATAAATGGCTTTTAGAAATATCTAAATTTGTTTTAAATAAGTATAGTTTGTTGAAGGCATATCAAGGGATGAAAATTTGTTTTACACATGACTTCAATTGTATATGTGCGAGCAATATACTAAATCGTAATGCGTTTTATGGTTTCAATCATTCATATATGTAGTCTGACTCAATTTTATACAATTGTTGTTACTTCTAGTCTTGCAGTTCATGAGTGCTTTTCTATTAGAGTGGCAAAATAGTGAGATTCAAAATATAAAGGTGAATTGTCTTTAATAACTCTGATGTGATGTAGAAAAATAAGTACAAATTGATGTGTATGAATTTATATAGTGGAATCAAATTACCAGTACTGAGGTAACATCTGGACAGGGTATGGCATAAAAAAAAGTTGTTTATCTATCTCTTTCCTAGTATTGATTGTGACAAAAAAATAATTCTTCAGCTATCATTGAGAAGTCTTGCTTAATATATGTTGAGATTAGAAGAGAAACAAATGATTAAATGTTGAAAATAACATTCAAATATGAAATACAAGAGTATGGTGAAAGATAAGATTTTAGAAGTTTAAAAGATACTTTGAATGTACTTTGTTTTCATATTTATGTTTTGGGGATGAAACTTTTTAAGGGGGTGAGAATTGTAATGACCACATTTGTGCTTAATTGGTAAACAAGGATTTACTTGAATGATTACATGCTTGATTAGATTAAACATCGTTTAGACTTGATTAATGATAGTAGATCAATTGTGATGTTTCAAACCTAAGAATAAACTCTAATTATGATTTTAGTTTGAATAATTAGTGTTAGAGAAATGTAAACCCTAATCGGTAAAAGTTAGGGTTTTGATAGTACATGAATATGGAATTTGATCAGGATAGCAGTGTGGTAAATGATTTTTCATATTTTCTACGAATTTTGTATATAATATGTATAATCAATAATGCATATTGTAGAAATTTTTAAAAATATTTGGGTGTTCTTTGAATGTGGTTCTCAATCTAACTATACTTCAACCGAAATGCTGACAGAGTGCTATTTAGTAGTGTAGTATTTTATTTTTATTTATTTATTGGTAGATCCTAATAATTTGAAATTTATATTGGAGATATTAAATTACATTTCAGATATTATGATAAATTTTTATAATTTTTGGAAGATATTTGACCTTTGAAATAAATGAATTACAATAACTTTTTTATAACAGAAAAATCTGCTGAAATAAGAAAATGTATAGTGAGGGGTTAATGTGTAAATTACCCAAGCACCTAAATTGCTCTATATGAGAAATCTAGAATCCAAGTAGCTCTCATATTTCATGATCCATTCCAGAGAAATGAAATCCTAGAGAGCGAGAGGGAGAGTTAGGGTTTGAGAGAAGAAAGTGGTGGAATTGCTGATCTAGGGTTTCTCTATTTGAGATATGATGAAATCAAGTAAGTTTAGCTTCTTTGCATAGCCTTTCATGATGAATCTTCTCTCACATGTCAAGATTTCATACCTACTCTAATTTGATTCGAAATGGTATCAAATCTTCCCCTTTTCTCACTCTTTCTTCATAATCCCCCATTTCTAGGGTTTTTGGGTTGAAAGGAAGAAGAATCCAGTGATTTGCTAGGGTTTTGATATGAGTTTGAGATTTTTAGAGATGAGCTACATTTTTAAGGTGTTTTCACAAATTATGGTGAGTGGGTACTTTTGTTAAACAACATATTGCATGAAAATGAGTTAAATGATCAATAATCTTTACTTGTTTTATATGCGACTACAAACCCTAAACTGCCCTATTGACCTAGCTTTTGCAAGATGATATGAAATATATTATTTCTCTATTGTTATGGATTCTATTTGATAAATAATACTAAAAATTCATAAAAATTATATAAATGAGAATTCCTAAAGTAATTGCAGAGTTTATATGAAAAAAACAAAATCTAGGGTTTTCAGCTATGACTAAATTTGTTGTATGATTGAATAAAGAAGTTTGTCTATTTGAATCTCCTTGGTTATAATAGATTGTTTTATCTGAATGCGTAGTACATATATGTTAGATAAGATCTTGTATTTCATTTGATGATATCAATATTTGCTTGATATATCAGTAAAGAGGGTGAAACCCTAAATGAATGGAAAGTTAGAAGTTTGTAAATAGATTCATGAATTCAACTAATGTGATTCTTTATTGTTATAAATTCATTTATTTAAAGTTATTATTGATGGATGATATTTTAATGAATATCTTTGAAACCCTAGTTAAATTCTTACCAGGGTTTCATATGCATGACTGATTGAAATGAGTTATGTGATAATTTGAGTTTCTAGTTGAATATCATTTTATATGCATACACATTTTGATTTGTGATGCAAAAATCTCTAGCTGAGTTAATTGACATGAAATGCATAAGTTGTTATGGTAATTTAAGAAAATAGAATAGGCATTTCCCTAGATAGGGATGTCATTGATGTCATGCATGAATACGAGAAATGTTGAATGTAAATGTTTATATCATTACACATGATATCTGTTTGAACATATGAGAATTCTTCTATGTGCATGAGAAATGAGAAAACCTGAGAGAAGGGTAATCAATATGTTAAGCACCTAAGAAATTAGAAACCCCTAAGAAAAGGGTAATTGATATGTTATGCATTCAACTAAGTATTATCAGGGAATTCGGTCCAATAGCTCAAGTAGTTAGTAAAACTACAACAGTAATAGTAGATGCCCCAAACACTGTAGAATCCTACCTGGAGGTCTATATCGGGATGGGTGAAATAGGCTATGTACTATCAGATATAGGAAGAAGTATCTCAGAACTGATTATCTAACATCAACTGATTGGATATCAGTGGTACTTCACTTGAGTATAATAGTACCCAACAATAACCAGAGATCCCGGTGGTACTATTTCATTAGTAGGGGTATCCAATAATAATTGGAGATCCAGTGGTACCCACTAGTTGAAGTATACAACCCTTGTGGACCTAATTCTTCTGGAAGTTACTCCGTTTTGTGTGTCAACCTAGTGGAACCGCATTACGTAGAGTTGAGGCTTTTTAGCCTAGAGGCACCCCTCCTGAGTACCCATGACAAGGGGCCACAATTTAGAGACATTGTTTAGCCGCCGTTAGGCTAGACGTGGCAACCTCGCTGCAGACTGAGGTAGTTAGTAGTAGTCTTAAGGTCCTGGGTTTACCTTAAAGACTTGTATGGTAAGTCACGCAGTTGTGGATTTTGCTTGGATGGTACAATCCAAGTGAGTTTAGGGGCAAAGTAAAAAGAAAAGTTAATTGAGTTCAATTGAGTTCAGATAAAGAGTACATTAGCCAGATCATTCAGTTATGTTTAATTGGCCAACATAGTAGTAGTCAATTCAGTAGTCTGGTCAAGTCAGAGTTAATGGAAGATTACAAAAAGAATAATGAGAATTTATTTTAGATATTTGTATATTACTACTGATGCATAATAAGATGAATGAGATGTTAACCAAGTGTGTGCAGTTATTCAATTATTCTTTGTATGTTTATGGATTATTAGTTTTCTTTATGACTAATAAAGAATGCTCATATATTTATTCAATCTTGTAGATATCTAGAGTATCCTTCCATTTTTGTGTATGTGAATGATCAGTCTCTTTAAAGCTTACTATTGTTATAATTGATATTGGTTGCTCAAAGGTATATCTGTAATTATATAAGTGCTTTAGACTGTTTCTTTGAAGTACTCATTCACTGAGCGAGTAGGCTCACCCCTCTACTCACAATTTTTTAGGGATAACTCGTAGACTAAAGATGCCATTACATCAGAGTAGATCTTCCACAGGAGTTAATTATGAAATTAGTTAAGTTCATTCAGTCCTATCACTCTAGGTCCTTGAACAGAAGTGATACAGTTGTAAATTATGATGTTTATCCTTGTTTCCTTAATAAGAGAGTATGTATATGATTATCATGTCATATGTACATAGAATTGTGAGAAACAAAATGAATGTTGAGATATGTATCTTTAATGTTGAGATCATATTAGAGTAATCAAGGTTTAATTCCTTTGTAAAGTTTGTTTATGTGATAGAATGTGAGAAAACAAAGAGTTTGAAATAAAGGAAAAGAAAAAGTTGGGAGTTAACTTTGTATTAAGTATAATCCTCAAACTTATGCCCTAATCTCATGATTAGTGGTAATCGTGGGAGGGTGTAACACCGTCTCTAAGGAGGATGACGTCACCTAGCAGTCTCTGATGAGAGGAGTTTCTACATACGATAATGTTTGAGTCTGTTGTCTATGGAGGAGCAGTTAGACGAGTCTCAATACAATCAGGAGCTGCACAAACACTGTCCAAGACAGAGTGCACATCTATATCGATGAGGATTATCACTAGACTTTCTCTAGAACCAGGTATATCTTCGTTAAACCCTCCTTCCCATTGCATAGTTATTGACGCGATCTGCTAGTTCATGAGAAATATGTCAGTAATTTTTTTATTTCCGCTTCCCATCTGATGTCGTATTTCCCTACAATGGTATTAGAACCATGTCAATTAATTATGTTTTAGGATAATCGATTTGATCAAACTTTTTACTTTATCGAGTTTATTTATTGCATGCAATGCAAATATTTAAACTGGTTGATTTGGGCATCCGACTAATCACCACATAAGAACCCAAACATACACCCACACACACACACACACACCCACCCACACACACACACACATATATATATATATATATATATATATATATATATATATATATATATATATATATATATATATATATATATATATATATATATATATATGTGTGTGTGTGTGTGTGTGTGTGTGTGTGTGTGTGTAATTTGCACACATCACCCTAAAAGTGAGTTTTGACGGTAGATGTGTAGCATGGTTATGACCAATAAAACCTATTATCTGTACATGGTTGTGTAGTTGGTTAATCCTGTTTATCTCGGTCTGCAAACTGAGCGTCTCTCTAATCTTCCCAATGTAAAAGTATCATTCTCTTCTACCTTTGCTCCCCTAAAATGTAACTCGAGGTTTCTCAATAATTATGTAAAAATAGGATAGTTTACTTTCTTATTTTGACGAAGAAGAAAGACGCCAATTGACCACACAGAGGATTCGATCTGGCTGACTGGAAGATCCGAGATGACCATCTGATGGGGCCAAGATGACCATCTAGAGGGGTTGAGATGACCGGCTGGTGAGCCGACAAGGAGCCCCAAGGACCAGACAAAATGACCGTTTGGAGGAGCCAAATGATTGACTACAAGATGAACAACCAGTCATTTGGAGACGTCAGATTACCGACTCGAGGAAACAAATTGACCGGCCAAGAGGCGAGCCAACCGGTTCAAAGGTTGAACCAGTCAACCCAGATTGGCAAGCACGAGTCTTCATCAACAACATGTTTCTGCATATAATGTAGACCTAGATTGTGGTAATTCCTTGTGGCTCCATGGAATTATATTAGGATGGCCATAACCATTGCTTTTTATTTATTACATGTTTTTGTTGTGGGTTGTAGCATGTATAAAATACGTACAATATATATGTGGCGATTGGTTAATGTATATGTATTATACAAATCCCTCGATAAAATATTAAGTCTAAGATGCTTTCCATTAGCATCACACATGAAAAGCTTGATCAACCAAGCGTGGGAATCCCTAGGGTGGTATGCCGTTTATCTTGTGGAAGTGCGATGGTAATAATGTGGGCCTTCCAAGCAGGGTGCATTCTTATTGCATTGGCTATTGAGTCAGGCTTAACTAGTGATTCTTAGACAGTCTAAGCCCATAATTATACATATGATTATGGCAAGGAGTTGAGCATATCATCTATCCAAGAGTTTCATAAGATGCAATTGGCAAATGTTGCCTGCCTTAATAAATGGTCACGAGCGCCATCATTGGTTGGGTATTGACTGAATTGTTTTGGATCTTGGCCCACTAGAAGATTGTACGATACAATCTTCTGAATTAATATTAAGGGCTATCAATTGGAATAAAATCGTGGGAGCGATAGTTAATTAAATACCTAATTAATACCAAATTTTCAAATCAAATCAAATCAAAAAATGATTTTTGACAAAAGCAAATTTTATCTTGTAGAATCAAATGGGAAAACACTCAATCATCACAATCATAAGAATTAAATGAGATTTATTTCCATAACTAGTTCAACACCTTGAGAAATGTTCTGCATGTTCCTAAAACACTAGTGCCAATATCCACTCCAAATCCTCCTAAGACTGACATGGATGCTACTTTGAAGCATGCCGATGATGTTGTGAACATCAAGAGCCTTATGCTGGGCTGTATGAAATATGAGTTGCATAACTAACATGATAATTATGAAAGGTATAATGTCTCTAAGGTGATATTTGAGTGCAAACTGAAAAAGGGAGATCCATTAGAGCCTCATGTGATCAATATGATTGGGCATATGAAGCATCTTGAAAGATTGGGATTTCCTTTAATCCAAGAGTTGGCCACAAATATGATTTCACAATTGTTGCCTAAATCATATAGCCAATTTATCTAGTGTTATCACTTGCGTAACATGGCTAGACCACTGTCAGGGTTTCTTAACATTTTGATAAGTATAGAAGCACAAATGAAGATGAACAAATCCGTGATGATGATTAGTAGAGTTGAGTCCAAGGACAAAGGCAAAGCCAAGAAGCATTTTGTGACTAAGCTAAAGTCCAAGTCTTCTGCATTCAAAATAAGGATAAGGATAAGGGAACCTAGGAAGATGAACCCAGGGATTGAGATATCTACTTCTGGTATATACATTATTTAGGTTAACTTTACTACTTCCTTGTCATGGTTACTAGATATCAGACGTGGATCACACATTTTCTCAAATGTGAATGATTTGAAAAAAAAGTAGAACTTTAGAGAAAGATGATGTAGAATTACGAGTTGCAAATGGCGCAAGAGTTGCGGCCAGTGCAATTGGAACCTATGAGTTATCTCTACCAAGTGGGCTAGTAATAGAGTTAGAGAACTGCTATTACATACCTACTGTTAGTAGGAACACCATATATGTATCTTGTTTGGACAAGAACAGATTCAAATTTCTTATAAAGATTGGAAGATGTTCTATTAGTAAAGATGGGATCTTTTATGGTAGTGTCCCAATGTATTGTGTTCTATACTTGATAGATCTAGAGACAAGTATATATAACGTAAATAACAAAGGACAAAAAATCAATGGCTCAAACCAAACATACCTTTGGCATTTTCGTCTAGGGCACATAAATGAGAAATGCATATCCAAACTCCATAAAGATGGTTATCTGGACTCTTTTGATTTTGAATCAATAGAGACACATGGATCTTGTTTGTTGAGAAAGATGACCTAGAATCCCTTCACTGGACAAAGTGAGAGGGCTAGTGATCTAGTAGGACTCTTACATACTGATTTATGTGGCATTTTTAGAAAAAAATGCTAGAGGTGGGGATCAATATTTCATTACCTTCACTGGTGACTTCAGTAGGTATGGATATGTTTACCCAATGAAACATAAGTAAGAAAATATTGAAAAGTTTAGAGAGTTTATGAATGAAGTAAAAAACCATCTTGGCAAAAGTATTAAGGAACTTTGATCCGATCAAGGTGGAGAATACTTAAGCCAAGATTTTGAGAACCTTATGAAAGCCCATAGTATAGTATCACAATGAACTCCACTTGGAACACCATAGTATAATGGTGTATCAGAAAGATGGAATCACACATGGCTAGTTATGGTGTGATCTATGATGAGTTTTGCAGATCTTCCAACTTCCTTTTGGGGGTTTGCTGTTGAAACCACAACATATACGCTAAATTGAGTACCATCTAAATCAATTCAAAAGACACCATATGAGATATGGCATGGGAAGCATCCCAGTGTGTCTTTTATGAAGATTTGGGGATGCGAAGCTTATGTTAGAAAAATGTTTTCTAAAAAGCTTGGCCATAAGTATGATAAATGTTAGTTTGTTGGATATCCTAAGGAGACCAAAGGTGTTACACCCCGATCTCACAATTTCCTCAAATCATGAGATTAGGGCATAAGATAGGATTTATATTTAATACAAGAACACCCTTAACTTTTTCTTTTCTTTTAAACTCTTGTTTCTTCGCATTGAACCACATATCATCTTAACAAAGGAATCTGAACATTTATTTTACTAATCAGACTTCAATAGTAAAGATACATGTATAAGCATTCACGATGTCTTTCACACATTATGCACATGAAACTTGCTAATTAGCATACATATCAAGAGGAACGATATTACACATTGTAATTACAACTCTCTCTCTAAACTCTTACTGAGGACCTAGAGTGACAAGGACTGACTGACTCAACTAATCTCATACTTGACTCCTGTGGCAGGTCTACAGTGATGCTCTGACCATCTTCAAGTCTACGCGGTTAACCCTAAAAATGTTTGAGTAGAGGGGTGAGCCTACTCGCTCAGTGAATGAGTACTTCATGGAAACAGACTAATGCACTAATGTGATTACAGATATAATTTAATTAAACGATATGAAATTTAACAACAATAAATACTACACTGAGCAGTTCTAAAACAATATAATTGAAAGAACCAAGAATGTAAATATTCCATCCAAAGAATAACTACTAGAAGACTATGCTCTAGTCTTCCATAACTCTTTCATTTATAAAGAACTCTGTGAACCTATATGATCATATTTTAGATTATGCCCTGATCTTATGCAGTGTACTCTGCATAAGAGACTCGCAGTGCACTACGACCACACCGTACAAGACTTAGCGACACACCCGGGAAATGCTAAGTCTGACGCCAGCCCTGCTCTGCCACAGGACCCCAGGCTCATCGGCCTCACTGCACTACATCGAGTGCTCTAGACTCCTCCTCTAACCTGAGTACACAAGCGGAGAGTCTCACGGGGTTACCTCCATGACATCGCACAGATAATGTTGCAATAACCCCCAATTTCCTCCAGTGCCACCGTGACATCACACGCGTTGTTGTTGGACACTGCTCTCTCTGTCCTCGTGTCTCCATGACATCGCACGGATAATGTTGCAACACGAGTTTCACCCCTAAGAAGCTGATCCATCGAAGGGGTTCTACGGTGTTCAGGGCACCTAAGTCTAACATTAACATTATAGGTACATTTTAAACAGAAAATCATGACTCATTTAACATTTCTTACAAGGCTCACACGGCCTGCCATATCATATCATAAGCAACATCATAACTCATGTATTCAACATATATCATATCTCAATAACATCCCTTTCTAGGGCATGTCATAACTCATCACCTGCAATTTACGAGATATTTATTGAAAATAAGGAGCCCTGCAGTATATAGATATCATCTCAGAGAGAACAAGCATATAAAGTTAAATGCACTAGAAACATATAATTCAACAATTAAGCATCACCACATCTCATATCGAAACCTTTCATATCACCTTAACATGATTCATTGAACACCCTATCCTTAGGGTTTAATTTTCCTTATTCATTCATCACATGCCATCACCCTACTCTTAGGGTTTCATTTGCCTCATCACTTGTCACATGGCTCTCATAAGGATTTCATAGGATATAAGCATTTACTAAATAAAGATTGTTTCCAACAAATCATATACAATCAATATAGATGTGAAACCATGGAAATTTTACTAAATTTAGGTTTTCCATACCATTTACTGAGATATCAGGTATCAAGAATAGAATTCAATTAAGATAACCCATTAGGTACATCCTAACCACTTATAGGATTACTAGTCCCTTTTCACTAAGGTTGAAACTCTAGCGATATCTCAATTAGGTCAAACCCTAATTACATCATTTGATATAAATCTAAAAGCATCCTCACTAGGAAGTGTTGTATACGTATCTGATATGAATCTACCATCAAAAAGTCGTTCAAACAGAGAAAGAATCTGTATCATATCAATTTACAATAACTTAAATCAAACGGACATTTCAGGATTTAGAATTCACATGCTAAGCATTTAGGGATTTGGATGTTATAATCAAATTCGTACATTAGAATGTTTGAAGGAAGAACCCACTCACCCTAAGGTGTGAAAACACCTCACAACTGCAGCTCAACTCAGGGAATCTCGAATTATATCAAATCCCTAGTAATTCTCCCAATTCTTCTTCCATTCAACTCAGAAACCTTGAAAATGAGGGATTATGAAGAAAGGGTGAGAAAAGAGGGAATTTCGACATCATCTTGGATCAAATCAGAGCATGGACGAAATATTGACATGAGAGAGAAGATCCACCATAAAAGTCTATGCAAAGAATCCAAACTTACTTGATTTCACCCTTCCTGGAATCGCAAAACCCTAATTCAGCAATTCCCCCACTTTCTTCTCTCAAACCCTAACTCTCCCTCTCTCTCTAGGAGCTCGTTTCTCTGGAATGAATGACGAAGAATGAGAGATGTGTGTGTGTGTGGTCGATCATATAAGTCAATTGAGCTGCTTGGGTCAATTGCATATTGACCCAACACTCAACTTTAATTATATTGGCTGAATATTCAGTTATACAAAAGTTACTGTAATTCGTTTATTTCAGAGATCAAACATTCTCCAACAATTATGGGAATTTAGAAAGTTATTTATAATTGATCTATAAATCTTCAGTTAAAATTTGAGATCATTTGGAGTTACCAATAAATAATTAAAAATAGAACAGTGCACTGCTATATTGCAGTCTGCAATATATTCGGCCGAATTTGTCCTGCACAGAACTCGACCGACACCCTTACTGTAAAGATTAAAAGTCATCCAAAAATTATGCAAATTTAACATAGTGTCTAAAACTGTGTTTTTCAAGCACATTTAAAATTTGAGATCAATTGGATATACCAATAAAAAGATAAAATTCAATTACCACACTGCTGTATAAATCTGGAAATATGATCGGTCGAGTTTGAAACTCGGCCGATAAACAGGTCAGAGAATTCTTCCAAAATTCTGATATTTTCCAATGTTGTTCACATTTTATATATCCAAATCATATCCAAATTTGAAGTAAATCAGAGTTACACATAAAATACTAAAAATCATTTAGTGAGACATTCTACTTATCAAATTCTGTATTCATGCATCATCAAAATCCTATTCTTGGGCCGATTAGGGTTTATGTTTCTCAAACCCTAATTCTCAAGACAAAAGAACATTTAGACTTCTTATCATAGTTAAAATATCCTAATTGTGTTATCGTCATTAATTAGATTTCAAGAATGATTATTCCAATTAATCTTTGCAATTGTCTAGGTAAACCCTAGTTTACCAATTAAGCTCAGATGGGGTCGTAACAACTCTCCCCCCCTTAGAATGTTTCGTCCTCGAAACATAAACCTACAAGAAAGATACATTCAAGGTTATTCTAGGCTTCTAAAGCCTTCCATGTCATTATACTCTTGTATTTCATACCCGAATGTAGTTTTCAACATTAGATCTTTTAATTCTTTACTAAATCACAACATATTTCAAATAGTTTTCAATGATATCAAGCAAATTCTTTATGCCGCAGTCAAACATAGAATGCAAAGATAAACCATCACGCTTTCGCTGCGCAACTCTGATACTCTGATACAACTATCTCAACTTATGCTGCTCAGAGAGTTCTATTGTTCTGTATCACCTTTAAGTGACAAAAGCAAGTTCACCATGCTGTTTTAAACTTTAATAACATGCTGCTCAGATAGCAAAACAGTCTTGAATTAAAAGACTAGATTCAACAATCAATTGCACAATACTACTCTTGGCATCCCCATTGGGTCATGGATGCATGAGGTGAAGCATTACCACCTCATTCCATACTATCCTGTTTCAATCCTGGGACCTGTGGGTTATGGGCCCACATACAATTCAAAGTGTAACCATCACATTATATTATTTTAGGGTTTCAACAACAGTAATAAGGTAATCCACAATTGTATCAGTCATTCAAGCATTAATCATACTCAATTACCATCACTCAGTTATATTAGAGCTAGGTATAACAAGCTACACCTCATTAGGGTTACTTGTCCAAACAATCTGATTATCATCCCTTTCTATTAATATGAGTGGATAAGTATGACTACCTTGTTCAGGGTATCTCTCCATGTGTTCTGACATCATCCAAACCGTATCACCATATCACAAATACACAATAGTAAGATGCATATCAGGTATGAATTACTTCAACTATCATACGCCTTTAATTTAACATATAGCTTGCACAAATATACTGAAATCATATGTAGAACCAACTTTCATACCTTAATATGCCTTCAACAAATCATACATGTAAAAACAAATTCACATATTACACAAAGCTAGTGTTTTCCCATATCTCTCTGCTCATTCATTACTTCTTTACTTTTTGCTACCTATCATTTTCATATGATTATATACAATAAACATCATTAACATTGAAGCATTTAAGATAGAAATAGATTATTCATCATTCTTGCTATCACACAAGAATTTATTTCTTATCGCACTTCATCATATTGTATGTCACTATTACATTCACTAGATGACCCTACCAAGGTAGTTATGCATCATATATGATTCATTTTTTTATCATTTCATTCCCATCTTGCTATTGTTAAGGAATATATGAAAGAGAAGATGATTTTAAGACTTGGAATTCTTGTATTCAAGCATTCCCTTAATACATTCTCGTATGTAGTTTTACTTAGTTATCAACAGAGATATTTGATTAATTAGCACTTGCTTGAATCTCACAACCTCTTTATTTTATAACTTCTCCATCATATTTCAAACCCTTTCTTACATTTCATAGTCCTCTTTCCCTATACTATTCTTTAACTCGTCATCTTTAATTCTAAATTTTTCTCTTATGACCATGTTGCTTATTCATATGTATGGTCATGTATACCATGTTGCACATATTTCCTCCTTTATCTTTATACTATTGTGAAGTTAACATTCTAAATTAATAGTCCTTCTATTAGTTTTTCCTCATGTTGAATACATTACATATTCTTCATTTTTAAATCAAGTGGATCATGCATGGGTCAAACATAGTTTCTCTTTCAATCAAGTTTTTCTCTTCTGAATACAGTCCACCTTTGTATGACTTATTCATTTGTTAAACTACACCTATGTTCTTTGCTTAGAAACTAGTTTGTTGTTCTAGTCTTATGAATTACATGTTCATACGATTCTCTTTACTTTTATGGACCTATTGAATGCTCAACCCTATTCTCTACTTAGCCTTTGCTTTAGAGTTCATAAAAGCATTATACTCTATTATATGATTCATTCTTCATGATTGATTCTTGCTATCTTGAACCATACATACATTTCACATATCTTTTCTATATTTCATATGTATAGTTCATGTAATATTAATCAATAAACTGATTATGAACTTCTTATCATGTTCTATTATTCCCAATTAAGGGTTTCACATTTGAGACCCCAAAGTTGAACCTCAGATATCAGTTTCGACTAATTCTTAGTTATTCTGATCTTGCCCATCTGTTTCAAGATCTTACTGTATATACATTCTTACTCTGATGTAGGTCTAATTATTCCAATTCTATTCTTATTATACTATTGATAGGATTCATTAAATCCTAGTAACGCATCCTGCCAACCGGACCAGGCCAAACATGAAATCCTGAAGCCAAGAACTACAAAGGATTACATTCTTCCTGAACTGCCACTCACAGCTCAGAAACTCGGCCGATTGGTCAGAAACTCGGCCGATTGCTTCACAACTCGGCCGATCCGCTTGAAACTCGGCCGATCCGCTTGAAACTCGGCCGATCAACTTGCCGTTTGATTTCTTGAAAAAGGAAACTCGGCCGAATTACATACAACTCGACCGAATCGCGTACAGACTGAAAACCTAAACATACCTGCTGATGTCAATTTCACTCGAATCAGCGGGCAAAACTATAGAAACAAAAGCTCATTCAAAGGTCAATTCTAGTCTACTTGTTACAAGAATGAAATCAATAAAAGCTACAGCTGCATAGTGTACAACATATATTAAAGACTCATATTTCAAAGTATTGACTATTTCAATTCAAACATGTAAGAGCATTTCTATACATTTCCAACAAAAACAACATTATGAAATGTAAGTTCTGTCTCCTTTTACCTTTATGCTCTTTAATTCTTGTTTCTTTTCTCGTTTTCTAACCCTAACATTTCTAGGGTTCATCTCTAGACCATTCTTCCACTGTATACCTGGCCAGGGTATACGTGAGAGAATAGACAGAGTAGCTTGTACTGGTTGATCCAAGTACTCAGATATCGAGCCAGGATATCCAAATACTCAAATCCCCAAAGCTAACATCAAACATCTCCTATCTGCCACACATAGGACTCTAACTTACTAACTTAATGGTCCTTGACAACTCACCTAAGCTCTGATACCAAGCTGTTACACCCCGATCTCACAATTTCCTCAAATCATGAGATTAGGGCATAAGATAGGATTTATATTTAACACAAGAACACCCTTAACTTTTTCTTTTCTTTTAAACTCTTGTTTCTTCGCATTGAACCACATATCATCTTAACAAAGGAATCTGAACATTTATTTTACTAATCAGACTTCAATAGTAAAGATACATGTATAAGCATTCACGATGTCTTTCACACATTATGCACATGAAACTTGCTAATTAGCATACATATCAAGAGGAACGATATTACACATTGTAATTACAACTCTCTCTCTAAACTCTTATTGAGGACCTAGAGTGACAAGGACCGACTGACTCAACTTATCTCGTACTTGACTATTGTGGCAGGTCTACACTGATGCTCTGACCATCTTCAAGTCCACGCGGTTAACCCTAAAAATGTTTGAGTAGAGGGGTGAGCCTACTCGCTCAGTGAATGAGTACTTCATGGAAACAGACTAATGCACTAATGTGATTAGAAATATAATTTAATTAAATGATATGAAATTTAACAACAATAAATACTACACTGAGCAGTTCTAAAACAATATAATTGAAAGAACCAAGAATGTAAATATTCCATCCAAAGAATAACTACTAGAAGACTATGCTCTAGTCTTCCATAACTCTTTCATTTATAAAGAACTCTGTGAACCTATATGATCATATTTTAGATTATGCCCTGATCTTATGCAGTGTACTCTGCATAAGAGACTCGCAGTGCACTACGACCACACCGTACAAGACTTAGCGACACACCCGGGAAATGCTAAGTCTAACGCCAGCCCTGCTCTGCCACAGGACCCCAGGCTCATCGGCCTCACTGCACTACATCGAGTGCTCTAGACTCCTCCTCTAACCTGAGTACACAAGCAGAGAGTCTCACGGGGTTACCTCCATGACATCGCACAGATAATGTTGCAATAACCCCCAATTTCCTCCAGTGCCACCGTGGCATCGCACGCGTTGTTGTTGGACACTGCTCTCTCTGTCCTCGTGTCTCCATGACATCGCACGGATAATGTTGCAACACGAGTTTCACCCCTAAGAAGCAGATCCGTCGAAGGGGTTCTACGGTGTTCAGAGCACCTAAGTCTAACATTAACATTATAGGTACATTTTAAACAGAAAATCATGACTCATTTAACATTTCTTACAAGGCTCACACGGCCTGCCATATCATATCATAAGCAACATCATAACTCATGTATTCAACATATATCATATCTCAATAACATCCCTTTCTAGGGCATGTAATAACTCATCACCTGCAATTTACGAGATATGTATTGAAAATAAGGAGCCCTGCAGTATATAGATATCATCTCAGAGAGAACAAGCATATAAAGTTAAATGCACTAGAAACATATAATTCAACAATTAAGCATCACCACATCTCATATCGAAACCTTTCATATCACCTTAACATGATTCATTGAACACCCTATCCTTAGGGTTTAATTTTCCTTATTCATTCATCACATGCCATCACCCTACTCTTAGGGTTTCATTTGCCTCATCACTTGTCACATGGCTCTCATAAGGATTTCATAGGATATAAGCATTTACTAAATAAAGATTGTTTCCAACAAATCATATACAATCAATATAGATGTGAAACCATGGAAATTTAACTAAATTTAGGTTTTCCATACCATTTACTGAGATATCAGGTATCAAGAATAGAATTCAATTAAGATAACCCATGAGGTACATCCTAACCACTTATAGGATTACTAGTCCCTTTTCACTAAGGTTGAAACTCTAGCGATATCTCAATTAGGTCAAACCCTAATTACATTATTTGATATAAATCTAAAAGAATCCTCACTAGGAAGTGTTGTATACGTATCTGATATGAATCTACCATCAAAAAGTCGTTCAAACAGAGAAGGAATCTATATCATATCAATTTACAATAACTTAAATCAAACGGACATTTCAGGATTTAGAATTCACATGCTAAGCATTTAGGGATTTGGATGTTATAATCAAATTCGTGCATTAGAATGTTTGAAGGAAGACCCACTCACCCTAAGGTGTGAAAACACCTCACAACTGCAGCTCAACTCAGGGAATCTCGAATTCCTATCAAATCCCTAGCAATTCTCCCAATTCTTCTTCCATTCAACTCGGAAACCTTGAAAATGAGGGATTATGAAGAAAGGGTGAGAAAAGAGGGAATTTCGACATCATCTTGGATCAAATCAGAGCATAGACGAAATATTGACATGAGAGAGAAGATCCACCATAAAAGTCTATGTAAAGAATCCAAACTTACTTGATTTCACCCTTCCTGGAATCGCAAAACCCTAATTCAGCAATTCCCCCACTTTCTTCTCTCGAACCCTAACTCTCCCTCTCTCTCTAGGATCTCGTTTGTCTGGAATGAATGACGAAGAATGAGATCTCTGTGTGTTTGTGGTCGATCATATAAGTCAATTGAGCTGCTTGGGTCAATTGCATATTGACCCAACACTCAACTTTAATTATATTGGCTGAATATTCAGTTATACAAAAGTTACTGTAATTCGTTTATTTCAGAGATCAAACATTCTCCAACAATTATGGGAATTTATAAAGTTATTTATAATTGATCTATAAAGCTTCATTTAAAATTTGAGATCATTTGGAGTTACCAATAAATAATTAAAAATAGAACAATGCACTGCTATATTGCAGTCTGCAATATATTCGGCCGAGTTTGTCCTGCACAGAACTCGACCGACACCCTTACTGTAAAGATCAAAAGTCATCCAAAAATTATTCCAATTTAACATAGTGTCTAAAACTGTGTTTTTCAAGCACAGTTAAAATTTGAGATCAATTGGATATACCAATAAAAGATAAAATTCAATTACCACACTGCTGTATAAATCTGGAAATATGATCGGTCGAGTTTGAAACTCAGCCGATAAACAGGTCAGAGCATTCTTCCAAAATTATGATATTTTCCAATGTTGTTCACATTTTATATATCCAAATCATATCCAAATTTGAAGTAAATCAGAGTTACAAATAAAATACTAAAAATCATATAGTGAGACATTCTACTTATCAAATTCTGTATTCATGCATCATCAAAATCCTATTCTTGGGCTGATTAGGGTTTATGTTTCTCAAACCCTAATTCTCAAGACAAAAGAACATTTAGACTTCTTATCATAGTTAAAACATCCTAATTGTGTTATCGTCATTAATTAGATTTCAAGAATGATTATTCCAATTAATCTTTGCAATTGTCTAGGTAAACCCTAGTTTACCAATTAAGCTCAGATGGGGTCGTAACAAAAGGAAATTATTTTCACTTCAAATCTGACAACAAAGTGTTTGTTGCCAAAGAGGCTGTATTCCTAGAAAAGGAATTTATTTCCAAAGAAATTATTGGGAGGAAAGTGGAACTCAAAGAGGTTAAAGACCAAAAACATATCATTGAACCAATAGATGTACAATAGGAACAAAGAGAATCACAAAATGTTGTCGAATCTCAAATTCCTCAAGTACCACAAGAACCTCACAGATCTAGTAGGACACACCTTGAACCTGAGAAATTTGGATATCTTGTGACTCAGGAAGGCGGTGAGTTGGTCATAGATGATGAGCTAACAACCTATCTAGAAGCTGTTGAGGGACAAAAATATGAGAAATGGCTTGAGGCCATGAGATCCGAGATGTATTCCATGTATGTCAACATGGTATGGACCTTGGTGGAACCACCTGAAGGGGTAAAACCCATTGGGCGCAAGTGGGTCTTCAAGAAGAAGACAAACATGGATGATAAAGTACAAACCTATAAGGGCATATTGGTTGCAAGGGGTTTTAGACAAGTTCATGGTGTTGACTATGATGAAACCTTAACTCCAGTAGCCATGGTTAAGTCCATCAGGATCATGCTTTCTATTGTAGCTTATCATGACTATGAGATTTGGCAGGTGGATGTTAAAACCTCATTCCTTAATGTGAATCGTATTGAGGATGTCTATATGACACAACCTGAGGGTTTTATCAATCCAAAGGATGTAAATAAAGTCTGTATGCTACAAAGGTCAATTTATGGATTAAAGCAAGCATCTTGGAGCTGGAATCTTCATTTTGATGAAACAATCAAAGAGTTTGGCTTTGTTAAAAATGAAGATGAACCTTGTGTGAACAAGAAGGTTAGTGGGAGCATGGTAGTATACCTCATATTGTATGTGTATGACATACTATTGATGGGGAATGACATTCCTACTTAATAAAAGTAAATACATGGCTTGGAAATACATTCTCAAGGAAAGACTTGGGAGAAGATCCGACATCTTGGGGATAAATATCTATAATGATAGATCAAGAAGGCTTTATGGACTAAGTCAGAGCACATACATTGACAAAGTATTGAAGCAGTTCAACATGGAGAACTCAAAGCGAGGAAACCTACCCTTGCTACATGGAGTTACCATCTCTGAAGTTCAATGTCTCTGTTCTTGTGAAGAAATGGAGCGCATGAGTGTGATTCCATATGCATTGACAATTGGATACATCATGTATGCGATGTTGTGCACCCTTCCATATGTATCGTATGCCCTGAGCATGATGAGCAGATAACAGTCAGATCTAGGTGATGCTCACTGGATAGTTGTGAAGAACAACCTCAAGTACTTGAGAAGGACTAAGGATCAGTTCTTGGTCTAAGGCATAGAGAAAGAGTTAGTGGTAAAAGGTTACACCGATTCAAGATTCTAGACTGACAAAGATGATTACAAATTGCAACCAAGATTAGTGTTTTTCCTGAACAATGGAGTTCTAAGCTAGAAAAGTTCCAAACAAGAGACAATTGCTAATTCTACAACAGAGGCCAAGTATATTGCTACATCGAATGTAGCAAAGGAGGCTGTATGGATCAAGAAGTTCATTTCTGAACTTGGGGTCATTCCAAGCATCAATGACACACTTGAGCTATATTGTGACAGCAATGGAGCTAATGCACAAGCTAAGGAACCTAGACCGCATCAGTTCTCAAAGCATATACAAAGGCGATATCATCTCCTACAGGAGATCATACATCAAGGATATATAGAAATTTGCAGAGTGCCAACTAAGAGCAACATTGTTCATCCCTCGACTAAAGAACTTTCATAGTAGAAGCATGATGGTCATGTTAGGTCACTAAAAATAAGATTCATGGATGATTGGCTGTAAGTGCAAGTGTGAGTCTGTTGGTATGTATGCCTAGATAGCCAATCATGTGATGATTGTAATGGCATAAATTGTAAATGATTTGATTATTAATAAAGGAAAGCTTCCAATTTATTCTATTTATTCAGTTTTGAGATAATGAAATAACATAATAAATTTCTAGATAATGATATTAATCAATGACGTATGTCTTCAGGTTGAGGACCTAAAGAATGAGATCATATATATGCTAAGAGTATATGCATTCTTGTTATGTCCCTGATCAGTTATTATTGTGGAAGGTAAATAGACAATAATAACACATAATATTAGAGTGTGGGTTGGTTGATGATAAAATCTCATTGGTCTAGATATGGCAATATCAAACCAAGCACACTGATACATGTTAGAGAACAATGTATTAGAGAGACCCACCATAAGAGTGATACATGGAAACCTTAATTAGGTAAGTAAGAATCATATCTTATAGTGATGGTGGTGTTTGTAGTTCTTAGAACAGAAATCACTACACTCATCAAATGTTGTTCAATATGCTTTGACATCATAAAACAAAATCCTGAAACATGGCTTGTTATTAAAGTGATAATTGGGTGATTGTGACACATGGGGACTGACTATGAGTGAAAGAGATGGGATTTGTCCCTCCTATGGAGTATGATATCTAAGGACACTTGAGTTAGAAAGACTGAGAAATACATGACCATGTACATGTGAGTCAATATACGATATTGAGCTTACACATATATCATGCAGTCTGCTATAGCAAGGAACATAGATTGAATGTTGAAGAGGATGACAGATCCATGCCGCAAGTTCAATCTAGATATCAATGACAAAGGAACTATATGAACACTGTAACACCATAAACAGATTGTTGGTTGAAGTTGTTGTCCAACTTTCCATTTATTGGGTAGCAATGATGTGTGACTAGACACCGCTCATTGCTTGTCATGTCATAAGTTGTTATGGACATTCACTACCAATATAGGGTCACACACAAAGGAAATCATCTAGAAGAGGAGTTTGATCTTTAATGATGATTGTATTGATTACTAAAGTGTTTAGCTATTCAATTCACACAATAAATCAGACGATTGGACTACCAAATGATCAGTTCGAGTGTTGAGATAGTAGAGTGTCAGGCTGATTGTATTGTTCACTGGTTGGAATTAAACCTGACTTGGGTTGTGAGACACCCATCTCACTTATGTGAAATGATGATTTCATGTGGTGTGAGACACCCATCTCACCTACACCAAACAACTATTCTAGGGGTGCAATTCGATTGCATCAAGGATTGGTGCTGGCGTCATGTTATGTATCAATCATAATTGATTTTCCAAAAGATGTACAAATATGGGAAACTACAAAATGATTGTCTCGCACTATGAGACAACCATATCGCATGCCATATGACTATTTGGGTTTGCCAAATGGCTATTTCATCTATTGCAGGCTGCAAAGTTTTCAGAATTGTTGTGAAAATTTGAGATCTTCTGGTCCCTTCCACTCCCGCATAGACTGAGAACCTTGGCCCTAATCCCGCCTATAAATAGAGGGGTACTGGGGGTTTCCCAGAGCACAATACGCACAATTGAGAATCAATTGCTCTGACAATTTTTGTCCTCTCTAGTTATGGTAACCAAGAAAGCCCAAGCAAGTCCTACCTGACTAGGGATAGCAAGGGAGAGAAACAACTAAGGATCAAAGTTGTGGGAGAGAAGGTTGGTGACTAGTACACCAACGGGAGGGACAACTCCTTCCTATCCATTCTAGCATAACAACATGAGTTCTAGTTGGTCCGTGTGGACTTCTCTAGAGCCAAGGTGGCCTTTTCCCGTCGCTAAGGAGGACTACGTCAGCTAGCAGTCTATGACGAGAGGAGTTGCTGTAGACGATGGCGTTTGAGTCTGTTGTCTGTAGAGGAGCAGTCAGACGAGTCCCAGTGCAACCAGGAGGTGTACAGACACTGTCCAAGATAGAGTGTGCATCTACATCAATGAGGATTGTAGCTAGAATTTCACTAGGACCAGGTATATCTTCGTGAAACCATCCTTCCCATCGCATAGTTATTGACACGATCCACTGGTTAATGGAAAATATGTTAGTACAATTTTTATTTGCACTTCCTATCTGATGTTGTATTTCCCTACATAATCACCTTCAATAGAGAGGAAATAAATGATAACATGTTAGGACTTAGATGAAATACTCTATTAATACAAAATTTACTAAAAAAACCCTATAATAACTTTTTGATAAATACCCCTACGAAACTTTACAACTTGAGAGTTAAATAACATGTTCTTTGTGAGTCTAAAAAGGAAAGGCTATGCAAATATGTTATTTTCTGAGACTAAAAAGGAAGGGTTATGAATCAAACACAATATCTATGTATTTTTTAAAAAAGGATTTAAATTTATATCCCAGTCCATAACAAGATAACTAAATGGTTAGATGTGATAAATATTAGGACCTCTAGATTTCTAAAACTCCCAAACTTCAGAGGTATAACAAAGGTTCAGATAATTTATGATGAACTAAGTAGTTTATTAATGTAAAACCCTACCCACTGAAAGTGGAGAAATAAAAATAAAGTATATATAGTTTTGTATCCAATAAAGCATCACATAGAGATAAGTGAAAATAAGATTGAGTAAAATTTGATAAAGTTTTAAGCTTGATAATTATAGTTTATCTACTAATTTTGTGTTGTAAAACAAATTTAATATTCATAAGTAGAATGTTGACCTAGAAATGTGTACATGATTCTAGTTGAATTATATGGACAAAACATCACCAAGTGCTCAGGTGACTCTTTATGTTTCATAGAAATATTAATTGCATAAATGTTTCAAAGTAGTTGGGATGATGAAGTAATAGTAAATTAGAATGTAGACATGATGTGATTGTGACTTGGTTCTTGGATTGATTTTGGAAATTTTCAGTTTTGCATTAAAAAGATTTTCCCATCAAGAAATTAAATTCTTTATAATACTGTATGTACAAAGAAAATGATTTTATAGAATTTTATCAATGATTTCCTAAGCTAAGTCACAATCAAAGAGTTGTGAAAAAACCCTAGAAGAGAAAACTACAGTTCAATGTAGGTTAATGGTTAAAACAAGGTGAAAGATACTACATTATAGTTGACGTACCTAGTTAGATTTCTATTTGAATCCTTTTTAGGGGTGGAGAGTAATCCTTTATTAGGCCATGGATATTATTATTTTTAGGAAGAAATCTCTTTAAGGGGTGGAGTATAGTACATACTCAATCTTGGATGCTAAATCAATTTTGAGTTATAATTCATATTTTCCCTAACTTGGAGTCATTTACAAATATGGTCCTTCATTCCTAGTCTATTGGGTCAATTATATCGTACTTTGATACTAAATTCTCATCAATTGAATTGCTTATGTCACATTGAGTTTAGTTCTTCTTACCTTAGTGATATTTACAAATTAATCCCTTTGATTCACCACATTTGGTGCAATTTGAAATTTTGGTACTCTAATACTTGATATAATCCTTGTAATCCAACATTATACTCAATTGTTAACTAGTACCTTGGAATCATTTAAGAATATTCGTGAAATATATATATATGTATATTGAGACTTTAGTGATCAAACTATAGAAATTTAATATACTAGGTTATATTCATAAAGTAGAGAGTTAATATTACAAAGTAATTAAAAAAAAGAACTTGTGCTTAATTTTTCATAAAGAAAAATATATTTATATTGAAAGAGTTATGAATATATTTTAGCTAAGTGGTTAACAATGCCTTTAATTAATTAACTTTGAAGGGAGAACATCTATCCTTGCTGTTGTGCCTTGTATGCAATTACTCAAAGGAGTGATTCCTCCTACACACATCCATGATGTCATCAAATCCCATTCTCCTTGCCTTCACTACACCACTAAAACATATCTCCAACCCCTCATCATATCAACCAGACAACCACCTAGGATCCCTACTTAATACTGCACATTTTAGAATCTCTACTGATATGAAAACATAAATCAAACCATTTTTGTTAATTGAACTCACACCCCTCATGATCAACTAACACTTGACTTCTACATATTTCTCTCCTCATTGTATAGTACTTGCAAACCTAGAACCCTCAACCATATAATATGCTACTCTTACAATCAATCGACACCACAAAACCTACAACCAACCTATAACTATAGGTAGACAACCATGAATCGTATGCAGTACATCGACCTTTGTCTTCTATAACCCCAACTCTTTGATTCCTGGATCACCTAGTCGACCATAAAAAACAATCATCTTCCATCATCTCCAATTCTAGCTAGCGTCAAGGTGTATATGTTGGTATGTATGCCCTGAGAGCCAATCATGGGATGATTGGTGGGATACATTAAGATTGATTTGATAAACATCAAAGGCAAGCTTCCAATTCTTTCTGGTTCAGTCATATGAGATAGTGATAGAACAGATTGAAAGAGAATGACAGTACTCAATGACGTATGCTTTCAGGTTAAGGACCTTAACGATGAGATCATGCGGATGCTAAGAGTTTGTACATTCTTGTTATGTCCCTAGTCGGATGTCATTGTGGAAGGCAGATAGACAACAATGACACACAAGACTAGATTGTGGTGTTGGTTGATGATAGAATCTCATTAGTCATGATATAGAGATATCAAGACAAACACATAGGTACTTGTTAGAGAACAAGTGTACCGGACAGACCCACCGTGAGTTTGACACATGGAACCATGACATGGTAGTCACAGTCAGTACTCACAGTGATGGTGGTGAGTGTGATTCTTAGACCTGAAATCACTGCACTCAACACATGTCATTGGGCACACTTTGACATCATCAAACGCAGTCCTGAAACATGGGTTGTTATAAAGGTGATGATTGGGTGGCTTTGACACATGGGGCTTTTGAGGGGTGAGTGATAGATATGGGATTTGTCCCTCCTGAGGGAGTTTGATGTCCATGGCCACTTGATGAGTAGGATTGAGATAGGCGTGCGCACGCATGTGTGAATCAATATGTGATATTGATGTCATACATATCTTGTTCAATCTACTCTGAGATCAAGAAAGTGAATGAACGTTGACAGGATGACTGTTCCATGCCTCGAGTTCATTTGGGATATCAGTGACAAAAGAATTATACATTTGTTGTAACACCATTCACGGATTGTAGGATGAAAGTTGTTCTCCAACTTTCTACTTTCACTTGGGTAGCAATGATGTGTGACTAGGCACCGCTCTTTGCTTGTGAAGTCATAAGTGTTATGGACTTTCACTGCCAACGTGAAATGGACCTGCAGGGTCACACACATAGGATTTAACCTGGAAGAGGAGTTTTGTCCACAAGCAATGTTTAGATTGATTACTAAAGGAATTTAGTAGTTCAATTAAACACTCAATCAATTGATAGCTCAATATCATATTGTTCAAGGTGTTGGACATATTGATTGGAGTATCAGATTGATTGAAATTGCATTTGACTGATTCTGCACAACCTGTACTCCCAACCAATCGGTTCAAGTGTTGAACCGGTCGGCTGAGGTTGCTGAACCGGTCGGCTCAAGTGTTGAACCGATCGGCTCATGTACAGAGTGAAACGAGCGGTTCAAGTGTTGAACCGATCGGTTCAACTGGTGCAACCGAGCAAGTTGGGAAAGTCAGGTCGGTGAGAATTTTCCTTACGTTTCACTTTCCCAATTTGATTGGAACAAGGATCGGTATTCGATACCAATTAGAAACAAAAGAAGGAAAGTCAATCGGGAACTGATCAGGACCACGAACCGACCGGTTCAGAAGTGAACCGATCAGCTCATGGGTCCCAACCGATTGGTTGGTGTTCCAATCGACCGGTTCAGGCCCCAACCGACTGGTTCACTTATGAACCGATCGGTTCAGGTTGCGAGTTGGTTGCTTTTTTGGAAAATCTCAAACCCTTCTACTCCTGCTTTAGTCCCATATTGCCGGGGATAGAGAACCCTGTCCCATGACCCGCCTATATATATAGGGGTATTGGGGGCTTCTCAAGGTACAACTCAGTGCAACCAGTTGCTCTGCAAAGTTGTCGTTCTCTCTGGTTTTGGTAACCGAGAGAGAGCCCGAGCAAGTGCTTCCCGTAAAGGGAGGTGCATCAAGGGAAGGACAACTGCAGTTGCAACTGGCAGCAGGAGAGTGTGTTGGCGACTAGTATGTCAACAGGAGGGTGCGACTCCTTCCACTTACTTGTGGGACAAGGAGTGTGGAGTTCCAGGTGGTCCCTGTGGACTACTATAGAGGCGGGAGGTCACTGCCGCTCAGGAGGACAACTGTCATCCGACAGTCCAGTTCGAGTAGGAGTCGTCAGTCCCGGTGCGACCAGGAGCTGCACAGACGCCGTCCAAGACCGGAGTTGAAGACCGCGCATAGCACGAGGTATTATCGCCGAGCAAACCTCGTGACAAGGTATGATTCCACAAACCATCCTTTCCTATTATATAGATGTTGACACGTTTCCTCGGTATGGGTTTGGGGGATAAATTTTTTTGTTTCCGCTGCCTTCTCTGCCTCCCCTAAAACACAACAGTGGTATCAGAGCCACGTCAACTGTTTTATATTTTAGGAATATCGATATGATCGATTTTGGTTTGTCGCCTTTATTTATTGCATACGATGCGAATAATATCAGCTTTATGCATGTCCAATCCTAAATCCACAAATCCCAAATTACATATATGATATGTATTATTAATGCACTCGATACGCGTCGCCCTTAAACAAGTTTTGTGGTGGATGTGTGTAGCATGATTATGGCCTATAAACCCCTATCTGTGTGTGGTTGTTTGTGGTTGCTTGCATCTCGGTCTGCGCACCGATCTTCCCTCTCTTATTCCTAATGTAACTTGAAATAATTCGAGATTCTTTCCTACCTTTGCTCCCCCGAATGTAACTCGGGGTTTCCCTTTTTAAAGAAATGTAATAAATAGGATATATTTTATTTCCTGTTATGTCGAAGACCGACGGACATCAAGATGACAGCTGAAACGATCGGTTCAAGGCGTGAACCGATCGGTTGACGTTCCAGATGGTCGGTTCAAGGAGTGAACCGATCGGTTGATGACTGGTTCGAGGAGCGAGACGAGCGGGTGGCGGACATGACGAGATGCACGATGTCCAGGTGAACCGATCGGTTGGAGGAGCCAACCGATCAGCTGGTGGCACCCAGACGACCGGCTGGAGAGTACAGATCATTCATGTGATGAGTTGATCAACTCGAACAGCAAGGCACATATGTTCATCTTGTACAGGTTGCATGTGATGTTGACCTAGATGACCGTGATTCCTCTTGGCTCAAGGAATCACATTAGGATGGCCATAATCATCGCTTTTTATCGTTTGTGCATGTTTTCTGTGGGATATAGCTTGTATATGATACGTACTATGTATTGTGGTGATTGGATATGTATATGTATATAAAAACCAAATCCCTCATTAAAATATTAAGTCTTATATCCCTTCCATTAGCGGCACACATGAAAAGCTCGATCGACCAAGCGTAGGTTACGCCAAAGCGTGGTGTGCCGTCTATCTTGTGGAAGTGTGAAGGGTAGACATGTAGGTTCTGCCAAAGCAGGGTGCATGTTTACCGTGTCAGCTTTTGGGTTAGACTTAACTAGTGATTCTTAGAGCGTCTAAGCCCAGAGGCAAGGAATGTTCATGGCAAGGTGTTGTGCATGTTCATTCAACAAGAGTTGCCTACCTGAGAGATCTAAGTTGTGGGCGATCAGCCAAAGCTGACTCATGACTTCGAGGATTTCAGGATCTTGCCCACTAGAAGGTTGTACGCTGCAATCTTCTGAATTGATGGTGAGGGCTATCAATTTGAAGTAAAATAGTGGGAGTGATAATTAATTAAAGGCCTAATTTTATTGTCAACTTTTCAAATCAATCAAACAAGTCAAAAGAGTTTTGGACTAAAATTGCATATATTTCCTTTTGTTAAAATAAATGGTTAATCAACAATAATCACTTTATTTGCGATCGGTCTTTGAGACCAACAAATTAAATGGGAATAATTCCACGACTGGTTAGGATGATGAGAAGCGTTCTCAATCAAAGAGCGAAAGCTCTAAAGTCCTAGTTATACCAGAACCAGATGAACTCAATCCCACCACATCAATGGTTGAAAGTATGCTTATGGAAGCATACTGAGGAAGACATTGATGAGGAGTGCTTGGTGTTGTGTTCTCTGAACTATGAGTTGTAGAGACAACATGAGACATATGATGTCTCCAAGACAGTGTCCTAGTATGTCATGACAGAAGGAAATCTAGTAAGGTATTCACGCACTCAATGTGATTGGGCATGTGGAAAACCTAACTAAGAAGGATTGCCTCTGAGCCAAGAGTTGGTTATTTGTATGATACTGCAAATGTTGCGAGAATCATACAATTCATGATAAACTACAACATGAACAACTTTGACAAGCGTTGACAGAGTTGTTGGACATGTTGAGAACATGTTGAGGCAAGTATGAAGAAAGACTAACCCTAATCTTTGATGAGATCAATGATAGGTAATTCTTAAGGGCAAGGATAAGGGCAAAGCAAAGAAGTGTTCTGATGCTAGCCAGCAATCCAAGCCGTCTTCAGCCTCAAGGCACATGGGGAAAGGGTGTATGAGGGATTTCCATCTATATCTGGAAGAACAAAAGAAGATGGAGGGGATGGAGATCTCCACCTAAGGTATCATGAAATGAACCACTTCTTTATCCGAGGTATATGATACCAAGATATGGATATGTCATATATGATATGCAATATCCGCAAAGAAGTGATGGCCTTTGTGAAAGGACCAAGAAAGAAGTACCCATCATTGGAGCAAGTGTTGCTGCCATAGATAGGAGTACCTTTCAGTTCATTTCAGCCTAAAGGACACGAAATAGAGTTGAGAACTGCTATTTCATATATTGCCAATAGATAGAAACACTTTATTTTTGCATATTGTATGACAATGATGGCAATTAATAAAGTTGATGTTTCAATCTTAAAGATATGATCTTTGTGGCAATGCCTTGTTTATCTTGTAATACATGGTATGTATAAGATAAAATGATACCTAAAGTTATTGATAACTCAAACAATCTAATTAGCATCAATCATGAGGGATTCATTTCTAGTTTCCATGTGATGGATAAATCTAGACTCTTTTGGTTAGAGAACCAGTAAGAGACATGAATATCTTGGACATGATTAATCAATCTTCACTAATGGTAGTGGGAGAATGATTATCCTATTAGGTATAATACATGTGATGTATTTACATACCTATTGGAGTAAATGCTAATACTTCAAATGGTGTTTAGAGAAATACCAATATGAATATCTTGAAGTGTTCAAGATTATCATAGATGAAGTGAAAATTTGGTAAAGTGTTAATTCTTGATGAGATCAATGAATGAAATACTTGGACCAAATGTTTGAGATCCTAATGAGTGATTATGATAGTGTATCATAGTGAACTCATGATTAAGGCATGGTGATGTCTAAATCAAGAAGGAATCATACTCTAAGGAGTTAGAGAATGATTATCGAATAACTGAATTCTTTTTAATAAAAGAATACCCCACACTAATAAAGGAAATTAAGAATCACAAGGGTTGTGAGTTCTTATATCCTTAACAAATACACCTCAATTATCTATGTGATGAGTTGTTCATGTGATGAGTCAACTATCTAGATGAATATGAGGAACCGAATTTTGAGTTATGATTTATGATCATTACATCCTAAATGATTTCCATGTGAACCATAAGGTATGACCTTGATGGTAGCACTCATTGGATGAAATCCATAAGTGCAAATGAGTCTTAAGTGTTAAGACACATGGATAACATTTTGAGAAGGATGATGCTTGTTGATTGCAACTTAAGGACTAAGGCATTTGGCATATGGATACTAAAACCGCATTCCTATTAGGAATAAAACAAGGATGTGTACGTTACACAACCTATAAGGTTTATGAATCCACTAATGCAAATGAAGTCTATAAGTTACAATGGACTAATCAATGTGATTGATTGAGTACAAGCAACTCAGAATTGGATATTTACTTTGATGATATAGTCAAATGTTTGACTGATATGTCAAAGATAAAGAAGGGATCTGTGATTTAGTGGGAGTGTATTCACATTCCACATGTTGATGTTAAATGGAATTGTTCTAGAATGGAAATCCAAAAGTGGAAATTATCTTTAAGGAAGATAGAGAAGTTTCCTATGTGATAGGAATAGAGATCTATAGAGATAGTTCTCGAAAACCTCTTGACCTGAAAATAGAAAGCATACATTGGAAATATGTATTGAAGGGTTCAGTATGCACAGATTCAGTGGGAGAAAACTTGTCCATGTTACATGGAGTTAGTATCCCAAGGCCAAGTGTCCAATTCTTATGAAGAATGAGAACACTAAGAATAGATATGGATCTATCATGTATGTAATCATCCCATTATCTTGCATGGAAAGAATAAAATGCATTCATCATCTTGTATGTAGGACATGACAATATGATGTGCTCATCCTGATAACTCGTATGTGGGACATGACGAGTGGATGTCTGTCTACATCCAGTAAGGGTTACTGGAATACAATGAGAACTTGATAAGTACTTGTAAAGTACTAGTTCTATGGTGATAAGGAAGAATTCGATGTAAAGAGTTACATTGATGCGAACTTCTGAAAGGACAGAAAATTAATCGCAAAATATACATAGGATGTATAAAAGTGAAAGTTTGTTAATAATTGGAAGTGTTCCAATAAAATCATTTAAAAGGAAATGCCGAGTATCTATATGTTAGAGAACAACAGTGGACACTATATGGATCTGAAAGTTCATGAGATGAACTTATATTCCGCTCATTGATGACAAGTCTAGAATCCTTGATCATGCAATGTAGCTAAAGGTTAGCAAAGGAATACTAGATCGCATATTACGGCAACTCCATCTCATACGTGTGACGTACAGTGAAGAGATGAGAGACATGCAATTTACACTGACTTTGGCAAGGTGTTGTTATTACTCACTATCTTGGCACTAGAGCACAGTAACATGTGGGACATGTTTGAAGATCACTATGAATATGATTCAAGGGTGATTGGCTCGCAGTGCAAGTGGGAGTCTGTTGGTATGTATTCCCTGAGAGCCAATCATGGGATGATTGATGGGATACATTAAGATTGATTTGATAAACATCAAATGCAAGCTTCCAATTCTTTCTGGTTTAGTCATATGAGATAGTGATAGAACAGATTGAATGTCTAGAGAATGACAGTACTCAATGACTTATGCTTTCAGGTTAAGGACCTGAACGATGAGATCATACGGATGCTAAGAGTTTGTACATTCTTGTTATGTCCCTAGTCGGATGTCATTGTGGAAGGCAGATAGACTACAATGACACACAAGACTAGATTGTGGTGTTGGTTGATGACAGAATCTCATTAGTCATGATATAGAGATATCAAACCAAACATATAGATACTTGTTAGAGAACAAGTGTACCGGACAGACCCATCATGAGTTTGACACATGGAACCATGACATGGTAGTCACATTTAGTACTCACAGTGATGGTGGTGAGTGTGATTCTTAGACCTGAAATCACTGCACTCAACACATGTCGTTGGGCACACTTTGACATCATCAAACGCAGTCCTGAAACATGGGTTGTTATAAAGGTGATGATTGGGTGGCTTTGACACATGGGGCTTTTGAGGGGTGAGTGATAGATATGGGATTTGTCCCTCCTGAGGGAGTTTGATGTCCATGTCCACTTGATGAGTAGGATTGAGATAGGCGTGCGCACGCATGTGTGAATCAATATGTGATATTGATGTCATACATATCTCGTTCAATCTACTCTGAGATCAAGAAAGTGAATGAACGTTGACAGGATGACTATTCCATGCCTCGACTTCATTCAAGATATCAGTGACAAAGGAATTATACATTCGCTGTAACACCATTCACGGATTGTAGGATGAAAGTTGTTCTCCAACTTTCTACTTTCACTTGGGTAGCAATGATGTGTTTTTTTTAAGGTTAAGCCAGGGGTTGCTTTTATTCATCCCACACCCCTCTTGTGGGCACCATCATCCAGAAATTACAGCTCCTGCTTATAACAGTGCAGGTAAATAGCAACAAAAACCAGAAACATCATAACAACCTAACCAACGACACTTCGCAAAACAATGTAAGGGACTCTATGTTTCTCTAAAGACGCCATATCTTTTACTCTATGTGGTATATTCAGTGTATCTGAAGCAATGAAAGGCTCATTCAACCTGCTGCCCCACTTCCCTAGTTCACGAGGTATCAAATTGATGACCTTGTGAACCAAGGACCCATATATCATAGCAGAATCAAGCTCCCCTCGCAGCTCCCTAACGAACGGTGACGTCTTCCATGGTTCCATCCCGTTGTTCCATAATATGTCATGCATGTACGCCTCATCAATCTCAATGCACGAAATGACCAATGCATGGTCTCTCGCTATCTTCATCCCGATAGTACACGCTTGCATATATGTAAGAATGTAATCTGTACTCCTGAGCCAAGCTCTGAATACAAGGCAGATATTAGCCCTGTGATTTCTTATAACTCCCGCCGCCCACCTTCGAGACACTCCTTGGTTATCTTTATCTCTCCCGATCGTGAGGTTGAGCTTAAGATTATGCAGGTCAGGAGTCTGCCATCTCACCAGATCTATCTGTCTCATCAAGACTCGCAGCTCAGTCAAGCTCGCCTCCCTCATCCGTGCATAAATGCTGTTATCTGTATCTAACACAAAAGATCTCCTCTTCAGCTGGACGTTCAGCGCTGCAATAATCCAACTCCATTCATGAGAGAAAGGTCTATGTTGCTCCTCGAATCTGGCTTGGCATCTCAACCGCCATATGCTATACGGGATCAGAACCGCCAGGTTTCCAGGTAGCCACTCTTTTAGTTTCTTCCTCTTCCCCAAAACACAGGTATCTATCATGGATTTGACGTCATTAGGTGGATGCAAATCTGTCAGCTCGACAAACTTACCCCAAAAGAAACCCGCCATTTGTCCATGGAAAATCAAGTGTCCAATGCTCTCCTCGTGCGGCTCCTCACAGCAGTTGCATCGAGATGCAAAGGGAATGCATCATCTAGCTTTAATATTATCATCCGTTGATGTGGCCCCTCTAACAGACTTCCAAATGAAAGCCGTCGCCTTAGGGAAATTACTCTTCCAAATCCACTCTAACCTAGCAGGACCTTCCCTTCTGTCTACCATCAGTAGCTTTTTGAATGATCTCAAAGAGAATACACCTCTCAACCCTAGACTCCATATCATTCTATCTTCCACATCAGCGATCCATGCGTTAGATTCACGGATGATATCCAACCCATCATCGTCAACTATCGTCCTCAGTAACTCCCAATCCCATCCCTGGCCTTCAATCCAGAAGTCTTTAATAAGAAAAGGGTGTCTTCTATCACTAGCGAATCTAGCATGATTTGTCAAACACTGCTCACACCACCTCGAGTCCCAGAAAGGAATTTCACCTCTCCCTACCACCCATCTACACATAGGGAACACCCGCGACATCATATCCCATATACGTTTCCAGTACAGATAAGGAGAAGGTCCCAACTTCAAGGAACCGGGAAAGACATTATCATGACCTGCTACCACATTGGCATACTTCCACCTGCAGAAACTGGCCCATATTGAATTCGCCGTCAACACCTCCCAACAAGCCTTCCCAACGAAAGCATCATTTATCAGACGGAGCGATGGAAACCCCAGCCCACCTTGAGATAGAGATCATGCAACTCTGTGCCAACTGAGCCAAGCTTTTCTGTGTTGTTCATCCCTGCCTGCCCACAAGAAATGAGAAAGCTTTCTCTCAATGCGGTCTGCAATCCCCACCGGAACGCCAATCGCAGCCGTCGTATATACAGGAATGGATGATAGCACGTGAGTGATTAGTAGTCTTGTTCCTGCGAAGGATAGGAGTTTGGATATCCAAGTTGTGAATTTATTAAAAATCTTCTTCATCAAGAACTCAAAGTCGTTGAGTCTCATCCTTCCTTTTGTTATAGGGATACCCAGGTAAGTGATAGATTCCTTCGCTGCCCCCATATCCATACAAACTGCCACACTATTTATCATCTCCAAATCTTTCCCACCTACTACACATATGGATTTATCTTTATTGATTCTTTTCCCCATGGCCCTTTCATATGCTTCAAAAGTATCCCTAACCTTCTCCATCGATCTCTGATCAGCATTGAAGAATAAAGCAATATCATCCACATATAATAGAATGCTTGGCGGAATCGCCTCCTCCCTGATCTTGAATCTCGAAATGTTCCCCTCCTCTTCTATCTTCAGAAATTTTCTACATAGAATCTCCTCGAAAAGAATGAACAAGAAAGGGGATAGCGCACAACCTTGCTTGAGTCCTCTACTCATCGGAAAAAATCCTGCAGTTTCGTCCCCAACCGTGACGGTATCCCATGTATTAGAAAAGAAACTTAATCACAGCTTCACCATATCCGTACTAAACCCAAATTGCTACATCACTCTCCACAGAACATTCCAGTCAGTCCTATCATAAGATTTCGACATATCATACTTCAGAATCACATTGGGTGTCCCTTGGCCTCTATTGATGTCGTGCATCAGCTCCTTTGCAAGCCTGACATGATGAGTGATGTCGGATCCTTTAACAAAAGCACCTTGTACCTTGGAAATCAGTCTCGGCATCATGGGAGCCATCCTATCACTAAGAATACGTGCAAGAATACGGAGGGCAACGTTTTCAATAGAGATTGGCCTAAAGTCCTCTGGTAGTCTCTTTGGGCAATCCACCTTCGGAATAAGCAGAATTCGGCAGCAGAAAAGGCCCCTAAAGCAAGGCTGTCCTCTAAAGAAAGCCTCTGTCATCTTCATAAAATCCGCACCAATGATTGACCAAGCAGCCCGAAAGAAACTCCCAGTGAACCCATCCGGACCTGGAGCTGCTGAGGAGTCCATCTTGAGTAGGGACTTCACAACCTCCTCTTCATGGGGGACAACGAGTAGGGAAATATTTTCATCCATAGATACCAGCTCCGGGATATTATGCAAGAAATCCTCCAAGTCAGGTACATTTGTTTCCACCACCTCATTGAAGAAATGTTTATAGAGGTCCGCCGCCACCTCCGCCATCATCTTAGGATCCGATATACACGTGCCATCCTGCAAGACCACTCTGTTAAGCCTCCTGCGCTTCCTTCGTGCTTTGACGGTAGCATGATAAAATTTTGTATTACGCTCCCCGTCTTGAAGCGAGCTTATCCTCGCTTTCTCTTTCCACATCGCCTCTTCTTCATCCAAAAATTGTTGCATTTCTTTCTCAGCCATCCTCAGGTTAGCTTCATTCGCCATAGTTGGGTTCCCATCGAACGCCACCTGTGTAGTAAACACCACATCCTCCAAGTCTTTGATGCGCTGCTTGATTTCTCCATAGGACTCTTTGCTCCATCTTTGCAAAGCTGATCTAACTCTTTTAAGCTTGTGACAGAAAACGAAGGATGGGTGTCCAGTCACCTGTTCACTCCAAGCCTGTTCAATCACCTTTAAACAGTCTTCGTGCTCGAGCCACACCTTCATGAAAACAAAATGCACCGTATTTCGCTCTATTGCTTGATCGCCTGGAATTGTCACTATAGGACTGTGATCAGAAACTCTATCTCTGGTTAAGTGTATCGATCTGGTTGCGGGCCTTGCCACCATCCATGCCTCATTCACTAGCACCCTATCTATTCTCTACCACATAGAAGGTGTAAGAATCTGCTTGTTCACCCAAGTGAATTGACTGCCTTCAAACGGAATTTCATCCAAAGCAACATCCTCGATCAAGGTGTTGAAATCCAGCATGTCCTGATAACCTGGTGTGTTCCTGCCTCGTCTCTCCCTTATATTACGTACCACATTGAAGTCCCCTGCAATCATCCATGGCTCATTACCTATATGATCCGCCATTGTCATTATCTCTTCCCACAAAGACCTCCTCTCAAGGTGATCACAACAGGCATATATGGCTGTAACAAAGAACTTTGCCCCATCGCTGGCCTCCAATCTCACCGTGATGTGTTGCCTATGTCTCTTGAAAATAGAAGGATTTGTATCTATGTCTGTGTAGAACCAAATCTTCCCTTCCTCCTCTTGATTATCCACCGTCCAATCAAGCCTCACAATGTCCATGAGTTCCGCAGCCTGTTCAGCATGGAGAAATGGCTCAAACAAACAAACCACACCTGGTTTATATCTACCACAAATTCTGCTCAAAACTCTCCTCGTAGGATTATTAGATGCCCCTCTGATGTTCCAAAAAATAGAAGTAAAGTCCATATTAACTTTGTGCCGCCGTCACCACCAAAGATGAAAATGATCAGGGGCTATACCCCCTCCAACTCCGACCAGTATCCATCAAAGAATTCTCCGTCGTAGTCTGAGTGTATCCTCCTGGAATGATACCGTCTATGGTACCGGCTATCATCCCCTTCTCTTATATGTCTGCTATGACTCCTTCCAGATGTCCTCCTATGATCAACATAGTCACCCTCAAGGAAAATGAAATCCTCCAGTCGTCTATTCGACAAAAATCTGTTGTTGCCCTCTCTATCCACAACCACTCGTCTTGGTGATCTATGGTGCTGCCTGATCGGGGACGGGCTCCGCGTATGAGGTATCGCTCTAGAATCCGAGGTTTTGTCTGACACAACCACCATGGCATTAGATACAATCATCTTCCCCTGCATAGATAAGGCCTCCCTAGGTATCCCTGACTCTCTCCCAAACTCAGTAAGCTGCGTACTATTGGACCCCACCGACCCTCTTGCCAACATGAAGAACTGCACAGATGTCCGACGCTGCCCGTAAGTAAGAGATACACATTGAGGGACATCTTCACTGAATGCCTCAACCAGGATAATCAAGCCAGATAAGTCATCTTTTTCCTTCTGCCAGTCTGAAATGAACCTCAGTTTACCGAAAGGTGATATCATCTTCTCCATCGTGTCATCATCTCTGCAGGTAATAGGGATGTCTGTTACCCAAAACCAAAAAGCCTCCTTCCGTTGGTGCTGTTCTCCATTACTCATGAGTTGCAGATCAATTTTTTTTCCGTGCATATGCGGTACACCCTTCTCCTTTATGTCCTTCGCCTCCTTATTGCATGAGAAGAAAGCAACAACCTTACGCTCCGCAAATCTATATAGGTCTGCCGCATTGGGCCAGCACTGCCACAAGAGCGGGTAAAGCTCCTTCCATTGAACACCATACGACCATGTTATCTCCACCGCCCTCTGAAGCGCCGTCATCTTCGCTTTGCGCATCTCGTCGTCAGGCCCGACATCAATAGCGATGCGCTTAGGGATGTGTTGCGGACCGCCCCTGGCCGGGAAGCCCGACGGCAGTGGCGGAAATGTCACCCTTGAGTGTACGTCCGGTGGCCTCGGTCTCGGCATATACTGCGAGCATCTAGCAGCCACATGACTCGGTCTACGACACTTATAGCAAACCTTGCTTCCTCTACACTGTGCCTGCCAATGACCTCTCCCCATACATCTGAAGCATGTGTCGTGAGGGATCCCGTATAGCGGTGTCTTCCTCTATGGCCGCTGTGAGACGACCGGCTGTGTGATGGGTGTCGGAACAGGCTCCTGCCTAGGGTTTGGGACAGCAAGAACCTCCGTCGTTCTGATCTAAGATGACCGCGTCGCTTGATCCACCGGACCAATATGGTCGATCGGCAGGCAGTCCGACTCAATCACCATAGGAGCAGCTACGTCTCCTTCCTCCCTCGGTGGCAGCGGTGGTGCCCCCTCATCATCAGGACCCTGAGTATCTTCCTACGGCTGCGCTGTCAATGGGCTACTAGACGCCGAAACCTCCGTCCGCTCAGGCCCAGCACAATCGGGTCGATCATCCCTCCGTTCTTCCACCACCGAAACCCTAGACGACGAGTCATGCAGTGTGTCTTCACTGGTCATCACAACCCTAATGTCGGGAAGCACCTCCTCCGGTGAGACCGCAGTCGATATCATCTTGTTTCTCCTCTCCGCAACGACCTGTTGCGTCCCGCGATCTCGCGTGGTCTGTCTTGTCACCCTACGCAAAAGGGGTGAGGGCAACATCTTGATCAGGTACTTACCCCCTCATGCATGATACGAGAGCTCAGCTCATGCACAATATGGTATTGTTTGCTCTCGTTTCCTCTGTAACGGTTTGCCAACGCGTTTCGGCTCGCTTTGTTGCGTATCAGATTCCTATAACGTATCGGCTACCAAGCTCGTATCTGGTCACTGGGACTGTACAACACCGAAATTTCTGTCGCCCGATACGAGAGTTTTGATCAAGCTGTCACGGGAGCTATGAACAATCGGATACGAGAGCTCCCCCCACGAAACCATATGCTTCAATAAGCAAATCTCTATCGGCCAAAGCCTATCGCCCGATACACCATGCAAAGGCCTATCGCACAGCCCTACTGGACGATATCACCTACCCAGCTGCTTGCCCGATACCATTAGCAATGATGTGTGACTAGGCACCGCTCTTTGCTTGTGAAGTCATAAGTGTTATGGACTTTCACTACCAACGTGAAATGGACCTGCAGGGTCACACACATAGGATTTAACCTGGAAGAGGAGTTTTGTCCACAAGCAATGTTTAGATTGATTACTAAAGGAGTTTAGTAGTTCAATTAAACACTCAATCAATTGATAGCTCAATATCATATTGTTCAAGGTGTTGGACATATTGATTGGAGTATCAGATTGATTGAAATCACATTTGACTGATTCTGCACAACCTGTACTCCCAACCGATCGGTTCAAGTGTTGAACCGGTCGGCTGAGGTTGCTGAACCGGTCGGCTCAAGTGTTGAACCGATCGGCTCATGTACAGAGTGAAATGAGCGGTTCAAGTGTTGAACCGATCGGTTCAACTGGTGCAACTGAGCAAGTTGGGAAAGTCAGGTCGGTGAGAATTTTCCTTACGCTTCACTTGCCCAATTTGATTGGAACAAGGATTGGTATTCGATACCAATTATAAACAAAAGAAGGAAAGTCAATTGGGAACTGATCAGGACCACGAACCGATCGGTTCAGAAGTGAACCGATCGGCTCATGGGTCCCAACCGATCGGTTGGTGTTCTAATCGACCGGTTCACTTGTAAACCGATCGGTTCAGGTTGCGAGTTGGTTGCTTTTATGGAAAATCTCGAACCCTTCTACTCCTGCTTTAGTCCCATATTGCCGGGGACAGAGAACCCTGTCCCATGACCCGCCTATATATATAGGCGTATTGGGGGCTTCTCAAGGTACAACTCAGTGCAACCAGTTGCTCTGCAAAGTTGTCCTTCTCTCTGGTTTTGGTAACCGAGAGAGAGCCCGAGCAAGTGCTTCCCGCAAAGGGAGGTGCAGCAAGGGAAGGACAACTGCAGTTGCAACTGGCAGCAGGAGAGTGTGTTGGCGACTAGTACGTCAATAGGAGGGTGTGACTCCTTCCACTTCCTTGTGGGACAAGGAGTGTGGAGTTCCAGGTGGTCCGTGTGGACTACTACAGAGGCGGGAGGTCACTGCCGCTCAGGAGGACAACTGTCATCCGACAGTCCAGTTCGAGTAGGAGTCGTCAGTCCCAGTGTGACCAGGAGCTGCACAGACACCGTCCAAGACCAGAGTTGAAGACTGCACATAGCGCGAGGTATTGTCACCGAGCAAGCCTCGTGACAAGGTATGATTCCACAAACCATCCTTTCCTATTATATAGACGTTGACGCGTTTCCTCGGTATGGGTTTGGGGGAGAAAAGTTTTTGTTTCCGCTGCCTTCTCTGCCTCCCCTAAAACACAACAGTGGTATCAGAACCATGTCAACTGTTCTATATTTTAGGAATATCGATATGATCGATTTTGGTTTGTCGCCTTTATTTATTGTATACGATGCGAATAATATCGGCTTTATGCATGTCCAATCCTAAATCCACAAATCCCAAATTACATATATGATATGTATTATTAATGCACTCGATACGCGTCACCCTTAAACGAGTTTTGTGGTGGATGTGTGTAGCATGATTATGGCCTATAAAACCCTATCTGTGTGTGGTTGTTTGTGGTTTCTTGCATCTCGGTCTGCGTACCGATCTTCCCTTTCTTATTCCTAATGTAACTCAAAATAATTTGAGATTCTTTCCTACCTTTGCTCCCCCCAAATGTAACTCGGGGTTTCCCTTTTTAAAGAAATGTAATAAATAGGATAGATTTTATTTCATGTTATGTCGAAGACCGGCGGACATCAAGACGACAGCTGAAACGATCGGTTCAAGGCGTGAACCGATCGTTTGATGTTCCAGACGGTCGGTTCAAGGAGTGAACCGATCGGTTGATGACCGGTTCGAGGAGCGAGACGAGCGGGTGGCGAACATGACGAGATGCACGACGTCCATGCAAACTGATCGGTTGGAGGAGCCAACCGATCGGGTGGTGGCACCCAGACGACCGGCTGGAGAGTACAGATCATTCATGTGTTGAGTTGATCAACTCGGACAGCAAGGCACAGATGTTCATCTTATACAGGTTGCATGTGATGTTGACCTAGATGACTGTGATTCCTCTTGGCTCCAGGAATCACATTAGGATGACCATAATCATCGCTTTTTATCATTTGTGTATGTTTTCTGTGGGATATAGCATGTATATGATACATACTATGTATTGTGGTGATTGGATATGTATATATATATATATATATATATATATATATATATATATATATATATATATATATATATATATATAACCAAATCCCTCATTAAAATATTAAGTCTTATATGCCTTCCATTAGCGGCACACATGAAAAGCTCGATCGACCAAGCGTAGGTTACGCCAAAGCGTGGTGCGCCATCTATCTTGTGGAAGTTTGAAGGGTAGACATGTAGGTTCTGCCAAAGCAGGGTGCATGTTTACCGTGTCGGCTTTTGGGTTAGACTTAACTGGTGATTCTTAGAGCGTCTAAGCCCAGAGGCAAGGAATGTTCATGGCAAGGTGTTGTGCATGTTCATTCAACAAGAGTTGCATATGATGCAATTGGAAAGAGTTTCCTACCTGAGAGATCTAAGTTGTGGGCGATCAGCCAAAGCTAACTCATGACTTAGAGGATTTCATGATCTTGCCCACTAGAAGGTTGTACGCTGCAATCTTCCGAATTGATGGTGAGGGCTATCAATTTGAAGTAAAATAGTGGGAGCGATAATTAATTAAAGGCCTAATTTTATCATCAACTTTTCAAATCAATCAAACAAGTCAAAAGAGTTTTGGACTAAAATTGCATATATTTCCTTTTGTTAAAATAAATGGTTAATCAACAATAATCACTTTATTTGCGATCGGTCTTTGAGACCAACAAATTAAATGGGAATAATTCCACGACTGGTTAGGATGATGAGAAGCGTTCTCAATCAAAGAGCGAAAGCTATAAAGTCCTAGTTATACCAGAACCAGATGAACTCAATCCCACCACATCAATGGTTGAAAGTATGCTTATGGAAGCATACTGAGGAAGACATTGATGAGGAGTGCTTGATGTTGTGTTCTCTGAACTATGAGTTGTAGAGACAACATGAGACATATGATGTCTCCAAGACACTGTCCTAGTATGTCATGACAGAAGGAAATCCAGTAAGGTATTCATGCACTCAATGTGATTGGGCATGTGGAAAACCTAACTAAGAAGGATTGCCTCTGAGCCAAAAGTTGGTTATTTGTATGATACTGCAAATGTTGCGAGAATCATACAATTCATGATAAACTACAACATGAACAACTTTGACAAGCGTTGACAGAGTTGTTGGACATGTTGAGAACATGTTGAGGCAAGTATGAAGAAAGACTAACCCTAATCTTTGATGAGATCAATGATAGGTAATTCTTAAGGGCAAGGATAAGGGCAAAGCAAAGAAGTGTTCTGATGCTAGCCAGCAATCCAAGCCGTCTTCAGCCTCAAGGCACATGGGGAAAGGGTGTATGAGGGATTTCCCTCTATATCTGGAAGAACAAAAGAAGATGAAGGAGGGGATGGAGATCTCCACCTAAGGTATCATGAAATGAACTGCTTCTTTATCCGAGGTATATGATACCAAGATATGGATATGTCATATATGATATGCAATATCCGCAAACAAGTGATGGCCTTTGTGAAAGGACCAAGAAAGAAGTACCCATCATTGGAGCAAGTGTTGCTGCCATAGATAGGAGTACCTTTCAGTTCATTTCAGCCTAAAGGACACGAAATAGAGTTGAGAACTGCTATTTCATATATTGCCAATAGATAGAAACACTTTATTTTTGCATATTGTATGACAATGATGGCAATTAATAAAGTTGATGTTTCAATCTTAAAGATATGATCTTTGTGGCAATGCCTTGTTTATCTTGTAATACATGGTATGTATAAGATAAAATGATACCTAAAGTTATTGATAACTCAAACAATCTAATTAGCATCAATCATGAGGGATTCATTTCTAGTTTCCATGTGATGGATAAATCTAGACTCTTTTGGTTAGAGAACCAGTAAGAGACATGAATATCTTGGACATGATTAATCAATCTTCACTAAAGGTAGTGGGAGAATGATTATCCTATTAGGTATAATACATGTGATGTATTTACATACCTATTGGAGTAAATGCTAATACTTCAAATGGTGTTTAGAGAAATACCAATATGAATATCTTGAAGTGTTCAAGATTATCATAGATGAAGTGCAAATTTGGTAAAGTGTTAATTCTTGATGAGATCAATGAATGAAATACTTGGACCAAATGTTTGAGATCCTTATGAGTGATTATGATAGTGTATCATAGTGAACTCATGATTAAGGCATGGTGATGTCTAAATCAAGAAGGAATCATACTCTAAGGAGTTAGAGAATGATTATCGAATAACTGAATTCTTCTTAATAAAAGAATACCCCACACTAATAAAGGAAATTAAGAATCACAAGGGTTGTGAGTTCTTATATCCTTAACAGATACACCTCAATTATCTATGTGATGAGTTGTTCATGTGATGAGTCAACTATCTAGATGAATATGAGGAACCAAATTTTGAGTTATGATTTATGATCATTACATCCTAAATGATTTCCATGTGAACCATAAGGTATGACCTTGATGGTAGCACTCATTGGATGAAATCCATAAGTGCAAATGAGTCTTAAGTGTTAAGACACATGGATAACATTTTGAGAAGGATGATGCTTGTTGATTGCAACTTAAGGACTAAGGCATTTGGCATATGGATACTAAAACCGCATTCCTATGAGGAATAAAACAAGGATGTGTACGTGACACAACCTATAAGGTTTATGAATCCACTAATGCAAATGAAGTCTATAAGTTACAATGGACTAATCAATGTGATTGATTGAGTACAAGCAACTCAGAATTGGATCTTTACTTTGATGATATAGTCAAAGGTTTGACTGATATGTCAAAGATAAAGAAGGGATCTGTGATTTAGTGGGAGTGTATTCACATTCCACATGTTGATGTGAAATGGAAATGTTCTAGAATGGAAATCCAAAAGTAGAAATTATCTTTAAGGAAGATAGAGAAGTTTCCTATGTGATAGGAATAGAGATCTATAGAGATATTTCTTGAAAACCTCTTGACCTGAAAAGAGAAAGCATACATTGGCAATCTGTACTGAAGGGATCAGTATGCACAGATTCAGTGGGAGAAAAGTTGTCCATGTTACATGGAGTTAGTATCCCAAGGCCAAGTGTCCAATTCTTATGAAGAATGAGAATACTAAGAATAGATATGGATCTATCATGTATGTAATCATCCCATTATCTTGCATGGCAAGAATAAAATGCATTCATCATCTTGTTTGTAGGACATGACAATATGATGTGCTCATCCTGATAACTCGTATGTGGGACATGACGAGTAGATGTCTGTCTACATCCAGTAAGGGTTACTGGAATACCATGAGAACTTGATAAGTACTAGTTCTATGGTGATAAGGAAGAGTTCGATGTTAATAGTTACATTGATGCGAACTTCCGAAAGGACAGAAAATTAATCGCAAAATATACATAGGATGTATAAAAGTGAAAGTTTGTTAATAATTGGAAGTGTTCCAATAAAACCATTTAAAAGGAAATGCCGAGTATCTATATGTTAGAGAGCAACAGTGGATACTATATGGATCTGAAAGTTCATGAGATGAACTTATATTCCGCTCATTGATGACAAGTTTGGAATCCTTGATCATGCAATGTGGCTAAAGGTTAGCAAAGGAATACTAGATCGCATATTACGGCAACTCCATCTCATACGTGTGACGTACAGTGAAGAGATGAGAGACATGCAATTTACACTGACTTTGGCAAGGTGTTGCCATTAATCACTATCTTGGCACTAGAGCACAGTAACATGTGGGACATGTTTGAAGATCACTATGAATATGATTCAAGGGTGATTGGCTCGCAGTGCAAGTGGGAGTCTATTGGTATGTATGCCCTGAGAGCCAATCATGGGATGATTGGTGGGATACATTAAGATTGATTTGATAAACATCAAAGGCAAGCTTCCAATTCTTTCTGGTTCAGTCATATGAGATAGTGATAGAACAGATTGAATGTCTAGAGAATGACAGTACTCAATGATGTATGCTTTCAGTTAAGGACCTGAATGATGAGATCATACAGATGCTAAGAGTTTGTACATTCTTGTTATGTCCCTAGTCGGATGTCATTGCGGAAGGCAGATAGACAGCAATGACACACAAGACTAGATTGTGGTGTTGGTTGATGACAGAATCTCATTAGTCATGATATAGAGATATCAAACCAAACAGATAGGTACTTGTTAGAGAATAAGTGTACCAGACAGACCCACTGTGAGTTTGACACATGGAACCATGACATGGTAGTCACAGTCAGTACTCACAGTGATGGTGGTGAGTGTGATTCTTAGACCTGAAATCACTGCACTCAACACATGTCGTTGGGCACACTTTGACATCATCAAACGCAATCCTGAAATATGGGTTGTTATAAAGGTGATGATTGGGCGGCTTTGACACATGGGGCTTTTGAGGGGTGAGTGATAGATATGGGATTTGTCCCTCCTGAGGGAGTTTGATGTACATGGCCACTTGATGAGTAGGATTGAGATAGGCGTGCGCACGCATGTGTGAATCAGTATGTGATATTGATGTCATACATATCTTGTTCAATCTACTCTGAGATCAAGAAAGTGAATGAACGTTGACAGGATAACTGTTCCATGCCTCGAGTTCATTCAGGATATCAGTGACAAAGGAATTATACATTTGCTGTAACACCATTCACAGATTGTAGGATGAAAGTTGTTCTCCAACTTTCTACTTTCACTTGGGTAGCAATGATGTGTGACTAGGCACCGCTCTTTGCTTGTGAAGTCATAAGTGTTATAGACTTTCACTGCCAACGTGAAATGGACCTGCAGGGTCACACACATAGGATTTAACCTGGAAGAGGAGTTTTGTCCACAAGAAATGTTTAGATTGATTACTAAAGGAGTTTAGTAGTTCAATTAAATACTCAATCAATTGATAGCTCAATATCATATTGTCAAGGTGTTGGACATATTGATTGGAGTATCAGATTGATTGAAATCGCATTTGACTGATTCTGCACAACCTGTACTCCCAACCGATCGGTTCAAGTATTGAACCGGTCGGCTCAGGTGGCTGAACCAGTCGGCTCAAGTGTTGAACCGATCGGCTCATGTACAGAGTGAAACGAGAGGTTCAAGTGTTGAACCGATCGGTTCAACTGGTGCAACCGAGCAAGTTGGGAAAGTCAGGTCGGTGAGAATGTTCCTTGCGTTTCACTTGCCCAATTTGATTGGAACAAGGATTGGTATTCGATACCAATTAGAAACAAAAGAAGGAAAGTCAATCGGGAACTGATTAGGACCACGAACCGACCAGTTCAGAAGTGAACCGATCGACTCATGGGTCCCAACCGATCGGTTGGTGTTCCAATCGACCGGTTCAGGCCCCAACCGACCGGTTCAGGTTGCGAGTTGGTTGCTTTTGTGGAAAATCTCAAACCCTTCTACTCCTGCTTTAGTCCCATATTGCCGGGGACAGAGAACCCTGTCCCATGACCCGCCTATATATAGGGGTATTGGGGGCTTCTCAAGGTACAACTCAGTGCAACCAGTTGCTCTGCAAAGTTGTCGTTCTCTCTGGTTTTGGTAACCGAGAGAGAGCCCGAGCAAGTGCTTCCCGCAAAGGGAGGTGCAACAAGGGAAGGACAACTGCAGTTGCAATTGGCAGCAGGAGAGTGTGTTGGCGACTAGTACGTCAACAGGAGGGTGCGACTCCTTCCACTTCCTTGTGGGACAAGGAGTGTGGAGTTCCAGGTGGTCCGTGTGGACTACTACAGAGGCGGGAGGTCACTGCCGCTCAGGAGGACAACTGTCATCTGACAGTCTGGTTTGAGTAGGAGTCATCAATCTCGGTGCGACCAGGAGCTACACAGATGCCGTCCAAGACCGGAGTTGAAGACCGTGTATAACGCGAGGTATTGTCGCCGAGCAAGCCTCGGGACAAGGTATCATTCCACAAACCATCCTTTCCTATTATATAGACGTTGACGCGTTTCCTCGGTATGGGTTTGGGGGAGAATTTTTTTTGTTTCCGCTGCCTTCTCTGCCTCCCCTAAAACCCAATATTATAGGGCCAACATACCTCCATCACCATAAACCTACAAACATCAGAATCCCTAATGGCTAAAAGATTGGTCTTTTCTTGTAGCCATAGAAGGGCAATGAAGGCTGCAGAGTTGACATATTGTGGTGACACCCTTTTTTCTCTACACTACCTGGTCCACAAAAGGTGTAAGGTGTTCCATACACCATATTGTCTCCTTTTTCCTGACACCAACCCTAGTCCTATTCCTTTGAACCCATGGGCATTGGAAATCAAGAAGCCACCGTGATCAATCACAACTAACATAATACTTGTGACAATTTTCCTCCATGCCCTTGTCTCAATATATCTCCTTGTTGGCGACACTCAAAGTTGAGTCGTGGTTTGGCCAAGAAGCTATCCATCATGCCCTCATGTCACAAAAACCACCTACACCACAAAGAATTGAGCAAGCATAGTTCCAACATTATGTGCTAGCTCTACCTCTCCACACTGATCTATTGACTAACCTTGCTTTAATGACCCACTCTCTAGTACACCCTCAGTTAGACCACAATGGTTCAAAGAGGAAGCTGATGTTTCGATCATCGTTACTGTGAGATCAGAGAATTAGAGAATGACAGAGACCTTACAAAATGAAATCATTGAGTTAAACTCCTTGTTGAAAATGAGTGCAATAGGATGTTATTTGGAAGGCCAGGTGATGCCTACTTATGATCACTCTCTTCACCATGATATTAGATCAAGAAACCAATTGTCAAAGTTGGATGGTCGAGTACAACATGAAGTGAAGTGTCTTGTCCATATAGTACATTTTGAATTAAACAAATGTCAAGACAAAGGAAAAAATGAGGGCTAAATGATGATCCTAAAATACATATAATAATAATATACATAGGACTATATACATTAGTGGAGGAATACTAAAAGATTCCAATAAATGTAATTGAGTATACTCTTTCTCTATTGTATGTTAGTCAATGCTAATATAATTGAATAGAGGGATGATGATAATTGTAACAACTCGTCCCATTGCCCAAGGCTCTAGTAGAGTTTGAAGAATGATGACTGGCCCCATAGACCACCACTAGCCTTAATTGTGCGCTTTGTCCTCACTCACGTGCAAGCCAGAATAAACTTCCCAACTGGTTACCCATCCTAGTACTACTCTGGGCTGAGCACACTTAACCACAAAGTTCTTTAATGATGGGCTCCCTGAAAAGGAGGTGCACCTTGGTGATATGGGTAGTCCAATCATTCCTTTTAATATCATTCTATCCAAGGCTTCAAATCCTAGGATGTCACAGTCTCCCCACTTAGCCTCTTGACATCCTCATCAAGGCTCAACTATATGGCTTCATAATATTTCCCCATTTCAGTGGAGAACCAACATGTCCATGTACACTCAGCTTCGATCATGGCTGCCAGTGCAAGGGTGGATCCATCACCATAGATAGCCCTTTCCAACATTCCTGGATGACATGACTCAGAGACTGGCATGCCACGTGCCCATGTGGGCCCCACCTAATGGAGGGGTCATGGCTTTGATACCATTTATAACACCCAGGCCCACTACCTAAGGCTCTAGTAGCATTTCTAGAATGACGATTGGCCCCACAGACCACCACTAGCCTTAACTGCATGCTTTGTTCTCACTCATGCGCAAGCCAGGATAAAATTTTGGTCACTCACATCCTAGTACTACACTAGGCTGATCGTGCTTAACCACAAAGTTCTTTAGAGTTGGGATCCTGAAGAAGAGGTGTACCTTGATGATATGGGTAGTCCAATCATTCCTTTTAAGATCATTTTATCTGAGGTATCAATCCTGGGACGTTAAAATAATTATGATATCCTAAAATACATAATATTCACTAGGTTGATAGAGAAAATCAATCCTTATTAGTGTATGTACTAAAACTAACATATGTATATGTCGTTATGTCAACAATAGAGATATTTGGTAAATGTAGTAATAATATTATTAACATAACTATAGACTTTTTATGAAGTTAACTCCTAGATATGTACATCTTCATATATATGATATATTGTAGAGAAAGAGAACACATATATGGTTTGGGATAAAGAAAATATAAGAAGGATGTTTGATTTATAAGTGAAGCTAATTCCTCTTAATCATCTAAACAAGTACTAAATATATTGGTATACTTATATACATATTTGAAATCTAGACTTGTATGTATTGAGGAATTTCGAATATAAACCCTAGTTAGGGAATATTGGTACATAAATATATATATATATATATATATATATATATATATATATATATATATATAATCCGAATGACTAAAAAAATTATCTATAATAGAGAAAATAGAATTTTATGATCTAATTTATAGAAAATGTGATAAAACAATTGATTATATATCATTAATTATATGTATAACCTCATTGAAAATCTAGAAAAGACACCAATGAGAAAATATGGAAAAAATTAATATGGAAATCTAAGCCTACATAACTAAAATGGATCAATACTTGATTCCAAGACATATAGTGACAAATATTCCTATACATATGTAGAACTCTCTATTTTGATTTAATTCTTGGAGCTGAATACTTGGAACTCACAATTTTTACATACTAATAAATTTAGATTTCTTTTTGGAGAGTTACTTACTTCATTGAATGCATTCATGATTGTGTAGGTTGGTTGGAATAAAAAGTGATTTTGAACCTTAGCCTTCCTCTTTGAAAGACCGTCAACATTTTTTCTTAGAAAATAGTAACACAATGTTTAAATATAAAAAAGGGTAGACTAGTGCCCCTAGTTTAGTAGAATTATGCTTCCACACCTCTACGTAGAGTTAAAGGGAATAGGCCCACTCAATATAGTGGGAATCTCAGTTGGTTATATATATATATCATTCTCTATAGGAGAGAACATATGGCTTCCCAACAATTAGAGATTTACATGTGCTATCTATTTGAAAATTTGAATTTCTAGTTTTAAAAATTGGATAATGAATTTTCTTAAATTTGAAAACCCATTTCTACTTTTGATACTTACCTATATTATTAATTTCTTCACATTTTGTCATCCTCGCATATAGATTCATACTTTAAATTTCCAATTATCAATTTTGTAGTGGTCATTCGAATGACCCATATTTCCGTTCTTGGGGTCCATGAGTGGTTTTGTTCCTCTGGGACTTCATGTACATGTGATCAAATAAGGCCTAGATAGACATGTAAGACTTGTCCCCTACTGAAGAGTAAATAGGAATCTCTTCCTAATTTTTCAATCTTATGTAAAGCTTCCATGACTCTGATGTAAAAAGATTTGTTTGTATTTTCTGATAAAATTTGTAAATATTTGATCATGCGTTTTTGTTTTTTACAAAGAGAGAAAATGATAATTGTTCCTCTTTTTGTTAGAGTTCTTATCTTATTTGGATATATCACCCCATTAATATTGGGTTTTTCTTTTGAGATAGCTTATACAATTTATTTACCTACTACAACATAACATAAAGCATAAATTATTTGACATCATACTAGCACCAACAACACCCAATAAGTGTCGCAATTTGTGGTATCACTTAGATTGTGGTGTTCATTGTAATAATTTTATGCGTCACTGTGGACTCAGCTTCATGTTCATATATCCAATGGTTATGATGGTATGGATATGGTGTGTAATGGATTTTTTAAAAGAGGCTATATCTATACCCACTAGACTTAATATATATGGTTATAGGCTATATCTACCCATTTATGGGCATAACTCAAACTACTTATAGAGAATAACATAATGTTCTTACCTTGATTGGAGAAAATCTGAGGACCGAACTCTTGTTCAGGGTTGAATCCTAAAACCACCTTTCATAAATATATTACATAATATCTAATTATTTATCCTTTATCCTAACTCTATGATATCTAGAAAATCATGGCCAGATTATGATGTAAAGATGATCTAAATTCTTTACTTCTATATTTCTTATACAATTATCTTTGTAACACATATTTTAATGCATTTTGTTTTGATTAAGGATGGGTTTACTATGAACTTAGGAAGAAGCACTCCATTAGAAATATCTAAAAATCTATGTGGAAACTCTTTAAGTGAAAAAGACCAAGAACGTCTCTACAGATGTGGCATAATTATAGACAAATATGTAGAGTATGCAAATCCAAATCACATGTCTGAGCCATAAAATAGTGTTGAGAATAATATTATACCCACACACATGACACTCATGTTTCTCAAATATGTGTCAAAACAAAAAAATCATGACATTGGATGTTCTAAAAGCTAAATCACCTCAAGAACATCTATTGATAGTTGTTCTTTGGATATTGACTCATATACAATATTTTTTTGATCAAATATCAACTCAAAATACCCCTCATCTCCTTTGGATGCAAAAACCTCTCAAAGAGGTGCCACAATGCTCTAGAGCCCTATAAAAACCCTCTGCCATTATTGACCATGGAAAGGAGGATGAAGTTCTTGAAAAAGACTAATTAGATATGAAACAAAATTTTGGGCAAGACTTAGAGCATCCATGCAAGGCCCTCATAAAGAAACTTAGTGAACCAAGAAGTAGAGATGTGGAATTAGTATCAGGTTCAATGAAATTGTAGAAGAAAAACAAAAAGGGAAAGATGGAAATACTGGGTAAATACTAAATCAAGGAACACACAATCTTCTTCTATTATTTGTGATGACAAGATTTTTCCTCAAGTTCTGATGGCCTGGGGCTCCCTGACAAACCCCTACTAGTTTTACTTGGTAAAGGGGTTTGGAGGGTGGAATTGTAGAGAGTTTGAGGGTGATTGAGGATTTGAGAATAATTTCTATATGTATCTCTATGGTCTAGGAAGAGAGACATACATAGGGAAAGGATTAGGGAGTTGAGGGAGATGGAAGGAGTTTGAAGAAAAGTGAAACAAAAGGGCATGGTTCAATAGGATGGTATGGTGAGTGGAAGCATAGAAAACTAGGGTTTTATCTAGATAGGGAGGATGTGGTAAAACTATAGAATACTTTTATTTAGATCTAGGTAAATTATAGAGAAATATATAAATGAAAAAAATCTTGTGCTAATGTTGAGACCAAAGCTAACAAGGACATGCAGGAGTCAATGTCATTGGATGCATCCTTGATAACCATTAAATATAGCCCATAATGTTCTAGTGTTAGATACATGGGAAAACCCACTTTGAGTTTATTAGGAATTATGTGAGATTTATTGATATTTTCTTGATATTACCAAAATTAGAGTTCTCACAGTATTCAAGTCTAACCATAATTGGAAAATTACCTAATTTGAGTATGACTATTACAAAACCCAGTTAGATTTTAGGTTTGAGATTTACATCTTTCTAGGGTTGCCTTTTAGGATAAGACTTTATTTATTCACCTAGAATTATCTAAAAGGATTTAGAGACCCATATTTTGAGGAAAGAAAATTATTACCATATTACATAATTACATTTTATGGGGTTGTATTTTAAATGACGTGTATGTCAATTTCATTGAGAATCCTTGTGTTATTTATCAAAAAAATTAATGCTATAGTTTTGTAACAAAATTACAATCATATTAATAGATATTAAAACCTCATGGACTTAGTGAAATTAAGTATACATATGAAATTGAGTTATTATCACCTTTGTAGAACAAATTCAAGTCACATCTTATTTTTTAAAGTAATTTCTAATATATTATGGAAGCCATACAACATAAAAAAACATAACATAATCAATAGATGCAAACAAAACATAGTATAAGATCATAACACACAATGAATGAAAAATTGGAGTTGAGACTGAATGCTTCAGTTTAAATTCTTGCACAGTGAGCTAGACATAGCATCTTAACAATGGAGTTCTCCCACAATCTTTGGAAACGCCTGTCGAGAGGAGACCAAATTGTCCATGTTTAGATCTGTAACCATTGTCACTATTGGGGGAGCCGTCAGCCACCATTGAAGTTTAATAACAATGACACACACATCTAACAACTATGATTAGAAGATTATGAGTTAGGATATACCTTGATCAGAACTAGACACATGGGGGGAACCTAAATCCCACTGTTCTCCACAAAGGGATATATAACCTTTATTTGAGGCACTCAAACAAAAACCAACCAGAAAATCCTGACCCACCAACAACTGAGAGATGACCCTAATACCAATAAGACACCTAACACAAAGAACAACTAGAAATGAAAAATAATAAAGTGGGGATGGCGGCCACCCAACCTGACCATAGCTGCTAGGAGGATCCATAGATACTACTAAATGAGTATTGGTTGCATGGGATTAAAAGGCATAGGTCATTAGGGAACCATACCCCACCTATCGTCACCATTACCATCCACTCCCTGACCACTGGGCAGAAGAGATGCCTATCACTAGCTTCAAGGCTGAGTGGGGGCAAGGAAGACACCAGAGGGGAGAAAGAGGGTGTACAATGAAAACTACCCCTCTCCCCCGAGCACGATGCTACAAGAATCCTATCCCTAGACATCCATCGCACATGAGATCGTCATACTATTCAGGCCTGCAACTGGGTCCTCTAGTCTACTAGTCACATCTTAGTTAATCAATATATTTGGAGTTGATCAGGCAAAATTAAGGTTTGTCATGTACACCTAAGTTGAAAAACTATAAAATTAATAAAACTAGATATTGAAGTTCTAATCTAGGTTTTGAATATAATATTACGTTTTTTTTGTTTAAGCTGAAATTTTAGGGTTATGGCACTCCCTCTCTCTCTCGAAGAAATTTTCATATGAGTTCAAAGTTGGGGGAGGGGTTCCTCAAGGACAAAACAACACAACTAGAAGAAAGGGTAGCCACACATGACTTTAGAGGTTGGTGTCATGCTTCTCAAGGTCATATGTTGAAAGGAGATTGTTGGGATGTCAAAAAGAAGCAAGCATATTGTTAAAACATTTTCCAAAACATAGTTATATGAGTGAAGTTATGATTTTAGTTCTTTGACAAATTGAGGATTTGCAAAAAGTTGATCATGAGAGAAATCCTAAGAGGTTTTGAAAAAGTTCACCCCAAAAGTAGAAACATGTAAAAATGGCTTATTATGAGGTAAATGAATAATCTTATACTTCTCCTAATTTTTGACGTTCCAAACAAAAAATATGAAATTTAAAGCATGTGATTAGAAAACCTTCTATCACATGCCTCTAAAGGGGGCAAATACATATTTGAATATGTTTTGGATTAAAATTATAACACATGTTAGAGTGTATCTGACAAAGTTAAGCCATATACTAAAGGAATAGGGGAAACTAAAGAAGGTTTCAATGGGCGTCACATGGTTTCACAAAGGTAGAATGTTTGTGGTCCCATGAAATTTCTTATTCATAAGATTATGGTCAAAGTGGATTCTTACATTCTCAGTAGAAATTATTGTTTTGGATTTTTTAGCCTTGACCCTGTACAATCTGTGCTATGAATGACTGGAGAACCCTATACCAGAATCTTAGAAACATTATAGACATTAATTACATGGATTTATCATAGTTTTACTTTCATAAAAATATGAATAATCGAATCATATGCATGGAATCCCTGGGTGGACATGCAAATTTATCATACTTTACTTCCCTAAAACCAAATGCAACCATTATTATTGGTTATATTTTTATTATATGCTCAAAAGGAGAGAACCAAGATGCATTGATAATGAAAACATATAAAGTTCATGCTAATTTTTATTACAAAGAAATAAACACAAGAAGGAAATGTAAAAATAATAGGAAGTAGGAAGCTAATTACTCTTTCCTCCTATTTCTTTCCTATTTCCTCCTCTTCCTCTTTATCTTTTTGTTTTATTTTTTTGCTTTATTTTTTTTGTTTAACTTAGTTTGAAAACAAACTAGGAACTTGAATAGAAAACCCAAAAATTGAATCAAAAGTAGGAAAAAACAACAACCTAGATCAACATAGGTACTCCCTAGTGGATTTTCTAAACAATTTCACCAAAGAAGAAGCATTTTAAATTTGGATCGCTGTGGCTGATGTAAACTAAATGAATCATTATATAATAAATAAGACAAGCATTTCATACTCACTATTTTTCTTCTTCAACTAAAACAATAGAAATATAAATCGACATTAACATCCATCAAAACACATAAAAATCCCTAGATGACTCCACAAAAGCTATGATAGGAATGAAAAATGTGGCCATGATACCGTATAAGGCCATCCTAATGATGACACAAGCATCCTCGTGCTACATGATACATACTATTATTTCTCATGTAATGTTAGGTTCAAAACCATATTTGGCTCAAGCTTTGGTTTTGGGCTAATTAAATAAAATTACATAAACAAAGAAAATATTTAGTAAAATAATTTAGGATGGAAAACATTTTAGGCCTTAATAGGAAAATGGAGTTTCCATCCTTGACCTAGAAAATGATAAACTGAGTTAGGGTCCTAGCCTGAGGATTTCCCATGGTAGAGATCCATCCCAAGAGATTGACAAGAGTTCTAGGTGGATTTTAATAGATGATTTCTAAAAATGTCAATTGTTGATCTAAACAAAGCCATCATTGATTGAAACATTGGGATGGATTTTAGATGTTATAAATTACGTCCTTAGTGAACAATCAATCCCAACAGATGATTTAGATATAGATATTTATTTGATATAGATAGATTAAGTAAGCATCATATTTATTAGACATGAAGCTGATGATAATCAACAACCAAAATATATCAATTTAGAGGTAGTGACATAAATATAAAAGCATGTGATATTTTGAATCTATATATAGAGAAAACCCTACATGTTTTAGAGGATTAAGCATTTTAATCACATCAAAATCAATATAACTAGATATTGGATTCTAAATCTAAAGAAAGAATATGAACATTTAAGAATAACTAGATCAAGAGGCCCTTTTGTACCTCGTTATTAATTACAAATCCTTCTCTCATGTCAAAATTTTGTTTAAGATGAAGAATCCACCTATAGAGATCGAGAGTAAGTGAAGGAGTTTGAAAGAGATGGTAAACATCTATCTATATCTTCTAGAGAGTGAAAACAAGCAAGGTTTGATGTTGGATATGGACGTATATGTAGTTGCTTTGGATGTGAAGGATAAGGGATGATACTTTTTATAATTTAGGAAACATATATTCCTTAATATTGAATGTGATTGGGAAGTGGGACTTAAGTAAACCATAAATTTCCCCAATATGTAGGACACTATATGTGGTGGACTCGCACAAACCACCACTTTGTAAGATTGGATGATTAGGGAGACCTGCCGTAGGTGCTTTCTGAGGCTTTTAGTCCAATCTCAATTTAAGTTTTCCAATTTGCATTATTTTGCATTGGTTTTTATCTTGAAAACATTGTTTTGAGTCCAAGATTGGATTATGTGTGATTCAATTTGCATTTATAAATGAAATATGAAGGAAAAATGGAGAGGTGAAGGATAAACTTGTAGTCAAATTTGTCTACTTCTCCAATTCACTTCTTTTGTATATAATAAACTTTTTACAAGATAATTTTATTTGATCCAAAAAGGCAAGTGAGTTTCCCACTAGGACTGATTTTGTACATTCTATTCATGGAGAATTCAGATGGGTGATTAATCAAATAGAAGAATGTATAATCTTAATCACAAATTAAATTGCACATGGATCCCAAGTATGCTTATCCTTGATATGTGAACCCCTGATAGGTGGAGAAGTGGGTAAATACAAGGATAACATAAAGAACACCCTTTTAGATAAAACTAACATCAACCATTAGGATGTCCTTAGACTAAACCCAATTTTATATAACAAACATACCAATTTGAGAAATTGTGGTTACAATAGAAGTATGAAACTATATGTACTGTTTTAGAACTCTAGAAATAAAAACATCATGTAAATTCTAAGATCGGACTTTTGATTCATGAATCATCACTATATAATTCACAACCAAATATGATAAAACAAGATCAACTTTATGGTCATATATAATTCTACATACAACAACTTACAAATAAAAGGAAAACATGTTATATGACAACATCCAAACATATTACCAAGAAAGTATGTATGCTAAAAATATATTTATTTTCAATATATATATATATTTATTTTCAAAATATATATATATTTATTTTCAAAATTGAGATAAAAATATATTTATTTTCAAAATTGAGCAATTAAGGATTATAATTAAGTTGAAAATGTAAATCATTATAGTTTAGATATAAGAAATTGTAATTGCAAATATTTACTGAATCTAAAAATCTAAACAAGTATCCACCAATTTAAATGGTAATAACATATAAAGACACTACATTTTACGTATGAATCTGGTCAACTGATTATAATATTATTACTTTTGTCTTAATTATCTTGCTTTCACACACTAAGATACAAATAAAGGTATCAAGCCTCAATATATCCAACCTTAGGGCTATATGTACCACTAATACTCGGACCCCTGGGTGTGTACAAGGTAAAAATGGTAGGGCTCAATGGCATACGACCTACTAGACAACCGATTCCATGTTGATGTACATATAACTCTCAAACTTATTAAAAGTAGTCCAAATCATACTCTCTATTGCACAAATCCAATAGAGCACATGCTTAGGAAGCATTAGAGTAGGCAAGTCCGAATCAAATCCATTAGGAGGATACCTAAATGCTAGAACTATGGGGTTCTCTAGGTTTCTATATGTAATCTAGGTTTTTAGGATTTAAAGGTTTGGTTTGGTAAATTAAGCTACATAGAACGTAATTGAATAAAAGTAGATATTAAATTAAGTTAAACTGGAAATTAGGGTTAACCAACTAACTAGAGAAGCAACTAACAAGTAGACTTGCAATATCAATTAACTACTCTAGACTAGGAGATATAAACTAGGGTTTGACAATTGACCAACTAGGAAAACAAAAATTAGACTAGGAAACCAACTAAGGGAATGAAATACGATCAACCAATATTTAGAATAAAGTTAACCAAACACAAACTATTCACCATGCACAATAAACTATCACTAAGAGAGAAGTGAGAGAAAGAACTTACAATCAAACAAGAAAGTTTAGGTTTGTTCAATCGTGGTGAGTAGTGGACTGTTTAGGAGATATGGGGTGCTTAACCATGAAATTGGGGTAAATTCGTCATCATATCCCATATTTGGTGCTACTAAACCAAATGACACAATTTAGGTGGTATTTAGGGAACTAATCCCTAAATCACTACCTATACAACCTTATGAGGCTCATTTAATAAGGGGATAGCCAAATATGATTAGGAGTAATCCCTAGTCTAGGTTTCTAAGAGTGACTCTCTAACAATATACATGTGCCAATGGATTGTATATGGTGTATGCGAAAGGTTCTCTCCTCATATTACCTCTTATCCAACATCTAGAAGTTCTCTTTTCCAAGTGAGGGGAACAAATCATATTCATCTACTTATATATCCCACCATAGGGTTGGTGGAATAGAGGGGCATTAGGGTAGGAGAGAAATATAGCCAAGGTTACACAAGGGATTTGTGTGTTTTTCCCTATTTGCTTTATATTCCCTCTTTTTTCTATTTCTTAGGCGGAACCAATGCTAAAACACAAAAATGAGAGATACGAAGTGAGAACAAGCACATGAATAACATTAATCAATAAAAATGTTTTGCTTTACATTCCTAATGCACATGGTATCAAAATCCCACATTTATCCCTGAAACAACCCACGAAGGGGGCATAATTACTCATGATAAAGAAAGAAACAAAAGAAGAGGATATTATACAAGAGTAAGCCATGGATATTGGTGGAGAGATCTTCTATTCACTTTTGTTAGCTAAGTGGATGACTGGCCTCCCAAGGGATGAAATGGAATGATAGAATGGTTGATTATAGAAGGTAATGGAAGAAAACTAGGGTTTATAGGTTAAAATGGAGGTAGGAGATGAAGTGGTAGGTGGGAGAAGGTAGGTGGAGACTAGGAGAAGCAAAAAAGGTCATCCCCATTCACCCTATATAGTGTAAAGCTTGTTATAATAAATAATGGAACTAGGGTTATGTAGGGGGAAATTGGGAAAATTTAAGAAAAGTAGGTTTAGGGTTCATAGAAAAATGTCTGTTCTACCCAACTATGGCCTTTCTGAGGACATGGAGAAATGGCATTTTACCCATTACTGGAATGGTGAAATGGGGTGAAAAGATAGAGAAAATGGAGAAATGTATGATAGTAAAATAATCATTCTAAGGTAGAACAACCATGGTGGATTGAGGGTAGAACGACAGTCCTTGGTTGGAATGACCGGTTTGGGTGGAACGACAGTTCTAATTAGAACAATCATAGGAAAAGTGGTAGGTTGTGATATGGAATTCGATATTTGGAGCTTGTTGTAAGGACCTTAAACTAGCTTAATATGTTAATCATGTTTTGGTATCTTAAATAAGTGTTTGGATGATTTGATAACATGCTTGTTGTTAATGTGCTTAGTTAGTTAATTTTCTTCTTGTGAGGATCTATGTGAGAATTCTCCATGAAGAAGGACGTCATGGTAGTTTACACATTTTCTATCCCATGCTCTCAGACCAAGTTTGGGTGGACTTACACCACCAACTAAGTGTCCTGCTTTTCCATATGTTGAGGATAGATGGAAATACCTTGCTTGTTCATCTTTTGTTGGAAGATGGGATTTCTCTACCTTTCCATGGGTAGCATAATGATGGGTAGGGGTGTCAAAAAATCGATTTCGAGTCAGTTCAGGGTATGACAACAACTGGGTTTATAAAATCTGGCTCAACTTGGAACTGACCCAGAACCAAATTTTGTACAAAGTGATATGTCTGGAACCGGACCCCATTTTATAATTTGGAACCCGGAACCAAACTTGGACCATATACTTTTGTTAATTATACACAAAATATAGTAAGTTGTACATAAATATACCTTATACTTTTCAAAATTTTCAACCCAGATTCAATTGGGGTTGAAAACATCACTACCCAAAAGTGACACTATTTTAATTCATACATCAATATCCAAACCCAGAACCAACCCATATTCATAAAACTCAAAACCATACCCAATTTTTTCCGGGTCAGATAAAACTAGGTTTATCGATTCAGACAACATATGATAGGCCTACTGATGGGGATGGATGGTTGCATTGAACTTCTGTGTTTTCATCAATTGAGTATATATAAAATAGCTAAATTTCTTGATATTGAACATTCGTTAATTGAGAACCGATGGATTTTGGTTCCAACATCAGCTAACAGTGAAAATAGGTGTAGCGCCCATCAATGAAAGATCTGGGATAAAGAAACGATCATCTGACAATGATTGGAAATCATCCACTACTCTATGAATGTATTTTGGTGAAGATATAGTGTCATGGAATCGATGACCGATATCAATAGTATCTACTGATGAACCCCCGTACCCTCATCTACCAATGAAAAGATGGGACTGTCTACTAGTAACGGTCCTACCCCCATCCATCATTGAGGATAAAAAACTTGTCTTTTGATGGAAGGACAAACCGATGAAGGAGAGGATACATTGACTAATGATAGGACGAAATTTACCACATCATCTCTCTCATTTATATATATACCCCTTGAACTTCCTTCCTCACCTAATTTTCATGAGTTGACTCAAAGAGAAGGAACAATTACAAGACGCCATTGGTTGATGCCAATCGGTGAAAAGCCTAAATCTTGGACCTTATTCAGTGTTTTCCTCACCTCTATTCTCTTCACATGTGTGGATCAACACCCTTACTTCTACATATGGATATATAATTGAGTAAATAAGGTTATTTTCTTCTTGATCTTGAATATCTACCATCTTCTTCCTCCTTAAGATGTGTTCTTGAGGATTATCCTTTAGGATTTCAACTATAGTGGTCTTATTCCTTTCTTTCTTTCTCTATCTTGTTCTAGTTGCCCTTAGATCATGGATCTATTTTCATAGAAAGTTTTCAGAGGAGGAATTTAAGATCTTGGAGTATTTTTAAGTGTGTTTAGAGTTTTCCGTGAAGCTCAAAGAGTTTTTAGTGGCCTCTTTGAGTGGACTTATTTCCACCATTTGTAAAGCGAATGAATACAACTTTTGATACATTTAGTACTTACGTTGCACATGCAAATTTTATTTCTATAGATATAATCACTAACATGTTAAAATGTGAAATATTGCATTCTTATAATACTTTATTTAGGCTTCACCAATAGATTCTTGATGCTAGAAACATAATGAGTTTATCTTGTACCTACATGGATTTTGTTAATGTGAAAGAATAATTTTAAAGGTAGTAATATATAGTCAATAATGTCTTATGAGCACAAAGAAAGTAAATTATGTGTCATCCTTTCTTATGAAACTTATCTAATATTTTTTAGAAACCCTTTTGCTAGGCTATTATACTGCTGAAATTTATGTCGAGAAAGAACTTCCTACACAGGAATGATGTATTTCACTTATACCTTAAAATACTGTATCACTGTACCAGTAAAGAGAAAGAGTCTTTTATGGCATAATATTATGTCCTAGTAGGGATCCGACTTTGGTATGGTCTCGATACCCATGAAACACTTTGATGATCAAATCTTCACGATGTTCCTTGACATAGCCAAGAGGCACCGTTGCTTACCTAGTTGAGATGGTAGATTGTTGCAATCATAAATTTTACATTTTCTGAAGTTATAATAGCCCACATAATCTACTAGTCCTTCTATTATCATTTATATGTAATTTTTTTGATGTAATTATAAAGAATAATGGACTTAATTGATCAATTATAACCATAATCCATAGTGTCCCTAGTATTTAGATCTATTTCTCAGGTGGTCATTGAGGGAAATAGTGAAACAACTTAATCTTGTAGCAATTTACAAAATGTGAGAAGATACTCAAAGTGTATATTGTTGAATATATGGGTCTGTGTGTGGGGTTGATGTACCCTAACACATACAATTGAGTGGGACCCAATAATGTTTGATGGTTCAATTTCATATTACATATGGTACTTGAGAGAGAATGAATTTGGTCATGTCTCAATTAGTTATGGGTTGATACCCGAGGTTTGGTCCAATGGCCTATGTACCTAGGATAAACATGAGAATTGTGGATCCTCCCTTGAGCAATTAAGCAAAGTAAACCAGGGCAAAGAACACTCTACCTTTGGTATACCTTGATTTGACCAGAGGTTTTATGGACATATCTAATGGAATCCAGATATACTTAGATCTTATATGCATTTCTTGTCCGAGATTTGAAACCACTAGTTAGAATTTTGAGTTTTACACCTCAAATTTCCCATGGAACAATGAAATATAACTCATCCATGTAGTATATATGTTTAGGTTTGTTTATCAAGAAACATGGTTGTACCTTGATGTTGATTTTGTTTATTGCACTAAATATATTGTCTATATCTAATTCAAGTACATACATTGGTAGATGTAAGATTATGATAAGAGTATGCCCTTAAAGATAATCTAGTTTTATTGCATCTATAAAATTTTCAATATATAATAAAATTTTCAAACATTATATCATATCATTGGACCTGGGTCTCACTTGTGGTTCTCCACATCTTTTAGATCATCAACAAGGCTTACCTAGAAGTAATGATAAAGATTAGTTTGGAAGAGGCCAGTCTTAGTTTTTAAGGTAGGTGATGTGCACATGAAAGAGTCTAGGAGGTCGGTGATGTTTGTGTGGCCTCCTACTAGGATGAGGTGATGCTTATGTATACAAGTAGCAGTCTAGAATCATCCCTATACTCTAAGATTCAGGAACATGTGCTTCTTTTCTTTATTTTTGATGTATGACCGATATATAATTGGATGTGTGGATGGACTCAAGAGCCATGGTTATATGAGTTTTTAGGTTTTCTGTCTATCCCATGAGTTGTATATCTTTATAAGAATGTGAAAAAGAATCACTACATAATTGTTACAATGTATATGAATTGTGAAGACCTTTTTAACAAATATAAAGGCTTGTTTATATAGTTCCTCTTATTAAAAATATTTTTCTGGACTCCATATTCTAGTGATGACGATGTTGGTTTTTAAGGATTTGTTTTGAGTAATGTCAATTTGTGATGGCAGATCATCACAGTTTTTGGTATCAAAAAGCCTACGTTGACCGAGTCTATAGGGACATAGGATCATGATGTTGTGTTTGCTGTTACAATTCTACTATATCTGACCATTATTTATTGCTTTGTAAATATGGCTAGACATCATGAAGAACCCATATAGAGTAGTTTTCTTCTTCTTAGAGGTAGAGGAAGGCAACATGTGCCCAAGGGAAGAGTGCCTAAACCAAATCAAAGAGAAGCCCAAGATAACACCCCTGGATTTGATAATACTTGTCCACCTTGCTTTCAGTCTATGTTTGGGCCAGTGATGTTCGTGTTTTCTTAGCTTTTTGAGGAAGTGCCAACCCATGATACAAGGAGACATCCTTAAATTATGGGTTCGAGTGTGACATTTGAAAGGTTGATGCAGTTGGGGGCCTTGGAGTACTAGGGTATAATAGAATCGACAATTGCAAATTTGTTGTTGACGGAGTTTGGGAACACTTTAAGTTTGTTGGATATACCTTATGAGAATAAGGTGGAGCATGCAATTTACCCACTGGAGGGTAATGCTGGCCACTGATGCGCTCCTCAGGAGGAGAAAAGTCCCACTGAGATAATCACATGGGTGGATTTTAGGAGGGATTTTAAGAACCAATACTTATCTCAATCATATCTAGATGATAAAATCACATAGTTTGAGTTGTTGCAGTAGAGGATGATGACAATGAATAAGTACATGTCACAATTTGTGGAGTTATTGAGGTTCTTCCCACACATAGTGCCTATAGATAAGTAAAGGATAAGATGGTTTGAGAAGGGACTAATTGTAGATTTGGCTAGGATTGTTTCAACTTTAGAGTTATGTAAGAAGTTTACCACCTTTTTGGAGTATGTGAGGAGGAAATAGAGGACAACAATTGGAATTGGTTACCATGATTGCAATAGGAAGCCCACACAATCACCTGAGTAGTTTTCTTGGGGATTTAAAAGGCAAAGGTTCCTGGGTCGATAGAGGTAGTAGTTTTGGTAGTAATAGAAGAACATGATTATGTCAAATCGAAGGGTGCAACAACAATAACATTGGTTACACAAAAGGGAAGAGAACATGGAATTCTAATATCTAGATCATATAGTTTGGGATCAACATCAAAAATAGGCCATTTGGGACACACACCTCCCCACAGAAGATGTGCTTCTAGTGCAACGGACCAGGGAATTTAAGGATGTTATTCCCATAGATGAACCAAGAGGTATCTCAACAACTAGGGAAGAGAGAAAATGGCTCAGAACAATGTGCAAAGGTGGTGGTAGAGGATGCGATCAAGATGTGCAAGAAGGATCATCAAGATCTATAGGAAGAAGCCAAGGATGAGGAAGATAACAAGCAATGTTCACTACTATGCCATGAGTCATCCTAAGGGAGTTCTTCACCCTCAAGTCTTTATAGGTCAACTAGAGCTATTTCATTTTGACTATCTACATCCAAATACATATCTATTTTGATTGACCCAAGTGTGACACACTCATTTATTGATGAATGTAGATTAATCTCATTTTAGTTGCACATAAGAATAGATTCATTAAACTTTATATGGATATTTACCCAATTTTACATAGATTAAGTCCATTCTCTTTTATTACTATTTCAACATTTTTGATGGAAATATCTCGCTCTATCGCAGGAACAAATGTCAAATCTAATTTGAGGTCATCTTGACAATACATATCAATTTCCCCCATCTCCGGCCATTGGGAAGTGATTAGGGGCCACTAAGAAGAAGTCCACCATACTAGATGCCCAATTCAGGTGAATGAATTCACCAGTCGACCTATTTTGATAAGGAAGAAAAAAGGATCGTCACAAAATAAATAAGTTACCTGACTTGTTCCATGAGTTAGATGACTAGTTATCGATGGAAATTCCACAAGGAAGATAAAAAAACTTGACATCCTGTGAGTTTCTAGACTCACTTATGAGTCAGAGTCTGGCTGGTGAGAGTTATCCCCAAGAAAAGACTAGTCACCTGTTGGCCAATTGGTCGACTGACTTGGGTTTCTTTATGAGCCCTTACCAAAAAATGAGTCACTTGACTCTCTCTATAATTTGGCTGGCTAGATCCCCTCCACATGGACCAGAGACACTGATGCACCTACAAGAGCCTGACCTGTTGTATCTGTCATCCGACTAGGTGTTTGGCCAGTTAAGGAATAAGTGGTCAATCACCCATTTCCCTACTGGAATGACCATAGGAGACACAAAAAGAGCATCTCCAACCATTGGTCAAAGGATTTATGGGCCTGATGGTACTTTTATAAATATATTTTCAACCCAACGGACAAAGGTTAGACTCCCCATCCCCAAATCATGAGTTTTTGAAGCAGAAAAACAAATTAGAATGAAAGAACGACCCCTCATCCTATATTATCATCAAACTGTTGTGCTTCCAAAAGTGTTTGCCTGCTCACTACCGATGACAACTAAACCTATCTACATCTATTGTGACATGTATTCTTTTCTCCCATGCCATTCTTCTATTTCTTCCTTTTCTATGAGTGAGTAGTATTCCTTACTAGAGCACAAGGATTAGCCCCATCACCTTTACTTTAAACAACATATTATGATTTCCATTATTAATAATATGTGATTGTTTTTACTTCGCATTGATCACCATAATTGCATGTTATTATAATCCAAGACATACATATCACAAAATATAGGGATATAACATCAAATGATAAATGTTGAAACCTATATTTGAAGCATCCATTAATCGAATTCAAGTCAGGATTGTGCTTAAAAGAATTTGGGAAAGCGTTTGGATCCCTCTAAAGAAAAATCACAACCAAGTTAGTCAGACATAAGTTATAGTCTGATGAATGGAATTTTCTTAACTTCATAGCAAAATGATTAAAGAAAGAAATTGCAACAAAGGAGTCATGGGTCTTTTTATTTTTTTAGACATGAAGATCCATTAATCATACAACAAATGATTGCTTGGGAAGAGTTTCTAGCCTCCATCTCTGGAAAGAATTTGGAAATCTTCTACTAAAAACATGAGATGATTCAGGGAAGAATAGTTTTTTTTCCAGTGGACCCAAATGACTACATGAAAGGGTGTTTACTGAGGCATTGGGTTAGTGATTGTAGGTAGAGAGACCTCAAGCCTATGGGGAAACCTATCATTGTGAAGTCTTCTCTCAATAAGAATAAAGAATTCCTTGCACCCAATCTAAATAACCGTAATAATGAGAATGTAATGTGTAGGATGGAATGAATACGAAGCTGTGATGAAACCTACTCCACCTCAATTTTTATTATTGATTCGATCACTTATTGTTTTTTGTTTTAACTATCCATCAATTTATTTTGTTACAAACCAATAAATCAATTGGTATAAATATTGATCTCTATTAAATTGGATTTAATGGAGATTTCTTAAAAATGTTCTCTCTAGGTTTTGATTCTAACACTATATTGCAATAATGTCCATTCACTTGCAGGTAGTGATTATTGTACATTATCTAGGTAAATATCTGGGGGCTTTTCCCTAGGTGAACTTCCTTTGCTATAATCATGTTGGTATAGTATGCCCAGAGAGCCAATCATATGATGATTGCAATGAGGCATATGATACTTGATTTGATAATGATAAAGGTAATTCCATCTATTATGTTTGTCTCACTCATGAGATGATGACACATACATGATATATGTATAAAGAATGATGTGACTTGATAACATATGTCTTTAGGTTGAGGACCTGAACAATGAGACCATAAGTATGATAAGAGTACATATGTTCTTATCAATGTCCCTAGTTGGATATTACTATGGAAGCAAAATAGACAACAATAATACATAAGACTAGAGTATGTGTTGACAAATGACAGAGTCTCATTAGTCATGATATATGATATCAAGTCAAGAACACATATATATGTTAGAAAATAGTATATCAGACAGACCCACCATGACAGTGATACATGGGTACCATGGAATGGTAGTCACAATCATCTCTCATAGTAATGGTGGTGATTGTGATTCTTAGATCTGAAATCACTACACTCATCACATGTCGTTGGGTACACTTTGACATCATCAAACACATTCCTAAAACATGGGTGTTATAAAGGTGATGATTGGGTGACTTTGACACATGGGGATAGACTATGAGTGATAGAGATGGGATTTATCCCTCCTACAAGGAGTATGATATCCAGGGTGACTAGTTCACTTGGTGAAATGGGTGGCTCATAGTCTTGCCAACTGAGGAAATTAGGATTTTCCCGATTTGAGGAAAACATTCACATTTCACTTGTTCAATTCGATTGGAATAAGGATTAATCTTTGCATTAATTGGAAATGATTGAGGAAAGTCAATTGTAGGCAAGTCTGGGAAGTGAAATGACCGGTTCACTGGGTGAACTGATCAACTCACCTGCCTAAACGACCGGTTCAATTATGAACTGATCAAATCACCTACCCAAACGATCGATTCAGTTGTGAACCGATATGTTCGCCTACTATAGTGCAATTAGTTCATGGAAGTTTTGGAACCTTCTACTCCCGAACAGACTGGGAACCCTGAACCTACCCTCTAATATAAATATAGGGGTACTGGGGGCTTCTCAAAACAAACAACTCAGAACATCAGTTGCTATGCAAAGTTATTGTCCTCTCTGGTTCTCGTAGCCAAGAGAGTCTGAGCAAGTGCTACCTGACTAGGGAGGCACAACGAGGGAAAGACAACTGTAGAAAAGTAGTCTAAGTTTGGGAGAGCAGGTCGGTGCTAGTTCACCAACAAGAGGGTCATCTCCTTCCTGCTAGTTATTCTAGAATGGCAGGAGTTCTAGGTGGTTCGTGTGGACTATCTGTAGAGGCAGGAGATGTCTACCGCTTAGGAGGACACGTCAGCTATAGTCTGTGGTGGAGGCCAGAGTCCATGGTGAAGACTAGGAGTTGCACATACACCGTTCAAGACATGGCATTGAAGACCGCACATGGCTGTGAGATATTGTCGTTGGGAAAGCCCCAGGACCATGCATATGTCGCTAAGACCATCCTTCCCATTACATAGTCATTGATGCCATCTCCTATTATGGGTTAATGGCCAGTAAATTTTTTTGTTTCTGCTGCCTAATCTGAGGCAATAAAACCCAACAAATCATGCATATCATTTTGGCACCATTATCAAGGATAATAAATAGATCAGTTGAAATTAATTAGGGATTTTTATTTTCTAATTGATATTAATTCTTATCTACTTGTACTTTTTCATCACGGTACCTATATGAATTCCATGACTTCTTATTATAGGTACTAACCTAATATATGTAATGCTCTATCATTGTAGACTGCATACTTCTACAATTTGATTTGAAAATAGAGGAGGATCTTTCACTGACTAAATAGAGAAAAAAGTTCAAAATGGAAGAGGTTGAAGTTCAGTGTAGGGTTGAATTGGAAATGGTTGAGCAACATGAACACATCATTATAGAAACTCAATCTAAGATGGAAACTGTGTAAGAAGCCTCCCCAGAGATCATGAGGGCCAAAGAGTTTAGGGAATTCTCCATCCCTAAGATGTCGATGTTACTCATCTGGTCACACCACCACTTGTCACTGCCCTCACTTTTAAAATTAGAGCACACTAGGTGACTATAATCAACAATTGTGACTTTGCAAGTAGAGTAGGAGAAGAATTTTAGGAATATTTGCTAATGCTCAGAAAGATTTGTGTAATGACCAAACATGCATGATTGCTTGATGACGCTTTCAGACAACAAATTTTTAAATATCCACCAATTGTAAAGGCAAAGAGATAGTATAATTCTCTATTAGGAGAGAAAATCACCATATGGGCTCAATTGGAGAATAAGTTCTTATAGAAATTCTACCCCCATCCCTAACATATGCTATGAGAGGTTAGATCATACAATTCTCTCAATGTTATGGGGAGTCTGTAGAAGAAGCTTGGGAGTGGTACAAGGAACTTCTCCATAGTGTTCACATCACATGATACTAGAAAATTAGTTGATAGAAATCTTTTGAGGGGTGGATGATGACACCAAGAGGTTACTAGATTTCTCATCTAGAGGAATTTTTATGAGACACAACTATAAAAATTCTTGGAGGGTGGTGACCCTTTGGGATGAAAACCAAGCAAAATGGGGTAGGTCGATAGGGAAGAGTATGTTGAAGGTAGCCATGGTCAAAGACATATCTAATTTAAATATATTGCTGACTCATAGAAGGCCTTGGCACTTAACCAAGATAACTTGGATACCTACTCCAATGCTCATGAGAGAAGGGATGTGCCACAACAACAGTAGGTGAAGCTTGTCACCTTACACTGTGATGCATGTCAAGGCACATGTTGCTCTAAGCTCAACTGCCAATACTGGTATGAGGTGATGTCAACAATGCTCATGATCATGTGGATGATAACTAGTATGATTCAAACTAAGTTGAAGACCTCAACTCCATACATAATTTTCCAATATAAGGTTACTACAATATGAAGCAAACCAGAAACCATGCCAAATTTCATTATGGTAAATCAACATGAGCTGACAATGCTATAAAGAAAAGGCCATGATAGGTGAATAACCAATGTTAGGTCTCCTAGGTTTCCACAATAACCAAAAAAAGAACTTCATAAATCAGGGAACTAGAGGGTAATTTACAAAATAGGGGCTATAATCAAAGGGTACCGGTTTCATAATAACAATCAAGTCTTGCAACAACAACAACAACTACAAGGACAACAAGGGATCACCTCTCATCTAACCACGACAATTTCTCATCCATATAGTAGACCCTACACTCTCAACGTACTAAGATTTTAAATTTGCAATCCCATCAAAAGTTTATTGAGTCTCAAATGACACAACTCACATCTCTTCTACGCCCCCTACAAGTGATTTTGTTGCACAACTAGAGAACAATCCCAAGCACCCAGAGTAGTTGAAGGCTATTTCTGCCTGATCAAGGAATATCTATGCAAATCTAGTGGTCACACCCAAGACACAAGCTCCATATGCTGTTGATGTTGATGACTTTGTGATAGTCAATAAGATAGATGTACACAATGCAATTGAGGATATGGCGACACAAAAAGCATAGAATACTAGGAAAACATAGGCAGAAACATGCAAGGTATATATTAGGAAGGCAATGCAAAGATAGTTAAGCCAGAGATTCTAGTGTACTGACAAAACTAGTTAAAGTAGACAAATCTATAACCTATTTCATGATGTTCAAGGAATCTATGAAAAAGCTTCATGTTGATATCTCGTTACTAGACACACTTTCTGAAACTCCAACTTGTTCTAGGTATTTGAAGACTCTTCTCACTGGTAAATACTCTATTGAACAATATGATACTATGAAGTTGGCCAATATTGCTTCATTCATTGTTTACACCAAACAAGAAGCAGAAGGATCTAGGTTCATTCAAGATTACTTGTTACATAGGGGACAATGCCTACAAGAAAGGGTTAGCAAATGTCAGAGCTAGTATCTCTATCATTCTATTTAGTCTATGGTAGAGATTGGGATTTATTGATCTTTTACCTATACCAATGACAATTTAGCTAGCAAATTCTTCAATGACCAAACCTATGGGGATCATTGAAGATGTCCCCGTTAGGGTAGGAAAAGATTCTTATGTGCCCTATGATTTTGTTATTATGAATATCAAGGAGGATATTACATATCCCCTCATCCTTATCCGACCCTTCCTAGATATTGCGCATGCCCTCATTAATGTTGAGGTAGTTACACTACTTTTGAGTTCAGGGAAGGGAATGCTAGAATTTTGTATGCTTGATAGCTTGAAGGCACCCATTTTTCAAGAAGTGGTTGTTTTTCTAGATTGTATTGACAAAATGTCATAGATCAAACAAGATATTCTAACGTTTGATGTGTAGGAAAATATGGATATAAAATTGGCAACAGAAACAAATATTTAATCACCCATATCCCCTTTGAACAGTTGATTTCATCAATAACTATGTAATGGGAAGGATAGTTTGTGAGTTATACCTGATCCTAGTGCAAGTCTAACAATGATTCCCTCACAGAAGCGTGTGTCTTTCTTCAAGTCACACTTAGACAATGACAACAATAGCCTCCTGGTTGATCACCATGGACATCAGCTGACCTCGTCCTCCTACCAGAAGGAAACAACCTCCTCACCTATATAGTAGTCCATACGAACCATTGGGGACTCCTATCATTTTAGAAGAACGAACAAGAAGGAGTTGTCCCTTCTAGTTGGTGTACTAGCACCAACTTCCTCTCCCACAATTGTTTCTTTCTTGCTATCCCTCCCTTTGATGGGTAAGACTTTCTTGGGCTCTCTCGATTACCACAAAAAGAGAAGATAATAATTGTTAGAGCAATTTATGTCTCTCAGAAACCCCCAATATCCCTATATTTATAAGTGGGTCTGGATCATGTTTACCAATTTGAGTTGGAGTCAAAGGGGATAGAATATAATGAATTTTTTCATCCTGCAAGTGGTGAAATAGTTGGTTCACAAGTGAACCAATTGGTTGGCATGTGAGCCAATTAGTTCAACCCTTGAACTAGTCATTTTATCATGTTTCCAACCACAATTGTATTGGTAATTAATATCCAAGCAATGTACAACATGACATCGACACTAATCATTGATCCAATCGAATTGATAAACCAAAGAACTGGTTCACCACCTGAACCAGTCAGTTCATGGACCTGAACCGATCGGTTCGCTTCCTAAACCGGTCATCTCATGGACCAGATTTGCCAGTCTTGGTTCAATTAACCTGACACTCAAAACTATATATTCAATACTTGAACCAGTTGGTTCATAGTCTAATCAGTCAAGATTCAACCATTGTTTTTTAAATTTAATACCGAACTTTTTGGTAATCAATTTTAACCACATTCATGAATAAACTCCTATTCCAAGTGTATCCTTTGTCTGTGACCCTATTGCTTCCAAGTTACATTGGTAATGAATGTCTATAACTAATTTATGACATCAAAAGCAATGAGAGGTATCTAGCAACACATAATTGATACCCAAGCAATTCAGAAAATTGGAGAACAACTTCAACCTACAATCTATGATTGGCATGACAGTGATTGCATAATTCCTTTGTCACAGATATGTAGATTGAACTTGAGGCATGGAATCGTCATCCTCTCAACGTTCAATCCATGTTCCTTGAACTAGAGAAGACTATTTGAGATATATGTGACCTCAGTATCGTGTATTGACACACATGTGCATGCACATGCTTTTCTTAGTCTGGCTAATCAAGTGTCCTGGATATCAAACTCCTATAGGAGGGAAAAAATCCCAACTATATCACCCATAATGATCCCCATGTCTCACAATGCACCCAAGCACAACCTTTATGGTAACCCTTATTCATGGCCACGATTGTTGATGTCTAAGTACATCAGACGACATGTAATGAGTGTAGTGTATTTAGGTCTAAAAACCACAATCACCACCATCACTATGAGAGATGATCTTGACTTCCAATCTTGGTTTCCATGTGTCACTCTCAAGGTGGGTCTGTATGATACACTATTCTCCAACAAGTATCTATGTTTTTGGTTTGATATCACATATCGTGACTGATGAGATTCTGTCATTAATTAACATACACTCTAGTCTTGTGTGTCATTGCTATATATTAGCCTTCCACAATAACATCTGAATAGGAACATAACAAGAATGTACATACTATTGACATCCCTATGATCTCATTATTCATGTCATTAGCCCAAAGACATACATCATTAAGTAATATCATTCTTTAGACATTTATTATTTTTAATCATTATCACGTATTTGAATAAAACAAAATAATTAGGAAGATTTCCTTTATTAATTAAATCATTTACAAGATATGCCATTACAATCATCATATGATTGGCTCCTTGGGCATATATACCAACAATCTCCCACATGCACTTAGATACAATCACCAATGAATCTTTTTCCAAGTGATCTTAAACACGTCCATCATGTTTCTTCTGTTCAAGTGCTAATACAAGGGTTAGAAACATTTGTATTTGTTCAATGTATTGCATGTTTCACATTTCTTCACTATACGACCTCTCGTATGAGATGGAGTTGCTATACTATGTTATCTGATATTCCTTGCCTAACTAGTAGCTCCATTGTTGTCATAGTATTTCTACTATATCATCAATGGTTGGAACATCCCATAAGTTCATCTAAATGATTTTTTAGATCCATATAGTATCATCTATTGTGTTCATAAGTCCAGGATACTTGCCTTCTACTTGTAGAATTAAATAACTATCTATAATTTAGAACTTTTCAGCTTACAATTCTAGTTTTAAGGTCAATAAATTTTTTTAGATTACGACCATTAATTTTCTTTGTCATTTTGGAAGCTTGCATCAGTGTAACCCTTTACACCCAACTCTTCCTTACTTCCATAATCTAGGAACCGATCCTAAGTGCTTCTCAAGTGCTTATATATGTTCTTTATGGTATTCCAATGAACTACATTGGAATCTGACTAATATAATCTTCTCATGTTCGATACATACAAGATAACATGATGAGTAAATTATATTGCATACATGATAGATCCAATTGTGAATGTGTATATCATCTTGCTCATGTTTTCCCATTCTTCTTAAGAATTGGGATATAGGGTTCTTGAGAGACTAATCCCATGAAACATGGACATATTTTCTCTCATAGAATCCTTCATGCTGAACCCTTTCAATATCTTGCTGATGTATGTTCTCTTAATTAGGTCAAGAAGCTTTCCAGAACTATCTCTATAGATCTCAATTCCTATCACATAGGATGCTTCGCCTAAACCCTTCATAGAGAAGATACTTTCCTTTGCCAAATAGTATAAGGATGTTATTCCCATCATTGTGTGGAATACAAATATACTCCCACTAAATCTTTTGTAATAACACATTTCATCTTTAATTTAACTTAAAGTCAAACTCTTTGACTCTCCTGTCAAATTGAAGATTTTAGTTATGATATGCTTGTTTCAATCAGAATGATTGTCCTCTGTAGATTATAAACTTTATTTGCATTTATGGAGTTATAAAACCTTCAAACCGTGTCACTTACACACCCTCTCAATTATTCCTATTAAGGAATGCAGTTTTAATATCCATATGCCAAATCTCATAGTCGTAATAAATTGTGATGGCAAACATGATCCTGGTGGTCTTAACCATGATAGTCGGTGAAGAGATTTCATCATATTCAACACCTTAAACTTGTTTCAAACTCTTTGCAACCAATATGCTCTTATAGGTTATCCATGTCGATCTTCTTCTTGAAAATCCAATTGCACCCTATGGGTTTTACCCCTTTAGGTGGTACCACCAAGGTCATACCTTGTTGGTGTACATAGAGTCCATTTTGGATACAATGATCTTAATTGATTTCTCAAATTCTAGTCCCTCAATAGCTTCTAGATAGGTTGTTAGCTCATCATCTTATGACCAACTCACTGCCTTTCTAAGTTATGAGATATCGTAATCTTTCAAGCTCATGGTGTGTTTTATATATAATAATGGATTTAGTTAATAATAATATAATTAGTTCTAATTAGCTAATTAACTATTTAATTGGTGTTAGTTATTGATTGGAGTTCTTATTTTTGTTGCTGGGATTAGAATAGAAATATGAGTCTTGTGTTACTTAAGGAACTTGAGATTCCACACCTATTTGTGATTCTCCTTGTTCATGATGCACCTCCGTAGGTTTAATGTTTTATTGTTGGTCTCATACTCTTTTAGTTCTACTTTAATCCCACTGATTTCTTTGAAATATAAATTCGTCTTAAGGATCTCGGCCATCCTGGTAACAAATACTTTTGTTATTGGATTGAGATAAAAGTAGTATTCAACAAACTAACATTTATGTAATCTGTAGAGAAAGCTTTTCCAAGAAACTAATTTCTTGTATAAGTTTTGATACTTATATTTATAATAGACAAACTGGGACACTTCCCATGCCATATCTCATATGGTGTATTTTGAACCAATATAGACAATACATTATTTTAGTGTAAAGCATGCGCCAAAAAGAAAATGAGAAGATTAGCTATATTTATTGATAATCACACCATGACTCATCATGGTGTGGCTCCTTTCTTTCTGATACATCATTATGTTTCAGGTGGAGTTTATTGTGATACACTATCATGTCTCCAAAAGGTCCTCAAAATCTTGGTGTAAAGTATTTCAACATTGATCCTATCAAAGTGTCTTAATACTTTTACCAAGGGTTGTTACATACTTCGTTCATGATCTTCTTGAATGCTTCAAGAGATTCATACATGAATTACACTAAATACAAATTACCATATCTACTAAGATCATTACTATATATAATGAGGTACTAACAACTACCTTTAGCATTTATTCTAAAAGGTCTGCATACATTAATATGTACATGATCTAATAGGATATTCTCTCTCCCAGTACATCTAGTCAAAGGTGCTTTTATCTTATTGCCCAATATATAAGATTTTCATGTCAATATTGGTTCAATAACCAAAAGAATGTAGACAAACATCATCACATATTCTAGGAATTCATTTCTTATTTATGTGCTCTAGGTGACGATGATATTGATATTCATTGTTTGAGTTATCTAGTTATAATCTTTTGGTATTTACATTATAATAATTTATAATTGGATCTGGTAAACAAAGACCATAATATTTTTTGGGCACTGCCATCAAGGATATCATCCCTTTTGAAATAGAACATTGACTATACACTATGTGATTTCCATATTCATCCCTGTCCATACAAGATGGAGAAAGTAAAATGTTTCTATTATTGGAAGATATGAAATAGAAATTTATTAACTCTATTACATGCCCATTGGTTTGAGATAAATTTTAGGTTCTGATAGTAGTGGCAACAACTCTTGCTCCATTTGTGATGAACAGTCTAACCTCACCCTTTCATAAAGGGTTACTTCTTTTCAGATCCTCCATATTCAAACATATGTGAGATCTACATCCAATATCATATACCTATAATGAAGAAATAGTCAAATTTATCTCATGACATATATACCTAAAGTGGAGATCTCTGTCCCCTCCTTATTATTCTTTAGTTCCTCCAGATAGAGAGGGATTCCTCTTCTAGTGTCTAGGCTGGTGAAAATGGTGACAATTGCCTCCCTTATTCATACCTCCCTTTGCTTTGAGCATTGAAGACTTGGGCTTCTGGCCAACTTTAAAACTATTCTTAGATTTTCCTTTTCCTTTAGACTTCCCCTTTGATATGATGATTATCACCACATACTTGGGTTTGTATTTCTTCATTTGTGCCTAAGATGTTCTTAACATGCCAAGTAAATCTATCAATGGCTTTTCAAAGTTATACATGTTGTACTTCATGACAAACTGACTGTATGACTCTAGTAGTGACTGCATAATCACCGCAGTGGTGAATGATTAACCCAAGGGAAATCCCACTCTGGCAAAGTTATCCACATATACAACAAGCTTGAGCACATGAGGACCAACTAGATCTCCTTCTGCCATGTTATATTTGAACAATGCCTTGGAGACATCATATATATCCTGTCTTGCCTGATCTTGAAACATATTCATAAGATGTGTTACCATCTTAATAAAATCCATGTGCTCATATTGTTTATACAATTCATATTTCATAGAGCACAACATTAGGCATTTGACATCAATGGTATCTTCAATATGCTTCTTGTAAACATCCCTGCCAGCCTTAGGTGGAGTTAGAGCAGGTTCATCTGGCTCTGGTGTCTCCAGGACATAGAGCTTGTGCTCTTGTGTGAGAATAATTCTCAACATCCTAAACCGGTCGTAGAAATTATTCCCATTTAACTTGTCCTTCTCAAGGACTGATCATAGAGAAAATGTGTTATTTGTTGCCATACGATTCTTTTAAAGAAATTTGCAGTTTTTCAAAACATTTTTGATTTGATTTGATTGAATTAAAATTTGGTGATGTTTAATTAGGCCTTTAATTAATTACCGCACTCAACATTTTGTTCAAATTTATATCCCTCACATATCAATTTGGAAGATTACAACATACAACCTTCTAGTGAGAAAAGACCCAAAACAATTGAGTTATTTTGAAGCCAACGCCAACGTCCATAATCAATCATTAAGGTAGAAAACATTTGACAATTGCATCTTATGCAATTCTTGGATAGATAGTATGTACAACTCTTTTCCATAGTCATCTGCATGCTTCTAAGTGCTTAATCTCATTAAGATCACTTTGTTAAGTTTGACCCAAAATCTAACACAATAGCAAAGCGCCATTCTTGACAGGACCACAAAACTACCATCACACTTCCACAAGATGGACAGTGCACGACGCTTGGCGTGCCCACACATAGTCGATCAAGCTTTTAATGTGTGTTTCTTATGGAAAACATATAAGACTTAATATGTTTTATTGAGGGATTTCATATTTATAAATACATATACATATACATATCCATTCATCACATACTATGATACATATCATATAAATGCCATATCCCACACACAAAAACATGTAATTAAAAACATAAGTGACGGTTATGGCCATACTATTGTAATTGTTTGGAGACACAAGGAATTACTACCACCTAAGGTCTACATCACATGCATCAACCTATTGTTGCTGAAGATCTATGCTCGATCCAATCTTGGTTGACCGGTTAAACTCTTGAACTGATCTGCTCGTCTCCTGGTTGTTCGGTTGGTCGTATGAACGATCATTGGGTATCTAGCGAATCCGATGTCTGGACACCTCCAAACGCTTAGTTGGGCCAGCATCCAATTGGTTTGGCTGCTCCTATCATCTGTCCTTCTTGATCCTCCAGCCAATTGACTCAACTTTTGAATGAACGGTTCATCTGGTGCTGAACATCTTCTTTGTTGTATGAAGAATTAAACTATCCAATGCTATTTAACATATTTTATGGTAATATAGAAACCTTGAGTTACATTCGAGGGGAGCATAGGAAGGAGAAAATAATACTTTTACACGTGGAAGAGAAGATAGAGGCTCAATATGCAAACCGATATGTAAACAAGAATAAATAACCACAACCAACCAAGAACAAAAAACTAGGGTTATTGGGCATAACCATGCTACACATCTACCATCAAAATCGATTTTAGGGTGAAACATGTAAATTGCATATGCATCATATGTGTGTGTGTCTATATATATATATATTAGTTGGGATTGTATATGGTATTTAATCGGATATGCACATTAATCATTTAAAGTATTCACATAATATGGAATAAATAAATGATAAAAACCAAAGTTCAATCTTATCTGTTAAATCCCAAATCATAGTAAATTGACGTGGCTCTGATACCACTTTATGGAAATATGACTACAAAATAGGTAGTGGAAACTAAAATTTAATTGCCATATTCCCTTTGAACGATTGATCGCATCAATTACTATGTAATGGAAAGGATGGTTTGTGAGGTTATACTTGGTCTTGGAGTAAGTCCAGTGACATTTTCCTCACAAAAGCATGTGTCGTTCTTCAAGTCACACTCAGATAGCGTTAGTAACATCCTCTTAGTTGATCATTATGGACAACAGTTGACCTTGTCCTCCTAGAAGCAGGCAACATCCTCCTCACCTCTATAGTGGTCCATATGGATCACCGAGAACTCCTATCATTCTATAAGAACGTACAAGGAGTTGTCCCTTCTAGTTGGTGTACTAGCACCAACTTGCTCTCCAACAATTGTTTCTCCCTGCTATCACTCCCTTTGATGGGTAGGACTTGCTCGGGTTCTCTCGGTTACCACAACTAGAGAAGACAATAATTGTTAGAGTGCTTGATGTCTCTGAGAAGCCCCTAGTACCCCTCTATTTATAGGATGGCCAGGATCAAGATTCCCAGTCTGAGTGTGAGTCAAAGGAGATAGAATATCATGAATTTTTGCATCTTGCATGCAACAAAATGGTCAGTTAATAGGTGAACAGATTGGTTGGCATGTGAGCCGACTAGTTCAACCCTTGAACCAGTCATCTCATCATGTTTCCCAATCACAATTGTATTGGGAATCAATATCCAATTAATGTTCAACATGACAACAACACTAATCCTTGATCCAATCAAATTGATCAACCAAAGGATCAGTTCACAACCTGAACTGGTGGTTCATGGACTTGATCCGATCGGTTCACATCCCGATCGATCATCTCATGGACTAGATTTCCAATCTTGGTTCAATTTACCTAACATTCTAAAATGATCGGTTCAACACTTGAACTAGTTGGTTCATAGTCCAGTCAGTCAACATTCAACCTTTGTTTTTTAAACTGAATACCTAAATCTTTAGTAATCAAGTTTAAACCACATTCATGAATAAACTCCTATTCCAAGTGTACCCTTTGTGTGTGACCCTATAGGTTCCAAGTTACATCGGTAGTGAATGTTCATAACTAATTTATGACATCATAAGCAATGAGCAATATCTATAAACACACATTGCTACCCAATTAATGAAGAAAATTGGAGAACAACTTCAACCTACAATCTGTGATTGGTGTTACAATGATTGTGTAATTCCTTTGGTAGTGATATCCAGATTTAACTAGAGGCATGGAATCATCATCCTCTCAATTTTCAATCCATGTTCCTTGAACCAGAGCAGACTGTTTGAGATATATGTGAACTAAATATCATATATTGATTCAAATGTTCATGCACATGCTTTTATTAGTCTCGCTTATCAAGTGGCTTGGATATGAAACACCTATAGGAGGGACAAATCCCATCTACATCACTCACACTCATCCTCATGTGTTACAATGCACTTGAGCACCACCTTTATGGTAACCCTTATACAAGGTCATGGTGGATGATGTCTAAGTACATCAAATGAAATGTGATGAGTGTTGGGATTTCAGGTTTAAGAACTACAATCACCACAATCACTATGAGAGATGATTCTAACTAACAATCAGGGTTTCTATGTGTCACTCTTAAGGTGGGTTTGTATGATACACTATTCTCCAACAAGTATCTATGTGTTTGGTTTGATATCACATGTCATGATTGATGAGATTCTTTCATCAACCAAGACACTCTCTAGTCTTATGTGTCATTGCTATCCATTAGCCTTCCACAATAACATATAACTAGAGGCATAACAAGAATGTAGATACTCTTGAAATCCTTATGATCTCATTTTTCAGGTCATCAAGCTGAAGGCATACGTCATTGAGCAATATCATTCTTTAATCATTCATTATGTTTTATCATTATCTCATAATTGTATAAAACAAAACAAATTGGAGGATTGCCTTTATTAATCAAATCATTTACACGATATGCCATTACAATCATCATATGATTAGTTCTCTGGGCATACATACCAACATGATGATCCTTTACGAACAACCTTGATTGATCCAAACGTCTCAAATTTAGGAGATGCACAAGTGGAACAATGCTTACTTCAACTTGACACCTTTGAGGAGGATTTAGATGCTGCTTTCAAAGAGAAAAAATCTGGTTCTATTGTTAATGAGGAAGAACCATCATCCAAGGTACCAGAGATGAAACCCCCACATGAGAAGTTGGAATATGTTTTTCTAGATGAGCAACAAGCCTACTCGGTGGTCATAAATTCTGCTCTCCCCATAGAAAATGAAGACAAACTATTGAATGATCTAGAGAAGATACTCATTGGGTACAAAACGATAGACCTTATATGTGTGATTCAAGCCATATACATGCATAAGATCCCCATGGTGGAGGATTACAAGTAATCTAGATACCCAGAATGCAGATTGAATCCTAATATGAAGGAAGTGGTTTGGCTAGAAGCTATCAAGTTGTTAGTTTCTAGGATCATCTATCCCATCACTAATAACATGAGTATGTTTTGTTTAGGTTGCCCCCAAGAAGGGAGGCACCATTGTGGTTATTCCCCCTCCCCCCGCTACTGTAGGGTGAAGAATGTGCATATGTTGCCACAATGTAAACAAAGCCACAAGGAAGGATCACTTTCCTCTCCCTTCCTCAATCAGGTCCTACATTGTCTGGCACACTAGGAGTTATTTTGTTACCTTGATGGGTATTTCGGATTTTATCAAACCATGATACACCCAAATGATTACGATAAGACTACATTTATATGCCCATTCAATACATATGCAATTTAAAGAATGCCATTTTGTTGTGCAGTGCCCCAACTACATTCTAGTGCTTCATGGCATCCATCTTTGTCGGGTTTACAAAGACGGTTGTGGTGGTACTCATGACCTCTATTTATTGAGATTCATTCAATTCATGTTAGCATTATGTTTATCTTGTGCTAGCTATATTGAACATACAAACATGCTATTGAATTGGGAAAATGCCACTTCAAGGTGAAGGAGGTCATAGTTCTCGGGCATAGAGTGAGCAATAGAATTAAGGCGGGAAAGGCTAATATTGAAGGCATTGCAAAGTTAGTAGCATCATCTACATTGAAAGAGGCTAGAGAATTGTTGGGACATGTACGTTTCTATATAAGATCTATAAAAATTATCTGAAAGATTGCAAAGACTCCCACCAACCTACTTTTAAAGGATGCCACATTCACTTTTGATCCAATTTGCATGGAAAACTTCAATAATATGAAGGCCACTCACATTTCTACACCCATCGTCTGGGCATTGGAGTAGTCTCAACCTTTTAGAGGTTATTTGAATGCAAGTGATTATACCTCAAGATTAGTCTTGAGAAAAAAGATATACAAGAGGAACAAAGTGATCTATTATGCCTCCAAGACATTACAGAAGAACAATAAAATTGCACCATTATCTATGCTTTTGAAAAGTTCTAGACCTATCTTATAGGTTTGCAGTTGATTGTTTGTACTAGCCATGCAACTATTTGCTACCTGATGACTAAGAAGGAAGCCAAGCCTATATTTAGTAGGCGGATCCTACTACTATAGACCTGTCAAACGGGTGGGTGGGTTGGGTTTGGGTTGGGTCGTTGCGGGTGCGGGTCTGGCGGGTGCGGGTCAAAAAGATACACTTCTAAATGGGTGGAAGAAAAGCCCACCCAAACCCGACCTAGCGGGTTGCGGGTTGCCCGCGGGTGCCCATTTAAAATGTGTCCAATCAACAATAAGTTTCTAGTTTCTTTCCCTAATACTAAAAACTACATTTAAAACATGTTGTAACTATTATTTTTATGTCAAATATAGTCCAAAGGAAGAAACCAACTGCTATGTTTGATGTCAAACCATTAGATTAGTTGTCGATATATATTTATGAAAATTTAAAGAAAAAATGACAGCTAGTTGTTGTATGTCAATGTAAAATAGGAAAACCAACGTGGTTTTTATAGATAAATATCACAAAAACAACACATAATTTTATCATGTAACATTAGATATTTCTAACATTACAAGTACTTGTTATTGCCTATTAAATAAAGAGCATACAATTATTGTTGGTAAAGGTAAAGATTTGACTTGTATGAAACAAGTAACATCTTTTAAAAAGTGTATGCATATATTATGTATATAAATATATTTGCTTCAGTTAAGTGGGTCACCCACGGGTGCCCGCGGATCACCCGTGAAACCCGCTAAATAAACAGGTGGGTATGGGTTTGGGTGGTTTTCAGCGAGTGGCAAATTTCGCCACCCAAACCCAACTTAAACGGGTCGACCCGTGGGCGCCCGCAAATTTTGACCCAGTTTGATAGGTCTATACTACTACATGAGTTTTATCTTGAGATCTAATACAAAAAGGACAATGATAAAGTTATGAAATATCATATTTGCTGAGTTCATATTACAAACAATGACATTGCTCTGATCAATGATTCCTTTCTAGATGACCATGAGATGAAGGTTTCTTCATCCATACCTTGGTTTGCAGATCATGCTAACTATCTTTATGTAGGAGTCCTGCATCCTCAATATACTGACAATTCCAAGAAATCAAATCATGCATGATATTAGGAGCTATTGTTGGGATGAGCCATATCTCTGCTGTCTCTATGGCGATGTTATTTACTAAAGAATTGTGATAGAGGAGGAAGGATGTTAGTGGCACCTGGGTCCCATGGGTGGACACATGAGCACAAAGAATACTTCTACAAAGGTTCTCCATTACATATTTAATTGGACTAAATTATTCAAGGATGCATACAACTTCATCTTATCATGTGATCAGAGTCAAAGATTGAGGAACATATCAAAGAGGGATGAGACGTCGTTGACCTCGTGGCCACATGTGGAAATCAATGATGTGTGTGGAGTAGACTACTATTTTCCACATGAACAAGTCTTAATATATATTAACTCAAACACTATTCGACATGTATACATGTGCATTTTGTATAATTGAGATCATCCAAAGAGCTAGGTACCATCAGGCACAAGAGCAATGAATTTCAACAATCTAGATTGATTTTAAAGGATAGTTTGTTTTTTAATGAGAAACTAAAAAAATTAGAGACTTGAACTAAAACAAAGATCACTTGGCTTCAAGATTTCAATTAATTAAAGTCTTGATAATGGGGTTTCATAGCCATATTACAACATGACAAACAACAAAAATCACCAATTGTAGAAATAAAAAGGGAGGTTTGAATCCTACACCCAACTCTCAGTAGTGTAGGACAGTCCTAATTCCATGTAGCACTCTCATGCTTACACTAAATTTTAGACTAAAAAACTTGTTCCCCAATATTCCCCATCCACTCTCATGGTCAAGGAAAAGTTTCTAAGATATATCTCCTTACTCCTAGCATATCTTCCCAGATCATACAAGAGCATAAATCAAACACACAAAGTTCCAACCAAACATGTAAGAAGAAATCAACTCGGATAAATCTTAGAATATTGGAATAACTATAATTATATGTGAATTCATGTTCAAAAAAGTTATGACGTGGGAGTTACTCCCCCATGCCTAAGAACAAAGGTTATACTCTTCCATGACTATGGAATGCAGAAACAAGTAGTAGAATATGGAGCAAAACATGGTAGAAGAAATGAAAGAACAAAGATCAAAGAAGTAGTAGAACCAAGAAGAGATCTCTCTAGAATTTGCAATTTCATCCTTTATATGAAACTTTATCCAACAAACTTCTCTCTCAATCAGATGGAATAGAGAATGAAGTTCTTTTCTGCAATGGATGAAGAAGAATTTGGAAGAACATGGTTCTCTCTCAAGTAACTATTCTCTTCTCTCCAAAGTTGTCATGTTCTCTTCTTGGCTTTTCTATGGACATATTTGGCTCTAACATGACCCATGATGACTGTATTAAGTGAGTCCCATTCATATTTAAAAGTGTAAAACAATTTTCATTAAAGTTGAATTGAAACTGTAGGTAACATGGCGTGTTGGAAAGTCAACACAACATGTTCCTTGTGGTAACTGAAGTCAAACTTCCTTGATCAAGGATGACACACCATGTTGGTTGGAAAATATGACGTGTTGCAGTAGGTCAGGGAACTTTGGATATTTTTCGAGTGAGTGAACAAGACATGTTGAGATAATGATACACCATGTTTTTACAATTCAATGACTTGACTTCTTCTGGATTGAAGGGATATGGTGTGTTGGTTGACCTACATGCTATGTTTATGCATGTTAGGGAATACTGAAAAATTTGGAGTGAGAGAACACAACATGTTGAGATAACAACATGCTATGATTTTGAGATCTACTGGTTCTGAATTCTCTATATCTAAGGTGACGCACTGTGTTGTAATCGGCAAAGATGCGTGTTACTTGCTCACATGTAGAGTGCATTTTCCTGCTATGAACACCTTATGTTGGTTGATTTAGATGGTGTACTTCTGTCATATTTTTCAGGAATTTAATCCAACTTTGAGGAATCACTTGGGGAATGTGAAGAAGGTCGAATTACGATCAATTTGTCCCTACTTTGGTGTCAATTAATAGTAATCGCATTCCAAGCCATGAAACAAGTAAATAACTAAAAATATGAAGAATCTAGCATGATTAAGAGTGACACTAACATTGTCTATTATCACATTAACAAATTCACTCGGGGTTGAAATCCCAGAGTTTTTAACCAAAACCTTGTGCAATAATACCACCCGCAAGTGGTCAGGTCTTATCGCAATATAGTTAAGGATCAAATCCCAAGGGACAAAATTTTTTAGAATCGTTGCTAGTATAGTCTAGCTCAAGTAAGACTAATATTTAGAACAAAGGTTGATTTGAGTTTAACTAAACTAAATGCAAGAAAAGTAAAGTACAAGATTAAAGTTGAGTCTAGATTAATGATGAAGATCGCTGGGGTGGTCCCAGGTTTCACCACCACTACACATGCAAATATGTCCAATCACAAACATCCAGGCAAGATCTAACTGCCCAAATAGAGTTATTGTGAACCCTCCCGGAGGGATGTTTAGGTTCACGTAAGAATCACCTTAAGCATCCGATTTCTTGTCGCCATCCGGATCATGCACTTACGGTTCCAAATATACATATATCCAACTGAAGTTGTGGGCCCCCTATACAGGCGTTAGGCACACAGAAGCGTCACCATGGGCTAGATGGCTTGTCCCCTCATGAATCATTCACTTATGACCTTAGGGAATCCCATCCTATTTCTAGTTAGGGAGTCAACCGTGTTAATCAACATTCTATCCTACATATTGAAATTCTCACAACATAGGAAAGAACAAGATAAATGCAAGCGGGTGATCAATCCACAAGCACACATCGACAATTAACAACAAATTGAAAAGTTACATACATGCTATGGAATGTTTAACAAAAGAACATGTAAGAATGGGCAGCGGGGCTAGTCCCCGCACCCCAGCGAAATGGAACTACTCGCTCATGATGCGAGAAACAAAAAGAACAAGTGAGAGGGAAGATTCCACCATGAGCATGATGCAAACGATAGTCACAACTTGGTGAAGATACGGTCTTCTATGCCACGTCAGAGCAAATCTGGATGAGGAGTGAGGGAAACCATGGCAGACGAGGCATACCTTCTCTCTCCACCTTCCTTCTCGTCTCGACCTTCCTTCTCATAATAGGAGGAGCAATCTTTGGATGCGTATGTAGCATGGATGCACGTAGATGGATTTTGGAGAAGAGTGATGGATCAAAATCCCTTTCCAGGGGTTGGGCCTGTGTTCAGGTAGCCTGGCGGCATCTCAGATCCGATACCCAAAAGAGGACCCTACTGGTCCTATTTATAGACTTTGGTAGAGTCCCACTTGGTTTGGACATTGGTCTTCACATTTTTGGTGTGAGTCATATTTACACAATTTTGGAAGACCAGTTACCTCTTGTGAGCCTTCTCACAATTTGGGAAACCAATAACATCCTCACGGTCTTGAGACCATGAGGGTTTTCACGGTCTTGCCTTCCTTTCGGTCTTGCTCTTCCAAATAGTCCTTGACCGTCAATCGGTCTTCGACGTCTCGTGGTCTTCACCCAATGATCTTGCTTTCTCATCAGTTTTGGGCACTCATGCGGTCTCGCCTCCAGTGGTGTCCATAGTCCATGCGGCCTCGACGCCCATGTAGTCTTGAAACCGCTAGGGCGCTCATGGTCTCGAAACAGCTAGAGCGCTCATGATCTTGAGGACCGATCGTGCAGGTCATGGTTGCAAACCGCAAGGATGTGGAGGAGCAAATGGAGGATGAAGGAGACCGCGAGGAGGCATTGCAGGTGAGTCGGAGGTGCTGGTGAAGAGGAGAAAGAGAAGCATTGCTGCTAGTCATGCATGAAGATCCCTATTGTTGAGACAGAGCGAGATGTTGTAGGTGAAGTCACAAGCGAGTGCAGTGCAGAGGAGAAGCAGGTGGCGTCGACACTGCTCCTTGCAAGTCGGAGAGGAGCGGTGGTAGCTCGACCATGGGGGTGTGAGGTTAGGGTTGCATGCCAAGGCGTCAGTGCAGATGAGATGAAGGAAGAGGATGGTGGCGCCAAGCATGTGGTTGACGGGTGCTGGTCCAGATGGTTTCTGCTGTGTGCTTGAGATGATGACAGGTGGCTATCAATGTGTTGTAAGGGTCATGCGAGGGCGATAGAGGGAAGAAAGGCATAGGAAGTAGGTCATTGAAGACCAATGCTGGTGTAGGCCCTCACGGTTTCGGGGCCGTGAGCATCCTCACAGTCTTGAGACCATGAGGGTTCTCACAGTCTTGAGACTGTGAGGGCTGGTAGAGAGCCAAGACCGAAAGGGGAAAATGAGTGGTGAAGCCGAAAGGTTGGAAGGATCAAGACCGCGAGATCGAGAATGAATGATCATATGGAGTCCCAAGATCGAATGAGATGAGGATGCATAGTGAAACCGATAGATGGAAACCGAATGACCAGGATCGAATGGGTGAGACCGCTAGGGTCAAGACCGAGAGGTCAAGACTTCTAGGGAAAATCGAAGAAGCAAGATCATTAGGCCAAATTGAATGGGATGGCTGTGCATGATCTGCATGAAATACATATAAAACTAGTTAATAACTTGATAATCTGATCAATCAAGCAAAATTGCTCACTGTAAGTTTTAAGGAGATGAAACTGAATGTATTGAGTCGAACTGGGCCCAAGATGGTGACTGAACATCATGACAATTATGGATTCATCAAAACACCCCAAACTTAAACATTTCTCGTCCTCGAGTAACACAAAATCTAAAATAGTCACCAAATGAATACTTTTAACTCTTGTGATTGCCTCATCTTCACATCACGATTGCTTCCTTTCTACATAGTATGACTAAGCATCTCAACTTCCTGAGATCACTGAACACATCTTACCATATCTTCGTTCCTGAGTTTTCTTTCCAACATCACTTCCTCCTCACTTTTTCCAACAACAAGCATTTCTAAGAGTTTTGTAAGAGTTCAGAGACATCTGCAGAACAACAAGTGTACATCTGATCTGATACTGGTGTATTTCAGGATAGTAGAGACATTCATTGTTCCTTTAGGTGGAAAAGGGAGTGAAGGGTGGTATGGAAGAAAGTTGTATATTTCTCCTCTATTTGACTCGAGATTTATTATATGGTTGTAATTTCATTGACTACATTTTTTATGTGTACAAATCTCTCCTCTATTCAACTTGATATTTCATTTTTGTGTGTGTGCGCATTGACATCTTTTCTTGGTGGTATGCCCCTATTAAATAGCAAAGGGTATGGAAGAAACAGATATAGAGAGAGAGGGTGTGCCACCCTGAACTTAGGGTTTGGCACTATTTTGGCTATTTTTCATTTCTTTTTGATGGACGAAGGGGTAAGAAGATGATAGAAGAAGTGTAGAAGAGAGTTCAGATTAGAATGCAACTTGATTTACAATTCTGTATACCGGGTCGTTCTCTTTATCGAACTCTACTCAAATCATGAATTGATGAGGATCCAGTGGAGATTCCATGTTTTTATTCCACTAGTCAGTTAGGAAGCACGACGTGTTTGATCCCTATTAGTTCGACAAACAACTTGCCATTTTTGTAGAAGGATCATGATGTTATGATTCATAAGCTTCACAAGATGATTTCAATCAATAGGATAGTTTCAAAAAGTGGTCCTCCTGAGGATTTTCTTCAAATAAGGAGGGTGTAATGATTCAAAATGCATAGAAGGAGAAGCTAGCCAACTACATAATGGATTTTATTGAAAAAAAGTGTCAAAACTTCTTCAAGATTCTATACCATTTCTTTGAAAACTTGAAAATTTTGATAAAAATGCAACGATGAGATCTTAAGTCTGAAACAGATAGGAGCAAGTGGAAGGTAAAGTACGTACCACCCACCCTCCACCCCGAACTTATAAATTTGCTCATCCCGAGAAAACTCTAAATCTGAGATGGAGAGGAAAATTTTCGCCAGTTGGTCCACCAGATGTGGTTGCGTTCCAATTAGCACACATCCTCCATTTGAGAATCTAAAAAATGAAGACTAATTAAAACTTAAGATAGCATTTCACGATGCAATTTTTATTCAGTGAAATTTTTTCTTGAAAAGTAAAAACAAAATTAAGGAAATTTTCTAATTCAAAATTAAAAGAAAAAAAATGAAATTATTGACCGTGTTGCCTCCCGACAAGCGCCTTTGTTTTACGTCGATGGCTCGACGTGAATCCTTCAATTTTATGGTGGATATGTTGGATTGGTAAGATCCAACATTGCTTAGGTGCCTATGTCAGCTGAGGTGAAATATCTCTTTAAGCGTTGGCCATTAGCCAAAAATTCTCCTGACTGTTCACTCCATAAAATGAAAGCACCATGTGGGTACATGCTCTTGACAATGTAAGGTCCAGACCAATGAGAACAAAGTTTTCCTGGGAATAACCTCAGTCTTGAGTTGAACAGAAGAACTTGGTCTCCCACTTGAATGTCCTTTCTTTTTTGATGACCATCATGCCAAAGTTTGGTGCGCTCTTTGTAGATTCGTGCATTCTCATAAGCTGTCATCCAGAGTTCATCTAGTTCTTGAAGTTGCAGAATCTTGGTTTGGCCAACTTTCTTCAGGTCAAAATTTAGCAGTTTGATTGACCACCATGCTTTTTCGTTCGAGTTCTACAAGTAGGTGGCATGACTTTCCATAGATTAATCGAAATGGTGTAGTTCCAAGAGGAGTCTTAAAAGCGGTTCGGTAGGCCCACAAGGCGTCATTGATTTTCACTGACCAATCTTTTTGGTTACGACCTACTGTCTTTTCCAAGATATCCTTGAGTTGATGGTTAGAAACCTCTACCTGCCCACTTGTTTGTGGGTGGTAGGGGGAAGCTACCTTGTGCGTTACACCATATTTTCTTAACAATGCTTTAAAGCTTCTTTCTAGAAAATGAGAACCTCCGTCGGATATCACTGTGCGTGGGACTCTGAAATAGGGTAAAATAATATCCTTGAACATTTTGATGACATGTTTAGAATCACAAGTGATGGTCGGTATGGCCTCTACCCATTTTGAGATATAATCAACCACGACTAGGATGTAGGAAAATCCATGTGAAGATGGGAATGGACCCATGTAGTCCACTCCCCAAACATCAAAAATCTCAACTTCTTGCCATAGCTTAAGTGGCATCTCATCTCTTTTCGTAATGTTCCCTATTCTCTGAAATTTGTCACATGCTAGAACAAAGTTGTAGGAATCCTTGGATATAGTTGGACAAAAGAAACCACATTGCAAAACTTTCAAGGCAGTTTCCTTAGGATTCATATGGCCTCCAACTGGGCCTGAATGGCATTGCTCTAAAATAAGTTGGGCTTCCTCCTTAGTGATACAACGTCTATAGAGACCATCATCATAAAGCTTAAAGAGATACAGCTCATCCTAGTGATACAACCTCATATCATGCATGAATTTCTTCAGTGCATTCCCGGTGCATTCAGGGTGGATGACACCAGCGGTGGGGTAGTTCACATAGTCTGAGTACCAAGGGGTAGCTTCTAAGACTTTCATGTGTTGATCATCTAGAAAAGAGTCATTGATTGGGATACTTTTAGTGTCCATGGTGTAAATACGACTCAAGTGGTCTGCCACAACATTCTCTGTACCTTTCTTATCTCTTATCTCCAGATCAAATTCTTACAAAAGGAGAATCCATCTGATTAACCTAGGTTTATCATCTTTCTTTGCTAGGAGGTAACAGATAGTGGCATGATTTGTGTAGACAATGACTTTTGAACCAATGAGGTAGGATCTAAATTTGTCAAAGGCATATACGATTGCATGGAGTTCCTTCTCAGTAGTTGCATAGTTCCTCTGAGCTTCGTCAAGGGTCTTCGATGCATAGTAGATCACATAATGTTTCTTCTCTATACATTGGCCTAAAATAATAGCCACAACATAATCACTAGCATCACACATAATTTCAAATGGGTGATCCCAATCGGGAGTTCTGATGATGGGTGTTGTTGTAAGAGCATTCTTCAAGTTGTTGAACCTCTTGACACATTCTTCATCAAAATGGAAATCAACGTCCTTTAACAACAAATTTGTCATTGGCTTGGTTATCTTGGAGAAATCCTTTATAAACTGTATGTAAAAGCCTGCATGACTAAGGAACACATCAACTTCTCTTACATTTATCAAGATAGCGAGTTTGGAAATCACTTCGATTTTTGCACTATCTACTTTGATCCCTCTACTACTGACTCTATGGCCAAGGACAATGCCTTCCTTTACCATAAAGTGACACTTCTTCCAATTTAACACAAGATGTGATTCTTCACATCATTTGAGGACAAGGGAGAGATGCTTCAGGCATAAGTCATATGAATCTCCATATATGGAAAAATCATCCATAAAAACTTCCATTATAGTTTCAGTGAGACCAGAGAATATAACTGCCATGCAACGCTGGAAAGTTGTAGGCGCATTACAGAGACTGAACGACATCCTTCTAAAGGCATATGTTCCAAATAGGCAAGTAAAAGTTGTTTTCTCTTGGTCATCTGGATGTATAGGAATTTGATAGAATCTAGAGCAACCATCGAGATAGCAGAAATATTCTTGGTGAGCCAACCGTTCTAGGACTTGGTCAAGAAAAGGTATTGGGAAATGATCCTTATGTGTCACCTTGTTCAACTTCCTATAATGGATACACATCCTCCATCCAGTGAATGTTCGAGTGAGGATGAATTCATTGTCTTCATTTTGTATCACAGTAGTTCCACCCTTTTTCAGAACAACATGCATGTCACTTACGCATGGCAAGTCAGATATCAGATAGATGATTCCAGTAGTAAGGAATTTAATGACTTCACAGTGGACTACTTCCTTCATGTTTGGATTGAGCTTCCTTTGATGTTCGACAGTCGTCTTGTGGCCCTCCATCATGGGGATTTTATGCATGCAAAGCGCTTGACTGACCCCAGTGAGATCACTCATCTTGTAGCCAATGACTTTTCTTCTTTCCTTTAATTCCACCAGGAGTTTATCTTCTTGTTCTATTGTTAGATCTAAAATTATGATTACTGGGCAGTCCCTAAGGTCATCTAAAAACACGTACTTCAATCCCTCAGGTAGGGGTTTCATTTCAGGAGATTCTACTTTCTCACATGGTTCTTCAGTAACATTCACAACCTTGAGTTTCTCAAATTTGGTTTTAGGATCTTCTCCAGCAGTGTCGAGGTGGAGAACATAATTCTTTATTTGTTCATCAATGGAGTCATCATCATATGGGTTTGTTAGAGCCTCTTCTAACAGATCTTCTTGTTCATAATCTTCTTGCGTAAGCAGTGACATTTGCTCTATGCAATCAATCAAATAGACTTCTTATTGCATGCTCGGTCTTCGCATGCATTTGAAAACTTTGAACTCGAGGGTTTCTTTACTTAGTCTGAGCAGCAAGGTTCCTGCTTCAACATCAGTCAGAGCTCTTGCAGTGGCAAGGAATGGATAGACAAATATGAGAGGGTATCTGGCATCTTCTTTTATGTCCATGATGACAAAGTCACACGGGACATAGGAGTCTTTGCCTACCTTGATAGGTACATCCTCAATAATTCCCAAGGGGAGAGTTACAGTGTTATCTGCAAGCTATATGGTCATGCTAATCGGGAATAGTTCAGCAAACCCTAGCCTTTTGCAAAGGCTAAGTGGCATGATGGAGATACTAGCACCAAGATCAGCCAATCCCTTCTTACATGAAGAGTCACCGATTTGGCTTGAAATCCCAAAAGATCCTAGGTCTTTCTGCTTCTTGGGAATCTTTCTCTGGATGATATCAGATGTGGTTGTTTCTAACTTCACTGTCTCATACTCTTCGGTTATATACTTCCTTGTGAGGAGAGACTTTAAGTACTTTGTCCATGCTGGTATTTCAACCAGCGCATCAAGAAAGGGTATGTCAACATGAAGTTTATTCATAGCTTCTTTGAACTTGTTGAATCGAGTGTCAAGCTTTGTCTACCTCAAATGAGCTGAGAAAGGAGGGTGAGTCTTGTACACTGGCACGTCTGGTTTTGGTATTTCTTCAGCTTCTATAACGGTAGGTTCTTTAGAACTTGTCTTGTCCGTTTTAAAAGCAGTTACTGCCCCTTTTAGTTGAGACTCAGGTGTTGTAGAGTCTTGGACAACCACAGAGTCACCCTCATCAGTAATAACCACATGTGTCTTGATAGGAGGATCAGAATAATCTTTTCCAGACCTGGTGGTGATAGCCTTCAGTTTCTCAGGGTGCTTAGGATTGTTCTCTGGTTGGCCAACAAAGGTTCCAGTAGGTGGCTTCATGATAGATGCAAGTTGAGCTAGTTGGGATGCAATGGCCTTCTGATGGGCTTGCTGGTTAGCTATCATACTCTGTTGCGACTGCAACATCTTCTCAATGGCTGTCAGCTTGTCATCCAGAGAGATGGGACTGGATTGCTGTCCTTGCTGTTGATAAGGGACTTGGTTTGGATTCTAGAACTGAGAATTGTTCTAATAATTGTTGTAGTTCCTATTCAGGAAGTTACCTCTAAAGTTTCCTTGATTTCTGAAGTTTTTCTATTGGTTGTACTGGAATCCCGGTGGAAATTGTTGTTGGTTGTTTGAACCAAGTTGCTGGGAGTTTTTCGCTCCTGAAGGATTACCATATTGAAAACCAGGATGGTTCCTATTCTGATTCAAATTATAATATCCTTGACTAGGGATAGTGTTGACAACATTAAGATTTTCCATTTGACCATTATCTCCTTGGCCATAAACGTTGCTTAGAACAACATCATAGAAAACATTGCAGGCTAGCATAGAATGATCAGTGCCTTTACATGCTTCATAGAACAGTGTAGCTGACTTGGTCTGTTCTTGTTGTTGAGGGAGTGAGCATCTTCTTTCATAGGCAGCAAGAGATGATTCAAGATTGTCTTGTTTGGAAACTAGGAGCTTGAGGGATTCAGCGATTGTAATGACCCCGCCTCCCGGTAACCCCCAATTAAGGGAGACCCGAAGTTTAGAGTTGTTATCCCAATTAACAGGATCAAAGGTTCGAAAAATAATCGATAATAATTATGAAATTCTACCAATCTAAACTGAAAGGCTATAATAAAATTAAACTTTTCATACCTTTTTCAAAAACTTGGATATCTACTTCTATCCACATCTGGAGTCTATTCTAACTAATCCTCCTTGCACTTTATTTCTTAATTTCACAATATGCCACTTTACTGTTTGTCCTTTTCAATTGTACCTAAAATGCCGACAAATAAAACGTCAATCAACATATAGGAATATGCCAGTATGTGGGGGAAACCATAATCGTGCACTTAACTGTAACAACATATTGCAGTCAATTATGATTTAGCAAACAACTTTATGTTTTAAGCATAACTGCTCAATCCATACATACCCTAGCCTCTGCGCTGTCCCTACAGTGGACCTGGATGCTACCTTCCATATGGTAGATCCACATTAAACCCCACATGATCCTACCTAATAGGTAGATCAATATCTTGGGTTGCGTCACATGGAACCACCCATAGGTAGCACAATCCCTAACTCATGGTGTGCTAAAGAGTTGCATGGAACTACCCATAGGTAGCCCAATCCCTAACTCTTGATAACCTGATGGTCCCACTTATCAAGTAGACCCTTTACCAGGTTACCCTTTTCATCATTAGAAAAGCCACAGAGGAGAACCAGGATCTGAGCCAGTCATGTATGTATATGTATGGTGATAATCATAGTCACTTTATAGTTGCATGGAATAAAAGTCATCCAAGTAGTTATTTTTAGGCAACCGATAAAACATCCGGAAATCGTTGTGAAACTAAAGCGATTAACCATAAGTATAACCACATACTTTATGCTATCACAGAAACCATGCAGAACATCATATACTTTACAAGTGTATCCAAACATCCAAGAAACAAAGCATTTAATCTGAAATATACATACTACATATATGTCACCATGTATTCATATTGCATTATTCAGATCTAGATGCGCTCCTAAACTAGGGTTTAGGACTATCTTATGTTTGGACTATAAATTAGGGTTACAAACCCTATTCTGATCATATTATGGTTTCTAAGATTTCCAAATCCATTACGCATATTAGGTGAAACCCTAATCATCATGCCAAGCATATTAGGTTATTCGTGATACCTAGATCATATTATCAGCATTAGATCATAGCAATATGTTGACATTGATTTTAACACCCTAAATCAACATATATAAGCTTAATAATTTGGAATCATCCATTATCCATAATTATCATTGATTTCTTCATTATACATGTTTAGATCAGGCATTAACTTAACATAAATGAACCTATTCAATTAAGCATCAAATTAAGGCAAATCTTGGTTTTCCATTTATTCTAATCAAACCATGTACACTTTTAGAACAAGAAGCGTATTTGGATTCTGAAACTATTTTAATTTGATTCCTCTCATTCTCTTCATCAATTTTCATATATTATATGTTGCAATCTGAGTTACCAATTATTAGTTATTATTTTTGCAAGATTAGCATGTTTAGACCAATCACCAAGTGCCACGTAAGCAACTAACTCTCTTTTATCTATTTATGTGAATGAGGTTAAGTTTAAAATGAAAGTACCTTTTTGTCCCCCTCACAGTGACTCATGCTGCTGCGTGTCTAGGGGCATTATTGTCCCATGTCTATTAGCCATCCCTAACCTCTTGTTGTGTTGGGCTGCCGCATGCTTAGCAGCGCTGACGACGCCCCCTTGAGACCCTGCATGCACAAGTCACGCCGCATGAACATCGACGCAGACTGACATCCACCTTACTTTCAGGTTGGTTCCATCTTCCTTGGTGTTTCTTCATCAGTCGTGCATAGGGGCACACTACAAATGTCGAGGAGGAGCTTTGTCCCCCCAACCATACCTCTGAAGAAAACCAGCCGCTCTAGGCGCAATGTCTTGGCACAGATCTGGCCTAGCAAGTCTGCCACCCCTTCCTCGTCGTCACTGATCTGCGTGACCTCTTGGCACTGTACCATCATCTTCACCTTTGTACACCGCCAACACCGGTCCTCCGCGTAGGTCACGACGCCACCGTCGACACCTGCCTTACCTGCCACCCATATCGGGTAGCCACACACAAGGTGTGCCCCTGCCACCTCGTCCCTGTATACTCTCACCTCTGCCCTAGAGATAGAGTTGCAAGGAAAAGCCTCCTTCGTGCTGGCAGGTCCAAGAGTGGGGTCGTAACCTTGCGCCTTTCAGGTTGGCTGGGATTGGCTGAGGGTGCTAACAGCCTGGTCTCCCCTTCTCGCATCAGCCTATTCTCCAGAGAACAAGGCACCTCCGCCCAAGCTTACTCTGGTGAGGCTTCACATGCGGCTTCCTCCATCCCACTCGCCTCTATTTCTGCCAGTGGTTTGGTGTGGCGGCTTCTTCTCAGCGATGAATCAAATGAGTAGAACAACAACGTCACTTACATACTCTTGGCGTGGTGGAGCACTACATATGGTCGGGAAACCTCCTTCTGACCTATGGTAGAGGCCACAAAAGATGATGGTAGAGGGTGCCATCTTGGAGATGAGGCCCCGAGGTCCCTATCTATATATATATCTGACCTAGTAGCCACCCTAGGTGTCCCGATGAAGGGAGGATGAGGGGAAAAAGAGAGAGCCAAGTTCCTTTCTTATACACTCACGGATGGGAGAGAGAAAGACCCCATGATCTAGAAGAGGAAACCTTCCTCGTATATACTCGAGTGAAAGCTTACGTGAGTCACAATCTACCCAAGATGGGAAGGTGTTTCCATACGTGATTGCCAAAGGATAAAAAGGCAAAGACTTAAATTATACCCCTCCTTCCTTTTCTTAGGATAAAAGGTATCAACGCAAATGTCACAAGAAGGTACAATTATAAAGTAATTTTACCTCCTTTATGTTCCTTGTGCTTGAATTTTAACCCATTGGCCACAAAATTCTACTTTCTTAAAGCAAATAATATCTCTTTTTGCTAATATTGAAAAGTCATTAATTATGTATCACATTATCCTCTTATTTTGTATTTTTTTGTATTTTCTCTTTCTTTTTCTGCAGTGGGGCTCCTTGGACCCCAAGAAACTCTAATATTTCGAAATTCCTTTTTAAGGATACTTATTATCCTTCTCGATACATCTACATCCTTCATTTTTTTCATTATCTTACTTATTTATTTATTAAGATATTCTTTTGCAAGAATTTCTAATTATCTTTCATCTCCTTTTTCCTCTTTTCATATTTATTTTATTAGAAATCATATGTAAATGAATTTTACTCAATTGTGGTCATTAATGCCACTTTCTAGATATTTCCAAGTATTTCTTATAAATACTTTTGTTTAATATCCATTATCACGTATCTTTTTCCATTACTTGGACTTTTCTTCTTTTCTTCTCTTTTATATCCACTTTTGGATTAATATAATAATAGGAACCACGAAATTCCTATGAAAGGGAGATTTGCAACGAAATCCATCCTTTGAAGGAAACCATACAACCTTTTCAATTAAGTCCAAATTCACAAAATCATTATATTTCAATTATGAAAACACATGCAAAATTGGGGTTGTAACATCCTTCCCCACTTATAAGAATTTTGTCCTCAAAATTTCATCAAACAAACACACAATTCAGGATAAGACTTTTCCATGTCATCATTGACCTCTATGTGGCTTTACCCTATCCACGACGCTTCCAAAGAACCTTTATCATCACATATTCTTTTTCTCTGAGTTCTTTCACCTTGGCCTCTATAAACCTCAAAGGTGACTCAAGTCATTTCAGCCTCCCTTGGGGCTTACTAGGTTCATTGCTCAACACATGGCCTGGGTACCTCACATAGTGCTCTGGATCGGACTCATGGAACACATTATACATCATGTTATCCTGAGGGGTAAGGCTAAACATAACCTTCTCCACCAATCCATCTCAAATGGACCCATGTATCGGGGACTCAACTTTCTTAGCTATAGCTCAGAGGGATCGAATTTTCATATCAAATATCCTCCCACAGTGAACTGCACGTTAGTCTACTTTGCATTAGCTCACGACTCATGTCGTCCCTGGGCTTTTTTTTCTTCTAGCCATTGGATGATCAAAGCGACTTCATCTACACACACTGTGGTCTTTTCTGATCTTCATGAGATCCTTTCACCAACATCATCTTAATGAAGTGATGATCGACACAACCTCCCTTACAAGGCTTCTTTCCATCCCGATACTGGCTATGGTGGTTATCATCACATCTTACAGTGGACAAGAACTGTCTCTATGTATCACCTTGAATGAGTACACATGCTCTCATCAGACCCTCTACTCTAGATCATACTAACCATTAGTTAGGGGTGATAAACTATGCTAATATCGAGTTCTTCATGTACCTACTCCCACCGCATGGAAGTGAATCTCTAGGTTATACTCAAGAACTTTTGAACTCACATCATGGTGTAGTCGAACCATCTCTCTCATATGTAATTCATCCGGATTCGACCCTTGACAATGTTCTTTCTTTCTCATGTCATCTACCATAACCCATATTGTATCTTGACCTTCCTTGGTCTAGGGGAGACTTAACACAACATCCATAGTGATGAACTCCCATTCCCTCTCAGGGACTCTTTATCCTCGATATCCACTCATTGGGTTACTTCTATTCATCCTTCACCTCCTGGCTTGCAGGGAAACAAGCCACATGCATCCTTGTACACTTTTTATCTTAGGCATCAAAGTACTGTTACCACTTAATAGTACCATGGTGTATGGTGATCTTAAAATCATGATATCTTATATGTCATGATTCCTCAAGATTGACTCCTTAGAAACCCTAAACCACTCTAGTTAGGGTTTCATCACCTTCCTTTCCAAAGAAGTACATATGAGGTTCTACCACCATCCCTCTATTGCATCAAACACCCACTAACTTGTTCAACAGATCTCGTTACATCTGAGTGTTAGCCAAACTTATCTCTTTTTCAAACTTAGGGCTAACCCAATAACCTCTTTTAGCCTCTAACTAAACTAGGAAGCTGCATCTCAACCAGAGCATCCATTACCACTTCACATTCTCAAGTGTTAGGTAATGTTGAAGACATACACCTCACTGTATTCTACTTATTATCTCATCCTAAACTCTAATTCTATCCCCAACAAGAAAACTCAGAGCTCATCCTCTTAGTTATCAAACTCAACCTTGTATAACTTGCAAATTCCACATAGCTCATGATAAAACATTCTCTCAAGATGACTACCTTAATACTCTTAGTGTTTGTAAGACATCCATGTATCGTTCACTCCACCAGGGTATTTTATCATCTCTGTCCTCATACCTCATAGAAACATTCCAACTCACATTATCTTTATCCTTGGTGTATGGCATGCGTACTGTCCTATCTCTCACTCCCATAATAAGAGTAAATAAGTATTTGGCTGCAGTCCAAATACAAAGTTCTTTCATTCCAAGAGTAGAGATGGTACACCCCACCTTACCAGTACACCTTCAAAACTAAGTTGAAACATGCAACATATGTCTCTTCATCATGATATCATACTTCCATGGAAAACTGGTCTCGAACCAACTTGGGTCCACACATAATCCTTGGTCATCTCCTCTAGGTCGGTAGGGTGCCGACACTTTTGGGGTCATCCCTCTTCCCTTATGCATCTAGAGAGTACCCTCCTCATCTACCTTTTAGGTCCCACGAGTTCATGAAGGTGATCAATCTCCTAACCCATGGCCCTCAGACAATGATAGTTGCTACCTCCCGACCCTATGGTCATGTGAAACTAGGGAATTAGGGAACTCCTACTTCCATCAGTAGCTGACCCTAGGATAGACTTAGGATTCTATTATAGTACATGTCCAACTTAGAACCTTACCCAAGCCTTCATCATCTCCCTCTGCATTCATGGGATGACTTTCATCCTTTCATAGGGGTCATGGTGACCTGCCTACCTTGGTCAGGCTCCATACCGATTACCTTCATGGTAACACATCCACATGCATTTAGAGATGGTTATCTATGGGTCTACAACTTCATTCTCATACCATGAACTTTTCACTTAGCTTCTCAAGATCCCGTGAGACCTCTTTAGGTTACCTTAAACCAACAAAACATTATACTTGAACAACACTTCAGAGTGGGGTCCTCCTTAAGGACACCCGACAAGGTACAAGGCCTCACAACCTATTACTAAACCTCTTCAGGGTCTAAGGAACTCTTCTTCCTATCTCAGAAGGTAAACATCTATACCATAGGCACATAGGTACCAGAAGGCCCCTCCCCTCCCTAGGGTTTTGTTCCTCTAATGGCAACCACTATCATCCACTTAGGTCACATCATCCTGAACTCCCCACTGTTCCTCATATCTCAGAGTCTAGGCTTCCGACCTTCTTGCTTGAGTCCTGATCTCTCTCTCTAGAGATAACTCTACAACCAGCCTAACTACTTGAGATCCTCCCTCCAAGAAGGTAGATCAAGCTCACAAGCATACCCCTATATGGGTGAAGCCTCTGTTCAACTTATGTTTGCTCAAGATTACCCATAGCCCACTATGCTTATCTCATAAGCTATCCATCATACTCTACCATTGAAGGGGCTATCCTTCACTAACCTCATCATTGAAGGAGCTATCCTTCACTCTAACATGCACGACCCTTCCCAGGGTTGGGTCACCAAAAGTACTAGGTCATCCAACCTCTCATGGCTCATATGGGCATCCAAAGGCATGTACACCCTCACACCTGGTCTATCTAACTCATCGTGTCATCTCTCTCTCTAACCACCACTTAGGGTTAGGGTTAGCATCATCCTCAGAGGATGTACCAGGTCTCTACCTTTAATGGAGATCTCTGCCTCCAAGACCAACTCTCTCTACTCATCCTCCTGACAAGAAGGTCTAGCCTCATGTCTCTCCTGAGGGCATGACAACATATGTCATACGACCTAAGCATGTATCTATTCTTTAGTTTATGCTTAATCTATTAAGCTTATGTCCATGACATCTTATTTACATGCTTTTTATTAATTTGGTGGAGGATTCCTTAAACCTTATCAACCATACCCATACCTCAAGAGGGTGAGGAAAAGAGAGAAAACCCTAATCCTTAAGGTCCTTAACAACATTTGAGTTGAGAAGGGATGAACAAGATGAGAGAGTCCTAAAGGTATCTTATTTCGAGTCAAGTCCTGAGACATTGGCCAGGAAGTCACACTAATCCGAGAGTCCTCGTATTCTGACTAGTGGTGCGGAGGAAAATCTTGCCACCCCCAGACGTGATCCTTTTCTAGACACCTCTGTCTTTCGGAAAATCCTCTAATAACTCCCTTGGGATCTATAGAGTTTGTAAAATTTAATAATTATTACAGATTAAATGAGGAACCTATGCTCTAATACCAAATGTAATGACCCCGCCTCCCAGTAACCCCCAATTAAGGGAGACCCGAAGGTCAGAGCCGTTATCCCAATTAACAAGTTCAAAGGTTCGATAAATAATCGATAATAATTATCAAATTCTACCAATCTAAACTGAAAGGCTATAATAAAATTAAACTTTTCATACCTTTTTCAAAAACTTGTATATCTACTTCTATCCACATCTGGAGTCTATTCTAACTAATCCTCCTCGCACTTTATTTCTTAATTTCACAATATGCCACTTTACTGTTTGTCCTTTTCAATTGTACTAAAAATACCGACAAACTAAACGTCAGTCAGCATATAGGAATATGCTGGTAAGTGGGGGAAACAATAATCGTGCACTTAATTGTAACAAGATATTGCAGTCAATTATGATTTAACAAACAACTTTACATTTTAAGCATAACTACTCAATCTATATATACCCTAGCCTCTACGCTGTCCCTGCAGTGGACCTGGATGCTACCTTCTATATGGTACATCCCCATTAAACCCTGCATGATCCTACCTAATAGGTAGATCAATATCTAGGGTTGAGTTACATGGCACCACCCATAGGTAGCCCAATCCCTAACTCATGGTTTGCTAAAAAGTTGCATGGCACTACCCATAGGTAGCCCAATCCCTAACTCTTGATAACCTGATGGTCCCACTTATCAAGTACACCCTTTACCAGGTTACCCTTTTCATCATTAGCAAAGCCACAGAGGAGAACCATGATCTGAACCAGTCATGTATGTATATGTATGGTGATAATCATAGTCACTTTATAGTTGCATGAAATAAAAGTCATCCAAGCAGTTATTTTCAGGAAACCTATAAAACATCCGGGAATCGCCGTGAAACTAAAGCGATTAACCATAAGCGTAACCACATACCTTATTCCATCAAAGAAACCATGCAGGACATCATATACTTTACAAGTGTATCCAAACATCCAAGCAACAAAGCATTTAATCTGAAATATACATGCGACATATGTGTCACCATGTATTCATATTGCATTATTCAGATCTAGATGCGCTCCTAAACTAGGGTTTAGGACTATCTTATGTTTGGACTATAAATTAGGGTTACAAACCCTAATCTGATCATATTATGGTTTCTAAGATTGCCAAATACATTATGCATATTAGGTGAAACCCTAATCATCATGCCAAGCATATTAGGTTATTCGTGATACCTAGATCATATTATCAACATTAGATCATAGCAGTATGTTGACATTGATTTTAACACCCTAAATCAACATATATAAGCTTACTAATTTGGAATCATCCATTATCCATAATTATCAGAGATTTCTTCATTATACATGTTTAGATCATGCATTAACTTAACATAAATAAACCTATTCAATTAAGCATCAAATTAAGGCAAATCTAGGTTTTCCATTTATTCTAATCAAGCCATGTACACTTTTAGAATAGGAAGCATATTTGGATTCTGAAACTATTTTAATTGGATTCCACTCATTCTCTTAATAAATTTTCAGTTATTATATGTTGCAATCTGAGTTACCAATTATTAGTTATTATTTTTGCAAGATTAGCATGTTTGGACCAATCACCAAGCACCACGTAAGCAACTAACTCTCTTTTATCTATTTCTGTGAATTAGGTTAAGTTTATAACGAAAGTACCTTTTTGTCCCCCTCACAGTGACTTATGCTGCTGTGTGTCTAGGGGCATTATTGTCCCATGGCTGTTAGCCATCCCTAACCTCTCGTTGTGTCAGGCTGCCGCACACTTAGCAGCGCTGACGACGACCCCTCGAGACCCTGTGCACACAAGTCACGCCACACGGACGTCAACGCAGACTGGCATCTACCTTACTTGCAGGTTGGTTCCACCTTCCTTGGTCTTCCTTCATCAATTGTGCACAGGGGCACACTGTGGACGGTGAGGAGGAGCGTTGTACCCCCAGCCATACCTCTGAAGAAAACCGACCGCTCTAGGCACGATGTCTTGGCACAGATTCGGCCTAGAAAGTATGCTGCCCCTTCTTCGTCGTCGTTGCTATGCGTGACCTCTTGGCGCTGCACCGTCATCTTCACCTTCGTACACTGCCAACACCGGTCCTCCGCGTAGGTCACGACACCGCCGTCGATGCCTGCCTTACTTAACGCCCACGTTAGGTAGCCACACACAAGGTGTGCCCCTACCACCTCGTCCCTATATACTCTCACCTCCGCCCTAGAGATACGGTTGCAAGGAAAAGCCTCCTTCATGTTGGCAAGTCGAAGAGCGGGGTCATAACCTTGTGCCTCTCGGGTTGGCTGGGATTGGTCGAGGATTCTAACAGCCTGGTCTCCCCTTCTCACATCAACATATTCTCTAGAGAACAAGGCACCTCCACCCATGCCTACTCTGGTGAGGCTTCACATGCAGCTTCCTCCATCCCACTCGCCTCTATTTCTGCCAGTGGTTTGGTGTGGCGGCTGCTTCTCAGCCATGGATCAGATGAGTAGAACAACAACATCGCTTACATACTCCTGGCGTGGTGGAGCACTACATCCTATCGGGAAACCTCCTTCTGACCTATGGTAGAGGCCACGAAAGATGATGGTAGAGGGTGCCATCTTGGAGACGAGGCCCCGAAGTCCCTATCTATATATATATCTGACCTAGTAGCCACCCTAGGTGTCCCGATGAAGGGAGGATGCGAGGAAAAAAAGGAGAGACAAGTTCCTTTCTTATACACTCATGGATGGGAGAGAGAAAGACCCCATGATCTACAAGAGGAAACCTTCCTCGTATATACTCGAGTGAAAGCCTACGTGAGTCACAATCTACCTAAGATGGGAAGGTGTTTCCATACGTGATTTCCAAAGGATAAAAGGCAAAGACTTAAATTATATCCCTCCTTCCTTTTCTTAGGATAAAATTTATCGACCCAAAGGTCACAAGAAGGTACAATTATAAAGTAATTTTACCTCCTTTATGTTCCTTGTGCTTGGCTTTTAACCCATTGGCCACAAAATTATACTTTCTTAAAGTAAATAATATCTCTTTTTGCTAATATCAAAAAGTCATTAATTATGTATCACATATCCTCTTATTTTGTATTTTTTGTATTTTCTCTTTCTTTTTCTCCAGTGGGGCTACTTGGACCCCAAGAAACTCTAATATTTCGAAATTCCTTTTTAAGGGTACTTATTATCCTTCTAGATGCATCTACATCCTTCATTTTTTTTCATTATCTTACTTATTTCTTTATTAAGATATTCTTTTGCAAGGATTTTCTCATTATATTTCATCTCCTTTTTCCTCTTTTCTTATTTATTTTATTAGAAATCATATGTAAATGAAATTTACTCAATTGTGGCCATTAATTCCACTTTCTAGATATTTCCAAGTATTTCTTATAAATACTTTTGTTTAATATCCATTTTCACATATCTTTTTCCATTGCTAGGACTTTTCTTCTTTTCTTCTCTTTTATATCCACTTTTGGATTAATATAATAATAAGAACTACGAAATTCCTATCAAAGGGAGATTTGCAACGAAATCCAACCTTTGAAGCAAATCATACAACCTTTTCAATTAAGTCCAAATTCACAAAATCATTATATTTCAATTATGAAAACACATGCAAAATTGGGGTTGTAACAACGATAGACTTGTACTCAGGAATAGCTTCAGCCATAGCTACCTTCAACAATCCTTTACATATAGATCTACCCCAATTTGCTTGATTTTTTGCTCTAAGGGTGACAACCTTCCATGTGCTATCATAACTCTGACGCATGAAGTTTCATCCAGATGAGGATTCTAAGAACATTTTGATGTCGTCATACACACCCCTATAGAAGATCTCAATGAGCTGATTCTTAGGAATTCCATGGTGTGGACACTTGCGTAGAAGCTCTTTGTATCTTTCCCATGCTTCAGCTAGGGATTCTCCAGGGACCTGAATGAATTGAGTTGTACATCCCCTAATTTCATAGGTGAGAGAAGGAGGGTATAATTTCTCTAGGAAGACATTTTGAAGTTGTTCCCAGGTGATTATGGGTTTGCATTGCAAGGATTTGTACCAACTTATGGCTCTATCAGCAAGATAATACTTAAAGAGACAGATTCAAATGGCATCGTCTGAGATTCCATTTTGTTTTGTCATAGCACATAGATCAATAGACCTTAGAAGGTGTTCCTGACTATCTTCTCCTTGCTTACCATAGAATGGGCTATTTTGAAGCAAGGTGATCCAATGTGCCTGGATCTCAAAGTTTGGAGCATTAATGGGAGGAGGTTGCACTGGGTGATGAACGTCAACAACTTTAGGGATTGAGAACTCCCTAAGGTCCTTCTGCAGTTTTGCTCCTTGCGCTGCTGCTTGTGTTGCCTGGATTTCTTCTTGAACTGCAGATCTAGCTTCTTGCATAAGCCTTTCTCTTTGCACATTGAGGGCTTGAGCGACCTTTCATGCTATTTCCTTCTCTTGAGCTATCCTTTCTTTGTTCTCTTTGTTTAGACGACGAAAGGTTCGTTCAATCTAAGGGTCAAAGCTAGCAACAAGGCCAAAACTATTCGAACGATGTTTACACTACTTCTTGGGGGTACCTGGGATGGAAAGACCACTTGGAAGTAAGATTCACGGAGAGGAACCGAATTCAAGTGAATGATCAATAGTATCAAAAGAAAAAGAAAATCCTAGATTAGCCTCAAAAGAACTAGAATTGACTAGATGATTCAATTCCTCCCCGACAACGGCGCCAAAATTTGATCGCTGGGGTGGTCCCAGGTTTCACCACCACTACACATGCAGACATGTCAAATCACAAACATCCAAGCATGATCTAACTGTCCAAATAGAACTACTGTGAACCCTCCCAGAGGGATGTTTAGGTTCACGTAAGCATCACCTTAGGCATCAAATTTCTCATCGCCATCTGGATCATGCACTTATAGTTTCGAAGATACATATATCCAACTGAAGCTGTTGCCCCCCTATACAGCCATTAGGCACACAGAAGCATCACCGTGGGCTAGATGGCTTGCCCCCTCATGGATCATTCACTTAAAACCTTAGGGAATCCCATCCTATTTCTAGTCAGGGAGTAAACCACTTTAATCGACATTCTATCCTACATATTGAAATTCTCACAACATAGGAAAGAACAAGATAAATGCAAGCGGGTGATCAATACACAAGCACACATCGACAATTAATAACGAAATGAAAAGTTACATACATGCCATGGAATGTTTAACAAGAGAACATGTAAGCATGGGAAGTGGGGCTAGTCCCCGCACCCCAGCGAAATGGAACTACTCGCTCATGATGTGAGAAACAAAAAACAAGTGAGAGGGAAGATTCCACCATGAGAATGATGCAAAAGATAGTCACAGCTCGATGAAGATATGGTCTTCTACCCCACATTGAAGCAGATCTAGATGAGGAGCAAGGGACACCAAAACATACCTTCTCTCTCCACCTTCCTTCTCATCTTGACCTTCTTTCTCACAACAGGAGGAGTAATCTTTGGATGCGTATGTAGCGTGGATGCATGTAGATGGATCATGGAGAAGAGTGATGGATAGGGATCCCTTTCTAGGAGTTGGGCCTATGTTCAGGTATCCTGGCGGCGTCTTAGATCTGATGCCCAAAAGAGGACCCTGTTGGTCCTATTTATAGACTTTGGTAGAGTCCCACTTGGTTTGGACATTGGTCTTCACGTTTTTGGTTTGAGTCATATTTACATAGTTTTGGAAGACCGGTTGCCTCTCGTGAGCCTTCTCACGGGTTGGGAAACCAATAACATCCTCACAGTCTTGAGACCGTGAGGGTTTTCACATCTTGCCTTCCTTTCGGTCTTGCTCTTCCAAATGGTCCCTGACCGTCAATCAGTCTTCGATGTCTCGTGGTCTTTGCCCAGTGATCTTGCTTGCTCATCAGTTTTGGGCACTCGAGCGGTCTCGCCTCCAGCGGTCTCTGCAGTCCATGCAGTCTCAAAACCGCTAGGGCGCTCGCGGTCTCGAAACTACTAGAGCCCTTGAGGTCTCGAGGACCGATCGTGCAGGTCATGGTTGCAAACCATGAGGATGTGGAGGAGCAGACAGAGGATGAAGGAGACCGTGAGGAGGCGTTGTAGGTGAGTCGGAGGTGCTGGTGAAGAGGAGAAAGAGAAGCGTCACTGCTGGTCACACATGAAGATCACTGTTGTTGAGACAAAGCAAGATGTTGTAGGTGAAGTCACAAGCGAGTGCGGTGCAGAGGAGAAGTAGGTGGCGTCGACGCTGCTGCTTATAGGTTGAATAGGAGAAGTGGTAGCTCGACCATGGGGGCGTGAGGTTAGGGTTGCTAGCCCAGGCGTCGATGCAGATGAGATGAAGGAAGAGGATGGTGGCAGCGAGCAGGTGGTTGACGGGTGCTGGTCCAGAGGGTTTCTTCTGCATGCTTGAGATGACAACGGGTGGCTATCGATGCATTATTGAGGGTTAGGTGAGGGCGACGAAGGGAAGAAAGGCGGAGGAAGCAGGTCATCGAAGACCGATGCTGGTGCAAGCCCTCACTGTTTTGGGGTCGTGAGCGTCCTCACAGTCTTGAAACCGTGAGGGTTATCACGGTCTTGAGACTGTGAGTGCTGGTAGAGAGCCAATACTAAGAGGGGAAAATGAGTGGTGAAACTGAAAGGTTAGAAGGATCAAGACCATGAGATCAAGAATGAATGGTCAGATGGAGTCCCAAGACCAAATGAGATGAGGATGTATAGTGAAACCGATAGATGGAAACTGAATGACCAGGATAGAATGGGTGAGACCACTAGGGTCAAGACTGCTAGGGAAAACCAAAGAAGTAAGATTGTTAGGCCAGATCGAATGGGCTAGCTATGCATGATCTGCATGAAATACATATAAAACTAGTTAATAACTTGATAATGTGATCAATCAAGCAAAATTGCTCATTGTAAGTTTTAAGGAGATGAAATCAAATGTATTGAGTCTAACTGGGCCCAACATGGTGACTGAATATCATGAAAAATATGGATTCATCAGACATATGAGTGAAATCGATTAATAAATGCAATCAAAATTTGTCCAAAGCATGATATAAAATGTGCATATCAAATCCCCAGAAGCTTAAAATATTGCTTGTCCACAAGAAAAAAAATATGGATACATAGTAGAAGAACTAGCTTGTCTCATACATCAATTCAATGGGATGCAAGAATTCAATCATAACATGCCAATCATTGTTGAGATATAGAAAATAGGTATGCATTCATTTCCATCATTCAAAATTGTAAGTTTAGTTAAAAAAGTGGTCAAATTGCTTTGAAGAAAATCAACGAGATAGAGATGAATAGAATTATGATGACAAAGCCAAAAATGTTTTGAATATGCAACCAAATCCTTTGATTGTTGAGATGAATAAAATTAAATTCCAATTTGACATTAACACATATGGAATCAATAATGATCAATTCGTCCCTACTTTGGTGTCAATTGATAGTAACTGCATTCCAAGCCATGAAACAAGAAAATAACTAAAAAGATGAAGAATCTAGCATGATTAAGAGTGACATATGGGTGAAATTGATTAGAAAATGCAATCCAAAGTGGTCCAAAACTTGATATAAAATGTGCATATCAAATCCCCCTAGGCTTAAAACATTGATTGTCCACAAGTAAAAAAATATATGGATACATAGTAGAAGAGCTAGCATGACTCATACATCAATTCAATGGGATGCAAGAATTCAATCATAACATGCCAATCATTGTCAAGATATAGAAAATAGGTATGCATTCATTTCCATCAGTCAAAATTGTAAGTTAAGTTAAAAAAGTGGTCAAATTGCTTTGGAAAAAATCAACGAGATAGAGATGAACATAATTATGATGATAGCCAAAAATGTTCTGAATATGTAACCAACCCCTTATGATTGTTAGGATGAATAACATTAAATTCTAGTTTGACATTAACACATATGGAATGAATTCTTCATAAGCATTGAGATTTCAAAATTATGAACTTTGGGTATGGCATTCAACTGCTAATATAGGATTACATGCATGTGGAATGCCATTCATAGTTTATTTACCCTCTTTCTGACGTAATTCCTAACCTTCATGGGGTTGGGAGATTACATGGGTGATTTAGACATCTTTTGTAGGGATCTAGAAAAACTTTTATTTGAGAATGTGAATATCCCTTAGTAAACATGAGTCGGGTCCCACTTTGTAACCTTGTAGGCTTAGGCTAGTCAAAATATTAAAAAGAAAAAGAGTCATACATATAGGTGATTCAAATCATGAAATTATTTTATCTAAAAAAAGTTTCATCATAGGGGTAGTACAAAACGCACTACAAATTTGCAAAATCATCAAAGACGCTACATAAGGCTCTAAAGTTTATTAATCCAAAGCATTTGAACCATTACATGCATTGAGTTGAGATTGACGAAAGTCAAAAACATGCTTGAGAAAAATACCATGGCAAAAAAGTGTTTGGCCATTTGTTTATATAAAATTATTGGATGTGCATGCTAGGGTTCTTCAACTATACTATCAATGAGTATAATGGTTTAACTAGAAGAGATTCAATTTCTATCCAACCAAGAATGAATAATCACAATCCTACATTGATTTTTATTGATCTACCAAAGAAAAACATAAATGGGAAAGAAAACAAATAGAAACTGCAAAATGAAGGGAAACTACAAATAAAACTACAACTACCATCCGATTGCTTTCCCCCTAAGATTGAAATTTGCAATGTTTGCACTGCATATTACAAACTCCAGAGGATGAAAACTAGATAGCTATTGTGGTGAATGATCAGAGTGAGGGGCCAGTGCCCTGACCAACAACATGAAATTACTGCTCCAAAGTGTCTTCATCAACAAAGTTTGGAAAAGAGGAATCTTGAGTTGGCAGTGAAAGCTCTGCTGGCATAGCCTAGTGGCTCTGATCAATGTGCCACATGGGGCCATCCTCTACATCATTGAGTGCATTTCTGCATACTACTGGATGAGGTGGTCAAGACGGGTGTCCTACTGGTCAAAGTGCTGTTGGACGTACTTGTACAAATGATGTACATATGGCATTGCCCAGATGTACTCATTCAATGTACTAGTGGAAGAAGGAGGTGGTGGTGATACATGTGCCTCAGATATAGTACAAGGGTCAAGCCTATTTCTAGTGGCATCCTCATTATTGTCAAAAGAAATTTTCCATTTTTTGGGATTTATCAAGGTAGTTGCTTCCTGATTTGACAACTCAATGTATCCTTCATGATCATGGAAGAATGATTTGAGTTTTATCTCATCAGCGGGATCCTTGAAAATTAAATTTGAAGAAATGAGAAATTGAATATCAAATTTGTTTTTCCCAGGCAGCTAACAGGTCTATGTTCAATTTGTAAGTAATATGGGTGATCAGTCCCCTAATCATGATATCGTCAATATTTTCTCTATTAATTTTGAAAAAAGTTTGTAGGACATAATAACCAAAATTAACTTTGTAGTTGTACAACATAGCCCATAAGAAGAATAAATCCTATTTTTCGGCGCTACTTTTGTTTATTTCCTTGCGAAAACCCAAGTACTAAGAAGTATGTGAATGTAGAATAAGACTAGATTGTGAATATGGGGATGCCCTAGCAAAAGTGGATGGATGTGATGTGTATTTAGTTATCATACCCCATAGTTCATGAGTATTGAAAGTATCAGGCATCACTATGCTACCTCCATATGTACAATGATATTGTTCACATAACTGGTTGAATGTGAATACGTAATCCTTACCAAGAAGTCAAAAATGGATAAAACTGAAGGGTTCATTCAACTTATTTGGTTTCTCCTATGCTTTCAATGTTGTAAATAATTTGTAGGTTAAGCACAAATACATGAGACTAATTTTGAAGTAGATGTTCAAAATTCACAGCTCTTTAAGAAGCCTTGTACTTCATCATAAAAACCCAATGCATCCATAGTCTCTGCATAAGAAAAATGAGTAGGAAAAACCCTCCTTGTAACTAGTTTCTAATAGATAACATCCTCCTCCTCTATGAAATTGAATTGTGTGGAGGAAATATAGGTAGTGGCCAATGAAGAGATTTCTCCCCTTTGGCATTTGTAAGCTTGGTTGGTTGGTGCCATTGGTAATATTGAAGAAGGTTCAGAAAGAGAAAACATGACATGTAATCTGTCAAACTTGGTGTGTTGAGTATGTTGGAGGAGAAGAAGGGGGTATATAAACATGATATAGAACAAACCCTCATGGTTTGTATTTTTGTTATGCCAGTGTAACTAAGGTTGGTTGTTGGTGGAATATTTGCTTGATAGTTCCACAAGTTGGCAGAGATTGGATGATGTAGTGTCAGTAGAATAAGAGATTAATAAGCAGATATGGTGGGGTTGTTATGTGCCCACAGTTGCTCTGGATGGATGAGGTTGCCTAACGGAGTGATTTCTAGGTGGTGGTGGTGGCGAGTTTAAAATAGAATAGGTGATGGTGGCATCACGTATAGTTGGTGGAGCAGTGGAGGTGCCTATGCTATTCGATGAAGTTAATGGCTGTTGGTGGAGCATCTCTGAGACATGATGCTGGAACTAATGGAGGAAAAATGAAGATCTGGTGGTGCTGGATGCCAATGATAGAGTTTTGTAGGCTGATAGATCTAAATGAAGATAGCATGGTCAAAGGGCTACATGGCAAAGGGTTATTGGATTGAAAAAGAATACATTCCAAAACATGGTTAGAAAACCTTATTTGTTTTCCGCATGCACTCTGTGTTAGAGAAACATACGCCGTGTTTTCCAATACAAGAATGCCGCCCCCTTTTTTATGTTGCTGGATTTGCATGTAACACGATATGTTGACATAAAGACTGGACATGTTTCCCTTTGATGTCAAACTCAATGAACTCGGAATATTGAAGTACATGGGATGTTGAGAATAATGCACACCTTGTATTGATCTAGGTGAAATTGGGAGTTTTAAGATCTTTTCTGACATGTAGTGCAGTATCGAAGAGGACACACACTATGTTGTAACCTGGTTTTTCACATGTACTTGTATAATGGAAATGCAATTATTTCAATAAAATGGAGATATTGAAAATGTGTTATGCTTTGTTTTAAAAGTATTACTTTCTTTTGCAAAATTCACTTTGTTGTGAATTTCATGGTTTCTATTTATTTGCTAATTCAATAAGGGATATAAGAGAAAAAGAAGAAAGGAAAATGTTATTTTAAGAAAAGGCAAAAGATAATGGATAATAAGTAGTGTACTAAAGAGAATTGTGTAGAATTCTCTACAAAGTAGTATGGATGACCACTATTAATTAGTTTTCACTTGCACATGGTTTCTAATTAGAAAATTAATTAAAATAAAAGATATGGAAAGGATAGAAAGAGAAAAGGATCAATTTTAATGCTTTAAATACATGAAATAAGAGGAAAACTTGCATGTTAGGAAAAGTATATTTTCTTATCGAGTTTTGGACTTAAATTGTGCCCATGGTTAGATAAAATCATTATGCACTTTCCCTTAAAATTTGGAATACAAAAGAAAAATAGAGAGAGATGCTTTTTACAAGTTTTCATAAAGTTAAAGGATTTATATGGCAATGTATTTAATGTCACACTTATTTTCTGAATAACCCAACCCTTGTTAATTGTGTGAATTTTATGGACTGTCGGATCCCAGATCCAATGGTAATGGGTTTGTAACCTACCTCAATCAGATTTTGGAAACAAGAACAATAAGATAGTTCTCATTTCACAAAGATCTCCCTTTTTCAATGATGAAAACCCCTAGAAACTGTATCATTGGAATCATAAAAAGAGACAATCTAGTTCATCCTAAGTTTGACCCACTTTGGCAAGCCATACTAACATTCCCGAATTTGTGTAAAGGGGGAGACCCTTCGTCGGGTTGGGTATGCTGTTTCATGCCTATATAAGGTACCATGTTCTATCCAACAAGAAAATGAGACCCCTTTGATCTAGGAGAGACCATCCTCCCCTCCAATTTCTTAACATAAACACAACTCTCTTCTCCTTTCTCCTCCCTGTGCTTCATCACAAATTGAGTCGCCATCCTCCCTTCCTGGTTCACCTCCAGTCAAACGAAGACTACCATCAAGTTTGGGGTAGCCTAGCAAGAATTCATGTACCATCACCTGTGCTCCATGACACTTTGGATCTCGAAGTCAACCACGAAGTTGATCTCATCTTGGCACTACATCGCGAGCAGGGGATGTGTCACAAGGTTGAAGAAGGGAATAAGAGATTTACTTGCCTACCCCTGAGACGCACAAGGGGCAAGCCAAAGACAGGAGGACGAAGAGGATATTCTACCTCGGCTCAACGCCCTGCCTACGTGGAATGGGATGCATACATGGTAGGAACCCATTCACCGAGTCAGAACCACATGGAAAAGAGGTAAACAGAAAAAGAATCCCTTTTGCTGACATGACCTTCTTTGATTGGCTGATTTATGCTTAACTTGTGCAAACCATGGTAATTTCTAGGATTATCAAATCAAGACAAATTATATATGAAAATTGATCACGATAATGCAAGGAATGTAATAAAAATATAATCATGATCTAGATATGCTTCTAGTTCAAAAAGTACATAAAGTTGCTATCTTTAATGTGTTAAATGAATGAAAACCCTAATTGCTAGGTTTTGATGATCCAAACATGTCCAATTGATATTGATAATAAAAGATTGATCTTTTATGGATTAAAAGAGCAACTTGGAACTTATCTGAACTTAACAACCCATAATTTGATGATTTAGGGTTTCCTTGAGATTAAAAGTGCAATTAATGATAATATTAGGATTTGTCAACCCAAAAGTCGTGAAAAGTAATAATTAGGGTTTAGGAAGCCAAAACCCTAATGAAACCCTAACTTGAGACCCAAGTTACTTAGTGATAAATTTGGATAGAATAATGATACATGGGCGTTATGCTTTAACTTTTAGGATAATTTCTTGGTCACTTTTTTGGTTATTCCTAATTGCTCTTGGTTGAACATCAAGTACACCTGATCAAGGTATAAGGTTATGCCTATGAAGAATCACGTTAGTTTCCTGGAGTTTTCTGATGTTTCCCAAATTGCTTGAAATCGAATGATTGAATGTTATTTATTTCCTAAAAACTATAAAGTCACTATGGCTATCACAATATATGGTTGTAATTTTCTTGAGCCCCACATACCAACTCTGGAAGCTTGATAATGGAAAGAAATGAAAGAGTCATGATGATGACTAAAGACCAATCCCCATATTGGGAAGGTCATATGATGTCAAGCCCCAGATTGGGAAGACCAACATGGCACCTAGCTCCAGATTGAGAGGTCGCCAACATGGCACCTAGCTCCAAATTGAGAGGTGGCCTACAACCCATTATAGGGACAAAACCCTAAGAGATGGTATCCCATAGGTTGAGTAAAAATAGGTTGAGAAGTTATGAAGAAAATGATAAATTTTGTTACTGTAACAATAATTGTTGTGAATATGTTGTTACAACTAAATGCAAACATTTTGGTTTCTCCAAATACCAATATAACTTGTTATACTGACCGAGTTTTTGTTTGTTGGTGTTTTAGGATAATCTACTATTCAATTATGATGAAATGGATATCCAAGAAAGGAAGGCAGAAAAAAGAAAAGATATTAATGTAATCGTGGAGATTATATTTAGTTAGCATTTATTTTCATGTTGCAAGTCTAGAAATCCATATCATGTAATTCCTTAGTGGAAAATGTAATATCTGTCTTGTACCAAACTCCTTTGATTAGTTAAATTTATTAATTATTTTTGGTTATTTGCTAAACCTCCAATCCTGTAAGGAAGGTAATGGACCTTGCCCTCTCGGTCCTCCTGAATAGGGGACAAAATGGGAGGGGGTCGCAACATTTGGTATCAGAGTTGGTTTTCAATTTAACCTCTAATAATTATTAAATTTTAAGAGTTCTATTGAGCTCAAGGGAATTATTAGAGTGTTTTTCAAATATGATGGTGTCTAAAAAGGACCATGATCTAGGGATTGGAAATATTTTCCTCCACACCGCTAGTTGTCTTATGAGGACTCACGAACCCATGCATCTAGCCTAGACAAACTCAAGGATTTCATTTAGAATAAAATACCTCTAGGATTTCTTATCTACTTTCATCACTTCTCTACCCCCTTCACTCACTAAACCCTATGTACCTATAACTGTTTGCTTTATCTCTTTCTGAGTACTAGGGTTATGTACATTTGGGATTAAGACATCCTCCACCAAATAATAAACTAAATGTAAATAAGATGTTATGGACACAATTTTAGAGTGTTTAGAAAACCCTAAAGGTGTTGGGATATGGTTCCTAACCCTAACCTTAAATTCTACCCTTAGAACAATGGAGAGAGGAAAAAGAAAATGCAAGGAGTTCATCCATGCATGCAAATATGATTAGTAAGGCATGCATGATACGAATGCAGGTTGAATGTACATATAGATAATGGGAAATAAGTAAGAGAATATGAAACCCTTTGGTACAACTTTAGGATTGGGGCTCAAACCTAAGATGGGCCAACCCAAGAGTGGAGAAATGATCTATGAGAGAGTTAAACCCTAAGATCGGACCAAAAAGTCTAAACTCCTTCTAGTAGGAACCCTAACAGGAAGTGTGTCCCCACACAAACACAAGTAGGTGGTAGACATGCATCTACATGAAAGTAAGCGACATCAAGGTTGGGAAAAGGGATTAGTTCTAAGACAGAGGGATAATGTCTTTGGAACATGAGATAGGCATACTCGATGTAATGAACAAGGAGTTTAGTATCACATAATGAGATTGTGGCATACCAAATGTTGGACCCTACACTAGAAGTTTTACCTTTTAGACTTAGCCAAACAAGGTTAAGGTTTTAGACCTAAAAGATGTTTAATATAAACTAATGAACTAATGCATGTATAAATCATCCTAATGCAATCTAATGTTTCACATTAGTCTTAAGCCAATATTAGAAACATAAAATATGTCACACGAGGTAATAATGAATTATATGAAATTCTGTGTAAATAATCACACATAATTCTTTTGGTGATAATATTAAGCTATGGAACATAAATGGATGAGAAATAATGATAATAATGAAATAATATGATAACCTAAGTAATAATGTGATAATAATGTCTCACTGATTGTAGCTCATGCGTGGAAGTCTGTAGTTCCTCTTCAACCTCTCTCATTCACGCAGGTCCCTATTTGGTTTATGATTGAAAACAAGGGACTCCCTTGGACACACAAGCACATCTCTAGCATTACAAGCACCATCGGTAGAACCGTGGACATTGATGATTATTTTGTTGCTGCAAGTTGTCTTGATGCTGCCCGGGTCTGCATTGAGATGAGTTATGAATCAAAAATCCCCCAGGAGACAATGGTGGAAGTTGACTCCGTACCCAAGCTTCTGAAAACTGAGGCTGTCTCAAAGCCTGTGATATGCCCCAACTATAAGAGATTTGGGCATAGAGCCACCTCCTGTCCACTGAAGACGAGAAGACCTCTACTGGATAAGGACTTGCAAGTTTGGATGGGGAAGCCTTCAAGTGTTCGAGACATTGTCAAAACGACTTCCAAGGAGCAATCCAAGGTGAGTCGGGGGAATTTGGTCATCAACCAGTCAGAGGAGCTAGCGAATGCCTCTGTTGCAGTGGATGAAGAGAATCTTTGAGAGTCCATTACACAATAGGTGAGAGACGTGGTCCTCTCTGTGGCTGCTAAGATTCAACCCCAATTCCCTTCCTACATCCCAGAACCTGAGATGTTTGGGCCTTCTCCGGTGTACAACCATGAGAATCTCAATCTAGATTGGGAATTGGAGTAGAGCAAAAGAAGCAAAGATGTGATGAGTTTTTCCTCATGGAAAATCAATAAGATCTGGAATAGTAGTAGGTTCTCTGCTAATTTCCAATAGGAAAAGGAAAAGCTGTTTGAAGATGATGATGAATCCAACATGGATTCAAATTCAGAACTAGATTTTGATCCTTGGGAGGCTGACTTGCTGGACTTCAGTAAGTTCAGACCAAATAAGAGGAAAAAATCATCTAAGAAGAGAATGGAAGGGGGATAACTCCCCTTCCATTCTCAACATTGAGAACCTGGTATTCAACCCATTTTGTAAAAGAATTCAAAGCTCTATCTTTGTTGTCCGATAGTTGGGAGCTTCCTCCTGTTTCTTCCTTCCACAATTTCCATGAGTGAGAATAATGCCAGTGCGAGGGAGGTATCAAGATTTAGTTTCTCTAGAGGTCGATGCAACTGATTTAGTTTGTCAAAGCTTTTTCTACGATCACAGATTGGCATAGCAGGAAGGCGATGCTAATGTTGAATGCATTGTGTAAGCGCTGGTAGTTAGATCGACCTCAGTAGTTGGATACCATCAAAAAGCATGAGTACAGATGTTAGCTGATACACATATTCCTAACAGCTGAGTTTGCACACTTTGTGGGTGAGCATAATGACAGTGGAGCTCCTCAACTGCGTAGGAAGATGGCCATGCCAATTTTCTATCTTGTATGAAACCTTCTTGTTGTTTTCCCCCTGCCTGAGTCCTTTCTTTCTAGTTTGGGTCTTTTGCATAAGACTTTAGGTAATAATGAGTATTTCTTTTGGTAATCCTTCTATGAGGATTAAGGGGTGCGCATCAGTTGTACCTAAAGTTTTGGAACCACATTATAGTAACAAAGTTTTTTGCTGGCCAAAAAATGTGATAATAATGGCCACAAATATTAATTGTGACATAACTCATTAAAAGAAATCCCATAAGTGGAATCTAAGTTAAAAATCATGTTCCTTGAGTCCCAATTGCCTTGGGAGTCAAGTTCACACGATTCACACAATAATAATTAATTTAATTCATTTTGGATAAAGAAGATCTATGTTTTCCCCAAAATGTCAAATAAAATAATAAATGATTCCAAAAGAGGAAAATAATCTTGGATTCATAATCTACATTATAAATCTAGACTTTGGGTGATTTTTCATCCAATTTGGGAGATGTTTGATTAAAAGATGAAATCAGGAGAGAGAAAGTTGGTAGAACCTTCAAAATATTAAATAATTATACAAACAAATCCAACATGTAAAATTGATGGCAAATTCATATCCAACACGTTAAATATGACTTGTGGGTGAAGTTTCATTAAATTTGGAGAATCTTAAAGTCATTAATGCATAGGGAAAGAGATAATAGGATTTTCTTTATTTAACACATTAAAAGTTCTAAGAAGGAAAATTTAATTGCATAATCAAAATCTACATGCTTTATTTAGCCTCTATGCAAAATTTCATTTGATTTGAGTTTCTTTTGCACCCTCAAATAAGGAAAGTGAAACGTTAAATAATTATCTATGTCACTTTGTCTAAATAATAGTCGGATTTCATTTTTGCATGTGTCACACACTCTTTCATTTCACATGGACTGGAGGCTATTGATTTCGGATCGGTCGTCTGATGGGCTGTCATCTACCTCGGGCCAAATAAGACAACATGCCACCTCTTTTGGCCACAGTTAAAATGGGATTTCTCTCTCATTTCTCAATCTTATTGCGAGATTTTTGGTCCTATAGTTTCTCTGTCAAAATCTGCATTCAATGATCACCTACTCAGAATCTATGATCAAGTGAAAAGGAAACACCCAATGTTTGACTCAAAGCTCTCTAACGGCCATGGTGGTTTCACCCTATGACTCCACTATATAAATAGGGGACTTCACCCCTAGATTCGCCGCACTTTACCCTAACCTTCCCTTCTTCCAATTTCTTCATTTCTTGTGCTTATCTCTATCGATGACTAGGTGTGCGAGTTCATATTATGACTCTTTTTCCCAACCTTCTCCTGCGTGGTCGGTCCAATTGCAGCTGCAAGTGAGTTCGTTGAGGTTCTTCAAAAGCAATTGGTTGTTTTGGTCGAGGATCCCCCCCAAATCCATTCATCTAAGGAGAAGCTGCTTCATGCAACCATGGTGGGCATGAGGGGAGGAAGATTCCTCCTATTGATTTCTCGCTCCTACCCCTCCCCGTTCTTCTTTGCTTTGCTTTTGCGCCAAGGGCATATCCATCTTTTCATGACTTTCTTTACTTTGTTTTGGGTGAGGTCAACTGGATTTTGACATGTGACTTGGCCTCAACCAGTTGGGCCAAGTCAGCCGGGTCCCAACCTCTTTTTCCCTCTCTCTCATGATTTTATCACCTATGTGGATTTTCATATTTTTCTGATTGGCTGAGCTTTGAATAATCATAACTAATTCCCTATTTGTCCAAAAATTACAAATAAATACTCGTTGGATTCAAAATAAGATTCTCTACCTAATAATATGTGTTTTATTTATTAATTCCAAAATAAATAACTTGTGAATTTTAATGGATTTGTGTAATTAATTATAACTTGTAAAATTCATTGTTAAATATATATAAGTTAGAAAAATATAATAAAATGTATTTGGACTCAAAATAAGGTAAGATGAAATATGGCATGGTTTTGATAACTTAAATTGCATATAAATAAAAAGGTAATTTTTAGGGTTGGAATAATCCATGTGAAATTGACCTAAAAATCTACATATATTCTTAATAGGTTCTTTGGAGGCCTAGACTTAGATCTAGAAGTGACTTTGGTCTATTTAGACTCTGAAGAGAGGTATGTTTGCATCCCCAATTACTTCTTTTAAGAAATTCACCTAAATTGTCTTTCTCTTGGTCGTATGGACATTAGCCTACACCTTATCTTATTCTTTTGGAAAATATGCTTCATGTGAAGTGTCTTATTTGTTGCTGATCTTGTGATCATATTTATACATTCTCTTAGTCTCTTTATTATACATTTCTCATGGTGGAACATTCTATAGTGATTTCCCACCTTATGGTGGAGGTTGATTAGGATCATGTGATCCCACTTATTGTAATTGTTGAATGTTCTCATCTTTCTCATTCTCTTTTATAATTGATTATTCTTTTGTTATGCATCATGTGGTGATTGCTAGTATAATGTTACATGTTTTATTTTATGTGGATGTGAAAATTCCCACATATGCGTGCAAATGTGAAAATTCCTGCATATGAAAATAATTAGGGCTGACGTTCCTAGGAAGATGTATATAAGACCTTGCCACCCCATATTTAGAGCAGATGTATACAAGACCCTACTCACCCCACATTATTTTTGGTAGATGTTTTATTTCCTACCTACATGTTTATATTGTCTAGTATTGTCATAGGTGAAACATATGGATGCTTTAATATTATACTTTACTCTTATTTGTCTCTTTTATTGTTGTTCTTATCTTTTATGCCCTCTTGAGTAGTACTTGTCTCTCATGGGAAGCCTTTTATATTTGATGTCCTTAATTTCCATAAATTGCTCAATTTCCTTTTTAGTATGCACATACCAACCTTTTCTGAAGTTTCTTTGACTTCTCCTTGCTGGGGTATGCTTCCAACCCTAGGTGAAGGACATGAAGGACATGGCATAAAGATATGGACCTATCTTAAGGAGTTAAAGCTTGGAGACAAAGTTGTTGTGGTTTAGATTTCCCTCTATCTTAGATCCTTATGTTGAATAATACATGTAAAACCTATATGGGAGATTAAGATATACTTTTTAAGCTTGTTGAGAAATTGAATATAGTCATCATTTTCTTCCACTACTACACTTTGGTTATTTTGAATACCATTAATAAGATTTGAAAATTTTATACCCACTCCTTCATACCTTTTTGGGTGCGTTTGGATTGGAGGTTTTATTCTTCAAATTTTTAGTGGGGAGTGGTTCCCCTCCGGGATCCCACTCCTTACAGAGATAATATAGTTCATAGTAACCTCATTGGGATTGAGAGTTTGACATAGGACTAGAGGATGCAAGTATATGTGCTTCTTCTAAATTGACCTCTAGTGCTAGGACCAGTTGTAGGGTTAACTCCTGAGAGAATGGGACCCAGAAGGAGGATGTTGGGAACATATACTCCAAGACATGGGGAATTACAATAAATATTTATATGATATGTCATAAACTAGACTGCCCCTGAACGAATGAGTTGAGTCACTATATGCATGATTCCTAGAGGCTTGTTGTACCCTAGATGCCCTTGGAAGGACCAAACCCCAGAGATAGAAAAGGAGGCTTCTTATACAGATGTGTAGATGATATGAGTACCTACCATCTAGGTGAGGGAAAGAGAGTCACAAGACCCTTGAGAGGCACAAAATGGTAATATGTTGTGAAACATCGTACTCAGATTGGTAGTCCCTTATGTAGAACTCTTAGGGTTGTTTATGTGAAAAGAAAGTTGGAAAGAAAATTCCATGTCATGTTTTAGTTCGATACATGCTTGATGTGGCTAAGTCATCCAGTTTAGAAGACCAATGCTAAGGAGGTAAACCCGAGGTTTACCAAAGAGGGAAAGTGGTTGTATCTAGTGCTTATAATGCTCACAAGGTTGAGTGATATCATAGAGATTAAGCATGTCACCCCCTCAAGCTTTGGGTTAAAAGAAACCCCACATGGACTGTGATATGTGTTTGTTGAGCCACTCACACAAGTTGGTCTGTCACTACATGCTATCATATGTACGTATGAAACTGGTCCAACCTTGAGAGATGATGAATCGATATGACATAACAAAAAACTTAGAAATGGTTTAATAAATTCTCTACTTGGTAGCCGCATGCATGGGTGGAATAATAGGAGATATGCCTACATGTGATGATATAAAATTTGGATTCTAGTATGTTTTTGTGAATCCATCCAGTTGAGGTAACATTAAAGGTAACTTAAAGACTTGAGAAATGTAATACATGAATCATAAAAGCACATATACTGAGTATTATTCATTGCACCCATGTGTTCCATCTCTAAGGGACATGAGGAAAAGTCACTATGGAAGTGACTGATATAATGGGACCAGGTCCATATGGGAAGGTTTCCATGATCCCCATGAAGGGACATCAAGAAACCTATGTGTTCCCTAAGAGATGAAGTAAATTTAGGAAAAATAATTCCAAAGGATACAATGTGCTTGGATGTTGTCAGGGAAACCACAAGCAAAATGTGGGTTGAAATACAATAAAATTATGACATCACAATAGAACCCTAAGTCAATCCTAAGGTCAAGAAGAGATGAGATCGATGGGTGCATGAGTTTATTGATCACTAAATGCACAAGACCATATGGTCAGGAGGTAACATCTATGTTTGCTCAAGGCCCATGGGTTAGGATGTTGGCCACCTTTAGGAGTTCATGTGGCCTAAGGGGTAAATAAGAGAGGCACTTCCTAGACGCATAAGGATGAGATCACCCTAAAAGTATCAGAACCCTAGAGACATTGAGGAGATGACTAAGGCTAATGAGAAAAGATATAAGGAGTCAAGTGATAATGAAATTGCATAAACCCTAGAGTGAGGGAGGCTCTTGACTTAAAGAAATATAAGAATATTGTGAAATGAGAAGCATGTATGGTTTAGAGTCATGTTGAGAGGGATTCAACCTAAATATGGAATAAAAATGGTAATGTGTGATGCATCGTCTCTACTCTTGGAATGGGATGAGCTTTGTATTTGGACTACATCCAGATGATTATTTCATCTTGTTATGAGTGTGAGAGATGAGATAGACACATGCCATATTAGAAATGGAAATGATATGAGGAATAAACACCTAAGTTGAAACCCCTTTAGGACCATTGAGAATTTGAGGTATTATGATACCCTTAGGGGATAATATTGAATGAATGGTTCGAAAACCTAGTTGAGTAAGATAAATTGAAAATTTCAAATGAGGATATGCTTAAGACTGAATCTAGTGATAAAAAAATGGATGCAAGAGTTGAGGTACCAAATAAAGGTAAACCAAGCCTGACTTGTTGACCAATCTTGTGACGGCCCAGTGAGATGACCTTGATTTAGATGGGAATAAGGGTTTAATGGAGAAGCCTCATACACGTCCCTTGATGGGTTTAAATGGTGGAATCCAATATGAAAGTTGCATTTGAGTTTCAAAGGATTCCCCCTTAAAGACTTATACCCTATAAAAGGCTCATAGTTCTAAGTGTACAATACACCTTGTCACCACAAAGATGTTTTGAGACTTACAACAATATTTCTAGTAGTACAAAATGAAGAGAGATATAACATCATATGTATCCAATTGTCTCACATGCTAGATGGTAAAGGCTTAACACCAATGACCCCGTGGGTTACTGTAATAAATTGAGACTCCTGAGTGGAAATGGGACTAGATATCTATGGATTTTTTGGTGGGTCTCCCCAAGAAAAAGAGTGGCCATGATGCATTATGGGTTGTGGTGGTACCACCTAACTAGATCGACACATTTTGTTGCCTTAAAGATTACTATCACTGTGTCAGACCTTGTTGAACTATATGTTAGAGAAATAGTTCACCTGCGTGCTGTTTCACGTTTGATTTTTTCCGATCGTGACCCTAAGATCACCTCTAAGTTATGGAAGCAAATGCATGAAGAAGTTGGTATAAGGTTAAAATTGAGCACCACTTATCACCCCCAGACTGATGGACAATCAGAAAGAGAGATCCAGACTTTAGAAGGCATGTTGAGAGAATGTGTGCTCAAATGGAGTGGATCATGGGAGAGTGCTTGCCCTTAGCTGAGTTTGCCTATAATAATAGTTAGCAAGCCAATATCGAGATGCCTCCTATGAAGATCTTTATGGGAGGCTGTATCGGTCGCCACATCTTTGAGATGATGTCAGTGTGAGGACCTTACCGAGGTTAGAGGAGCTACAATTATATGCTGACAAGGTTGCTTTGATCGAGAAGGGGTTGAAGAGAGCCCATGATCGACAGAGGTCGTATGTTGATTCAAAGTGGATAGATTTGCACTTCACTCTATGCGACTACGTGTTTATGAAAATCCCATCCCTCTAAGATATAGCTAAGAATAGAGGAAAGTTGAGTCCCCGATACATAGGTCCATTTGAGAGTTTAGAATAGATTGGTGAAGCTGCTTATCGTTTAACCTTACCCCCTCAATATAGTATGATGCATGATGTGTTCCATGTGTCTAATCTGAAGCGCTATATGAAGAATGCTAGCCAGGAGTTGAGCATTGAACCTATTGAACTCCAAGGGAGGTTGACATACCTTGTGTCACCTATGAGGGTATTGGATACCAAGGTGAAAGATCTTAGGAATAAAAGGATAAAGATGGTGAAGGTTCTTTTGAAGCACCATGGAGATCATGAAGCCACATGGGAGCTAAAGATAGACATGGAAAAGTCTCATCTGGAATTGTTTATATGATTTGTCAAATTTCGAGGACAAAATTCCTATAAGAGAGGAAGGATGTTATAACCTGGTTTTTCACATGTACTTGTATAATGGAAATGTTATTATTTCAGTAAAAAGGAAATATTGGAAATATGTTATATGCATTGTTTTAAAAGTATAGATTTCTTTTTAAAAATTCCCTTTGATGTGAATTTCATGGTTTCTATTGATTTGTTAGTTCAATAAAGGATATAAGAATAAAAAGAAGAAAGAAAATTGTAATTTTAAGAAAAAGGCAAAAGATAATGGATAATAAGTAGTGTACTTGAGAGAATTGTGTTTAATTCTCTAGAAAGTGGTATGGATGGCCACTATTAATTAGTTTTCATTTGCACATGCTTTCTAATAAGAAAAGTAATTAAAATAAAATAAATGAAAAAGATAGAAAGAGAAAAGGATTAGTTTTGATGCTTTAAATACATGAAATAAGAGGAAGACCTGCATGTTAATAAAAGTATAATTCCTTTTTGAGTTTTAGACTCAAAATCTACCCATGGTTAGATAAATTCATTATGGACTTTCCCTTAAATTTGGAATAAAAAAGATAAACAAAGAGAGAGATATGATTTTTACAAGTTTTCATAAACTGAAAGAATTTAAAGGCAATGTATTTAATGTCACACTCATTTTCTAAATAAATCTGACCCTTATTAGTTGTGCACATCTTATGGACCGTCAGATCCCAGATCTAACGGTGATGGGGTTGTCACCTACTTCAGTTAGATTTGGAAATAAGAACAGTAAAGCTAGATCTCGTTTCACGCAGATCTCTCTTTCCTAGCGACAAAAACCCTAGAAACTATCTAACTGGAGTGGGAAGGAAGAGATGATCCAGTTCATCCTATGTTTGACCCACTTTGACAAGTTATAATGACTTTCTCCAATTTGCATAAAGGGGAAGACCCATAGCCGGATTGGCTTTTCTATTTTGTTCCTATATAAGGCACCATGTTCTATACAACGAGAAAGAAAGACCCCTTAGATCTAGGAGAGACCCTCCTTACCTCCAATTTCTTAACATAAATGTTGCTCTCCTATCCTTTATCCTCCCTGTGCTCTGCTATAGGTTGAGTTGCTGTCCTCCCTTCCTAGTTTGCCTCTGGTCAATTGAAGACTACCAACAAGTTCGGGGTAGCCTTGTGGGAGTTCATTTACCATTGCCTGGATCCTTGACACTTTGGATCTCGAAGTCAACCATGAAGTTGACCTTGGCTCGGTGCTGCATCGTGAGTAGGGGATGTCTCACAAGGTTGAAGAAGGGAACAAGAGAATTTACATGCCTACCCTTTCAAATGCATCAACGTCAAACCAAAGATAGGAGGCCAAAGCGGGTATTCGGCCTTAGCTCAGCACCTCACCCACGTGGAGCATGCCACATACATGACAAGAACCCATTCATTGAGTTGGACCCATGTGGAAAAGAGGTTAAAATAAAAAGTACTCCTTTTGCTGACCTGACCTTCTCTGATTGGCTCATTTATGCTTAACTTGTAAAAACCATAGTAATTGATAGGGTTATCAAATCAAGACAAATTATATATGAAAATTGATCAAGAGAATGGAAGGAATGAAATAAAAATATAATTAGGACCTAGATCTACCTCTAGTTCAAAAAATACATAAATTTGTTTATCTTTAATGTGTTAAATGAATGACAACCCTAATTGCTAGGTTTTGATGATCCTAATGTGTCCAATTGATATTGATAATAGAAGATTGATCTTTATGGATAAAAAGAGTAACTTGGAACTTATGTGAACTTAACAACCCATAATTTGATGAATTATGGTTTCCTTGAGATTAAAAGTGCAATTAATGATAAGATTAGGTTTTGTCAACCCAAAAGTCATGCAAAGTGATAATTACGGTTTAGGAAGACAAAACCCTAATGAAACCCTAACTTGTTACCCAAGTTAGTCTTAGTGATAAATTTGGATAGAATAATGATACATGGGTGTTATGCTTTAACTTTCTAGATAATTGCTTAGTTGCTTGTTTGATTATTCTTGATTGCTCTTGCTTGGATATTAAGTACACCTGATCAAGGTATGTGGTTACACCTATGACTAACCACATTAGTTTCCTGACATTTTCTGAGGTTTTTTAGATTTCTTGAAATTAAATGCTTGTATGTTATTTTATTTCATGTAAACTATAAAGTCACTATGGCTATCACAATATATGCTTATAACTTGATCGAGCCCTGCATACCAACTCTGGAAGTTTTAGAATGGAAACAAATGAAAGAGTCAAGATGATGACTAAAGACCAGGCCCCAGATTGGGAAGGTTAGACTAGGCCCCATATTGGGAAGGTCATATTAGGTCATGCCCCAGATTGGGAAGACCAACATGACACCTAGCTCCCTATTGAGAGGTGCCCAACATGACACCTTGATCCAAATTGAGAGGTAACCTACAACCCACTGTAGGGAAAAAACCCTAATAGAGGGTATCCTATAGGTTGAGTAAAATGAGTTGAGAAGTTTTGAAGCAAGCAGTAAGTTTTGTTTCTGTAACAATAATTGTTGTGGATATGTTGTTACAACTAGATGCAAACATTTTTGTACCCCCCACATACCAGTATATCTTGTTATACTGAATGTGTTTTTATTTTTTGACGTTGTAGGATAATATGCTATTCTGCAAGTATGATGAAATGGATATCTAGGAAAAGATGGCACAAAAAGAGAAGGCATTGATGTAACCATGGAGGTTATAGTTAGATATCATTTATTTGCATGTTGCAACTTTAGAAATCCATATCTTGTAATTCCTTAGTGGAAGTTACAATATCTGTCTTACACCAAACTCCTTTAATTAGTGTATTTATTAATTATTTTTGGTTATTTGCTAAAGCTTCAGTCTTGTAATGAAGTTAATGGCCCTTGCCCTCTCAGTCTGCTTGAATATGGGATAACAGGGGAGGGGGTCATTACACACTGTATTTCTTGGTCATAGTAACTTCTAAAAATTGTAGTTGGATGCCATAGGCTATGTGAAAATTTGAGAACACCATGTACATCTCCAGGTGAATACTTGAACAGTTTCTTCAAACTTGACACATTGTGTTGCTTTTGTAGGATGTCATGTATCTGCTTCATAGAAACTTAGGAGTGCCCAACCTTCACCACACTTCGTGCTGATATTGAGACACGACATGTCATATGAACTTAACCTTTACAAAAAACCTTTTTTAAAATGTACACATTGTATTTTCCTTGGTTTTGTTCTACACCTACAATGATATTCAAATGTGAACTTTAAGGGCCTAATATTATTACATTCATCCACGAGAATTATTATTTGAGAAGTAATGTTTCTTAGAATAAATAACAAGAAGTAAAACTATGCTAACTGTGGGGTCAAATCCCACAAAGGTCCTCCATTTAGAGTCCAAAGTGAGACTCTTCCTTTTCATCAACTTGCATCAGAAAGGGGGTACGAGACTCCCTAGTCAACCTTGTTTCATGGGGTGTACAAATTGCATCTTTGTCTATTTAATTTGAAGGTATATTATTTTCCTTGAAGTTCTATGACTCCACATGGAAAATTTTTAGAACTTGGAAAGGTTCCAACCACTTACATTGTAGCTTCCCTAGAAAGATATTTTGCCTGGAGTTGAAGAGTAGAACTTAGGTCTCCTTCAAAGAATTACTTTCTTATGATATTCTTTTCACGCCATGACTTGGTTATTTCTTTGTATATCTTTGCATAAGAATCAATATGGAGTTCTTCTCGTTCTTGCATTTGCAACAGTCTTTTCTCTCCAGATTTCTACATATAAAAGTTTAGAAATTTGATTTCCCATAAAGCTTTGTGCTCCATCTCCAAGAGAAGTTGGCATGACTAGCCATTAACAAGCTTGAATGGAGTGGTGCCAATAGTGGTTTTGTATGTTGTCCAGTTTGCCCACAATCCATCCTCATGTTTCAATGCCCAATCTTTCTTTGATCTAGACAATGTCTTCTATAGAATCCCTTTTAGTTGTCAATTTGAGACTTAGACTTGCCCGACTATTTTTGGATGATATGGGATTCTGATTTTATGATTGACTCCATATTTTATCAACATATTTTTAAATTTCTTCTCATTAAAATGAGTGACTCCATCTAAAATTACATCCCTTGGAACACTAAAACAGGAAAAATAATTTTCTAAAATAATTTGATCACTGATTTGGCATAAGGATCTTAAGTATGGATGACCTCTACCTATTTGAACACATAATCACAAGCAACAAGGATACATTTGTAGCCAACAAACCCATATAATCAACTCCCCACACATCAAAGACTTCAATCTCAATAATTGATTTGGAAGGCATTTCATCTCTTTTTGAGATCCCCCATTTCCTTTGGCATTTATCGCAAGCTTTAAAAAATGCATGAAATCACAAAATACAGTAGGTAGTAAAAGCCCGCATGAAGAATGTTTATTGCTACCATTTCTCTTCTGAAATGTCCTCCATAGAGGGGAGAATGACACTCATCTATAATACCCGAGATATCATCATCCAGAATGCATTTTCAGTACCATTCTTGAACAATAGTGGATCGTCCCAATAATAGAAGTTCACACCATGGAGAAATTTCTTCTTTTGCTGATAGGTAAGATCAAGGGGAATCTGTTCGGTTGCAAGATAGTTTACAAAATTTGCAAGCCATGTCCCAAGAAGAGATCCTACAATGTATAACTTCTCAATAGCCAAGAGATCATCAATAGGAAGAGAATCTTGTGGAACAGTGTAGAGGCGGGAAAGGTGATCAACTACGTTGTTTCTATTCCTTTCTTGCCTTTGATCTCTAGATCAAATTCTTTAAATAAAAAAATCTAGTGAATATGTCTAGGCTTTGTATCCTTTTTTCTCATAAGGTACTTGATTACAACACGATCCATGTAAAATACAACTTTAGAGCCTACATGATATTGTCAGAACTTCTTAAAAGCATATACTATTGTAAGCATCTCCTTCTATGTGGTTGCATAATTTATTTGGACTTAGTCTAAGGTTTTACTTGCATAGTGGATGTCATAAATCTTGTTGTCTGGCCTTTGTCCTAGCATTTCCCCAATTTCATATTCACTGGCATCACACATGATTTCAAATGGAGAATTCCACTCAGGTGGCTGAATAATAGGGGCTGAGATGGGAGTGTCTTTTAATTTCTAGAAAGATTTCTATAAATATGCATTTAATATGTATTTAACATCCTTTTCTAGTAGGCAACATAGTGGCTTTGCAATTTCTAAAAAATCCTCAATAAACCATCTATAGAATCCTACATGTCCCAAGAAACTTCAAACCTCTTTCATTGTTGTTGGTGTGGATATCTTCTCAATAGATTCTACTTTTGCTTTATCCACTTCTATTCCATTATTTGATATCACACGACCACATACAACTCCATATTGTACCATAAAATTCCACTTCTCCAAATTTAGAACATCATTGGCATGCTTGCAATGCTGAAAATTTTGTAGGTTTATCAAGAAATCATCATAGGAGTTGCCATATACACTGAAATCATCCATAAATATTTCCATGATCTTTCCAATGAAACAAAAAAGTATGGACACCCTGCATCTCTTAAATGTAGCGGGCCATTAAATAATCCAAAAGGAATTCTCCTATAGGCATACTCACATAAGTGCATGTAAAAGTAGTTTTCTCTTGATCCGAAAGGTAGATAGGAAGTTGGAAAAATCCAAAATATCCATCTATGTAGAAAAAGTATGAATGGTTCAAAATTCTTTCTAACATTAGGTCAATAAAAGGCAAGGGGCAATGGTCTTTTCTAGTGGCCTTATTTAACCTTCTATAATCAATGCACATGAGCGACCCAAAGACTACATATGTTTTGGATTAATTCAATATTGTCTCATTTCATTACATTGGTCTGCCCTTTCTACAACACAACATGAATGGTACTTACCCAAGGGCCGCCACTAATTGGATAGATTATTCCAACATCTCTTAATTTTAAATTTCTTTCATTACTACCTGCATCATAATTTTGATTCAATCTTCTATGCAGTTCAACGTAAGGTTTGGCATCATCTTCTAAGACTATGCGATGCATACAAATAGAAGGGTTGATCCCTTTAAGGTCATCAATGGAATAGCCATTTACATCTTTGAAAATCCTAAATTCTTCAGCAATTTTTCTTCTTATTCACGAGTCAATTCAGAATTGGTTATGATAGGAGAAGTAGAGTTTGGGTCTAGAGACACATACTTCAACCCTGGTGGAAGGGGTTTAAGTTCTACCTTTTTCTCCAATGTTTTTGTATCACTTGATTCCTTATTTTGTGACACTTCTTCAGAGCTTGAGAATGTTTTAGTTGCAAAAATTATTTCATGAAGATCAATACTCATGTTTGTGTCATCGTCTTCATCTTCAAAATCATCAAGAACTAGTACACATAGATTCTTGTCATCTTATAGCAAGGTCTCAATGCTATCAATCAAGTAAAGATACTCCTTGGTACTTGGTTCTTTCATGGCATCATAAATAGAAAATTCAACGACTTCATCCCCAAATCTGACAATTACCTTCCCGTCTCTACCATCTAGAATACATTCGGTAGTACGGAGAAATGGTCTCTAAAAAATAATGGGATTTACAAGATCTTCATGCATATCAATGACTATAAAATCACAAGGAACGTAAAACTTTCCTATTTTCATACAAATGTCTTCAATAATTCCTCTTGGATATTTGATAGACAAATCATCTAGTTGGATTGTCATTGAAGTGGGTTTCAGATCCTCCAAATCAAGTCTTTGCCATAAAGAAAAACAAATCAATCTAATTCTAGAACCAAGATCTATTAGTCCTTTGTCAAAAGTTGAATTTCCACTTCTACAAGGGAGAGTAAATGCTAGGTCATCAAGTTTTTTAGGTAGCACATTTCTTTGTTATAATATCCACGAGGAATTTAGTATATGAAGGCATTTTATTGATGACCTCAACCAAGGGGAAGTTGACATATAGCTTGTTCAGAATATCCATGAATTTCTTGAATTTGATGTCATCTTTCATGTTAGCAAACATGTGAGGAAAAGGGGCAGAAGGCTTTTTATGGGAGTCACCTTCGGCAGGATTTCCAGTAGATTTCTTTCTTTTATTCTTAGTAGCATCCTCTTCATTTATATCAATAACTTCAACAAATTTCCTCTTTTATGGTAGAGAAGAACCTCCAATTACAACTCCACTTGTCAAGGTCATAGACTTGCAAGTTTCCCTTAGATTTATCTCTGGTTGAATAGGAAAAGATCTGGAAGGTACCTTTTGATTTAAGAGAGCTTGTTGTGCAATATGATTTTATAGCATCCTCATATGTGTAGTAATACCATCCACCTTATAAGATACTTGTTGGATGACATACTTCATGAATTGCCTGTGTTTGCAAAATTAATCATTTTGTTTCATTTGGGATGAAACACAATTTTCAAGGAGGGATTCCAAATTGGACTTTGGCTATGATCTTTTTTGATTGAAGGTTCTATTTGTATTATTATGAAAAAATGGTGGAATATTTTTCATAGGTGTCCAGTTCCCCATGTGTGGTTGTTGTTGGATATGAGGTTCTTGAGGATTTTGGGTGTTGTTATTATGGTAGGAAAATTTGGGGTGGTCTCTCCACCCTAAAATGTAGGTGTTGGAATATGGATTATAAGGCTACTTATTCTCGAAGTTTCCTATCACATTACATTGTTCAATATTTTCCTCTACTGGAATGAAAGAAGAAAAAATTGAAAAAGTCATTTGTCTATGAACTTCAGTAGCTTCATGAATCATATTTACCATATGGACAACATGTTGAGTTCTTAGCTTCTCAAACTTTTGGGAAAGGGCATCCAGATTAGCTAATATCAATCAACAACATCATCAACATGTATCCCAACTTGCTTCCTAGAAGTAACCAGATGATGTAGAAGGTTAGTTGTTCTTTCAGTGCTATATTGTCAATTATTCATTATCATGTCTTTTGTGATTGCATTATATTATCTGTAGAACTTGCTCATCAAAGCCCCATTGGATGCATCACCTATGGACATTCTCGTGTTGTAAAACAACCCATTGTGAAAGGTTTGAACAAGTATCCAGTTGCTGAGACCATAGTGGGGACAAAGATGTTGGAGGTCTTTGAACCTCTTCCATGTGTCATAGATAATTTTTCCATCTCTTTGAGAAATATTAGTAAGCCATCTTCTCAACTGAACCGTCTTACGTTGCGGAAAAAACTTAGCAAGAAAAACTTTTAGAAGCTCTTCCCAACTATTTATAGAATTCCTTCACAATGACAAGTGATACACCTTGGCTCTGTCCCTCTATGTGAATGGGAAAACAAGTAGGTGAATCCCATTTGTAGGAACACCATTGATTTTGAAAGTACTCAAGTATTGTAGGAATTCAACTAAACAATGATTAGAATCCTCCATGGGAGTTCCTCCAAAGCAATTCTTCTAAATCACCTGCATGATTGTCACCTTGATGAAAAAGTTATTAGCATTGATTTGTGGTCTATTGATAGCCCCATTTATGTTTATGGCTGCTATAACAGAAAAATCCTTGAGCGGACGGTAATCTTCCATGATTGGTTCTTGATGTTTGAGTGAAGATGGTGGTGAATAAGAACGTTGACGGATGTGAGTCCTCTAGAATTGAAAAGTTTTCACTCCTCCTTGCTTTTTGTCGACTAGTGAAAGTAAGTTCAATCTAGTGGTCTAGGTATATGGCTCAGGTTGTCTTTTTGAATGCTACATGTAGTCGTGCAAATGCACAAGGTGAATGAGATAAATAAACAAACATGGAAGATATGACAAATGGTAATGATGACAATGAAATGATGCTGATGGTGTGATCTAGTATTATTTATAGTTCAATACTTCTTACTCTAACAAAGATTTCCTATGCTCCTGTGAAATGATGCTAAAAACTTATTTTCCATGGGCACACGTCTTAGCATTTGAAACCCGGACACTACTCCACAAGCATACAAACATGTTAGTATAATGGACGTTATCCAAGGAACTAGGTACTATCAGGCACAAGAGTAGTGAATTTAAACAATGTAGATATATTTGAAGGATGGTTTGGTTTTTAAACACACAACTAAACAAAGTAGAGAATTCAACTAAAATAAGGATCACTTGGCTTCATGACTTCAATTAATAGAAGATCTTGAGGATGGGGTTTCACAACCATATCAAAACATGACGAACAACAAAAACCAAAAATTCTAGAAAGAACATAAGGGATGCTTTTATCCTACACCCATCTCTGGATAGTGTAGGACAATCTTAATTCCAAGTACCACTAATGTTTTTATACAAAATTTTAGACTACAAACCTTGTTCCTCAACATTCACCAGTCACTCTCATGGTCAAGACAAAGTTTCTAAGATACATCTCCTTACTCCTATGCATATCTTCCCAAGATCATACAAAGAGAATAAAGAAAACACAAAAAGTGGCCAACCAAGAATGTAATGAGAAACCAACTCTGATAAATCTTAGAATAGTGAAATAACTAGCATTATATGTGAAATTCATGTTTAAACAATTTATGAAATGGGAGTTACTCCCCCATTACTAAGAATAAAGGTTCTACTCATCCATGACTAGGGAGTGCAAAAATAAGTAGGGTGCAAGATATGGTAGAAGAAAGGAAAGAAGAAAAATCTATAAATAAGTAGTAGAATGAAGAAGAACTCCATATAGAAGTTGCAATTTTATCCTTTCTATGACACTTTATCCAAAAACCTTCCCTCTCGAGTGGCTGGAATAGAGAATAGAGAACTCTGCTAGAATGGCTAAAGAGTAATTGGGAAGAAGATGGTTCTCTCTCAAATTATCATTCGATTCTCTCCAAAATCACCCTCTCCTTTTCTTGTATTTGCACTAGAAATCTTTGGCTCCAAATGACTAGTGATAATCATCCAAAGTGATTCCCATTCATATTTAAAAGAGTGGGATGGTAATCATTAAATTTGAACTAAAACTATAGGTAACATGTGTGTTGGAAAGTGAACACATCATTTTACTTGTGATAACTAATATCAAACTACCTTGATTGAGGATGACACACTGTGTTGGTTGAAGAACACAACGTGTTGTTGTAGGTCAGGGAAATCTATACATTTCTAGAGTGAGTGACATGGCATGTTGAGATAATGACATGCCATGTTTTCACAGTTAAGTGATTCCTGACTTCTTCTGGATTTATAGGACACAACGTGTGGGTTGGCCGACATGCAATGTTTCTGCACGTTAGGGAATATTGAAAAATTTCGAGAGAGAGAACATGACATGTTGATATAATGACACATTGTGTTTTCTGGATCCAGTGACTTCTAAATTCTCTATATCTGATGTGACATGTCATGTTGATTAGCCAACTTGACGTTTTATTTGCTCGCCTATAGAGTGGATTTTTCCTACTATGGACATGCCATGTTGGTTGGTCAACACGATGGGGTTCTGTTGTATTTTTCAGGAATTGGCTCCAAATGTTGAGGAATTACTTGGTGAATGTGACAAAGGTCAAATTATGATTAATCCATCCCCACTTTGGTGTCAATTAATATTACATGCAGTCCAACCCGTGGAACAAGTAAAGAACTAAAAAGATGAGTATTCTAACTTGATTAGAAGTGATATATAGATGAAGTTGATTAGAAAACACAATCAAAAGTGGCCCAAAAGATGATATAAAATGTGCAATCAACTACACAGGTCCATTCCCATCTTGTTGCATTTTCTCATACTTTCTGATGGCAATGGATTATGTCTCAAAGTGGGTGGAGGGAATCCCCACCATATCTAGTGACTCCAAGCCAGTTATAAATTTTTTCAAGGAGATCATCTTACCTAGGTTTGGATGCCACATAGTGTGATATACGATGGAGGGTCACACTTATTGAAGAAGAGAGTCAAATAATTGATGAAGAAATATGGGGTTTCCCACCAAGTAACATCCCCATATCATCCAAAGACTAATGGGTAGGTTGAAATTTCAAATAGGAAAATCAAGGACATCTTAGATAAAACAATCGACTATTTAAGGAAAGGTTGGACTACAATGTTGGGTCATGAAATATGGACATATTAGACTGCATCCAGGGCCCCTTCTGGGACTATTCCAATTTGGTTAATTTATGGGATATGTTGACACCTATCTATTAAGAAAAAAATTAGGTGATATGGGAAAGGGATATTCTCAATTTTGATATATTTAAGCACACATATGAAAAGAGTAAACCAAGATTTGGTATGATGGACATTTAAATAGAAAAGACATTCAATTGGGTGATCAATTTCTATTCTTCATTTTGAGACATTGATTATTCCCAGTGAATATGAGATCACATTGGCATGGTCCTTATTTTACGAAACACATTTACCCCCATAGAGATTTCATATTGTGGGATAAGATCAAGGGAGAGTTTGTGAAGAATGTCCAACTATTCAAGTGCTACTACACTAATGAAGATATAGGAGTGAGGTAAGTAGCCCCACTTCCTCTAACATACCCCAAAGAAACTTGATACAAAGGCATCAAACCAATGATGTAGAACAAGCCACTTGTTGGGAGGCAACCTGAAAATTATATTTAGTTTAGGATTTTGAATTTCATAGTTTAGAGTTGGAAAATTTTGCATTTAGTTCATTTGCATTACACCACCTTGGAATGCATATCATGCTTACAAAAAACACTGATCCAATCTGGCGTCTGGTGCACCCATTTAGTTGACTGGGTAGACCTCAAATCATTGAGCATCAACAACAAAGTGAGTCGATCAACTTGGGCAACCTGGTTACCCAAATGACATGTACAATGCAGACCCTCTAAATGAACGATCTATCAAGATAGTCAACCGGGTTGTCTGGGGATTATTTCAACAAATTTTCATTTTCCAAAGATCAAACACCTCATTAGCGAGTCATTTGACATGAGGATTGAAGTGTAAATGGTTCCCCAAGTGAGTCGAATGACACACACAACCAGCCATGCGACTCATTTTCACATCAAATTATACAAACACTCTGATCGACTGGCCAGTTACTCATTCAATGAGTCAATTGACCATCTTGAGCTAAATAAGGTGCTTCCTAGGAACGCAATCGACTGATTCACTCCCATGAGTCAGGAAACTAGGATTTCAAGGGTCGCATATATACCACTTGGAAATGGGGTTGACATCCACATGCCATTCTCCCCCTTGACCTAGCTAGCAACCCTCTACTCTTCTTAGTTGAGTGATGGATGCCATCTTCCCTAGTTGTTTTGACACTTCCAATCACCTGATCGACTGAATCATTTGATCGATGGACCAGATACAACCTCCCATCTCAGCTATCACATCACTTCTTTCCAATCTAATGACGTGCCTCATCATTTTCATTATCACCCACCATTTTCATTTCACCCCTTTTGTACTCTAACAACTTCTTCAGTTTCCTAGCTCTCATTTTCCAACTAGGAAACTCTCTTTACCAACTGATCACTCAACTGTCTTCAATCTGTCACTTTGCTCTCTAAATCATGCTATAATAGTTACCAATTCACCTAAATTTTTGCTTCCAATGGACTAAACCAATGCCTGAGTCATGCTCCCCTCCTCCTACAAGTTATAGGACTCATCTCTTGAATCACATGACTCACCTCCCAACAACAATTCTACCGATCCATGAGTAGAATGACTCACTTTTCTTTTCCCCTGACTTGCTTCAGGCTAACTCACTACAACCACACTAGTCGACCGACTCACCAAGTCAGTTAACTGGCCCATCCCGCATGTCACCTTAATAAATCTTCCAGTTAGATGACTCATCTTCATCAGCTCATTGATATGCTTAGACAAGGGGAGGAGAGCCGGATCACTCATCTAGAGACTCTATCTGACAACAAGCTCAACCCTTCAAACAAACAAAGGGAAGGAAGTGGAGATGAAATCTTCACCCTCTCTATCAATTTCTTCATCTATTTGCTTGACTATAGTGGGTGGTATTTGAATCAGGAAGAGGCATTCCGAATATGACTTGAAGATGCTTGATGCATCTAGGGAATATGAAAACCTATCTCACAATGACACAACACCTGACGTTGTAGCTTTTGAGTGGATGATCGAGGATATTGATGTAGAATGGAAGACCATTGTTTTACATGGTGGAAGTCATTCCTCACAACACAAAAAACTACAACCATAATATTTGACAGCTCTTGAGAGCATGCCATGCACTTTCCCACCCTCTTGTGCATCACAAATCACCCCCAACCATGAAAATACAAGCTAATAATCACCCCAAGTAGAAGAAATGGTAAAAGATGCTGGAGACTGTTGGGGTGCAATTGCCAAGGTGGGAATGCACAAAAAACCTCCAAAAGCTAGGGATCCAACCTGACACTAAGCACATGCTTTGCTATGCCCACACATCCCTCTTCCCTTTTAGAGTGTGCCCAGTATATAATGATCTCATCATCGAATTTCTTTCCACTTATGTGAAGCACTACACTACAAACTATGAGTAAAACTACTCCTTCAGGTTGTTAGGAGAGGAGCACACATTGTAGGATACTAAACTCATATTTCCCTTCTAGATGTTGATAAGGATTTGCTCAAAAAGTGTGATTGTGACGACCAAAACTACTATAATGAGAAATCCAATGCTAGGAAGTTTTAAGCAGAGCTTAATCGTCATCTACCTTTCTTTCCAAGTGGATTGAAGGAGTCCTACATCCACAACCTCACAATGAGGTATCTCCACCACATTTTCTCTTGTACTATCTTGGTAGGGGTGGAACCCAAGGTGTTGTCACATATATTGATATTTACTATCTTTGGAGAATCCTGAATGGTGAGTTTTTTAACTGAGGTAGCACCACCAAAATAACACCTTCACTTAGTGGTTACCCACAAAATCATCTCCCAATTTAAATAGGGTGGGCTAGTCATTATCATCAGTACATATTTGGGGTTACACGCATATCCTGTATCAAGAAGTGACTTAGAATACAAGACACTCTATCAAAATCAAGTATCTATAGTCTTGGATTATCATTCACACATCCCCAGAGTAGGTGCCCTACTTTTTGTGTTCATGAACAATCCTGCCCGACTCTCCCTACCTACTCATACCTATATTGTAATGGAAAACTTCATCTACAACCTCACCTATCTATGTACAAACATCCATAGATACTTGTGGGAGCACCCTACCATAGAGGGTAGAATACCCAAGCCAACTTTTTGTTGCTACAATGCCTCCATTTAGACAAACAAGGAGGAGATAGGCCCATTCACACTACCTACCCAACATCGCACCCAGAAACATGTTCTAGATGGTGCAACCCTGGAGGACGCGTTTGACTTCATAAAGCTTTATTAGCAACTAGGGCACATCAAGACGTCACAGACCCACATGGGGCAGGATTGACTACATCAAGGTCACCATCTTAACCACATGCACATAATGCAACATACTCACAAGTGGTGACATGTTAAACAAGGTGACTATGACAAAAGAGAGATGGGATATGAAGAGTATGGATCCAGTCAAACCTACTCCTTACACACTTCTTACTATTGGGGGAAAAGTATGCCAAAATACAACCACATCCTGACATTCTAGAATCATCTTGGGACTAAGATTCATTTCATGTCCAATTATAGTCTCAACAAGCCCCTTCATACGAGTCACATGAGCCTCCTCCACTGGGTCAATACAGTTTATAGTGGAATTTCTAGTCATCTTTCTTCCCTCCATTTTGAATTAAGTGTTTTCTCAAGGATGGGCAATTTTCTAAGTTTAGCATGGAGGGTGGGAGGTACACACCTACTCCACCCATGTTACATTCATTGTTAGGATTTTCTTATGGTAATAATGGATACATGCCATCATATTGCTTTCCAATGCATATTTTGTAAAATCTTCATAATTCGAACTGCATGTATCCAATCACCATCTAATTATATTAGTTTCACTTTCATGTTTGCATTCAATACTTTGACAATCATTTCTTCATGTATCCCCCTTGAATGGACACAATATTTTGTGTGGTCTTAATCATGAAATATTTCCATTTCTATAATCTATTATGTCACCAAGGATCTCACTCTTACCATTCCCTGGAAATGATGGCAAGTCATATGAGATTAATCTAGATCAGATGCAATGTGTCTTTTAACAACTAGCATATGTAGAAATGTCTCTTATATTTAATGTTGCAGGGTGTGGTTGAATTAATGTGATGATTGCCCCAATGGGATGAATTTCAAAAAATGAGGTGCAGATGTTTAGACCCTTTTCTACATCACTTCCGTATCCTCTAATCCCCATTCACTAAAAATAGATAAAAAGCCAAAATAGTGCCAAACACTAAGTTTGGGGTCTGGTACAACCTCTCCCACTCTCTCTTATCTTCTTCCATTCCCTTGATATGTTACATGGGAGTATTATGAAATAAGAAAAGATCCAATGTACACAAAAAGAAAAAAGTATGTGTAATATATGTGCTTTTACCCATAAATGCAATCTTGAGTCGAATAGAGAAGGAATTCATGACTCTTCCTTCCACACCCCATTCACTCCAATTTTAACCTAGCGACACTGGATAAATCTTAAATACCATTTTTTGTAGCCAAATTCTTTTCTTCTGTCATGTCATAGATTATACATGATCATTTGAGCTTTGATAATTTCATGTCCTTATTTCATTATGGGTATTACATACATGTACTGTGATGTGAAATTAGGAATGGGCCTAATAGAAGTTGTGTTTTATGATTTTAGGAAATTGGGTTTCTTGGACACATTTGGTGGTAGTTGTGGAAATGAAATTGAGAGAGAGAGAGGATGACATGCTAGTATATTATTAGTTGGCACTCTATTTCAAATTCTATGCTACTTGAGGATGAGAAACATTTATGTTTAGGGTTATTTGATGAATGCATATTCATCCCAATTTAGTTGCACATCTTCAAGCATTTTTTTTCTTCATTTTATACGATTATTTCCCCAATTTTACATGGATTACCTAAAATTTATTTTTATTAATGTTTCTAGATTTTTTGATGGAACATTGTCATTCTTATAGTAATAACAAAGGTCAAAGGAAATTCAAGTCCATCCTTTGATACCTTAGGTTCATTTCCTCCATATTTGACCATTGAGACATGATCTGGGGTCACTTAGAAGAATTTCACTACACCACAAGACCTAGTCGAGGGGCTAGATTCACAAGTCAGTCGATTGGGCTAAGGCATGAGAAAATAACATAACACACTCAATGAGTTGACCGATCTATTATGGATGGAAATACCTAGGGAAGATTAGAAAGCCTTACATCTTGAAAGTCACCCGACTCACTTTTGAGTCGCCTAATTGTCCAACAAGTGTTATATCCAAGCAAAGACTAGTTGCCCAGTTGACCAACTGGGTCAAAAGGCCTGGGTTTCTCCAAGGTCACTTAGAAACAAATGATTTATCCAACTCAATGTGTGAGTCAGCCAAACTAATATCTCTCCACACAAACTAGAGACATTGACACACCAATGAGTCAGCCGACCCTTCACACCATTCAGTGCACTAGGTGTCAGTCCAAGCAAGGACTTAGTATCTAGTCACCTGACAGGAATGACCCCATGAGATGGAAAAAGAGAATTTCTAGACAATTGATCAAAGGATTTTGTGAGCCCAATGAAACTCTTATAGATAGAATCTAACCCTAATGGACATAGGGTAGACTCCCTATTCCCAGATCACAAACATATTAAGAGAAAAATGATATGGAAGTAAATAATGACACACTCCTACTAATGTCTTGCCAAACTATAGTCTATCAAAAGTGTTGGCATGCTCACCGAAGATCATGGCTTCACCGGTCTACAACCACTGTGGCATGACTTTTATTCCCCTCTCTTTCTTATGTTTGTTCCTATTATATGAATGAGTAGTTTCCCTAGCTAGGGCACACAGATTATCCCCGTCACCCATAAGTTTGTACTACACTTCATCAATTTCCATTTCTATAAATATGTGGTTGTTTTGATTTGTTTCTTGTGTGACTTGTCGATTGACCACCCCAATTTCATGTCTATTATAATCATAGATGTAAAGATCACAAAATCTAGTATTAGAATATTGAATGATAAACATTGAACCCTAGATGCGATCATAGAAGTGTGTTAACTAGATGTTAATGATTCCTAGGTACCGAGAGCCTAGATGAAAATTTATCCTTGTGAATTATGTGCTCTAAAAGGACACACAATTCCTTTACTCCTATCTTAATAGCCATGATCATGAGAAATGTAATGTGTAGGATAGAGTATGAGACCGGAGTTGGTTAGACCTACTCTACCCTAATGATTTTATTATTGATTCAATCACATCATTTACTATTTTTTCAAGTACTATGCAATTTATTTAATAAAACGTGATTAATCAATTGTTCTAAATATTGATCTTGATTAAATTAGTTTTGATTATAGTTTCTTAAATTTTTTTCTCTAGGGTTCGATCCTAATGCTCTGCTGCAATAATATCTCTCCACTTGCAAGTGGTGAGTATTGTACATAGTCATGGTAACAATCTATGGGAATTTCCCTAGGCGAATTTCCTGTCCCATATGTACACACATTATCTATCACCAGAGAGGTGATTATGCATTGTAATTTGCATGTTAGTCATTGATTTGAACCTACTTTCCTTGAAACCCTTTTAGTTGGTTCCATGATTTTGTGAGAATTGTGTCCATCCCATGTTCTTGTATTCTCTAGATGCAACATTCATGTATGTGTGGATTTGATGCAATCCTTGGAATGGATACCTTAGAGAAGTATAAGGTGGTGTTGGATCATAAATTTAAAGTTTTTATGTTTTGGGAGGGGAATGTCTCTTGGAATTTCCAAGGAGACCAGAAAGTTCTTCTGACACGTCTTATGTAGCTACAACTGAGAAAGTGATGAGGTAGGGTTGCAAGGCTTTATTAGATAACATACTGGATGCTAAGGTGGCAAGTCCTAGTATTTGAGATGTACCTATAGTGTGTGAGTTCAAGGATGTCCTTTGTGGTGATTTTATTAGTTTTTCTCCCCCTTGGGAATCTGACTTTGGGATCAATCTAGTCCCTAGTATGAAACCCAAGGCACAAGCACCATATAGGATGGAATCTGCAAAGATGAAGGAGTGGAAGAAATAGATTCAAGAATTGTGGGATAAGGGTTTCATACAACCAAGCATGTACCACAAGGTTCTCTAGTATTGTTCATCAGGAATAAGGATGGTTCAATGAAGTTATGAACATAATACCATTATGATGTGGCAAATGTCACACTAACAAATCACTCAGGGTTGAAATCCCCGAGCTTTTACCAAAACCTCGTGCAATAATACCACCCACAAGCGGACGAGTCTTATCGCAGTATAGTTGAGGATCGAATCCCAAAGGACAATGTTTTTAAGAATCTTTGTCAGTTGAATCTAGCTCAAGTGAGACTAATATTTAGAACGATTGATTTGGTTGAGGTTAATTAAGCTATAAGCAAGAAAGTAAATGAGCAGAATAAAAGTTTGTTTTAGATTAAATGATATGAAATCACTTGGATGGTATCGGGTTTCACCATCACTGCACATGCAAACACATCCAAACACATAACATCCAAGAAAGCATCTAACTATCCAAATGGAACTGCTATGAACCCTCCCAGAGGGATGTTTAGGCCCGTGTAAGCATCTCCTTAGGCATCAGATTTCTCGTCGCCATCTGGATCATGCACTTACAATTACAAAGATACAACATCCAACTAAGGCTGTAGTCCTCCCTGAGGGATGTTTAGACCATAGAAGCATCACCGTGGGTTAGATGGATCGTCCCCTCACGGATCATATGCTTACAACCTCAAGGAACCCCATTCTAATTCTAGCCTGGGAGTCAACCATGCTAATTGATAAGCATGTAGGCGATAAGTCTACAAGCAAACATTGACGATTAACAAGAAGATACAACATCCAACTAAGGTTGTGGTCCTCCCTGAGGGATGTTTATACCATAGAAGTGTTGTAGGTTTGATGGCTCGTCCCCTCACAGGTCACACACTTACGACCTCAAGGAACCCTATCTAATTTCTCGTCAAGGAGTCTACCTCATTAATCGATATTCTATGCTACAAAGAGAAGAACAAGATGAAAGCAAGCAGATAATCAAATACAAGCATATCAATTAGCAACAAAATGAAAAGTTATACACATTGCCTTTGAATGTTAAATGAAAAGACATGAATGCATGGGCATCGGGGCTAGTCCCCGCACCCCAGTGAAAAGGAACTACTCACTCATTGTGTGAGAAACAAGAAGAACAAGAGAGAAGGGAGATTTTTCCATGAGCATGATGAAGAAGGTAGTCATAGCTCGGTGAAGATGATGTGGTCTTCTATGTCGTGTCGGGGTAGATCTGGACAAGGAGGAAGAGCCACCAAGGTGGGCTGGGTAGACCTTCTTCTCCACCTTCATTCTCCTTTCAACCTCCTTTCTTGCTCCAGGAGGAGGTGTGGGCAGCATGGCAGTGGCAAAAGATGAGGAAGTGGCAGCAGTGTGGAAGAAGTGGATGAATATGGATGAAGTGGATGAATGTGGATGAAGTGGATGAAGTGGATGATGGGTGGATGCGAAAGCCTACTGCAAAGCTTGGCCTTAGAGATCGTCCTTCACCAGGGGATGAGTGCTTCTTAGGCACAACATGGTGGTGGAGTGGAAGATGAGAAGATAACGTGGATGGAGGAGTTGGCCAGGGGTCAGGTACTTCTCAAGCACAACCTGGTGATGGAGTTGTGGTAGTCGATCAGAGGGAGTAGGGGTCAAGCTCACAAGTAGCAGCCTAGCGGCGTCCCAGATCCGATGCCCCAAATGAGGACCCTTGTGGTCATATTTATAGGCTTGGATGGGGTGCTCACATTTTTGCTGTGAGTTTGCTCCAAATGGTTTAGAGCAAATAGTCTTGGAGACCGTATGACATCCAAACGGTCTTGCTTTAAACTTTATACGGTTCTGGCTTGATCGGTCTTGAGTCTCTGTCCAAACGGTCTTGAAGGCCATTTGACATCCAAACAGTCTTGTCTTCTGAACAATTTCGGGACCCAACCGGTTTTTCTTTGGTCGATCTTGATTGCCCGCATGGTCTCGAGTCAAATGGTCTCGAGTCCAAATGGTCTTCACTTCAAAAGGGTTTCGGAGACCGTTTGACATCCAAACATTCTTGAGTATGTCCGTAGGCCAAACGGTCTTAGAGACCGTTTGATGAACAAACGGTCTTGCGTGATTGCATCCATACGGTTTTGATCTCTAACTGGTCTTGGAGACTGTTTGATGGCCAAACGGTCTTGCTCTTGATTGGTCTTTTCTTGATTGTCCAAATGGTCTTGAGTTCCAAATGGTCTCGGTTCCAAACAGTCTTCATTGTCCAAATGGTCCTTAGGATCGATGGCCTCCAAACGGTCTTTCGCATCCTATCGGTTCTTGGTCCAAGTGGTCTTGAAACCATTTGGGCTCATGTGGTCTTGAAACCATATGGGCTCAAACAGTCTTGAGACCACTTAGGTGAATGTCTAAGATCGAGGGGTCAAAACTGCATGAGAAGACCATTAGGGCAAACCATTTGGTCAAGACCGATTGGTCAAGACCAAAGTTGAGAGGATCTTTAAGTGAATTTCATACGATGGTTGAGCCTTATCAAGACCTGCACAAAATCAATATAAATCTTATAAATATTCTAAATAATTGGATCAATTGAGAAGTCATGCATTTTGTAATATTAAGAGGATGAAAGTGAGAGGATTGAATCAAATTAATCCCAAAAAGGCGACTGAAAATCATGATGAAAAGCGATTCATCATGTTATTTAAATAAGAATACATTGAAGAATACGTATCCCCTTATGAGGATTGGTGACTTGTTTGATCAGTTCAAATGAGATACCAAATTTTTAGAAATAGATTTGAGTTCCAAATGTCACCCACTGAGATTAAAGAAAATTACATACCTAAAACAACCTTTATAACTAGGTACAATTACTATGAGTTTGTGGTTATGTCATTTGGACTAACCAGCACACCATAAATATTATGGAATTGATGAACATGATGTTTAAATAGTAACTAGATCTTGTTGTAGTCTTCATAGATGACATATTGATTTACTCAAAGGTAAAGGAGCCGATACAAACAACATATTCATCTAATGTTGAAGTGACAACAATTATACACAAAGTTAAATAAGTGTGAGTTTTGGTTGACATAAATTTCTTTCTTGTCACATCATATTCAATACATAGATTTGTGTGGATCCAAAAAATGTTGAGTCAGTATTAATGTGTGAACAACAAAATACACCAAATAAGGTTCTTTATGGTTTGGTTGGAAACTATAGATAATTATTTACAAACATCCGTGCCATAACTTTTCCATCGACAAGGATGTACCCTTTGTTTCAACGGAGAAATTCTAATTATGTTTCTAACTATTGAAGGAGAAGTTGAAATTTCCTAAAGTACTAGTATTACCATAGCTCTAGAAAGGTTATATGGTCTTTTGTGACATGTCAAAGGAGGGCCTTTGATGTTTTTTTAATACAAGACAAACACATAATTTCATTTTCTTCTAGACAACTCAATTGGAATAAGGAGAACTACCTGACACACAATCTAAAGCTAGTAATACTCCTATCATTAAAGATTTATAGGGGCATTATATTTATGGGGAGAAATGTCATATTTTCATAGATAAAATGAATCTTCATCATCTCTTCCCAAAGAAAGAACTAAAATGAGGTAGAGGAGGTGGCTTGAGATAATCAAGGACCATGATTGCACAATAGAGTATCACCCGTGGAAGGAAAATGTAAAGGTAGATGCGTTTAACAAAAGATCATAATCAAACTTAACATAGTTATATTCTTTGGTGTGTAAAAGAAGGGATATGTTGGTGATAAAACATAAAATGATTATACAAATAAAAGTCTTTATGCTTTGTGGATTGCTGGCACAATTACATATCAAGCCAACATGGGTACAATAGACTAGGGACGCACACCAAGTGGTTACCAAGATACAAAATATCAGGTTAGAGCTTGGAAGTAGGAAATGGGATGAATTTCATGATTCATAGAATGGGGCACTATGTTATCACAACACAATGGTAGTTATTGATGTTTATGATCAAAGAAAGATGGGGCTCAAAGAGGCACATAATTTAATTTATGTGAATCATCTTGGTAGTAAAAAGATGTATCACAATATAAAATATATGTAATGGAGTCTAGGATTAGAGAACATCGTAGCACAGTTTGTGACCAAGTGTCCTTAATGTCAAAAATTCAGTGAAGAACATTAAAGACCGACATGAACATTACAATCCTTGTCAATTATAGAATGGAAGTGGGATCATGTGACCATGGACTTTGTTATTGGTCTTCGTAGGACATACAAAGGTCATGATTCCCATTAAATATTGGTTGAAAAACTAGAAAAGGTAGCCCACTTCTTTCTAGTTAAGACCACTTACATAGTAGAGAAATTAGGACATATTTAAATTTGTGAGATAGTTTACTTGCATTGGGCAAACAATTAAAGTTTAGTACAAATATCATCCTCAGAAAGAAGGTAAGTTAGAAATAACTGTAATGACTAGAATATTTTTAAGGTCATTTGTACTTACATTTCTTAAAAGTTGGAATATCCATCTCATTTTGATTTAGTTATCTTACAAAAAGTATCATAACAACTATCATAAAATTCTGGACATGGAACCATATGAGACTGTCTGGAAGGGATTGCAGATCACCACTTTGCAAGGCCAAGGATTGTGAATATTAGTTACTTAGTCTTGACCTAGTTCAACAAATAACAAAATAGATCAAAGTGATTAGACAACAGTTAAAGGCAGCTCAAGACAAGAAAAAGTCTTATGCATTTTATCATCACAAACCACTGGAGTTTCAATTAGGATACAAAGTGTATCTTAAAATTTCACCTTGGAAGGGAATTTTGAGATTTGGTAGGGGGTAGGTTGAACCTATGTTCTTGGGGTCTTACCCTATGATTTCTCATTGTTGGATTTTTACACTAACGAGTTTCAATCTTAGAAAAGATCTTTTACTCAACTAACCAATTTCTGCAAGTATATGGAAGTAGTTGTAGTCGAGGTCAAACACAAGGAGCTTTGGCAAACTAATGAAATGCAATAGTGCTAAGGTTCAACAATCTAGATAGTTTTAAAGGTGTATTAGGTTGATTAAACTAGAATTTCATAATTAAGCAAATAGTAAAATTGATTACTAAAAGAGATTAAAATTCAGATATGGGAGTATCATGGACTTAGGATTTCACCAACATATCATAGCATAGCAAAGGAGTACAAAATTTAAACATACTATGCACTTGTTTTAAAGGAAGGTTATATGTTACACTTCACCTCTCGGTGCAAGTACAACGATCCTAACTCAATTCAACATTCCCATGTATGAATTTTGTTTTGGATCACAAACCTATTCCTCAACTCCATAGTTTCCACTCTCGTGGTAAAGAAGGTGTTTCCAAGAGAGTACCTCCTTACTCTCCTACCTATCTTCTTAGATCAAGCAAAAGAGCATAAATCATACACATATGGTGGCCAGCCATACATGCAGAAAATAAGAAATCAGTGCTCACAAGGTGAAAAAACAAGCAACATAGCATTTAGTAAAAAAATATCATGTTCCATACATGCTATGACATGGAAGCTACTCTCCCATGTCCAAGAAAGGGAAACTAATCGTCCATGATGATGTACAACAGAAAATGTGCAGAAATTCAGAGTTCAACATGATTTAGAGAAGGAAAAGCTAAGAAAACCCAAGGTGTAACCCAAGAGGAGTAGAATTCTGGCTTGAGGATGAAATTCCACTTCTACAACTGCTCCAAACTGAAAAAACCTCTCTCCCAAGAAGCTTTGTGGAGTGAAGAAGCTTTGCTGCACCTTGGAGAAGAAGATTGGAGAAGAAAAGAAGAATAATGGGGTTCTTTTGTAAGAAACCACCTTCTTCCACCCCTAAAATCACCCTCCTTGCTCTACCCTTGCTCTTGGACAAAAGAGTTTAAATTATGACTGAAGATAACTGCTCCATAGAGTGGTTTCGTCTTTTAAAATGAAAGGAGTCATATTTGAAAATTGCTGAAACTGACAGGCACACGACGTGTCTGAATTAATACACACCGTATCTTGTCTCTGACAGTTGTTCTGAATGTAAAGTGCACAATGTGTCTGAATTAATACACACAATGTACTTTACTAGAAAGGCAAGTATCCGTTCTGAATTCCCAGGTACACGCCGTGTGTATGATACAAATGCCGTGTATATTTCTTCTACATCTGAAGTATTAGGCCATATGGAAATACGCACGTCGTGTGCTTTTTTGTTTCAGCAGAAATAAAAGTCTGAACGTCTGCAAGGCTTGGGGAAGTCCCGATAATGATGAATTTGCGTTGGGATATCTCCAATTTGATCCTTTTGAACCAATTCTGCAATACACATCATGTGATAAGTAAAATAACAAAAAGGTTGCAAGAATAATATGAATAGAGGATAAATGAGAACAAAATGAACTGAATTTGTGTGTGAAAACATGTGAAAAGTTGATGTGGAAAGCACACAAAAAATCCCCGTAAGCTTGAACCATTGCTTGTCCTCAAGCAAAAAGAGCATGACCAAACAAATGAAGGAATTTTCAAGTCTATGCATGAATTAAATGAAATGAAGATATGCAATAAGCTCAACCAACCATGTACATTAGGTTTATTTTCATAGCCATCATCTCAATATAAACATCCAAGATAGAGAAGTTTTAGTTCAACAATTGTGGTCACAAATTAAGCAAAACAATCAACTAAACAACACTAAATAGGATTTGGATAATCAAGCCAAACAACTAGTGGATGCACATCACAAAATTTTCAGCTATTATAGATGTAAATGATGAAATCTTAGCTAACTCTAACAATCTTAGTTGAGCTTTCTTATCAAAAAGATATGACAATTGATTTTTGGGATTTCAACACTTGGCTGCTAATTTAGGCTTACACACATGTGGAGTGCCGGTTGGGGTGTTATACTTACCCTCTTTTGATTTCGTACCACCTAACCATCATTGCCAGATCGAACTCACACTAGGCTAGCATGATATGTGGGATGTTTGCCATCTTTTATTGGGTAAAGTGAGAAAAGGATAAAGGAAATTTTTGCACCATACAAGAGAGTCAACTAGAAAGTCAAGTTAACAAGATTCCATTCAATATTTTTCAAAATTTTCACTGAAAAATTGATTGTATATGCACTAAGGGTTTGGCAAGAGTATCCCATATTCTAAATAGTGTTGTAGAGTTGGTTTATTTGCTAAACTTTTAGACCGTTACATGAATTTAGCAATCTGAGATGTGAAAATTGAGAGTTCAGGCTACAATTACAAACCAAGATCATGTACATGGGGAATTTCATTTATCATTTGATTCATGCATGCTCTTTACTAATTCTTTCATATGGCTAAAAGAAGTATAATGTACAAGATGGTTCAAACATACAAGGTACAAGAGTTCATTTCATTGCAATAGCCTCATTTTATACTAAACTTGCCATGAAGGGAAATACAGAACATGAAATAGGATAAAATAAAAGACTGAAATAAAAGACTGACATGACTAACAAAAGAAAATGAAAGCAAAACCTATATTATGGGCTGATTGCACCCCCCCTAAGCTTGAAATCTACAGTGTCCTCACTGCATCAATCAAACTCATGGAGGTAACAATCGAATACCTGTCATGGGTGAAAATCAATAAGAGGGGCCAGTGCCCTCATCGTCAGGTGGAAAGAACTGGCTGACAAGATCATCTTCTGGAACATCCATCGGTGTGGGTCGTAGGACGGACTCAGGCTACTACGGTGGTGGTGGATGATACGGCTGTGGGATGGAGTAGTGGTCCTGTGAGATGTGCCACAAATCCATGTGATGGACCATGTCATGCATCACATTATACTGTGTGCCCATCTGATCTAGGCAGCCGTCGATGTGATCAAACCGCTACTGCACATAGCCATACAGATGCATGACATTAGGCATCACCTAGGTGTAACACCCCTGACCTGGGTTATACCTTAACCCTAGGTGTTTTGATTAAGAAAGATGATTAAATGCTTAATCTCATCTTGTGAAAGGTAATTATGGTTCAAGAGGAACTTATATTACAATTCTTATCCTTTTTGAACATTGTTGAAATCAATGTTTTTCCTGTTTTGGACTAAAGTGCAAATTACCCAAGTTGAGGGGTTTAAGTGCAAATTGTGCATGATAATATGTTCCTCATGTGTTGAAGCATCATGAGAGTAAATATGATGCTGAGGTATGGCTTATGGAAGCCTAAATACCAAGAAAGAGCTGATAAAGCAATGTATGTGCATGAAAACCTAGTTTTGGTGTAATGTGCAATTTACCCAAAACCCAGGGTGTAATATGTAAATTACCACTTCAATAAGGTCCCTAATGTTTCTTGGCATCAAGTAGAGAAAATAAAATGAGAGGGGCGCCTCATTTGAATTAAGTTGGAGGAGAGAGAATCTTGATATTAAAATAATCAAGATTTAATCCTAATTGAAACCCTAATTCTATTTAGTGTAAAAACAAATATAATAATTGAAGGGCCTTCAACCAAAAACGAGATGGTTGAATTTTCTCAAGTGTGAACACATTTGTGACTTTGCTAGGCCACGAAAATATCTCAAGCAAGTGGATAACCCACTCACCATTATTATATAGAAAAGCAATATCCACTCAAATTGGAATATTATTATAATATGATCTAAGGTGCTTAATTTGCTTTAATTTAAATTGATGGATAATGAAGAGGAATAAGAGGCAATGAATATAGCCTCGTCCTTAAGGATTTTGAGGGGAATTTGAGGGGGAAGAGGCGGCCATGTTTTTGGAATTTAATGCATTTTAATAATGCATTTTCTCTCTCACCAAGTTTCTTATAAAAGTACCTTTACCAAGCCAAAACAAAGGCTATTTAGGATTCTTTTCTTTACCCTTGCTTGGAAAACGACTAAGGAGCTGTGGAGGAGCAGGAGGACGACCCCAACCTATTGGTAAGGTCCTTGACCTTCGTTCTCCTTGATTCCATGGTGGAAATAAAAAATAAATCATTGATTTCTTCTTATTTGGATCTCCTCTTCAACCCTAGCCAACTTTTTCATCCAAAAGCTTGAGGACGAGCTTAGGGGGAGTTGCTAGAGCTTCATCCACCATTAATGGCGTGAGCTTGAAGCTTTGGAGCTCAATTGGAGGCGGGTTTTATAACTCAAACCCTTAATCATTGCTATTGCATCAATCAATTATGCTTTGTTGATTGTTTTCTTCAATTTGATACATACTTGTTTCCTTGCTGCAATTTCCATCAAGAACAGTTGCTGTTCTTGGTTTTTCGAAGGAAGGGGATGATGACATCATCCTATATGCTTATCCAAAGAAAAGTACCAAGCCAAATGGTCTTGATATCTATTCCAAATCGTTTTAAATTGATTGGCTATGCAGTTTCAGAAAACTGTTTTAGGGAAAACGGTTTCAAGACCGTTTGATATGGTTGAACAAGCGTTGACCGTTTGGGAATCTTGTTCCTAATTATGTAGGATAATGACCCTCCAAATTTTAGGGGTTAACTCCAAAGGAATCGTGAGTTGAAGGCCAATCAATTAGATAAATCGAATTGAATTAAATGCTGATTTTCAACCTGATCAACTTGACCTGTTTGGGAAAACGGTTTCAAGACCATTTGAGTGTGTTGACAAAGCATTGAACATTTAGGATTCCTGTTTATAATGATGTTGGTTAATGACCCTCCAAATTTGAGGGATTAACTCCCAAGTAATCGTGAGTTGAACCCTAATCAATTAGGGAAACCTAATTGAATTAAGTGCTGATTTTCAATCTGATTTAATTGACCTTTTTGAGTAAACGATCTCAAGACCGTTTGAATGCATTGACCAAGGGTTGAATGTTTGGGATTACTGTTCCTAATGATGTGGTATAATGACTCACCAAATTTGATGGATTAACTCCCAAGGAATCGTGAGTTGAAGGCTATTCAATTAAGCAAACCCTAATTGTTTATGGAAGCAATAACTCAGTATACTATGTCAAACATAGTTGTTTGTATTTGATCATATGGTTGATGTAACCAAATCAAGTGGAGAGAATGATAGAAATGAATTCATACATGAGTATGATTCATATGGTGATTTAGGGTAGGATCCTTAGTAAAGAGATCAAGAAACCCTAATTGAGAAGGTTAACGAACCCTAACCCTGATTTAGGGAAATTTTGAGTAAAACCCTAATCTAGGGTAATAGTGTAACCCTAATTAAGGGTAATAGTGTAACCCTAATTAAGGGTAATGACTTGGGTAAATATAATTTAAGGTAATGAAATACCAAACCCTAATTAGAGGAATAATGAATCCCTAATTTATGGGTAATTGAATGAAACCCTAATTGGGATGATTAGTGAAACCCTAATTGAGGGTGATTCCCTGAGAAACTCTAATTGAGGATGATTCCATGTGAAACCCTAATTGAGGGCGATGTCATATGAAACCTTAAACCTAACACAGAGTAAAGCTATGTAAAACCCTAAATTTGGGCTATAGTGCATGGAATTCTAATCATGGGCAATATGATGATAAATCATAACCCTAATGTCTGGGTAATGATATGAGTAAACCTTAATGATGAAATAATGAGTAATACCCTATAATGATGAAATATCTTAATTGGTTGACTATAGGCAACCTTATAACAAGCAATGCCTTAATTTGAGATGAGTCCATATCATTGAAGATAGTTGGACAATCCTTGTGTGTGATCTATGCACATCATGGTAAAGGTGATAGGTTGGTGGATGAAAGTATTAAGATGTGAAATTCCTTATTATAAGATAAGTTAATAAACTCATGTAAGATAGAAGTGATGAGGGAAGTGATACATTGAGACATGATAGATATCACATTTAGCATTTCAGGGTTGATATACCTTGATGCATCTCAAATCCAATATTTTTAGATAAGATACACAAGGAGAGTGTTATGTAAATTGTCACAATGAAATGTAATGAGTTTAACATACTTGATAAGTAAGATAAAATGAGTATGATGTAATCATACCATGATAATGATGAGAGATAAACTCATACCTTGTGTTGATGATCATTTAATGATAAATGATAAGAATATTAAATACTTGGAATGTCGATGGATGCTCCTAGATGTATGGAACAATATATTAGGGTTGTATTGATAAAATAAACATGAAACCCTAATTGATGTGAATAGTAAACCCTAACCCTGTGGAGGAAATAGTGGTGTTACTATTATATTACATGAGTTAATATGTTATTGTTGCCTAGTGAGAGGTGACAAGATGTTTAATGGCCTTGTAAGCCATATGGTTAGATGTTACCTGGTAAGAAGTAACAAGATGTTTCATGGGCATGATTGAGCCCTGAATGAGGTGTATTCCTCTTATGTTGATAAGGGTTGATACCCTGTGCTATTGTGAAAAGGATTTATATCCTGTGATAATATGATAATTGGTGTAATCTAATGAATGGCAAGTGAATATTACCATGTGATGAAGAGATGAGAAATTATGTTTCATATGTTTTATATCTTTTCAGGTTTTGATATTTATATGCTTGCTAGAAATGAATTAGGGTTTGTATGTCCACTTGTTTGATGCAGCCTTAATTCACCTAATTGGAATAACTAATTAAGTGCAACTCTAATCATGTAGTGCCCTGTGCCGTAGAACCATCTTCAGTGTCAGAACTTGCTGGATGGTGAAACGAGTATTCCTAAGGGAAACTCGGAGCGCATATTGTTGAATATGCGGGGGTGGCAGGTTGAGGATATATATATACTTGTCATCCACAATTGCAGGTTACAGAGGATGGCTATGGTCATGCCTCAAATATTTGATGTGATTGAGGACAGCTGCGGTTGTACCTCGGATTAGAGGGTTTTGTATACCCTGTTTTCTAGTGTCGTAACTTGTACCAAGTACGGACTAGTTGTTATCAGTTGACTATATGTCACTGTTGGCAGTTTGACTGGTATGTCACTGCAGTTTACTCGTACTGACCGAGGGGAAGAGATCTTAGGATGCCGGTACTCCTAGATCTTTTACGGAACCGAATAGCCCTTCGCAGGGGTCGGTTGGACTTTGAATGGTACGATTCAAATTCCCCAGGGCATAATAAAAGATGTAATACAACCGTATAGCATATCTGTTTAGGGTTATACATGACGCTTCACATTGAATGGAAACCCATGTTTGTTCTCTTTACATAAAGATGATGCTTAGTGCAACTAAGAGATAGTAATTATACTTATGTTGTGGATATGCATAAGACTGTAATTGTGTACATACAATGGTCATGCTTATGTTGATATCTTACTGCTACTGTTGATTATAATCATGATGCTAGATATCTCATGTTGATAGTTATGTTTCACATGCTATCCATGCCTCTATAATTAGAAATACCTGACAGAGGCTTAATGCCTGTAATTAGGTTTGGTTAAAGTCCAATGCCTGGATGTGTAATCAGGATTGGTATAGTCCAATGCCTGAAATATTTATACCTGGTTGATATAGTTTAATGCTTGAATAATACATGATGATTTATATAATCACATGTCTGGCATAAGTGAATACTTGTTTAGCAGATTGGCTAAGGCCAACAAATAGAAACAAGAATGAATCATGGGTGACACATCAGAATAATGAATGACATGAGCAAAGCTTGAGATGTTGAAAATGTATGGTAGATGAATGTTATACATGTTCTTTCTATTTCTTATAAAGAGAATAGATGAATTACTGTTCAATCATAGATATGTGTAATACTTTAAAAGATGAGAATGATCTAAACTGCTTATCCTCTGCTCAGTTTTATATTAATTAAACTACAATAATGATGTTTCTGGCGGAGAGTTATATCTCTCGCTGGGGCAATTTTCAATTGTCTCACCCCCGTGGGAACCAACATTTTTAGGTGGACGAGTGTGAAAGAGACTGATAATATCTTTCGGATGAAGAACATCAGCAGCTACAAGGACACCAGTGACAACTCAGGTTGAGTGTGCTGTCTATCGTGTTTGGTAGATAGAAGTCCTATGTGTCGTCTCTGTACTCTCAGGTCCTCGGAGTTAGTACTTTGTGCTTTTAATGTATCATTTTGAGATTTTGGCTTGATGCCTCGAGGTTATTATGTTGTCTGTGTTTAGCTTTTAACAAGGCAGTTGATGTTGTAACCCTTGAAAAGAGATGGTATAAGATATATACTTATGAACCATGATGTAAATGTAATACATTGGTTCTTGTTGAAAGAGTTTTCCTATGATTGGGTCTCATTGAAAAAGGTTTTAAATTTTTAGTGATTTTCTATAATCCGCTGCTTAGTGAACGCTTCCGCATTAGTTAATTATGTTTTTGTTAGTTGGATGCTATAATTAAGTGGTATCAGAGCTCTAGGTTCACTGAGTCTACAGAGACATAGGACTAAGGTAGTAGAGTCTGTTCTGGTATCATCTAGTGTATCTGATAATGTCTTCTGCTCATATAAGAGAAGAAGAACTTAAAGATGACTGGGTCACATGAGGAGATTGCTGCTGAGAGCAGCAATATTGCACCAAGAAGAGGTGCATGGGAGCAGGCAAGACAGAGACAATTGCCTAAGAGTCTCCTAGTTGATCCATTTATGATAAGAAAATCTTTCTTTAAGTATTACTGTTGGGTAGATTAGAGCAACAGTAATGCATATAGTGGACTGGATACTAGCTTTACGATCTAGGTTATCAGTCCTTAATACAGAAGTTTGAGCTTTAAAAGAGTTCCTAAATGACTTAGTCATGTTGGAACATGGGAAAGTCATGTGTGTATAATGATATTAAAAGTGAGGAATATGATCGCAAATAAAGTGCATACTACCTAATCTCAGTATTTATATACCCTGGCCAGGTATACAACTATTGATGATAAAGTGAGTATGGAAACTCTTAGATTGTAATCTCTCTGATTGCCCTGATCAAGCAGTCATTCTGATACAATCTAATGAGTATCATGAAATCAGAAATATGGAATGAATAAATGTGTGATATACTAAGTATAAGAAAGAGAAGTCTGAGATAATCTCAAATGAGCATGTTGTATGAGGAACTAAAAGTGTACTCCTCATAAGATAAGGATAAGAATAAGGGAAATGAAACATGTTCAATAATGATGTAAGTATAATAAATGTATTTTCCCTAACGAAGAAATGGGAAATATGATGAGATCATGAGATGATCATAAACATGCTAAATGGATAATGTCATGTAATCATCCTTATAATTCCTATGCTAAAGGCAAGGAACCTAGGAAGAGCTAAAGAGTAAATGATTCATGAATAGTTGAAAATACATAAATTAATAAGAGGAATATGAATCCTTGTTTTCTTTCCTTTCAGGTACATGACCATCAAGTGGGTCTTAGGACACTTGATGTGCATAAGATAAATGTGTTCATGTGATGGATACTTAGAAAAGTATCAGTTATCTTGGACTTTGGTCCCATGATGAGGACATATGAAACACATAATGTTCCAAGATGAAAGGAAGAGATATATATGATGTGTATCCAACACATGTGATAGATATCAAGGTGAAAGATTATGGTATCTGAGAGATATCAGATGGGTTAGGTTGGCTACCTGGATTGGTCAACTGTGAAATTAGTCTGATTATAATAATATGAACATCATATGTTAGGGGTTTATGCTCTGCATAAACATGATACTAATAAAGAATGTATGATGCTTCTCTGAATAAGAAAAGTGTTATTTGACACAAAGTTGACTCTATAGTCAATGATGAGGGACAGTGGGGCATGTGCCTTGTGTGTTGATTCTATGAGAATTTTGTATGGAAACACTTGGTGCTGATCAAAGTTTTATGGTGTATCTATAATAAGGAGATGATATGTGAAGACTAGATAGTATGATGAATAATATACATTTGTCTTCCTATATCTGGATTTCGAGGACGAAATCCTTGTTAGGGGTTTATAATTTGTAACACCCCTGACCTGGGTTATACCTTAACCCTAGGTGTTTTGATTAAGAAAGATGATTAAATGCTTAATCTCATCTTGTGAAAGGTAATTATGGTTCAAGAGGAACTTATATTACAATTCTTATCCTTTTTGAACATTGTTGAAATCAATGTTTTTCCTGTTTTGGACTAAAGTGCAAATTACCCAAGTTGAGGGGTTTAAGTGCAAATTGTGCATGATAATATGTTCCTCATGTGTTGAAGCATCATGAGAGTAAATATGATGCTGAGGTATGGCTTATGGAAGCCTAAATACCAAGAAAGAGCTGATAAAGCAATGTATGTGCATGAAAACCTAGTTTTGGTGTAATGTGCAATTTACCCAAAACCCAGGGTGTAATATGTAAATTACCACTTCAATAAGGTCCCTAATGTTTCTTGGCATCAAGTAGAGAAAATAAAATGAGAGGGGCGCCTCATTTGAATTAAGTTGGAGGAGAGAGAATCTTGATATTAAAATAATCAAGATTTAATCCTAATTGAAACCCTAATTCTATTTAGTGTAAAAACAAATATAATAATTGAAGGGCCTTCAACCAAAAACGAGATGGTTGAATTTTCTCAAGTGTGAACACATTTGTGACTTTGCTAGGCCACGAAAATATCTCAAGCAAGTGGATAACCCACTCACCATTATTATATAGAAAAGCAATATCCACTCAAATTGGAATATTATTATAATATGATCTAAGGTGCTTAATTTGCTTTAATTTAAATTGATGGATAATGAAGAGGAATAAGAGGCAATGAATATAGCCTCGTCCTTAAGGATTTTGAGGGGAATTTGAGGGGGAAGAGGCGGCCATGTTTTTGGAATTTAATGCATTTTAATAATGCATTTTCTCTCTCACCAAGTTTCTTATAAAAGTACCTTTACCAAGCCAAAACAAAGGCTATTTAGGATTCTTTTCTTTACCCTTGCTTGGAAAACGACTAAGGAGCTGTGGAGGAGCAGGAGGACGACCCCAACCTATTGGTAAGGTCCTTGACCTTCGTTCTCCTTGATTCCATGGTGGAAATAAAAAATAAATCATTGATTTCTTCTTATTTGGATCTCCTCTTCAACCCTAGCCAACTTTTTCATCCAAAAGCTTGAGGACGAGCTTAGGGGGAGTTGCTAGAGCTTCATCCACCATTAATGGCGTGAGCTTGAAGCTTTGGAGCTCAATTGGAGGCGGGTTTTATAACTCAAACCCTTAATCATTGCTATTGCATCAATCAATTATGCTTTGTTGATTGTTTTCTTCAATTTGATACATACTTGTTTCCTTGCTGCAATTTCCATCAAGAACAGTTGCTGTTCTTGGTTTTTCGAAGGAAGGGGATGATGACATCATCCTATATGCTTATCCAAAGAAAAGTACCAAGCCAAATGGTCTTGATATCTATTCCAAATCGTTTTAAATTGATTGGCTATGCAGTTTCAGAAAACTGTTTTAGGGAAAACGGTTTCAAGACCGTTTGATATGGTTGAACAAGCGTTGACCGTTTGGGAATCTTGTTCCTAATTATGTAGGATAATGACCCTCCAAATTTTAGGGGTTAACTCCAAAGGAATCGTGAGTTGAAGGCCAATCAATTAGATAAATCGAATTGAATTAAATGCTGATTTTCAACCTGATCAACTTGACCTGTTTGGGAAAACGGTTTCAAGACCATTTGAGTGTGTTGACAAAGCATTGAACATTTAGGATTCCTGTTTATAATGATGTTGGTTAATGACCCTCCAAATTTGAGGGATTAACTCCCAAGTAATCGTGAGTTGAACCCTAATCAATTAGGGAAACCTAATTGAATTAAGTGCTGATTTTCAATCTGATTTAATTGACCTTTTTGAGTAAACGATCTCAAGACCGTTTGAATGCATTGACCAAGGGTTGAATGTTTGGGATTACTGTTCCTAATGATGTGGTATAATGACTCACCAAATTTGATGGATTAACTCCCAAGGAATCGTGAGTTGAAGGCTATTCAATTAAGCAAACCCTAATTGTTTATGGAAGCAATAACTCAGTATACTATGTCAAACATAGTTGTTTGTATTTGATCATATGGTTGATGTAACCAAATCAAGTGGAGAGAATGATAGAAATGAATTCATACATGAGTATGATTCATATGGTGATTTAGGGTAGGATCCTTAGTAAAGAGATCAAGAAACCCTAATTGAGAAGGTTAACGAACCCTAACCCTGATTTAGGGAAATTTTGAGTAAAACCCTAATCTAGGGTAATAGTGTAACCCTAATTAAGGGTAATAGTGTAACCCTAATTAAGGGTAATGACTTGGGTAAATATAATTTAAGGTAATGAAATACCAAACCCTAATTAGAGGAATAATGAATCCCTAATTTATGGGTAATTGAATGAAACCCTAATTGGGATGATTAGTGAAACCCTAATTGAGGGTGATTCCCTGAGAAACTCTAATTGAGGATGATTCCATGTGAAACCCTAATTGAGGGCGATGTCATATGAAACCTTAAACCTAACACAGAGTAAAGCTATGTAAAACCCTAAATTTGGGCTATAGTGCATGGAATTCTAATCATGGGCAATATGATGATAAATCATAACCCTAATGTCTGGGTAATGATATGAGTAAACCTTAATGATGAAATAATGAGTAATACCCTATAATGATGAAATATCTTAATTGGTTGACTATAGGCAACCTTATAACAAGCAATGCCTTAATTTGAGATGAGTCCATATCATTGAAGATAGTTGGACAATCCTTGTGTGTGATCTATGCACATCATGGTAAAGGTGATAGGTTGGTGGATGAAAGTATTAAGATGTGAAATTCCTTATTATAAGATAAGTTAATAAACTCATGTAAGATAGAAGTGATGAGGGAAGTGATACATTGAGACATGATAGATATCACATTTAGCATTTCAGGGTTGATATACCTTGATGCATCTCAAATCCAATATTTTTAGATAAGATACACAAGGAGAGTGTTATGTAAATTGTCACAATGAAATGTAATGAGTTTAACATACTTGATAAGTAAGATAAAATGAGTATGATGTAATCATACCATGATAATGATGAGAGATAAACTCATACCTTGTGTTGATGATCATTTAATGATAAATGATAAGAATATTAAATACTTGGAATGTCGATGGATGCTCCTAGATGTATGGAACAATATATTAGGGTTGTATTGATAAAATAAACATGAAACCCTAATTGATGTGAATAGTAAACCCTAACCCTGTGGAGGAAATAGTGGTGTTACTATTATATTACATGAGTTAATATGTTATTGTTGCCTAGTGAGAGGTGACAAGATGTTTAATGGCCTTGTAAGCCATATGGTTAGATGTTACCTGGTAAGAAGTAACAAGATGTTTCATGGGCATGATTGAGCCCTGAATGAGGTGTATTCCTCTTATGTTGATAAGGGTTGATACCCTGTGCTATTGTGAAAAGGATTTATATCCTGTGATAATATGATAATTGGTGTAATCTAATGAATGGCAAGTGAATATTACCATGTGATGAAGAGATGAGAAATTATGTTTCATATGTTTTATATCTTTTCAGGTTTTGATATTTATATGCTTGCTAGAAATGAATTAGGGTTTGTATGTCCACTTGTTTGATGCAGCCTTAATTCACCTAATTGGAATAACTAATTAAGTGCAACTCTAATCATGTAGTGCCCTGTGCCGTAGAACCATCTTCAGTGTCAGAACTTGCTGGATGGTGAAACGAGTATTCCTAAGGGAAACTCGGAGCGCATATTGTTGAATATGCGGGGGTGGCAGGTTGAGGATATATATATACTTGTCATCCACAATTGCAGGTTACAGAGGATGGCTATGGTCATGCCTCAAATATTTGATGTGATTGAGGACAGCTGCGGTTGTACCTCGGATTAGAGGGTTTTGTATACCCTGTTTTCTAGTGTCGTAACTTGTACCAAGTACGGACTAGTTGTTATCAGTTGACTATATGTCACTGTTGGCAGTTTGACTGGTATGTCACTGCAGTTTACTCGTACTGACCGAGGGGAAGAGATCTTAGGATGCCGGTACTCCTAGATCTTTTACGGAACCGAATAGCCCTTCGCAGGGGTCGGTTGGACTTTGAATGGTACGATTCAAATTCCCCAGGGCATAATAAAAGATGTAATACAACCGTATAGCATATCTGTTTAGGGTTATACATGACGCTTCACATTGAATGGAAACCCATGTTTGTTCTCTTTACATAAAGATGATGCTTAGTGCAACTAAGAGATAGTAATTATACTTATGTTGTGGATATGCATAAGACTGTAATTGTGTACATACAATGGTCATGCTTATGTTGATATCTTACTGCTACTGTTGATTATAATCATGATGCTAGATATCTCATGTTGATAGTTATGTTTCACATGCTATCCATGCCTCTATAATTAGAAATACCTGACAGAGGCTTAATGCCTGTAATTAGGTTTGGTTAAAGTCCAATGCCTGGATGTGTAATCAGGATTGGTATAGTCCAATGCCTGAAATATTTATACCTGGTTGATATAGTTTAATGCTTGAATAATACATGATGATTTATATAATCACATGTCTGGCATAAGTGAATACTTGTTTAGCAGATTGGCTAAGGCCAACAAATAGAAACAAGAATGAATCATGGGTGACACATCAGAATAATGAATGACATGAGCAAAGCTTGAGATGTTGAAAATGTATGGTAGATGAATGTTATACATGTTCTTTCTATTTCTTATAAAGAGAATAGATGAATTACTGTTCAATCATAGATATGTGTAATACTTTAAAAGATGAGAATGATCTAAACTGCTTATCCTCTGCTCAGTTTTATATTAATTAAACTACAATAATGATGTTTCTGGCGGAGAGTTATATCTCTCGCTGGGGCAATTTTCAATTGTCTCACCCCCGTGGGAACCAACATTTTTAGGTGGACGAGTGTGAAAGAGACTGATAATATCTTTCGGATGAAGAACATCAGCAGCTACAAGGACACCAGTGACAACTCAGGTTGAGTGTGCTGTCTATCGTGTTTGGTAGATAGAAGTCCTATGTGTCGTCTCTGTACTCTCAGGTCCTCGGAGTTAGTACTTTGTGCTTTTAATGTATCATTTTGAGATTTTGGCTTGATGCCTCGAGGTTATTATGTTGTCTGTGTTTAGCTTTTAACAAGGCAGTTGATGTTGTAACCCTTGAAAAGAGATGGTATAAGATATATACTTATGAACCATGATGTAAATGTAATACATTGGTTCTTGTTGAAAGAGTTTTCCTATGATTGGGTCTCATTGAAAAAGGTTTTAAATTTTTAGTGATTTTCTATAATCCGCTGCTTAGTGAACGCTTCCGCATTAGTTAATTATGTTTTTGTTAGTTGGATGCTATACTAGGAGTACTCCGTCTGAGTGCTAGTGGAGGGAGGCGGTGGAGCAGAAGAAGTAGAAGGAGCAGAAGGAGCTACCCCGGTATCATTAGTGGCTTTGGCTGCCTCTATCTCTTCATCACTATTCAACATGACTTTCCAGTTGTCCTTGTTCTCCAAGGTGACATGCTCAGGATCTGGAATGTCAATATACTGATCATCATTGAAGAATTTCTGGAACTTGTTGTCATAGTTGGGAATCTTTGTGATCAACCCTATAGAGAGAAGATATTGAATATCTACCAGGTTTCTACCTGGTTTAGCCTCAAGCCCTATCAAATCAACCTCAAGTTTCTGTGCTACTAGAGTAATTAAGTCACCACACATGATGCCGCCAGCATCCCTCTTCTTCACCTTCTTAATATCTAGGAAACGTTGAAGAATATAGAACACAACATTAATTTGATGCTGATACATCATTCCCCATAAGAAGGAAAGATCTTACTTCCCCACAACCCCCTGGGTTTCTTTCTTGGAAAACACCCCAGTACTAAGAAGACGATGAATGTACCGGTAGATAGGGTTGTGGATGGTGGAAACTATGGCTTGCTTGGCCTCATGATGTTCCACATCGCAAATCTCAAACCAAAACTCATCTCTATAAAAAATAGGTGGGTAACTAATTTCCCCATCATAATGGCACTCCAACAACTCACAAAAATGCCTAAATATGAGCTTAAAAGCATGACCCAAAAGCCTAAAATGAATCATACCATAGGGATCAAGCTTCTTCTGTGGGTTTTTCTCAGTGGCGAGTGTCGTCAAAAACTCATACACTAGGTGAGGGTAAGTATTTGATACCGTAAGGCAGATGTAGCTTAACCGCAAGTCCTACAGGCGCATCAAAACTTCATCCTTGAAGCCCAGAGTTGTCATTGTCTGCTGACAAGAAAACCAAGATGGAGGAACTCTCCTTGCAATCAGGATTTGGTATGTCGGGTATTTTTCATGGGTGACCCGAAACTAAGTAGTTGAGATGTACCGTAATGCTTGGGAGGAACTGGCGCCGTGCTTGCGGTTGCTAGTTTGCTTGAATGGAGCCATTTTTGCTACTGACAGACTAACACACGTCGAGTGCTAGGACAGAGACGTCGTGTGTCTGAGGCAAAAGTTTGACTGAAATTGCGTTGCACACGACATGTGCTAAATTGAACAGGTCATGTGTATGGAGATCTGCGGCAGTCTACAGATAGGGACGACAACGATATGGGGAAGGTAAGAAGGGGGATATTGATGACGTGCTTGGAGTTGGTCCTTACATGGTTGAGGGGATCTGTGGCACATCTTCTTGGTGTCGATGAAGGTGCTTGGAGAGGAGGATGACAGATCCTTTGCTCACATCCTCATCAGAGAAGAAGATGGTAGTGTGAGCAGCTAGCTTGAAGTAGAAGAAGATGTTGGAAGCTTGAGCTTGATGGTGGGTAGAACCTTCTTGAGCTAGGACACACAAGGACGACATATTAGATCTTCTTGAGGTACTTGGAGGTGAGGACAGTGTGAGCTTGAAGAAAGAGGCACATCGTGAGCAAGAGAAGAACATTGCGATAGCTGTAGCTTGAGGAAGACACGACTGACGAACATGACATGATGACGGCGGGTGGGTGTACTAGGGCACACGACAATAAGGAAACAGATGGCTAGGGTGCATGATAGCTTAAATGAAGGCGTGAGTGAGAGGGGCGGCCGTGCACTAGGTTAAGAACCTGAATTTTTGACAAAATACACAGCATGTTCAAATAAAGGCACGCCGTGTGTCTTATCAAAACTCCTTTTCTGTAATAAATGACATGCCGTGTGGAATAAAGTACACATCATGTGACTTTCTAGAAATTCAAAATGCCCATTTTCATTGATAACTACATGACATGTGCAAATAAAGACACGTCATGTTCAATTTCTAGAGAGCTCATTCTTTCCCATTCTACTGTGATACACATCATGTCTAATTTAAGACACATCATGTTTGTATTCTAGATTTCTTATTCCTCCCTTATCTGCTTGGGTACACAGTGTGTATAAAATTGGACACGGTGTGTTCTTTTTCCTAGTTGAGAATACTTGTAGCCACTGTATTGTGACACGACATGTCTAAATAAAGACATGTCATGTACTTGGAGATATAACTCGTTTGTTGTATTTTTGAGAATGGGGACAAGCCGTGTTTAAATTTAGACACACTGTGTCTTCTGTAGTTCTGCAGAAACAACTTGTTGTCAGCACAAAATTAATAAAAGATATGCAATAGAATTGTCTAAATTATTACATTCATCCATGACAAGCTTATTTACAAAACTAAGAGTGTTTTTGACTCAATTGACTTGAAAAAAAATGTGGGTTCAACTCCCACAAGGTCCTCCATTTAGAGTCCAGAGTGAGACTCTTCAATTGTCAATCATGCATCTTGAACGGAGCAATAAGCTCCCTTGTGAAACTCATATTTCTAGGTATACAACTTGAAACATTGGCCATTTACTTTGAAAGATCCATCTTTGCCTTGTAGCTCAACAACTCCATAAGGAAAAATCTTCAATATGAGAAATGGGCTGGACCAATTTGACTTTAATTTCCCAGGGAATAGCTTAAGTCTTGAGTTGAACAACAACACTTTGTCTACTTCTTTGAAATCCTTCCTACAGATTCTCTTGTCATGTCACATCTTGGTTCTTTCTTTGTAGAGCCTTGCATTTTGTATGCATCTAAACGTAGCTCTTCTAGTTCTTACAGCTGCAAAAGGTGCTTTTCACCAGCCTTCTTCATGTCAAAATTTAGGAACTTGATAGCCCATAGAGCACAGTGTTCCAGCTCCAACAGAAGATGACAAGATTTACCATATATCAACTTGAATGGTGTTGTGCCTATGATGGTTTTATAAGCTGTCCGGTATGCCCATAGTGCATCATCTATCTTCAATGCCCAATCTTTCCTTGAGCTAGACACTGTCTTCTCTAGAATGTTTTCAACTATTGGTTGGAGACCTCTACTTGCCCAACAGTTTGAGGATGGTAGTGCGTAGAGACTTTATGTGTGACCCCATACTTAGATAGAAGGTTGTTGAATTGCTTCTCAACAAAATGCATGCCACCATCAGAGATTACAACTATAGGAACTCCAAAGCAAGGGAAGATGATTTTCTAAAATAGCTTGACTACAGATTTTGCATCCGGTGCTTTGGTTGGGATGGCCTCAACCCACTTAGAGACGCACTCACAAGAAACTAGGATATATTGGTAGCCACAAGTAGATGGAAATGGTCCCATGTAATCAACTCCCCATACATCAAATACCTCAATCTCCAAGATAGAGTTAAGAGGCAAATCATCCGATCTGAGAAATTCCTTTGGTTCTTTAGAATTCATCACAAGCTTTGACAAAACAAATTGACATCTTTAAATAGTGTTGGCCAATAGAAACCGGCCTGTAGGATCTTTGCTGCAGTCTTCTCTCCTCCAAAGTGACCTCCATAAGGAGAGACATGTCATTCAGAAACAATAGTGGAGATCTCTTCTTCAGCAACACACCTCCGGATGAGGCTATCACTCCCATGTTTGAACAACAAGGGGTCATCCCAATAGTAGAACTTTACATCATGGAAGAACTTCTTCTTTTGCAAGAAATTTCACAATGTATACAAACCATGGCACTTGTGTGGACGATAGTGCATAAAGCTTCACAATAGGCAAATGATCCTCAATAGGCAAACAATCTTCAACATCTATAGTCAATCTAGAAAGGTGATCGACAACATTATTCTTTGTACCTTTCTTATCTCAAATTTCAAGATCAAACTCTTGTAGAAGCAGTATCCAGCAGATGAGAGGAGGTTGTGCATCTTTCTTATTGAGCAAGTATTTAACGGAAGCATGATCTATGTACATGATTACCTTAGATCCTACCAAATAATGTCCGAATTTGTCAAAGGCGTACACCATAGCAAGCATCTCCTTCTCTGTGGTTGTGTAATTGAGTTGTGCTTCATCTTGGGTCTTGCTTGCATAGTATATGGCATGAAGCTTTTTGTCCTTTCGCTGTCCTAGAACTGCTCCTACTACATAGTCTCTGTGTCGCACATCAATTTAAAAGGAACATTCCATTATGGTGGATGAATGATTGGTGCAGAAATAAGAGCTTCCTTTAGCTTGGTGAAGGTTGTATGGCAATCATCAATAAATATGAATTTAGCGTCTTTTGCTAGTAAAGAACATAATGGCTTTGCAATTTTGGAGTAGTCCTTAATGAATCTTCTATAGAATCCTGCATGACTGAGGAAACTATGGATGTATTTAACTAAAGAGGGTGTAGATATCTTCTCAATAGCTTCCACCTTAGCCCTGTCAACTTCAATACGCTTGTTAGATACAACATGGCCTAATACTACACCGGATTGTACCATAAAATGGCATTTCTCCCAGTTTAGTACTAGGTTAACCTCTTTGTAGCGGTCTAAGACTAAAGAAAAATTGCATAAGCATAGATCAAATGAATCTCCGTAAATGCTAAAATCATCCATAAAAAATCCATTATGTTTTCAATGAAATCAGAAAAAATAGCCATCATGCATTGTTGAAACTTCGCAGGAGCATTGCAAAGGCCTAAGGGCATGCGACGATAAGCATAAGTTCCATACAAGCATGTGAAAATGGTTTTCTCTTGGTCGGGAGGGTAGATAGGAATCTAGAAAAATCCGGAGTACCCGTCCAAGTAACAAAAATAAGAGTGTTTTGCAAGACGTTCAAGCATCAAATTGATAGATGGCAATGGAAAATGATCCTTTCGGGTCGCTTTGTTCAAACGTCGGTAATCAATACACATACGCCACCCCATGACTATAGGTGTTTGTATAAACTCATCATTATCTCCCTTGATGATAGTTGCACCCCCCTTCTTGGGTACCACAGGAATGGCAGTAACCCAAGGGTTGTAACTTATAGGATAAATGATACCAGCATCAACTAACTTAAAAATTTCCTTTTTAACCACCTCAAGCATATTTTGGTTTAACCGTCTAGGTGGTTCAAGTGTGGGTTTAGCATCATCTTCCATGTTTATTCTGTGCATACAAATGGAGGGATGAATGCCTTTCAAATCATCGATAGAGTAACCAATGACATCTTTATACAAACACAATTCAACAAGCAATTTATTTTCTTGTTCATTGGTTAACTCATTATTAATTATGATAGGAGAAGTAGAGTCAGAAGCAAGAAATGCATACCTCAGCCCTAGTGGAAGAGCTTTGAGTTCTACCTTTCTTCCGGTTGCATTGTATTTGGCTTTGTCATCAACAATTGGAGTGTCTTCTTCAGTATCATCTGATTGAGCAATAGAAAATATCCCAGAATTTTCAGATCCATTATTCATACCTTCATAATCATCACATTAGTTCAATATCAAGTTAGTAACATCATGATATTCTTGTACAACAGAATCAATAGAGTCCATAAAACATATTTCTTCTACTCGAGAAGATGCTTTCATAACATCATATACAGAAAACTCCATGGCTTCCTCGCCAACTTGGAGTGTGAGTTTGCCTTCTCAAACATCAACTAGGCATCCAAAAGTTCTAAGAAAAGGCCTCCCAAAAAGAATGGGGTTTGAAGGAACTTCTACCATATCTAGTACAACAAAATCACATGGGATATAGAGTTTACCAATCTGCACTAGCACATCTTCCACAATACCTTTAGGATATTTGATGGAATGATCGGCCAGTTCAATGGCCATCTTTGTATGCTTCAGATCTCCAAGATCTATCTCCTGCCACAAGGTAGATAGGACATGACTAATACTAGCTCCAAGGCCTACAAGACCTTTGTTAAAAGTGGTGTTGCTGATCTTGCATGGTAGAGAGAAGGCTCCCAAGTCATCTAGCTTCTCAAGAAGTTGATTTTGAATAATAGAACTGATTCTTTCAAAAATCATCAAGGTCTTCACTTGGTCTACCTTCCTCCTCTTGGTGAGGATGTCTTTAAGGAACTTAGCATATGATGGCATTTCTGCAATAACTTCAACTAGTGAAAGATTGACATGGAGTTTATTTAGAATGTCCATAAACTTCCTAAACTTTGAGTCCTCCTTTGTATTTGCAAGTCTTTGCGAAAATGGTGCTTTGGCTTTAATAGAAGATGGTACCTCAACTATACCTTTACCTTTATCTCCCATAGGGTTGTAAAGCTTCTCATCATCGGCGATCTCTACACTCTTCTCCTTGGGTAGAGAAGGTCTGTGGATTTCAGCTCTACTTCTCAAGGTAATGGCATTCGCCTATTGTCTTAGATTCACCTCCGGTTGGCTTGGAAGAGAACTAGATTGATTGTTCTTTTGCTGGGTTAAGGCTTGCTGGGCAATTTGATTTTCCAACATCCTTGTATGGGTGGAAATTCCATCTACCTTTTGAGAGAGTTGGGAAATTGCATCTTTCAAGAGCTTGTCATTGCCCTTGAACTCTTCATTTTGTTGCATCTGCGTGGAGATAAATTTCTCCATCATGGACTCCAAGGAAGAACTTTGGGGTTGTTGTTGCTTTTGGTAACCCCTATTGTTGTTGAAGCCCGGCAGATTCCCATTGTTTTTCCAGTTCAAGTGTTGTTGTTGCTGCGGTTGCTGCTGTCCATGTTGGAAATTCTGAGCATTGATTGTGTTCCAGTAGGAGAAATTAGGATGATCTCTCCATCCTGGATTATAGGTGTTAGAATAGGGATTGTATTTCTTGTTCCCCTACATCCCAACAACATTGACTTGTTCAAGGCTCCCTTCATTTGCATTAGGAGAAAAGCATGAAGAAGAAGTATGTCCATAATTCCCACAAGCTTCACATATAACTTCGGCTGATTGGATTTGCATTGTAGTCATCTTCTCAAACTTTTACGTAATAACATCAAGTTTAGCAACAATAAGATCAATGACATCAACAATATGCTTCCATCCTTGTTTCCCAGTTGAAGAACTATCTCTAGAGGATGATTGTTCCTTCCTATCTGACCCCCATTGGCAATGATTGAGTGCTATGTATTCAATGATGTCATAAGCCTCTCTATAAGACTTGTTCATCAATGCTCCATTAGCTACAACATCCAGTGTCATGCAGGTGTTGTAGAACATGCCATTGTAGAACGTTTGGAGAAGTAGCCAGTTGGTCAAACCACGGTGAGGGAAAAGGCATTGAAGGTCCTTAAACCGTTCCCATGTATCATACATAGTTTCTCCATCAGATTGAGAGAAGTTGGTGAGCTAGTTCCTTAGTTGGGCTGTTTTGCTCGACGGAAAATACTTTTCAAGGAAATCATTTTGAAGTTGGTCCCAGCTTTAGATAAACTTCTTAGGAAGAGATAAAAGCCACACCTTGGCTCTATCTCTCAAGGTGAAAGGGAATAGTAGTAGCCTCACTCCGTCGGTGGATACACCATTGATTTTGAAAGTGTTCATATACTCCAAGAACTCAACCACATGAAGATTCAGATCTTCATTGATTGTACCTCCGACGCAGTTCTTTTGGATAATATGCATCATAGAAGGAGCAATAGAGAAATTGTTTTCTTCCATTACAGGTAGGTCAATAGCTCCACAAATGTTTGTGGCAATCGACATGGCAAAATCCTTTAAAGGATGATTGTCCTCCATGGTTGGATCTCCTTGTGTGACTTCTTCAAAAGATGAAGCAGATGAAGGTGGTGATGATGGTGGAACACCTCTTAGAAGTGGTTGCTCTACTCTTCTTGCTCTTCTTAAGCTTGAAATTATACACTCAATCTCAAGTAGTAACAATGCTGATGTTTGAAGACCTCTTTGCGAGCGATGTATACAACTTGAAAAATAGCAAGAGATATTGAGAACACAACTAAAAGGTATATGGAAATTCAAAATGGAAATGATGATATAGTCTCAAATACTAGTTAGCACTCGTTACTCTAATTAGATTAACCGTAGCTCCCCGACAATGGCTCCAAAAACTTGTTTGCTTTTTACACTAATGAGTTTAAATCTTAGAAATGATCTTTTACTCAACTAACCAATTTTTGCAAGTAGATGGAAGTAGTTGTAGTCGAGGTTGAACACAAGGAGCTTTAGCAAACTAATTAAATGAAATAGTGCTAAGGTTCAACAATCTAGACTATTTTAAAGGTGGATTAGGTTGATTAAACTTGAATTTTAGAATTCAGCAAATAGTAAAATGGATTACTAAAAGAGATTAAAATTTAGATAAGGGAGTATCTTAGACTTAGGATTTCACCAACATATCATAACATAGAAAAGGAGCATGAAATTTAAACATACTATGCACTTATTTTAAAGGAGGGTTTTATGTTACACTTCACCTCTCGGTGCAAGTACAATGATTCTAACTCAATTCAACATTCGCATGTATGAATTTCATTTTTGATCACAAACCTACTCATCAAATCCATACTTTCCACTCTTGTGGTAAAGAAGGAGTTGCCAAGAGATTACCTCCTTACTCTCCTACCTATCTTCTCAGATCAAGAAAAAGAGCATGTAAAATCCCCATGATGAGGGACCTCCTTGTAATTTACATGTAGTGTGTTTTTATTTCTCTTTCTCTCTCTCAAACTTGGTTATCGTGGACTTAGATCATCAACTAGTGTCCTGATTTTCCATCAATTGAGGATTGATGCGAAAACTTGCTTTTTATCAGTTGAGGACCAATAGGATCACTATGTCTTTCTAACAGTAGAGTAATAGTGGAGATTATTTGTCATGTTGACCTTATATGATTTCATCAGTCGAGTATTGATGAAAGAGCTAACTTGTTGGGCACCAAACTTTCACCAGTGGAGAATTGAGGGAATGTAGGGCCAACATCAATTGTTGGTGAAAATAGGTGGAACACCTACTAGTGGAATGTTCTTGGCTAAAGAATAGATGGTCTGAAAACATTTGGAAACTGATGAGTCTTTTATATACATATTTTGATGAAGATCCAGTGTGCTTGAACCGATGACCAATATAAAAACATCTACTGATGGAACCCCCTATCCTTGTCTACAAATGAAAAGATGGGGCTATCTACCATGAAGGTCTTGTCCTAGTCTACCAATGAGGATTTTGAGATGTCTTCTAGTGATGTACAAACTAACAAAAGAGAGGATACATCGATTAATGACAAGACAACTTTGACCACCTTCTTTTCTTTCCACTAGAGATGAATATACTCTCCTCGCTCCTCCTTCCTACCTCATTTAGGTGAGTTTTCTGAAAGAGATGGATTAACCATCAATTGACATCAACTAATGAAAAGCCTGACTTTGTCAAACTTCTTTATAGTTTCTGTTTGCCTCTTTTCTCTTCACATGTGTGGATCTACAAATTTCCTTTCTAATATTGGATAGATAACTAAGCATGTAAGGTTCTTTCCTTCTTGATATTAAATATCACCATCTTCTTCCTCTTAAAACCATGTTCTAGTGGATGCTCCTTGATGGTTTCAACTATATTTGTTTTACATCATGCTTTATTTCTTTGTTTTTCATTTCCTTTAGATTATAGATCTTCTATCATAACAAATTCTAAGAGTATAAAGCTTAGATCTTGGAGAGTTTGCACTTGTATTCATAGTTTGTCCTGAAGCTTGGAATTTTTTATAATGACATCTTCAAGTGGAATATTTTCCATCTTTTTTAAGGTGAGTAATATAACTATTCATACATTTTATACTTACTTTGTACATGCACATTCTTATTATGTAGGGATCATACTTAGGATGTTAAAAGGTGAAATATTGCACTCTTCTAAGTTGTAAAATAAGGGATACAAACTTGCATGCTTTTATTCAGGATTCTTTGTAGTTTATTGATGCTTGAAACATGATAAGTTTATCATATACCCACATATATTTAGTTCATGAGGAAAGAATGAACTTAAAGTCAACAATTTATATTCAATACATATTATAGGAATAGAAAAAGCTGACTACATGTCAACCTTGCTGATGAAACATCTCTAAGAATGTTTAAGAACCCTTTTGATTAGATTTAACATTGCTAAAATTTATATGGAGACAAAACTTCGCTGGAGGAATGATATTTTTTTTCTTCTTATACCTTTAAATATTGTCTCCCTACACTAGCAAATAGAAAGATAATCTTATATGGCATAATATGAAGTCCTGGTAGGGATCTGACCTTGGTATGGTTTCTATACCCATGAAACTCTTTGATGATCAATTCTTCATGGTGGTCCTTGACATGTTCAAGAGACATTGTTGTATACCTTGTTGAGATGGAAACTTCTTGAAATCACACATTTTATATCTTCTAAAATTATACTGCCCTAAATAATCTTGCAGTTATTTTGTTGTCATTTATATGTAACTTGATTGATGCAATTATGATTGAACACGTATAACCATAATATATTGTTCCTCGAGTCCATAGATCGTTTTCCCTAGGTCGTTGGAGGAAATAGTGAAATGAGTTAATCTTTTAGCAATTTATGATTTATGCAAAGATACCGAGAGCATATATTGTTGAATATACATGGGATTGTGGGGTTAATAGACCTTGACATCCACAAGTTTTTTGGGAGATGATTATGATCAATGTTCTAATGTTATATGATATGCGGTATTTGAGAGAGAATGATTTTGGTCATGTCTTGGTTTGTTATGTGTTGAATCCCTAAGTTTGGTGCCATGAATTTTTACCCATGACAAACCCGAGAAATGTGGATCTACCCTTGAATAATTATACATGATAAAAATTTCCTAAGAGAATTGTACTTTTGATATACCTCAATTTGACCCAAGGTCTTGTGGTGGGATCTAATATAATTTAAATATCCCTAGATCTTATACGTATTTCTAGTATGGTCTTCACAACAACTAGTTAGCATTTGAGTGGTATGCCTCAAACTTTCTAGCGGACAATAAATAGGTAACTTTGTTGTGTGGTATATCTACTTACACTTCTTTATTGAGAAACATGGTTGCGATCCTGATGTGTTATTTTCTATATTTCTCTATGTATATTGGCAATCTCTTATTCATGTATATATGATGGTAAATGCAAGATTTTAGTAGGAGTCCAATAGCCTATTTGTTTACTTGTAATACACTGCTCCTCTTATGCTTGCCACCTATATTGCTTTGCCCCTTTATCCTAATCACCAATCAATAGGGCCGTAAGGTTTTAGCTTTGATGCCATGGGCCATCACATGCCATGGCATTGGTTCCTCAGTTGGAGAACGCTAGTCAAATAAACTAATGACCTTCTTTTGACTTTGAATTTCCAACATTAATGGTGCCTATGAAACAATGTTGAGTCCAAACCTTGAGCTACCACCACCCTCACCTTTTATTTGCTAGAGTAACTACAACATGGACGATGCATGAAATACCACTGACCCCGATGCCAGTAGAGTGTTGGTTATCCTTCTCCTCATCCCCTACCACAAGCTTCATCACTTTCCACCTCCATATACCACCACACATGGCCACATGATCTCTCTGTCATGGCCACAAACCTACAACACCAAGCCCTGACTATGATACAAACTTGTAGATTTTGCATCCTAACTATGATAACATACTAGATCTCTATAAACTATTCTGGATGATGTACTAAAGACCAGGTCTTAAGACCACTGCCTCCCCTTCTCGAGGACTCCCATAATCAAGAAGCAACTAATACCTCCTACGATAGTTGTTAACCCTTCTAGCACCAAGGGTTACAACTCCGATACCTATAATGCGTAGGCGATAGACTAGTGATGTCTCACCATATTCTCCAACCACCCACCATCAAAAATTGCATGCAACCCCGCAACATCCTACCGAGACCTTCTAGGTTTCCCTACCACCCAAAGATACAAAGACTCCTCTAACTTGTGTTCTCACTGATAGCGCTGATGATGCTTTCATATGCTTATTCGACCTGTTGTTCCCCCCAAGGAGAATGATGACCTAGGGTGTCTCTAGAATGAAATAAAAGGAGGTGTTTAATCTAGCCTTGGTCACAAATTATAGTATGGGAGTGATCTTCGATGGATTTCTAAAGCTTCTACAACTGCATTTTGGTAACCTCATTTCCTATAAATTTTGTTTCAAAGGCCTACCCATAATGCTATGAATGATATCAATCTAGTTAATAGTGGAAGGAAGTGATAATGGAAGGCAATTCCGGAAATCTGATATGATGAGGGGATGAAAACATTAGAGGGGGGGTGAATAGGGTTTTATGATATTTTTAAAATTAATTTAACAAGCAACCACAAAAAGATTGTAGAAGGAGACAAGGCATTTAGAGTGGTTCCACCCTTAGCAAATACTAAGGGAGTCGGTCCACTACCCAATTGTTTCCAATTGGGTTTTTGAAAGCAATTGTATTTTATTACCTCGCAAGGATGTTACATAAGATACAACTACCTTCACAACCCTTTGGACAACCTTCACCCCGAAGTCGTCTCACCAACCTTGAAGCAACCTTCACTTGAAGTAACTTCAAGCTCCTCCTTGAAGTAGCCTTCCTTCTTGAAGTAGCTTCCTGTTGAGACCTTATAGAAGTAGTCCAAAGTCACACTGAGCTACCTTCACCACCGAAGAAGCTCCTACAACCTCATTTCCGCATCCTCCAACCTAGGAGTAGCAAAGGAGAAAACAAACAATAAAAGGAACAAGAAGGGAAGAAGGAAAAATACACTTTACCACTTTAGCACAAGGCTTGAATCCTATATCAAGCATTTTGATCTCCTATCCAATGTGTATGAAGGTGAAAGTGCAGTGGGTAGGAGATGCTAGCCTATAGGACACAAAATATCAGCTTATGGAAATGTATTGCAAGTAAAGGATTGCTCAATTGATTACACAAGTTGATTCTCAATTGCAAGCATGTGTGCTCAAGTAAGTTTAGGTGTCCTAAGGCATTTCCTATTTATAGGGATGGCCTATTAGTGCTTAGGGACATTCTAGACACTTTCTAGGGTGTTCTTAGTGCTCAACTAGCCGTTGGGTATCCACTAATTACATTTGTAATGACTAGTTAATTAATTCTGAAAAGTGCAGACATAAACTTTCTCGGTCGAGAAGTTTTTCTACTGAGTGTCTCTCAGTTGAGAACTTCATCGACCGAGGGAGAGTCTGGGGAAAGTGTATTGCAATGTTCGACTCAACTCCCAACCACTTTTTCCCACCAAGTCTAACAACTATAGAACCTGCTTGAAACTCAGTCTCGGTCGAAACTAAGTTCGACTGAATATATGCTTGTGTAGGCTTATGTACAGGTTGTTCATCAATGTATGTGCATTAGACTTAGTTTTTTCTCGGTTGCTAAATTATTCGACTGAGAGTATCTCAGTAGAGAAGTGTTTCGACCGAGACATACTCTGTTTCAATACTTTAAATCATATGCTAAGTGTAAAAATGAATGTGCAATTGTGATGCTCACTTAGGGGATGACCTATCTAAGTGTTGTGTGTAGATAGGAAGATCTAACCACTTTATTTACATAATACCTAAGTACTTGTACATTATATACTTGTAAACGTTTTTACATTTGATTACAATCATGAAAATAAAGCAATTTAAGCATATAGATCTTCCAAAGCTTTGTCATCCACCACGTTGTATTCTTGTTCCTTAAATACTCAAGTAGCACGTTAGATCCTCAAGAATGAAATGTTTGTCATTTTTAAAACAAAGGGATTTTAATAATGTCCAATTAATTCAAAAATCTCTCCCTTTTTGAAGATGACAAACATTTCCAAAATATAAATAAAGGAAATTTGAACAATGTAAATTTCATACCTCAATTTTACCTTTATAGATATGCCCTTGCTTGCTTATGAAGGTTGGACATATTAACAATGACTTTTTATTAGTCCCTTGTTATTATTTATTTTTATTAGTCCCTTATTATTATTTATATTTGTTTCTCCCCCTTTGTCATTTCAAAAAGATAACCATTTCAATCATGTCATATATTACTCCCACTTAATTATATGATTTTTTATGCTCCCCCTTAATATAATACTCTTATTTAACAAGGATATGTCCGATTGAAGCCATAGGAAACACTTTTATTCATGATAGCTCAATACTCATACAAGCTCATCAAAGAGATATCCATTACATGCATTTCATAAAGATAACCATTACATTCATCATAGAGATAGAAATCACATGATCTCGCAGAAAAGACCTAAGAATTACATCAATTTCTAGGTCTTTCCCAAGAAAAGGCTCAACTCCATAGTATTTGACCAATGTCTTCCACTCCAAGGCACCTATCTTGGTCAAAGCATAAGTCTCCAAGAAGGTGGGAACACGATCGGATCAAAAGTGGGCAACAATGTCTTGGAGTTGGATTGGGGAAAATTGAGTGTGGCTGAGGTCATGAGATGGTGGAGGTGGACTTTGAGTGTAGTTGTAGGACGGGTTGTAGGGGTAGAGCATGCCCGAATTAAGTGAATAAGGATATGCGTCAGGTGTATTAGGAGAAAGAGCTTGCATCCTTTGATTCAAGTAAGACATGGCATGATGATTATAGTCTAATTGCCTACTTAAGTGATATTGAGAACCAACAATGTATGTTAATTTATTTGTGATAGGATCATAAGGTAGGATAGGAGGAGGAGGTGGTGGAGGTGTATCCTAGGTGGATGGCTCCCCTTCAGTCCTAGCCCTCTTGTGTCCAAAATCAATCCCCATCTTCTCTACTATATTTCTAGTGATCTTTTGGGGTTTCCTATCACATTTGAAACCTAGGTCCTCAATGCTTTTTTAAGACAATGTTTCATAATTTGGCAAATAAAATCAGCATAGGGTGGATTTCCAAGAAACTCAACCATGTTCTGAAGAATAAGATGAATAAAATTGATGGGTATTCTATTTAGGATGGCATAAATAAGATACATGTGAAAGGTGGGTACTTCGGATTTGTTTGCTCTAGGATAGATATTTGTGGCAATAATTAGATTGACTATCCTAGCTTCAAGTTTTAAATTGATGGCATAATAGGTACCCCTTTCTTCATGGCAAGTTGTATTGGATAGAAACATGACTTTCTTAATATCACTCAAACTAGTGGTAGTGTCATCTTGGGATAGCTTATTGAGAGGATTGCCAGTGGTGAGATCAATAAACCCCTTATATTCATCTACATTAATGTTGAGCATAGTAAGAACATCCTCCTCAGAAAAGTGAAATCCATACCCACTAACCATAGAAGAGAAAGAATGATCATGGTCAGGATGTGTGGATAGATTGCATAGAATTCATTGACGGCTTGGGAGGAGTAGGAATGGAAGGATGGATTTAGGAATTCAGAAAGATGCTACACCTCAAAGAGTTCTTTGAGATCAACAATGTTGATGAAGTCCATGATGTCCACCGACTGTCGAGGAAGAGGAGTCTTTGAGCACAGCCTGAGGTAGCGATCTCTGGCAGCTACGTCATTGAATGGAATGTCGTTGATGATCGTCAGTGCCGGGGAGACCGTCCTTCCCTTCCTAGCCGCAACCTAATTCTTTCCATGCAAGGATGAGGAAGCCATCTTGAATATTTGAGGTGGAGAAGAAGCAAGACAAGATTGGGGTGGAGAAGAGCTAAAAATTTGTACAAGAAGGCATTAGAGAAGAGCTAGAGAAGTTAGAATGTGAATTGGTGAAGAATGGGGCCATTTTGGGCTCTATTTATAGCAAAATAGAACCCTGCTTGGTCGATGAATTTGTCAACCGAGATCCACAACGGTCAAATCTGCAGACATTCCTCTCAGTCATCCAACGATCATTTTGGTCGGGAATTTAAAAAATAGCCGTTCGTTTTTTTAAAAATAAAAAATTGCTTTTTAAAATCAGTCAAATGGGGGGTCCACTAATATGTTCTCGGTCAAACATTTTGTCGACCGAGGCTATTTCTGAGTTAGAATGTTCAAAATATACTCAGTGAGTGTTGGTCGAGAATGGTGACCAACCGAGTGACTCTTGGTTGACAAACAAACTTGTCGACTGAGGTTGTCTCGGTCGAGATTTTTGTAGACCGACGAGACAGCTGTGAGTGATTATTGTGAAGGATATTCGAGCTTGTTTTTAATAACAATTATGAAAAGCAAGTAAGAGACTGTAAAATTTTAAGAGTGTGGAGCACATTCTTTAAGAGTATTTTCCAATGTATAATTTTCATATTTAGGGGAGTATATTTTGGGGAGTAGCATGTAATTTCATTCATACTATCATAGTAACCATTATAAATAATAGAATTTATTCAATGATTGACTTTCATATATTTCTCATTTATTGTGGATAATAATTTTTAATATTTATTTCTCAATAATTTATGAGGAATGTTAAGCCTGAAAATGATGTGAGATCTTTTAAGCACATGAAATATATGTATTTATTTCTCCCTCATTTGCAAAGGGTGTTAAGCCTTGAAATGATAAGAGATTCCTTTTAAGAACATATTAGAATCAAGAAAGATATATCAATCAATGATGAGCAAGTTTAGGACCAATATACTAATACTGAGTGCAAAGAAATGATTTACAATTAAGCATTTTGTCAAGCTTATTTTAGGTCAACCTTGACTTTGATCTTGGCACCCCTCGGTCAAACTTGATTTCGACCGAGAGGCAATTTCTGTAGATTTCCAGTTGAATCATTCACAATGATCCACTTGATTGAATATAAAGCCTTTATGTATCTTAAACAATTGAAAAATTTGTACCTTAAAAACAAGTTTGATTCTTATAGTATTTAATGACTTGAAGCAAGATCTTTAATTCATATGAGTTGTAACATTTTTGCTCTTAGAACAAATGATTAGATAATATTCTTGTTCTAAGCAAGATATTAAAACCAAACAATTTTTCTTGCCTTTTTCTTCGTAGAAGATTTTATGTGCAAAACATAAAACTTGAAGTCCATAGTGAAAATATTCATGCATCAGAAAGATGATATTCTTTTCTACAGGTTAATCATTAACCAATATGTCAAGATGCATTTGTGCCATAGATATTTACCTTAATAGAAACATCTATATATGCAATTAGCTGAATTACTATAATCATTTCGATGATAATAGCAATCGATTCAATTTCATAGGTTTCAATAGAATTTCAAAGCACATGGTTTATTAATAGATATAGAACATGGATTATTTTAAACAAATCATGTGAAATATGAATCACAGTTAATGCATATTCATAATTTTGTTGATTAAGTTTTCTCCAATCAACATGCTTTTTGGATTTAAGATAGGCAAGGTAGAAAATCAAGGCAATCATGGTTCATCAACTTTCAAATTTAAGGAACATGTTTAATAAATTGTTTTTCAAAAATATTAATGTAGAAAGCATGTCCAATATCAATTTGCATATAATAGTTTTGCAATATGTTTATCAAATCATGATGCAAAAGATATATATGTCTTGATTTAAAAGATGGTCTCCAAGAGTTGTGATTCATTCTCAATTAAATCAATTTTCATTGTTGCTGAATTGATATCAAATTGAAAATAGTTAAACAGGTTTTCCAGACCCTTGATCAGTCAAACTCTTTCTCGACTGAATTATTTTTGGTCAAAGTATTTATCGACTGAGAGTGTCTCTGCAGATTTTATTCAACAATTTGTTTGTTCAAGTTATGGGTTGAATTACTTTGATTTATTTTGTTATTCTATTATGTTAAGTTGAGATAGACATAAGGATGTTCAAATCAAGATTATTGGTCATATCTCAACTTGATTAATTCATATTTATTTAGTTTGGGGTTTTTGGAACCCATACCAACTCAACATCCTTTTTCTGGTAAGGATATGAAAAAGAATAGTATCCAAGACGTAGGCAATAGTGACAATAAATGGAATCAATTTCATTTGTCTTTCTAGGACTTTGAGTTGAGTTGTTCTTGGGTACATACATGATCTTGGTCTTGGGTGCATATGTTCTCCTAGGTTTAGGTTGATAGGATTTTTCTTTTGGAACATATCCTAAACCTCTTCTTCCAATATGACCGGAAGAATTCTTTAGGATCTTATCAAGAACATCATTATTTCTCAAGCTACTAATTTCTTTTTGTAATTTTTCAATCTCATCCATTCTCTTTTTAACATTTAAATTTGCTTGATCTACATTAGACAACAAACTATCTCTTTCTTTCATAATAGCATCATAATCTAAATGAGTACACAAAACATGTTGGTTTTGAAGATCATTTTCTTGATCTTGCAAGTTTATCTTTTCTTGAGAAAGGAGATTGCAACTTGCTTCTATTGATTTTAGCTTAATATCATGGTCTTTGACGGATAAGTTCAATATGTTTTTAAGATCTTCATTTTCAGATGTAAGAACAAGAAGTTTAGCATGAAGATCATCATTTACTTTAGTAGATTTCTTTAATTTCTTCTTACAATCAATATACTTATCATGTGTTTCTTGAAGGCTAGCAATTAAATCTTCTTTTGATAATCAAATAGGCTTTCCTCACTTTCTTCTTCACTTGTTGTAGCAATAAAACAACATACCTCCTTTTGGTGAGTGCTTACTTTATAGATATTTTCTTTCTTTATCATCTTTGGACAACTAAGTGTTGTGTGTCCCATTTCTTCACACTCAAAGCACCACCTATTTCTTGTTAAAGGTTGACTCACATCTCTCCTTTCTTTATAGAGATTGTAGAGATCACCACCCTCCATCTTGAAGACTCGATTAGAGCTCCTTGAAGCCTACTCTGATACCAATTGAAAAACACTAGAGGGGGGTGAATAGGGTTTTATGATATTTTTAAAATTAATTTAACAATCAACCACAAAAAGATTGTAGAAGGAGACAAGGCGTTTAGAGTGGTTCCACCCTTAGCAAATACTAAGGGAGTCAGTCCACTACCTAATTGTTTCCAATTGGGATTTTACAAGCAATTGTATTTTATTACCTTGCAAGGATGTTACATAAGATACAACTACCTTCACATCCCTTTGGACAACCTTCACCCCAAAGTCATCTCACCAACCTTGAAGCAGCCTTCACTTGAAGTAACTTCGAGCTCCCCCTTGAAGTATCCTTCCTTCTTGAAGTAGCTTCCCGTTGAGACCTTCTAGAAGTAGTCCAAAGTCACGCCGAGCTATCTTCACCACCGAAGAAGCTCCTACAACCTCCTTTCCGCAGCCTCCAACCTAGGAGTAGCAAAGGAGAAAACAAACAATAAAAGGAACAAGAAGGGAAGAAGGAAAAATACACTTTACCACTTTAGTACAAGGCTTGAATCCTTTATCAAGCGTTTTGATCTCCTATCCAATGTGTATGAAGGTGAAAGTGCAGTGGGTAGGAGATGCTAGCCTATAGGACGCAAAATCTCAGCTTATGGAAATGTATTGCAAGTAAAGGATTGCTCAATTGCTCACACAAGTTGATTCTCAATTGCAAGTATGTGTACTAAAGTAAGTTTAGGTGTCCTAATGCATGTCCTATTTATAGGGATGGCCTATTAGTGCTTAGGGACGTTCTATACACTCTTTATGGTGTTCTTAGTGCTCAACTATCCGTTGGGTATCCACTAATTATGTTTGTAACGACTAGTTAATTAGTTCGAAAAAGTGCAGGCATAACCTTTCTCAGTCGAGAAGTTTGTCGACCGAGTGTCCATCAGTTGAGAACTTCTTTGACTGAGGGAGAGTCTGGGGAAAGTGTATTGCAATGTTCAACTCAACTCCCAACCACGTTTTCCCACCAAATCTAACGGCTATAGAACCAGCTCAAAACTCAGTCTCGATCGAAACTAAGTTCGACCAAATATATGCTTGTGTAGGCTTATGTGCAAGTTGTTCATCAGTGTACATTCATTAGACTTAGGTGTTTCTCGGTCGAGAAATTATTTGACCGAGAGTATCTCAGTCGAGAAGTGTTTCGACCGAGACAGACTCTATTTCAATACTTTAAATCATATGCTAAGTGTAAAAATGAATGTGCAATTGTGATGCTCACTTAGGGGATGACCTATCAAAGTGTTGTGTGTAGATACAAGTTTTTACATTTGATTACAATCATGAAAATAAAGCAATTTAAGCATATATATCTTCCAAATATTTGTCATCCACCACCTTGTATTCTTGTTCCTAAAATACTCACATAGCACATTAGATCCCCAAGAATGAAATGTTTGTCATTTTCAAAACAATGGGATTTGAATAATGTCCAATTAAGCCAACAAATAGACTACATATGATCCAAAAAAGGCTCCTATCGGTAAACCACGTAACATACGGTGATGTATGATAATCTAGGTACATGGATGCCAATATGTACAACTGAATTTTGTAGACTCACTACCCACTAAAGGATTTTATAACTTATACTATACAAAATAAAATGACACCATTGATATGGACTAGCGAACCTTCTTTTGAAAACTAATAATGTTGAACTACATAATTGTACACATATGTTTATTAGTGCATTTATCAAGAGATCTCATCCATGCAATATTTAGTAGCCTCTCCTCCTATAATTCTAATAGTATAAAGACTAGACTATAACATGTTTCTAAGTAATAACTTAATTGCATACTAATGATGTATACATGGAGTTTCCTACTTTGTGAACCTAGTCATCATAGTAACACATTTATTTGATGAATTAAACCTAAATTTTATATCATATAAATTTAATATTAGAATCCTATATCAGGTAAGGAGAGTAACTCTAAATATTTAAAATAAACCATGTTGGAAAACAAAACCCTAGAAGTTGATAGAGAAGATACCTTGGAAATAAATGAGTGATTTGAAGCCAAATGGACATGTAATTTGATCCATAGATGAAAAAGCACCTAATAAATAGTGATATATATTTATACATACACACAAATACTATGTTATGTCTTTAGTTCAATAATATTCAAGCATTTAAATACCTTTAGCTGATCAAAATTAGGGCAATATGGAATGCGAACATGAGTTCTCTTTGGTTATACTAACACACATAATCTATTACTAGGGTGAATACTCAACTTTAGGGACCATGTATATAGATGGAGTTAACCATTAACTTTGAATAGTAGGTGGGTGAAATCCCTATTTACATTTAAGAATTAAATTGATTATAAAGCCATTTTTCCATAATGGGGCATCATCGAACATTTCTTCTTCTTGACAAAATGTTTTGTACCTTATGAAGCATATTTTTATTGTTAATCCTGAGATGTGGTACTATCCTTGGATGTTGGGTTTATTACCCCTCGTGTCATATTTACATCATTGAATATATTAATTATGGAATTATTTCATCTTTCCACACTATTTGTATGCTTGTTATTAGACTAGTAGTCTAGAGTAGCAGTACTTCTGCACAACCATATACTTTTTATATACCGAGTATTAGGGTTTTATTCCCCCTTCTCCTTGGGGTATCATGTTTCTACTCCCCCTTATCCTTATATGATCAAGGTTTTACTCTCCCTTACCCCATGGATAGAGAACCTATGGTGTCTTAGCACTACAACATATTTACTTAGTCTAACCTGCATGTATATTTTATTATTGTGATTTATTGGGCAAGATCTTGGAAGTGTTTGTTCTCATATATGTTATTGCTTCATTCTTTTGTTATATATCTTTGAACCGTATCCAACTGAACTTACCTGATTGATGTATCCCTTATTGCTTTGGTAACTTCCCTCTTTCTTATTACATACCTAATAATGTTGAAATACACTTATTATGCACACACACAATACACATACCCTTTGTTTCTATTTTTCTGGGTGTTGTTCCTAAACCACCCAAATGTAGAAATCTTAGAGAAATAGGACTAAGGAAGATCTTTTAAAGGTTTATGAACATGAGCATAGCTTGGAGTGGCTGGGTTTCCCTCTACTACTGGCCTTATATGTAGATAGTTCAAGTGTTGCATTGTAAATACCACCTTATTTGGTGACGACCATTTGTATAATGATACACTTTGTAATCTTGTAATTATTATTTTTTCACTTCTTTATATTTATATGGATCTTTGTATTATACCGTTTGAGTGGATCCCCTCTCAGATTCCACTCTTCACAAACATGGATTCTGTAGTAGTGGAAGAAATCAGGCCAAAGGAGGCCAATCTTAGTTTTTGAGGTAGGTGATGTCTGTGTGAAAGAGTAACATAGGTAGGTGATGTCCGAATGACGTCCTCAGAGGACTAAGGGAAGTTTATATATAGGGTAGTGATCTAATGTTGTCCATATAATCTCAGATCAAAACATGTGTGCTTCTTTTCTTTATTTTTTATGTATGTCTGGTCAAAGGTTGGATATGCATGCATGACCTATAGAGTCGTAGTTATACTAGTTTTAAGGCTTTCTATGTATGCCCTTAATAATACATGTATATATGAATGTGGGAAGGAATTAATATAGGGTTGCAATCTAATGTTGCCCATATACTCTCAGATCAAAACATGCATGCTTCTTTTCTTTATTTTTTATGTATGTCTGGTCTGTAGTTAAAAATGCATGCATGACCTATAGAGTTGTAGTTATACTAGTTTTAATGTTTTCTATGTATTCCCTTAATAGTACATGTATATATGAATGTGGGAAGGAATTAATACATTTGTGTGACAATGTATATGATCTATGAAGAATTTGTAATAGATATAAATGCTTGTTTATTTCGTTCCATATTGCTAAATTCATTTTTATGGATTCCAAGTTCTTGTGATGTGGTTTATGTGTTGACGACAATGTTGGTTTATAACCAAGATTTGTTTTGAATAATCTCGACTTGTGGTGTTGGGTTGTCACACTCAACACTAATTGTTCCAATGCAGACTAACCATTCCAACCTCTACTTTCTAGGGAAATTTCAAGTGTTAAAGTAGCCATTCTGGTTACTTCTTGACTATATTAATTCCTACATTTTATGGGGTTCTTGGAACAACCATTCGATATTTCCATAACTGTTCTGGGGGTTGTCAGTGAACTTTAGTTTCTTCACTTGAGTTTTGTGGAGCTATTTGCCATATCTTAAGTCTTGAGCATCTTGGGGTATGTTGGAGATGACTTGAGTGGTCTATTGTCATCATACATAGATATGGAAAGTTCTTGTTTCACAAATCACTATAAAAAATTTCAACCCATACATTGATTTAACTATGGTAGAGATATGTTGGGGATAAAACATGCATTCTATCTATCACAACATGAAAATGAGAATAATAAATACATATGGAGACCCAAACTAGGGCTTCATACTTGTCCTCAAGTATGATCCAACCAGATCCTATATCAATTCTAATATATAAGAAATGGCATACTTTGTCAATGATTTTTTTGTCACCCAATCAAGATAAAAAATGTTGTTACTCATACAATTACTCCTCTCCTTACCAACCCAACAAATTAGTTGTACTCAAAGCATAAAATCAAAAATTTCCTATATTGGGTCTCAAAGTCTTATTTAAAATGATAGGGCATTCGAGGGATTTTGGTAAACCATCTCATAGTAGGAATTGTCGCAGCAGTAAATAAAATTAGTTCACTTGCTAGCATTTGTACAAGTGTACAAGGGGATAGGGTTGATGTTCCGTAGTCCAATGGGTATATATAAATGAAAGGGGTTGTAGAAAGAGAGGGGAGTTTTATTACATAAGATCACTCATATTTTTTCTGTATGTACTATTACATAGGAGAACCTTTATTTTCTTTTGTAGTTTTTTTATTTTTCTTAGATTCTTTGTGTTGTAGGGCTATACGATGGTAGGAAGAAGTGTAGAATAGGACGTGTTGGGCCGCAAAGGTTTAATAGGGTGGTCGGGGATTATTCTTTTTTTTGTATTTCTGGTGTGGTAGTGAGATATGAAGCGACGGAGGAAAGGGGGTGATGAGAGAGGCAAATTAAAGTGGATATTTACATATGGTATCTTGCAAATAAGGTAATCCAACTAACTTCACCAACTCTTTGACAATAACCATTATGAGCAAGCAATCATGGTCAACCATATGTTTCTCATTAGTTTTGAGAAAAACCATAAGCATTTGCAATTTTCAATGTGATAATTCATCCCCTCAAATTACATTCCATGAGAGAAGTGTCAAGCATTCATAGAAATAATATGTCAATTCATAGATAAATAAGGACAATAAATCATGGATATATTTTTCAAAGGTTAAAAATTTCAAATCCAATTATGTGGAGGCTTAGCTATGAAATCTTTACTAAAAATCACACTAATTTGGGATTTGGAAACATCATTACAGAACACTAATTATCATGCCAAAAGATACCTATAAAGTTTTAAATTGCAAAAAATGAAAAGCTAACTAGCACACACAATAAACTATGTAGAGGGTACATGCAATGCAACATGTGGGATGCACTGGAAATAAAATAAAACTTTTAAAAAAATTCACAAAATTTTAAGGAATTTGAGACAGACATGATGCAAATTCATGATGAGAAAACAAAAATCATGTTGTGGGGTCCTTGGTTCTTTGACAACCAGCTGGTGCTGGTGCGTAAATGGAACAGGGCAGCCGACACAAGGCGGGCGGCCTTCACCTCGGCCCCTGTTTGGGTGTCGCTGCCGGATGTGGGGATGCACTGGACCCCTCGTGCGATCGCGGTTATTGCCCACGCCATTGGTACCCCCAGGGCCTACGCGCGGAAAGCCAACGGGACCACCCTGGGGTGTGCTCATTTTTGCGTGGATATATCGGCAGTGGAGACACCACCGTCTGTGGTCATGGTCGAGTTGCCTAATGGAGAAGAATGGGAGGTTAGGGTGAGATACGATGCACTGCCTGATCAGTGCTCAGTTTGTTGTGTCTTTGGACAGAAGAATGGGCAATGTCCGAGTGCGAGGCGCGCGAGCGGGGGATCACCACCTATCGTCCCCGAGCCAACTCATGGAAGGAGCAAGCGAAGCAAGTTGAAGGGTCCCAGATCTGAAGACAAAGGAAAGGAAGGAGCTACCGAGGACACTTGAAACTCCAACCGCCAGGTCGGGCAGGCAGACACGGCGACCAGGGGAGAAACCTCCGTGCAGGATGATGAGGGAGAGGTAGCTGGCACTTTGCCTGTGAGGGCAAGTGAAGGTGAAGAAACCAGCGTCACTCCGGTTGGGACTGAAGGGGGTGACAAGGGGCCAAATCTCTCAGGAGATACCTGTGGTCCCTTGCTAACGGGGGCTGCAGGTTCCGTTAACCCTTTTGATACCTTGGCGACATTGGGTGAAGACGACGGGGCATAGGAGGATACCAATGTTAGGAGCAGGAGCCCTAGGGCTACACGCAACACTAACAAGAATAAGAAGAACAGGAGCGGCTCCGGGGAGGGGAGAGGCTCCAAGCAAAGCTAAGGATGTCTGTCCTCGCATGGAATGTGCAAGGAGCCTTGCTTGCCGAGAAGCAAAGGAGACTGAGGATCGTCATAGCTAAAGAATAGGTCACCATGGTTTTCTGCTATGAGACTAGAATCAGGCGTGTTGTCGCGGACCGAATTAGCTCCCTCTTTCCCGCGGGATGGGGCTCCCTCTCCAATTTGGAGCACAGAGATGGAGCGCGCATTGCGGTGGGGTGGAACCCTCTGGTTTGGGATGTTGAGCCTATCAACATGTCAGACCAAGTGGTCACCTTGAGCTGTTGTAACCGTGGAGGTATGGATTTCATAGCTTCAAGGGTGTATGGGGAAAACCTGGAGGTGGACAGGAAATGGCTGTGGGATAACCTCAGAGAGACGGCGCAGTACGAAGTGCCTTGGCTTGTTTGGGGAGATTTCAATAATATTAGAAGATCACATGAGAAGTGTGGTGGCCTTCCAGTACACGGGAGGGTGTTGGAAGCTTTTAATAGCACCATGGACGATGTCAGTTTGGTGGAGATAAGCACAGTCAGAGGCGACATTTCTTGGTCAAACAAGCATGAGGGGCATCGACGCATATCCAATGTTCTTGACAGAGGACTCGTCAACATGGCTCTGCTCAAGGTATGGCCTAATACCTTCATCAAGTTTGGGGATGATCTGCTCAGTGACCACTGTTGGATGAAAATCGACCTCGTGAACATGCCACCCATTGTCAAACATCCTTTCCGGTTTTTTAATTGGTGGTGTGAGTGGAATGGTTTCAAGAGAGTCACCAAATATGCTTGGGACATGCACTGTGAAGGTAACCCTCTGTTCATAGTTATGAAGAAGATGCAAAATGCTAAGAAGAAGCTGAAACAGTGGTCCAAGGAGGTCATTAATCTGAAGAATAGAACTGAAGCGGCAAAAGACGAGTTCGAAGAAGCTGCTGTGGAAGCAAGAGAAGAACCAGGAAATGAGAATAAGTCCAAGAAGTGGAATCAAGCCGAAGTCAAGCTGAAAAGACTGCTCAAAGCTGAAGAAGTGTTGTTGTGGCAACATAGTAGAATACAATGGATCAACGACGACGATCTCAACACTAAATTGTACCATTCTGCTGTCTGCAAAAAAGAGATGAAGGAAACCATACACCAACTCATCAATGAGGCTGGTGAGGTAGTTGAAAACATGAATGATGTTTCAGCCCATATCATTAACGCCTTAGAAAAGCTTTACAACCAAAATGCGAACAACACCAGTAGCATTGATGACTCCATATTCTCGGAGGCTTTGGTTAGTGCAGAGATCAATGAAGACATGTGTAAGGAGGTTACTATGGAGGAGGTGAAGTAGGCCTTGTTCTCGATTAGCCCAGCGAAGGCGCCTGGGCCGGATGGAATGAACAAAAAATTTTACCAGGCAATGTGGGATCATATTAAAGAAGATCTTGTGAAGGCGATGAGGTGGTTACAGCATGGTGGAAACATGGTTTGAGCGACTAATCACACATTCATCAAACTTATTCCTAAAGTGGATGGGCCAAGGATGATCAATGACTTTAGACCCATTTCCTGCTGCTCCACAGTTTATAAGATTTGGTCAAAAATTCTGGCTGGCAGACTCAAGAAGTGGATGCCGAAGATTGTGTCTGAAGAACAATGCACCTTTGTTCAGGGGCGCAAGATAGCTGATTGCTCACTTCTCACAGCCGAGTTTCTAACAGACTTCAATAAGAAGAATGCTAACGCTAAAGCTTGCATTAAGATCAATATCACTAAGGCCTACGACCATGTAAGGTGGGACACCTTGTGGAAGATAATGATGGCTTTCGGTTTCGACGGAAAATGGGTGGATATGATCAAGCAATGCATCACAACGACGTCTTTCTCAGTGCTGCTGAACGGGGGACTTGTGGGCTTGTTTAGAGCCTCTAACAGTCTGAGACAGGGTGACCCCCTTTCCCCCCTCATCTTCACCCTGGCCATGGAAGGCCTAACCCACTTGATCAAGGTTGCCGAGGAAAGAAAGATCATTAGAACCTACAAGATCAGAGGAACCAAAGTGAAAAGCCACCTCATATTTGCAGATGATGTGATGTTGTTTTCCACGGGACATGCTAGGAGGCTTAAAGAGTACAAGAAGCTGCTTCAGAGGTTTGGGCAGTCTACTGGCCTTTACAAAAGTGACATCAAATCACGCATATATCTCTCGAGATCCTGCAATACCAGAAGAGGCATACTGAAGACAGAGATGGGGATGCAAGAGGGACTTCTACCGACCAGGTACTTAGGTGTTCCTATCACCGAAAGCAGAGGTTACTCGAAGGATTTCCATATGTGTCTTGATAGGGTGAGCCTGAAGATTGATGGTTGGACGGGGACACACATGTCAATGGCGGGTAGGTTGTTGCTCACTCAGTCAGCGATCCAGGCCATGGTGATATTCTGGTGTGATATGTTCATCTTGCCAAATCCTACTATCAACAACATTACCAAACTGATCAGGAGCTTCATTTGGAGAGGGAAAGCAAGGGGTATCGCTTGGGATACCATGACAAAACCGTACAAAGCCGGTGGCCTAAACCTGTTGAAGGTGGAGGACCTTGTTTACCAGGGGAATCAGTGACGACTACATAGATTCCTTACAGATCGGGAGGGGGTCTGGGTGACCTGGATGAGGGGCAGATATGGAGGTTTTCCAAGCTCCCAACCCCACTCATCTAGGACCTGGGCACCTTGGTCGAAGCGTGGAATCAGGCGAGGCACCTTTACAGTGTGGATGGCGATGGTTTTCTCTCATTGGGAAGCAATCAAAAACTATGGATCCACACGGGTACGGGGGCTCAGGTACCCTGGTTCGACCTTCTGTGGGGGAAAGGCCATGTCCCTAAGTGGAGTGTGGCATGCTACAGGGCGGTTATAAGGAAGCACCTTACTAAGGACAGACTAGTAAGGTGGGGTATTCCCATTAACCCAAAATGCTCCTTCTGTGATGAGGAGGAGACTGGTCAGCATCTCTTTTTTGATTGCCCCAAGACCAAACATGTGTGGGCGCTTATGTGGCTGAAGAATGGCTGGGTCCAACTTGTTTCTGACAGCCTGGATGACATGATGGAACAAATGAGGAGAAAAGCAAAAAACAAGCATGAGGAGAGGTTTTTTGGTCTTTGTTGTACTAACATATGCTTTAACATTTGGAAAGTACGTAACCTGGTTGTTCATGGGCGTGCTGTTACTAGTGATATTTTCCACTTTGTTAAAATAGATATGGACATGGCTATCAAGGCTAGGAGGGGCCAGTGTAGGGGTCTGAGCACCACAATAAGGTTATACTGGGGTTTTCTGCAGAGTACACCCCATATACTCACACCTTTTTGTAAAATGTATAGTGTAGCGTTGCTACCGTTTTTTTGGCAATATACTTACCAATTTCCAAAAAAAAAGTTAGGATGATCACAAATCAAGTTAAGAAAAATCAACAGTCAAGAAAAAGCAACAAGGAAAATGATAAGGATAGGGTGGTACTACCCAAGATTTTAAATAATGTTGTCCTCAACATGAAACCATGCTTGGAATGATAGGGGAATGACCATTTTAATAGGAGGAACTATTATGATTGGTGAATTGTTACACACCTGGATTATATAGTTATGCAACTTTGTAGGGGTGGAGAACAACAAATGTTGATAGTAGTTCCAACAATAATTAGACTATGAAGGCATATATGACTTGGGGAAGCTTTACACTATCTTTCTTTGATTCCAAACTCCCTTTCACACTCATACTATGCATGTTAATATATGCAGATGTAGTTAATTTGGTAGTGAAACTTTTAATGATTCCACATTTCTTGTTTCCTTGTCATGATTCTCTCCTCATGTGTAATCATAGAAGACATATCATAGGCATTCATTGAAAGTGGTGGATGTTCAATGTGATAAGTTTCATAGTGCTTACTTTCCCAGTGCACACTAATTTCCTCCTACTATTAGGCTACACTAGGATGTAGTCCATCTTCTTGGATATATTAGCAATCAGTGCCTCAAAGAACTATATCAGTCTATGGTGCTTCAAAAAGTCATCCACTCCATGAGATTGGGTGACGGTCCCACATTCTCAAGGATAAATTGTATATGGTATGCCATTTACAGCGTAATGTGGAGTACTCATGATGGAAGTGGTAGAAGATTTTATCCTCCTAAATGGAAATTGTATGTGCACTTCCTACGTACCTCAAATCTACAATTTTGGAGCCAAGAGCCATGTTGAGGTGGCTCAAGTTATAGTCAATTGAGAGAGAAATAGAGGTAAAAAAATGGAGAGTTTCTCTTGATTGGGATTGACTTCATATGATCTATGAGAATTTCTCCAAAATTCACAAATCTCTCTCTTAGCATCCAAGCCATCATAAAAAGTTCTTTTTATAAGAAACAACCTTGATTATCATGTCAAGTGCATATAGTATTTTCCAAAACCTTTTGAACGTAGAATATTAGGGGACTAGACATCCTGTTGGTCATGGATGTTTCCGGGGTGAACTCATCCTACTCAATGAATCTCTTCAAAACCATAGGATCTTGGAAATCTCCATAGGTATATTCTATAGAACCCTCATCAAAATAGGCTACCCACTCTAGGCTGGGTGCAATGATTTATTTAGTTGTTTAACTATCCATATGTGTACATTCCCAAGCATATGAAACAAATTGCATCTTGGTCCTTATAGCTCACCTTCTCTGGTGAAATTTACCTTGTGATCACAATGTATGTAACTTGTGCATCCATGATCGTCTTCTCAAGCCCAGTTGGCTTTATGTGGCTCATAAATTTGGTCTTGCTCCCCTTGTATTACTTAGAGCTTCAAAGCATATCTTGTGGCAAGCACTCTCATTGACATGTTTTGGGGATACACAATACTCTTCTTTCTCCTTATTACCATCAATAAATATGAAAACCCCTTGCTTTTGCCAACCTACTTTTCTCTTCCTATTCATCCAAGACGTGCTCCTCTTATTCCACTCATCATCATCAGAAGGGAATCGTCCTACTCATCTATAAGCTATTTGGAGTTTGTGTCAAAGTTAAGAACTACCCTCCTTGAAGAACCATAGGAGGTGACCAGTAGACATCATTAATGATCAATATTCTATTCACCCTCTACAATTTGCAACCACCTTCTTGTTCTCATTAGTGTAGGCTAGTTTCTCACATGGTGGTTCCTGTGAGGATGAAGAATTATGCCTCCCTCCTCACTATTTCTAGAAAGGACCTATGAGTTCAATAGAGTCCACCAAATATTTAATGTCATTATATGATAGAGGCTCTTGTCCTCCTTGGTAGTTTGGTTCCTCAATTGAATCATGTCATCATTATATGTGCATCAAGTGGGGTATGTAGTGTAGGTGTGGGAGATGGAGTGCATGGCAGAGGAGATGATTTGATGCTCTCTTTCAATGAGAAAAATAGGGAATGGATTTCTAGGCTATGAAGATAGAGGAGAGGATTTGATGATCTCATTGAGAAAGCACAATAGAGAATGGGTTTATAGGATATGAAGATAATTTCCTTTCCCGTATTCTTCTTCTTGTCAAAAGATAAAAGGCTTGATGGGCATGAAGGTGGAGTTATGGATGAGCATGATAAATTTACCCCTGGCAGCAAGGAGGAGAATTAGAGGTTGAAGAAGCTTGAATAGTTACTTTAAAAGGATGGGGAATCTTGGAGAAGCACTAGGGATACTCACAGAAGCTTCATTTGAGCTCCAAAGTGCTTGGAAGTAGCGATGTGTCATCCACACTTCTCTAGATCACACAACAATTAGGATTCAAGTGAAATGATTGGGTAGGTATTTTCACAAACCCACTTAAGGGACTTAATTTAGGTGGGAACAAGTCTAGGATGTCTGTTCTTGTTGGCATCGGTCATTCTAAAGCATCAAAAAAATGATTGTTGTGACCAGAATAGTTGCGGCGACTTCCCTCCTCTTGTTATCCCCAATGAAAGTGGAATGGAGAGGAAATGCATGTCATTTGATATTTCTAAGAGCAAGGTTCTATGAACGACAAATTATAACATTTATAACAATATTTGAGAAGATAAAATATCCTCGATGGAGTTACATAAATGTTTCAATAATGAAATATACTAAGTAAAATGAAATAGTTAGAAATAAACTAGACAATCCTCCAAATGTTCATTACATTTATTGTCTTTTGATTCATTCTTATATAAGTCCATATCCTCAATATTCAAAACATGTATCCAACCTAAAACACCAAGGAAAAAAATATGACCAACATATCTCTATGTTCTGCACATGGTTGCAACAAAAATGTATGCATATAGGTGTAATACAATATATAATAGAACAATAAAATATTTTTAGTTGTACTTTCAATTTATTTTTCTAACCCATATTTATTCTATATATTCAAATATACCGATCTCTTATCCATAAGTAGATTTTATGGTTTTTGATCCAACATTGGATTATATGGTGACCATTCCATTATTTGACTCCTATCACTCGATTGGTATTAGTTTGTGGACACTTTCTTAGTGATCAACCCTTAGTTTCTGGGATTATTTATCTCCCTATATTATGCTTATGATAATAAAAAGTAGTTTTAGATATTCTTATCTTCGTATGTGATGCACATAGGTCTTCAATTGTAGGAATTGAAACTACCAAACAATTTATGAGAGCACAAACATTGAAAAACTCCACGAAACTTCAGAAAGCACAGTTATGAGCAATTATTCATAAAGAAACCCATGTACCTTTCTTTCAGGGAGATATGTACAAGAACTCAATATTTTTATCCAAACAATGTTTACTCCAAAACTAAACATGAAAGTTGTCACAAACACATGCAAACAATTTGATATATGATTTAGACATGGTCCTAAGGGTATCATCTTAGTGGATAAATTAAAGTTTGATCAAGCCCTATGTTCCTAATATTATTAGGCCCTTTATACTCCCTAAATAATCATAATTGAAATAGGTAACATTAAAAACATCTATGAGTGTCTCTTATTTTGATAAAAAGTACGATTAGGTTTCAACATATTATAATACAAAGTAATCATTTTAAACATGACATACATATAACTTATCAAATTTTGGTTTTTTCATATTATATCTTATTAAACATAAGAGTCCAAAACATACTTTGCAAGTGGAGGTAGAAACATGTCTTGAAACTATTATTTTTGGATTTCACGTATTTGTCTAATGATTTTGACATATAACTTGGCCATATTTAGAGTTATGATTTATTTTTATACTTTTTACAAAATAAAATTATATGGTCCATTCACAACCTATCATCCAATTTGGTGCATTTGTGGTAGGACTTCATTGAGGGTAAAAATAGAAAACTACTATTCACCATGAGTGGATGTGCCATGTGATTTGGGGGTAGATCGGTAAATCCTAAATAGGAATTCTTCTTCTACTTGTTTTTTATGTGCAATTGAGGAAACCGTGGAGTCAACTTGATGGTAGACTCTAAATCTTAGGCACTTAAATCTACAACCCTGGATTGGGTTCACTCTAACTGAGCCTAGTTAGGTCATCGAGCCTTAAAGTGGACCAAGGGGTGGTTGGAGAGCGTAGCCAAAAGTGGACCAAAGGGTGGTTGGAGAGTGTAGCCAAAAGGGTAGTTTAGCAAGGAGGAAATAGGAGGTGAAATGAGAAGTATTCGATTTTTTGGCGATCTCATAATTGGGGAAGGTTGCTTGAGGTCCAGGGTTTGCGTTGTAGCACTTACAAAGGTCTATGATAGTCTGACAGGGAACTTTGGTGTGGAGATCCAAGCAATAAGAGTAAGATATTGGGGACTAGTCTTAGTGTTTCCTGATGTCCTTTTGAAGTTTATGATTCCTTCATGACTCCCTATAGAGTTTTGGGTCAAAATAATTGGCATGAGGTGCTGTTGCTTGAGGAGCCAAGGTTAAAGTTGTTAAAGATGGTGGTGGAGCTCAAGGGTAGGTTTGGGGGTTGTTTGAGTGTTTTTGAGGGTTGAGTCAAGATGTGTGAGTTGTGGGGAAACTAATGGTGCTTATATGGGCTTGGGTTTGAGAGATGAGGAAGCCGGGGGCATCCCTAGGTTCCATTTATCTACAAATTGGACAGTGTCTCAATTGGAGGAGATAGTAGCCAAACTAGGTTTGGTTGGACTAGATTTGTTCTCTTAAAGTTGATAGAATATAAATCACATGGGATAATCATTCTTTGTGAGTGAGTGAAATGCTTAGAGAGAGATAGCATGAGATATTAAGGATGAAGTCCAACTTTTATAGGACTCATACCGTGAGGTAGAAGATAAGTAGAATCCTTTCCATCTTTTATCGATGGTCATGGATCATGACCACATCTGTGTCATGCCTAAAGTCCAGTCCTATTCGGACTTAGGTTAGATGTGATATTGAAACCTAAATTAAATCAGATTAATCATAAAATTCCAAGAATTAAAATTATCTTGTAAAATCCACCTAGGTCTCTAGAAGAATTCGAATGGAACAACAATATAGGATAATATTTAAATTACCCTTAACTCAAGTTAGGAAAAAGATGACACTAGATGAGGGAGTGGTAGATCGGTGGAGAAGGAACGGGCTCCCCAGAGTAGGGATCTGATCTTGAATCCTCAGTAGTGCAAATTTAGTGATCCTTCACCCCGTTATGCATCTCGGCCTCTGCATGGGCTTACCTTGAGACCCCCAATTTGTGGGGTTGAGGGGATCTGATATTTACACTATCAAGGTGGTCACCATCCCGGCTCATCTGTAGTGGTGGTCCCACATCAAAGATGACACTACAATTAAAATGGTAACCACCCTTTTCTTATTTTTCAAGTATATTTGAAAATTTAATTTCCTAAGCCACATATTATCTAAAACTTGTTTTGGAATTTAATTTTTCCTCTTTTAGATATTATCCTATTGTTGGACCAAAGGATTAGATCAAATAGGTATTTGATACCTAAAAATTGTTGTCCAAGAATCAAGCCATAATTCATTTAATAATTACCCAAGTTATTATCTAACTTGGAAAGTTACAAAATTTTGTTTGTACAATTACAACTGAAATATCACAAACTCAAAAAGTTACTCATACTAAATAAAGGTAAAAAATATTTATTTGGAATTTTTTTCTCTTCAAGGACTCATTTTTAAAACAAATACATATAATTCAAGTATTTATAAAACAATTCCATTAACTTTATCAATTCAATCTTATTGTTAGAACGTACCAATGTCTACATATTCCATGTTGTTATATCCTTCCCTCCTTATAAGGGATTATGACCTCAAAATTTAGCCTATATAGGGAAAATATATGAACATGCTATCTCCATCTATGACTTCAAATATCACTTGACTTCATCCTTGCCGTAGTGTTTCCATAAAAATTTAATCATCTTGATTCTTTTATTTTTGAGTGCCTTCACCTTTAAACCCAAGATCCTCGTAGGTGCCTTTGTGTAGGTCAAGATACCCTGGAGCTCTAAAGGTTCATTGTTTAACACATGGTTAGGATATTTCACATAACACTTTAGGTTGTACACATGGAATGAATCATGCATCAAATTTTACTGAGGTGGTTGTGCTAGAAATCTATCTCACCAATCGATTCCAAGATCTCAAATTGACCCACATATTAGGAACTCAGTTTTCCATGGTTTAAGCTGTGACATAAAGGGGTTGGATTTTCAAGAACACATTATCTCCCACATAGAATTGTAAATCTTTCTATTTTGCATCCTCATAAGATTTTTGTTGATCCTAGGCTCTATTTTTCCTCTTCTCAATCAAGTGAAACTTATTTGTGTATACTTGTAATTCTTCCAAGAATATTAAGGTCCTATCTCCTACATCATCACAGTGTAGTGGTGAATGATACAACTTCCCATATAGGTCTTCGTAAGGGGCATCACAATACTGGCTTGGTAATTGTTGTTATAAGAAAATTCATCTAAAGGTGGATATTGTCCCCATGATTCACCCCAGTCTAGGAAACACCCTTAACAAATCTTTGAGAACATATACTGGACACAAAACCTAGGGATATGTTCTCTAATATATAGATAGGTCCTTTATATGTGGTTTTTGTAATCCTATTTAGTAGTTGTATAGGTTCATATGTAAAGTTATTTTTCTATTTTCTTTAGGCAAAGCCTCCACATCCCTTTTAGGGTTTCAATCCCACTTCCCTCTTAGGGTTTTAAATCTTCTTCCCTTTTAGGGTCTCGAGTCTGTCCCCTTTTAGGGTTTCAAGACTGCTTACTTCTTATTTTATGAAAAAGTATATATATATTAAAAATAAAAAATATCGACATGAAATGTTAAGAGAACCCACCATTTTGAGCAAGTTTCTTTCCTATAAATCACACGTTGTCTTGCATAATTCATACATTTTGGGTAAAGGGATTGCTTGACTACGTGGGGTTTCTCGCTTACTTCTTTCTCTATATTTGTGTCGCACCCTGCCCAAAACTGGGGGAAATAGAGATATAGCAGAACCTCTACACTTTTTGGTAGTAAAATGTTGTAAAATAAAAGATGGGTGTTTGGAGTCACCATCAAATTTTATATGGAAAAAGTGAAAAAACAAAGTAAAGAATTGAATCAATGGTGTAACTTTGGGTTGTCATCCGAGTCAGATTGATGAAAAAGGAAATAAAGAACAAATGTAGAGATTAGATTCAATTGTCTTGTTATGCGAGGGGAAGTAGTACCAACCCCATTCCAACTGATAAACTGATATCATGATGCTTTTTGTTGCATAGAAAAGAGAATTTTAGGATTGTTGATGAAAAGTTAAATGAAACGACAAGCAAAATGATTATTATTGATGAGCAAACTTTTAGGGTTGAATATGGCCTTGTCCTTCCCATCATTTCCCTAAAAGTCCTAATATTTAGGTGGATTGGGGTCTTAATCACCGCAGGACATCCCACAGTGAAGATCCCTCATGGGTGATTAGGACCGATGCATATGATTTAAAGTTGACTAGTAGATGCAAGATAATGGAAAGATATGACTTTTTAGAATAAGCAAAAAACAACGACAATTATAGCAACAAAAGATAAGTTCAATTGATTGAACATGTCAAATGTAGAAGTTTAACAGATCACATGCAACGATCATGGATTAGATATAGTAGTTATATATTAGATACAACAATTATACAAGGTTAGGTGAAACTATTAAAGTAGTTTTCCGTTCTATAATGCTGACATGGAAGGATGTGTCAAAGGAAGGATTTTCTAATCATGTTTAATGCAGAAATAAAAAGGGAGGTAATTTGGGGTGGTATTTATAGGTATATATAGGGTTTTTCCTTCTAGAAATAACCTTCTAGAAGTCACAACGGATCACCCTAATGTGACACATAGGAGGGGAGCATGGATTGAGGCAATTTTCCATGTGGAACATGGCAGATGGCTCAGATCCATTGGGTGTTCTGGTTGGTTGAAAATCCATTTCATGATTTTCCAATAATTTTAGGAATCTTTTGGAGAAAAGTAAACAAAATTGTCGAGAAAGATAATTCATGACTATCTTTTGCATATTTGAGAAAATAAATTGAATATCCTTGAATTTTTTTATTTCAGATAATTCATGGGCAATTTATGAAAAAAGAGCTTGTAAAAATAGAAGTGAAGAGAAAATTGCAATTTCGGTTTGAAAAGAAGGTTTCTCTATAGAAAGCCCCAAACTGGGTGAAAGTGGGTATAAATTGGTGAATTAAATATGTGGGAAAATGTGGAAAAATTGTAACAGTAGACAATGGATGGAGTGTGAATGGATTCCATCATTATATAGAGATTTTTGCATTAATTGTAAATTTCTGTCGAGTGAGAAAAAATAGAGTGTCAACAGTTTGCCCTTCTCTAGGAAAGGTTCAAGATAGGAGTGACAATGCATTCTTGAGCCAAGTTTACCACCATTTTTGGTTACAAAAGGCCAAAAAGGTTGGACTCTTCAAGGATGTTCTGATAAACCTTGTGGATTGTGGATGGTGAAGGTGATACCTTTTCCTTCAATGGATGAGCTACTAAAATGGTCCTTAATAACAAATATAAGATTGAGAGTGAGTGATTTCTCCAGAGTAGGGGTAGTCTCTTGCTGAGACACTTACCTATGTCTGGGCAATCGTTCATTCCCATGAAGTTCTGATGAGATAAAAGAGGTTTTTTGGCCACAAAAAGTGACTCTTAGCATTGCTTCGGTTCTTAAATCAACATGTTTGATTCTCTCACTTACTCATGTCTTAGTGAGAAAGAGGTGGATGTGAAAAGTGAATGCATATTGTAGTTTGTCGAAAGAAATTAAAATCGAGACTGCTATAATCATTGAAAAATAGTGGCAAATACTCCACCTATTAGAAGACCTTTGAGAAAATGGTAATCAACCTTATTCCTACACATCTTTACTTATTTGTTTTGTGAGAGTGGGTCAACTCAGAGTTAGGATCATAACACTTAAGAGGCACAATACAAAGATAGTGCTTGGATCATTAAGATTAGCAATTAAGCTTTGAAATTTATGGTATCCTTCTAACCAGTGTTTGTATTGGTCATATGTCCATTTGTTTGAGGCATATAAGATAGAGTTGGGACTGGATGCTCAGGAAAGTTCCTGTGAGGACCCATTTTCAAATTATCCATCTAATTGGGGTTCACTTAGATAATTGCATGCTTAACTAGATTGATCATGGTTTCAAAATTGATATAATGATGGTAGTTTAATTTGTGATTATTTAAAACTAATGAGAAACTCTAAATATGATTTTATTTCAAATAGTTAGGGTTTGAGAATTGAAAATGGTTTTGGTAGCGTATGAATACATAATTTGATAAATATAATGGTATATTAAATGATTTTTAGTATTTTAAACACAACTTCAATTTAATTGAAATTTGAATATGATTTGGATAACTCAAATGTAAGTTTTATTGAAAACTATCAGAATTTTGGATTGTTTTATGGCCTATTTGTTGTCCTAGTTACCCCTAAGACAAACTCAGCCGACCGTGCATTCAGGCTAAAATATAATAGTCTAGAATTTGAATTTTATCTTTTAATTGGTAGATCCAAATGATCTGAAATTTAAGATAGTACTTTTAAAATTTATTTCATAGATTTAGTTAAATTTAATATTTTTTGAATAATGTTTAAATCTTGCAGAGTATGATGTCTGTTGTGTTAATCACAAGTAACAACTTGGCTGACCATGCTGTAGACTGCAATATAATAGTGTAGTGTGTGATTTTTCTTTATTTATTGGTAACTCTGAATAATATGAAATTATTGTTGGAGATCTAACATGTTGTATCACACAACATTCTAAATTTTCATTATTGTTGGAGGAGGTTTGGCCTATTAAGTTAAAGATCTTTAGTAAGATTTATTCATGATAGAAAAATTTGCTGAAATAAAAGAAAGTGTAAATTTGGGTCAATTGCAAGCACCTGAATTGAACTATATGAGTAACCTATCATGCAAGGAGATCTCATGTTTTGTGATTCATTCGATAGAAAAAAAATCTTGGAGAAAGATGGATAGTTAGGGTTTGAGTGAGGAAGAAGGTGGATATGTTGACTAGGGCATTATCATCCGAGAAATGATGAAATCAAGTAAGTGTAGCTTCTTTGCATATTATTTCATCATGAATATTCTATCACATGTTAAGATTCCATCCCTACTCTAATTTGATTCAAAATGATATCAGATCTCCCTATTTTCTCACCATTTCTCTCCTATTCACCATTTCTAGGGTTTCCAAGTTGAGAGGAGGTAGAAATGGATTCAATAGCTAGAACCTTGGTGGATTTATAGAAATTCCGAGTTCGACCTACATTTTAAGGTGCTTGTCACCTTAGATGAGTGTTTCTCTCCCCATAAGATTTGTAATCATGTTCAAATCTTAATTACATCTGACTAAAATAAAAAAGATCATTTCTAGTACTTGTATGCAATTGTATAATCAATTGGGATGATTTTGGGGAAATAAAATCAACAAATTTAGATCTTTTCTCATTAATTTGTATATTACTAGTTTCTGATATATTGATTCAATATATATATATATATATATATATATAATGTCTTATGGATAGAGAACTATATTGAATTGTACCAATTTTTCTTAAAATAAGATCAATAGGCAATATGCTTGGAAATTCTGAGGACATGAATGTAATCATATTTGAACACAACAATATTATGAGTTGCTCAACTAAAATTTTGAATCCTTACCTGAACTAAATATGTTATGTACATGAGGATTAGTATATGAGGGTTTGATATGAAGGAAATCAATGTCTATGGTTAATGTTGAGAAATGGACTCAAATGAGTCAATAAATCATTGTATGCATGTAAATGATTGGTTGATTGTATGGTATGGAATCTAGGATTTCCGTGTGTCATGAATAGGCTCAATGAATATATGATTCTTATGATGTGTTGAACTGATATGACTTCTTGAAAACCCTAGAAGTTTAGTATTAAGACGAGTATGAGTGATAAAGCTAGAACATGTATATAATGTTGTAAATGTGATGAAATATTGAAGGTGTTGGAATTCGTACTTCAATTGAAGATGATGAGTCTACTAGTATAATAAAAGCCTAATGCATATTTTTAGTTTGATTTAAAAAATAATGAGAAAATCCTCACATGAGTGTGATTCATTTTATATAAGCTACATAAAAATGAATTGGGAAGGATGATTAGAGATTATGATGTAAGAAGATGTAACCTAATATATTCTTTTAAGACAAAGTAAGTAATATTATAAGAGACATAATGACGTTTGAAAATTACAAGAATTTCATTATAAGTCAATGACATAGTAAACTCAACTAATTACATGAAAGAAGATGGACAAGAATGACCGAATGGTGATGACAAGTTAAAAAATGAAATTAACAAAATGTGTATGATGAAGTATATAGATTATAAATTTTGATTACATGTGCATGGAACTAAATTGGATGAAATATGTTAAAAATTATATTATTAAGGATTTCAATAAGAGAGAAACTTTATATATTAAGTAATTCAGAATGATTTGTTCCTAGAGTAGTAGTAGTGAACATAAAATAAAAGAAGTTAAAAATAATGAATATGAAATGAAGGGAAATGATGAAAATTAGTAGATGAATCTAAGAACCTAACACTGACCCTAAAATAATGAGCTATGTGATGCTTATATACAATGATATCAAATGAAGGATTAAGAAATGCACATGATTATAGTTTAATGAAATTACAAGGTGATGTACAAGGATATGAATTGGTTTATAAGAATGCACTCATGGATTGTAATTATATGTTAGGATACTTGTATATTGAGAATGGTTTTATCTTATGAGTTTTGAATGAGACCACTTGTGTTGAATAGTAGCCCTAACTGAAGAGTTGTAAATAGTAAGTGAGGGGTGTTAAGTGTGTTGTGCACATTCATGACTTGAGATTTATTTACATGTATAGAATAAAATGACATAAGTAAATGTTGCATGATGAACCTGTTCTAAGTATGATGAATGACACAAGATATATATATGCCTATATTATTTCTATTTTTAATGTCTCTTTGAATATATGTTGAGAACTATGATATAGAATGAACTGATAAGAAATATGTGGAGATTGTATTTAACATGCACCGATTACGTTTGAGAAACTTTGATGAGGGAAAATGTTGGACAATGAGATTATGTCTCAAACTAAAATCCCTCTAAATACGAATGCTATGAGATGATGTGAAAAATTAAAAGAATCATATGTGTTGCAACTACAAATTTGTCATGCTTCTGGTTTTAATCATTTTCTTTTTGATAAGCCTTATTTAATTCATATTATTCTAGTTGTGTGAGAATATACAAATATGATAAATGATGATCGAATCTTTTTAAGATGAGTAGAAGGATTAATAACAAGTGGAATGATGACACATCTAGTTAGGTACCCTGAACACTATGAGTTTCTTATGAGTGCCACACTAGGGAATTGAAACAAATCTTCTTGTAGTAATCATAGTATTATGAGAAGGATTTCTAGAGTGTGGATCAAGACGTCAAAGGTTAGACCACCTGGATTTAGGTGTGTGTCATGTGGAGTGGATTTGACCCTCAATCCTTATTGTGAACTCTATATCCATGAATAATAAACTATGATAAAATGAAAAATGTAAAACATGTGACATATGATGATATTTGATATACAATGATGATATGTGATATTCTTACCCAGTTTCTATTTTTGATATATTAGGGTGTCCAACTAAACTCTAAGACAGTGGCAGTGAGTCATTGACATATGAATCAGGTGTGGTGACTTCTACTTGGTGAGGTACAAGTCAAGTAGTTTTAGGGAAAATGAATAAAAGATGACAAGATGTGTAGAATATAAGCTATATGTTGTTACATGCCTTCTTATGCTAGATGATAGATCTACTGCTTTAGAATACAATTATTATAAAGGAAAGTAATTATTATTTTATAAGGATGATATATTTTTATATCATTAATTGTCTGGTTTAAAATCTAATCATTGATGTTAACCTGTAGTTGATGTTGAGATTTTATATCCACTATGAATATGATGTAGATTTAGTTGTCATTTGAATAGTCCTATTTGGTAGACATGTATACTGTGTATTTCAACTTCAGGTTTATAGGATGTGTTCCTAGTCTAGCTACTGGAGTGTCACAAACACGATGTTATTGTTATGTATTGATTCTAAATGTTAAGATCTTGAAGTGATATACTAATGGATTGTTATTTAAAATTAAGTAACATCTACTGGTTTGCTCATAGACATGCTCTAAAAGATGTTTAAAACTTGTATTTGGTCTAAGTGTCTACCTTATTTTATTAATTAGATTATTATCATAGACTGGGTTTAACTAGTTGCTAGAACTATCTGCTAGAATTTTTAATATATGCAAGTTTCTTTGAAGTTCATTATAGTTAATCTAATGTTGATGTATGTACCTAGCTTGAGTGTGAGGTATTCAATCACTAGGGCTCTATATGAGTTTCATGAGGTTGTTTCAAATATTTTTAGGTATAATGCTATCCAGCAGAGAGGTCATGACAAAGAAGATGTAAATATAATGATAATCTATATAGAATAGAATGTCCCTACACACTCTCTTTCCGAGATGGGTAGTATACATAGTTTGTTCTTTCATGTACATGTAACTGAAGTAAACGCAACTCCATATGAGTAATAAGACTTTGATTCTGGGGTTTTTTCTTTCATGTACATGTAACTAAAGTAAACTCAACTCCATATGAGTAATAAGACTTTGATTATGGTTTAATGGAGTTGATTTTCTTTGTGATAATCTGACATTGTTAATATGGTTTTATGAGAATAAAAAAAAGAAAAATTTATATGTGTTTTTATATATTATGCTAACCGTGTTTGCTGAGAATTACCTATTTCTCTTCATAATCTGGGTTTAGGGTTAGGGATTCTCTTTAATGGTTGGATAATATGATGATCAAAAGAGAGCTCCCAACATATCTAGTGGAAGGTTCTCCTCACGATGTGTTCCCCTAATGATTCATCATCCATCCCCTAGAGTGTTAATGAAGGATTATCTTTGACTCTCTAGTTCATAGTCTTGGAAATTAGAGGTTTGAACCGTAGGTCATGGTCATAAAGTGGTGCTAGAAATTTGGTTCATTTTTTATTCATGATAGGAGATTGTCAAAGCATGTGTACATGAAAGCAAAGTTGATGCCCTGGTCATGATCCAAGTTTAGTTTCAAGGTCATGCATGAGTTGGGATGCCTTGTATATACAAAAATGAAGCTTTGGGTTGGTTCAGTTTTAGGTCATAATCCAGGACCCAAAAGAAAATTGGAAAGTAACACAAGTGGTTGGACCAATTTTAGATCATAGTCAGGGACCCAAATAGATTGAAAGATGATGAACTAATGTTGGTTCAGTTAAAGGTCATGATTTGGGACCCTAAAAGATTTGAAGATGACAAATGGGATTGGTCTAGTTTTAGGTCATAATCCAGGACCTGAAAAGATTGAAAGACATGTATTGATTTTCGTTCAGATTAAGGTCATGATACGGGACCCTTTGTATATAACAAAATGAATCTTTGGGTTGGCTTAGTATTAGGTCATAATGCAAGACAAAAAAAAGGTTGGAATGTGAACATGTGGTTGGTCTAGTTTTAGGTCATAATTCGGGATTCAAAGATATTGAAAGATGACAAATTGATTCTAGTTTAGTTTAAGGTCATGACCCAAACTCTAAGATTTAGAAAATGGTATATAGGATTGGTCTAGTTTTAGGTCATAGTTCGAGGCCTAAAAAGATTTGGATATGGTAAATGGGGTTGGTCTAGTTTTAGGTTATAGTCCAGGACCCTAAAATATTGAAAGATATGTACCAATTTTGATTCAGTTAAGGTAATGATATGTGACCCTAAAAGATTTGAGTTAGTGTCACACAATCATTTCTACCCCAATCCCAATCCCACTACCAAGACAGTGGTAGAGGCATTGAAATACCCATCCCTGATTGGATAGGTCCATATCACACAATCATATGCGTAAAAGGAATTAACATCTCTTTCTATTAAAATGAGGCATAAAGTTTTTTATATGGCTTGTGGGAAACAAGATAGAAACTTAACATGAGAGGAAAAATAACTATGACAAGATATATAACAACTAAAACCCAGTTACATATTATTCTCCAAAGTTTGCATATTCGTTAGTGTAGCTTCTAATCCTATAACCGTTTCCACTAGATAAGGATCATGAGTACATTCTTGATTTCTTTCTTAAATAAAAAAGCATGACCCTATGTCAATGTATAATCATTGAGTATGACAATGAAAAACATGAAACAATATATGGTATTTGAACAGAAATAACCACTCAACATGTTTATAAGAAACATATTAACAAAGAAATAAAATTTCAAGTCCTCAATAAGTAAACGCTTTATAAACAAGTTTATAATATACTCTGAACAAGAGTAAATCACATAACGTACACGAGAGTGGGTGAAAAGAGTAACAAGGTGCCACTTAACCCTAAGGGAAAGGAAAAAATTATCATTTGACACCTAACAATTGTTGGTTATGCTTGAGAGCCAACTATGTGATGATTGTAATGACACATCTTGTAATTAATTTGATTATTAACAAAGGCAATTCCCATTATTATGTTTGTTTCAATATGGGACAATGAATAAATTTAATAAAATCCTAAGAATGTATGATTCAATGACATGTGATTTCACATTGAGGACCTGAATATGAGATCATGTGTATGCTAAGATTATTCATTCTTGTCCAAGTCCCTGGTCATATATTATTGTGAATTTTTTCTATTGTACCCAACATGTTGCTCCTTGTATTGATTTTCAAACTATTTACAAAGTATGAAGAGAATAAGTAAACTACTCTTTACATATCTGAGTAGTATGATATATAGGTAACCAAATCCTATCTATACTACAAGCAAAATTTTCAAAAATTATATGATTACATTTTTCCTAAATATGGAAAATGATAAAACAGGCTAAAATTTTTCTAGGACCTCCAAGCTTGATGAGATCACTATCAACAGTAGGAGAATCTCCATATTCTAGACTGAGTCTTCCCCATAAATCTCTAGAGAATAGATATTAATAGAAAAGGTGAGTCTTGTACACTTTAGATTCACGACAAATACATCATCTCGAAGCTAATGAATAGTAACTAAATGTTTAGAAAGAACTTCCAAAAGAAAATAGAGAACTTCCTAGGCAAGCACTTGGACCAAATCCACGTTCCCCAAGGAAACTCAGGACACTTCAACCTATAGGATTTCTAGGATCCCTTCTAGAAACAAAACATTTACGATTGAATAAGATCAGATCAACCTTATTCAAATCAGGAGGAGAAATTTTTTCCAAAAAATTCTGAGCTAATTCAGAGCCTCTAAGAACTAGGAATTTCCAAGAATCATTGTTCACACAAGAACTAACCTTGGTCATCAAACCACCTTTCACTTTCAACATCAACTTATGATCAACATAGTCTGATAACAAAGACTTATTAGGACACCATGGATCAATTCATAAAAGAAAGGAATCCCCTTTACCAACTTTTAGATCAATAAGAGAGTTAAGAAAGTCTCTAAACCTTCTCCACATCTAAGAATAATAATACTTAACAGTTGGCCATACTAAGGAATCTAGAATGTACCTTTCATGAATCCATTTCAATCAAAGGGTATTCTTTTTTGTAGCAACATCCTAGATATTTTTCACCAAACCAGCTTGAATCCAATATTTAATATGACAAATAGCAAGCTCCCCTTCCTTGGTCTACAAATATCATTCCAAGAAACATAGTTCAAATTTCTTTTATCTTTAGGGTATTCACCCAAAATAAACCGTCTCATGATTTTCTCCAAATTGTTAGTGACAACGATAGGAAGAAGGAAGGTTGCTATCTAGAACATGTGATGAGAGGCCAAGGTTGAGATTGTGAGTTCAATCCTTCTAGTCATAGATACAAGATGACCCTTGCAATCGTTTAATTTCATCTTCAGTTTATCAATGATAGGAGCACAAAGCTTATTGGAAAGTCTATCAATGAATAACGGTAGGCCCAGGTACTTCATAGGAAAACTTGATAAAGGAATACTCCAAGAAACCAAACTAGGAGCAATAGCATTCTTACTCAGGAAGAGTTGACATTTGTTGTGGTTCAACTTAAGACCAAAAAGTCTTCCAAAGGTATGAAGAACACAAAGTAGATTATTATAATTGTTCTCATCCGCCTATGAGAAAATCAAAAGGTCACTAGCGTACAAAAGATGAGAGACATGAAAATCTTTGGAAGCCTGAATAGGGGTCAGAGCACCTTCTTTAAACTGGTAATCAATCAAAATAGAAAGTCCTTGCATGGCAATAACAAAAAGATAAGAAGATAATGGATCACCTTGCTTTACACCATTAGAAGTAGAAAAGGCTCTATAAGGAGTCCCATTAATAAGTAATTGAGATGAATCAGAATTGAAACAAGTTTCCACGCATCCAATCCAACATTGGGGAAAATCCACCTACAAAGCATAGTTAGAATGAAATTTCTATTAACCAAGTCAAACGCCTTAGACAAATAATATTTAACACAAATCTTAGATGAATCTTGAGCATTATTGAAAGAACTTAAGATCTCATTTTCCAATAGAATGACCTAACCAATGCTTCTTCCTTTCACAAAATCCATTCGGTTGAGACATATAATGCCATGCATGATATCTTGCAGTCTATTTACCATGATCTTAGTAATCCCCTTATATAAAATATTGCATTAAGAAATCATCCTGGATTCTTTAATATTAGAGGCATATTTGACTTTAGGAACAAGAACAAGGAAAGCAAGATTGCATCCCCCCAAGATTTTGGAATTAGAAAAGAAGCTTTTAATTGTTTTAACTATATCATCACCCACAATGTCCCAAGTCTTACTGATAAACATGGAATTAAAACATCGGGTCCTAGGGATTTGTAAATTCCCAGACCTTTTAACGCATCTTCTATATCCTCAATAGTGACTAATCTTCTCAACAAGTTGAATTGACAATTAAAAATTTGGGGCACCTAACAAGCATTATTCCATTGACCATCACAACAAATAGAAGAATTGAAGATAATTTCATAATAACCAATGGTATGATCAAAATAACATCTTCATTAGAAAAAAAGAGCCATCGATATCAAGATTATGGATAGTATTTCTCATCCTCCTAACTTTAATAGAGGAGTAAAAAAACTTAGTATTACGATCTCCAGATTTAATTCGTTGCACCCTTGAATTTTGTCTGAAGTACGCCTCCTTTGCCTTAATGGCATCTATAGATTCCAACCTAATAGCATTAACCTCTTCCTTAATGGTATCTATAGATTCCAGCCTAATACCATTAACCTCAGCCTGCAAGGAAGAACTTCTAGGATCTCTATCTTCTTGAATTTGAAGGAAATGACCCTCAACTTCTAACCTCATATCTCTAGAAGAAAAGTTCTCAACCTTCTCATTTTTCCACTTAATAAATACCATTTTGACAACATTCAACTTCCTATACACTTTGTACATAGGGGATCCAGAAACATACATGCTCCAAGTATTCTAAATAATATCCAAGAAATCCACATTATAATATCATGAATTAATAAAATAAAGCTCCACAAAATCATTTTGTTATAATCAGGTTTTGCACTTGTATTTATATAATTGAAATGCAATTGTTTCAATAGAAGGGACATATTGGAAATTTGTATGCTTTGCTTTAAAAGAATGGTTTTCCATTATGAAATTCCCTTTGCTACAAATTTCTTGGTTTCAAATGATTTTGTTAATCCAATAATGGATATAAGGGAAAAGGAAGAGGAGAAAATCCAATATTAAGAAAAAGGCAAAAGATAATGGATAATAAGTAACATACTTATGAGAATTGTGTAGAATTATCTAGAAAGTGTTATAGATGACTACTAATGGTTGGATTTTGGTTTCACATGGCTAAAAACCCTTCCATTACATGTGGGGTGGTTTTGAGTCTAACCACCCCTAGAACACCCTATATGGGAGTTCATTAATAACTTTCCCCAATTGAGGTATGAATCCTGACTCTAGAGGTGACCAATTCCTTGGGGAAATACCTATATAAAGGGTAGAGTCTCCTTTTCATGAGACCAATATTTCCTAACAAGGCCATATGAATTTAGGGAGATGATCTTTATAGACTAATTTCATATCAAGCCGTCTGATTCTTGTCTATTTTCTTCTCCTGAACCACTATGGAAAACCTCCTCTATTGCATCTCACCCTCACCACCATCAGACAATGTTAGGCTATAGTCGAGTGTAGTGACAAGTGGATAAGAGGTTGGCACCTTCTCCAGCCCTCCAAGGCCAAGAAGCTGGGACTCAATTGTGGAGTTGACCTAACAGAGAGAAGGCTGGTTCATGAGTTGGAGGAAGCGAGGTACAAGAGGAGACTCAGTGGAAAGACCTGCCTTCCCAGGTTATGTAAGGCCCGAACCCTAGGGTCTCAGGGGAAAAAGTGTCCCCCCATCTCAGTTAGATGCTTGTTCTTGTGGAGTGAGGCACATCCGTGGCTGGACATCATCTGCCAAGATGACCCGCATGGAAATGAGGTAAAAGAAGGAATAGCATCCCTTTAAGCTGACATGGCAACCTCCCATTGACCCCAAGGTATTCATCTGATAAAATTAGTAGAAAATAATTGGTTAGCCGAATCAAGAGAAATAATATATGGATTTTTCTTAGAAAAATATGAGGAATGCAATAAATATATATTCAAGACCTAGATCTATCTCTGGTTCAAAAAGTAATCAAAGTTACTGTTGGATCAAGGGCTCTAAAGGGGGGGGGGTGAATAGAGCTTCACAATTATCACAAAATGGATTAGACCACCAATTTATATTAAGTACATAAACTTAAACAAATAGCAAATTTGATGTCTTAGCTAGAAAGCACATCAAGGATGAGAGACAAGGAAGAACAAGCACTTGAACATGTGATTTAGAGTGGTTCCACGTCCTAACTAGGAGCAATGTCAGTCCACTACCTAGAGGTGGTTAATATCTAGGATTTGCAATCTTGGTACTCTTATATTCCATTATAAGATTACAAGACACAACAACCATGCATACAAGGGCTTAGTACCTCAAGAAAAGATCTTCAACCTATAGAAGGAGCTTACCCACTTGAACCATGTAGTTTTCAGCCACCAACATGGACTTACCCACTCCCTCTTCAAGTCTTCAACCTTAAAGGGATTACCTATCTTTCATGAGTGCTTGCCTTGACTATCTCCTTCACTTAGAGATCTGGAACACCTTGCCTTCTTCAACCTTTAAGAACAACAACCTCTTCTCCTTCACTCGAAGAAGATCTTCAACCTTTTCTTCAATAGGAAAGAGGGTAGGAAGATGATGGAGGAGAGCTTTACATCATTACAAGGAACATCTCTCTTACAAAGGAACCTATCTCACTCATATCACGAATTTGACTTGAAGGTAGAGAGAGAAAGTGACTCAAAGGGTTAGAACACTCTCAACTAGGCTAGGACCAAGCATGTAGTATATGAGCAACCTTGGAATGAACTCTAAGAGGTCCTATTTATAGTTGAGGGTGACCCTTTAAGTTGTGGGACACTTAGATACAAAATATAGCCATTTTTTTCAAAGCAATGACTCTATTTTTTCTCAAAACACACACCAACGGTCAAAATAACTTTTTTATACAAATTTTGTACAGTGCAATTGGTCGAGTTTCAATAAAGGTAACTCGACCGATAGAGTAAAAGATAAAGTCGATATTCAAATTATCAATCGAGTTTATCCTGGGGAAACTCGATCGACCAATGAAGATCGACTTGGTCAGATACTCAATCAGTCGAGTTTTGTGAAACAACAACTCAACTGATGCTATCTTTAGAAACTTGATCCAGGAGGATCAGTCGAGTTTGCAACTCGTCTGATTTACTACCTGTGGTCAATATTCTAAAGTGCATCTAAAGTGATTAAAGCTTGGTGTTTAGTGTCCCAATCAATTTTCTCAACTAAGTTACAAGTCAATTCATCATTACATGTGATTCCAAATATGTTCTAAGGTCGTTTACATAGATTTCCAAAATTGCACACTTGTAGCACTTTTGACTTGAACTTGATCCAATCTAGGGCTTTTGATTTTTGATCCTTTTATTGTACCTAACATCTGAAATCAATCTTTAATACACATATTAGATTCATATGAATGGAATGGTTAAGTCATTATCAAAATATGGACAATGTATAACCTCTAGGTCAACATTCTCCCCCTTTTTGACAATGACAAAGCATTCCTCAAACATATTGAAAAGGATATAGAAGTTATACCTTTGACTTGGGAATTAAGGGGATTCATGATGTGAACAATGTGAATTTCTCCCCCTCAATCTATGCTTCTTCTAACCTGCATGGGTAGTCTATCTACACATAGCAGTCATATCATATATGCACTATGTGGTCCTTTTTGCAAGTCACATGATAAAATAGTGAATGAACAAGAAAAGGATCTCATAAGCAATAAGCAATAGTATAACAATGAATAACAATATTATTGAGTTTCGAACCAGTGAAAATATCTCTCCCCCTTTTGACATTATCAAAAAGTAGGGGGGTGTAGAAGAGCATAAATCCAGGTCTTATCCAAAACACAATCAACTAGATATACATACAAGAAATCTCATATCATATGGCAAATAGAGACGAAAGCAACATGCAATCTCAGTCATAATCAAAATATGGTGAAAGATGGCACCAAAGCATAAGATATATTAGAGTAAATAGTAAGAGTTCAAATCACATATATTACAACTTAGATGCATGTTCTCATAAAAACAACTACAAGCAAGAAGCGATGAAAACAAAAGATAAAATAGTACATCTCAGATAAATGTGCCCAGATGTTTCTTATACAAAATAGCCTAGAAAGATCTATATGATTAGCATGCTAGACTAAAAACTAAGAAACAAGCTAGACATCAAAACTATCTATATTAACGATGTCATCATCATCAATGCCTGGCTCGTAGTCCTCATCTCCATCAGAAAGTGCATTAGTAGTGCCTTCATCATCAGATCCAGCACCATCACCATCATCTGAAGCGTCCTCGCCATCACCACCATCATCATCATCATCAGCAGCATCGACATCGTCACCCTAGTTAGGTATCTCATCATCAGTAGGAGGACCAAAAGCACGACCGGGCCAACGAGCATTCTGCTCAGCCCAAGACATACCAAGAGCGTGAAGCTCATTGGCCTGTGGAAAGGATGGAGCAGAGTCACCAAGGCTGGAAAGTAAGGTGGTGAGGGGGGCAGCAGGCAACAGGATGTAGGCAGGGGAAGAGCTATCGGAAGAAAAGGGTGGAGGTGGAGGAGGAACATCAGAAGGCTCGGGAGCAGGGTAGAAATGATTGTACGCATATGAAGCATAATCACTATTGGGGTATGGTTGGTAGGTGGGATAGGGTGAATCATAGGATAGGTTCATGGTAGACATGATAGAACACAAATCTTGATGTAGGTGGTCCTGAACCTGTTGGTTATATGCTTGTTGGTGCATCATGTAGCCCATAAGGGTTTCATTTGATACATGAAACAAAGCACGACTAGGTTTAGGAGGAGGCTGAGGAGGTGGAGCTCGGGCTGAGGAGGCAGGGGCTGCAGAGGATGAGGCAGAGGGAGAAGCACTAGGGGTAGAGGAGGCAAACACATACACATACTTTTGAATTGTGGTCTCACTGATACAAACACCCTTACTGGCTACTTTGTAATGGAAGTAAGAAAAGAGGGATTTCTCAGTGGTGAACTGGAATAAACCACAAATCAGGGCCGGGTAGGGAGGGTGGGTTCCTTTGGTGTTCTTGCCCGTGTCAAAGTAGGTCATGTGGTGTAGAATGTATCTGGCCCACTTGACACCGATGTTCTCTAAGATGCAATACATAATGATAGTAATGTTCTCTGCAATATTTGTTTAATTTTTATTTGGATGAATATTACAGTTGATCACTAGTGCCAGAATGTGCTTCCTAAGGTCAAGGGAGTATGAAGGTAGGGTTGACTTCTTCTTATAGGGAACGTAAAGTTTCTTCAAGTAACAATGAATATCAGGGAGAGTCAATTCATTTTGCTTATAGAAACCTTTCGGGTCTAGAAGATCGAAATACTCTCCATAATCCTTGCACCAAGTATCATTTTCCTCATCTCCAGAAAAGAAGACATTTAATATATCCTCAGAGATTTGGAATTGCTTACCGGCGATCATCGATGTGAGGATTACTTGAGTATTCAAGTGGGGGAATGAGGGAGTCGTAGTTCCAATACAAATTAGCATAGAACTCATGAACTGCTTTAGTGCTTGACATGGAATTATTAAATCAATCACATTTGATGGTCAGGGTGGAAAGATGGTGGATGGATAGCAACCTAGAAACCTGGTCTATGATCGCTTGACGCTTAGGACTAGGCTCAAAAAAGGCATGAAAAGGAAAAGGACTCCTACGAAGAAGATCCTTATACCTATTAACATCCTCAATCAATATAAAGGAGGTATTGTTGAAGGGAATCAAGTGATTAGATGAGAAAGACAAAGGTGCATTTCTTGGAGTAGGTCGTTTTCTTCTTTGGGAGGCCATGGAGGCAAAAAAGGAGAAAGAAAATGAACAAACATGCAAAGCAAACCTCAAAAGCCATCCAAACACCACCATGGAGCATCTGGGGAGGTCTAGGTCGGGAAAGGGCTAGGATAGGAAGGTTTTGGGCTGGGGGTGAGAGCTAAGGGCTAGTAGAAGAGGATTCAGTCATCTATTCTCTATTTGAGAGGGAGAATAGTCATCCGAACCTAACTTAAATTTGCTTCAGCCCGTGGATCGGTCGAGTTCTGAGAGTCGAAAACTCAACTGATTGGTCCTCTGAAGAATAGCTCGGCCACTGATCGGTCGAGTTTGTCCTGGGGGAAACTCGACCGATGGTCAACCTGACCTAACACCATCAAACTTAATTTCTCGCCATATACATGCTAATTAAATTCATTTTTTGAGTCTATTATGTACATTGAACATACTTAGGAACATATCACTCATCATCGGGTACTATTTTGCGATAAAACCAAGAAAGTAGAGAAAACCCAAAAACAAGTGAAACTAATCATGTAAACAAGCAAGTTAAGCACATTTTAAGCAATATATAGGCAAGCAAGGTGAGGAAAGCATGAGAACAACATATAGGATAGAAACAACTAGCTAGATCACATATCAATATCATCCAAATAAACAATGAGCAATTTAGATCTAATAAAGTTAAATTGCTCTCTAGCTAGAGGTTTAGTGAAAATGTCTGCCAACTGATTTTCCGTGTCCACATGCGTGATATAAATATCCTTCTTGACAATGTGATCATGAAGAAAATGATGGAAAACCTCTATATGTTTCGCTCTACTATGCAATATAGGATTATAAGAAAGATTGATTGCACTAGTATTATCACAATAGATAGGAGAAAAATCAAAATGTATGTTAAAGTCTTGGAGAATTTGCTTCATCCATAGCACCTGGGCACAACAACTCTTGTCTGCAATGTATTTAGCCTCGGTATTTGATAATGCCATGGTTCTCTATTTCTTGGAATACCAAGACACCAAGCATGGTCCTAGAAGGAAGCAAGAGCCACTTGTGCACTTTCTATCAACCAGACAACCCACGTAATCCACATCACATATGCCACAAGAGTAAAGTTCCTTGACTTAGGATACCATAGTCCAAAATTTTGAGTTTTGGCTAAGTACCTCAAAATCCTCTTAACGGCAATAATATGCAATTTCCTAGGGTTCGATTCAAAGCGAGCACACAAGCCAACACTAAACATAATATCAGGTCTAAAGGAAGTTAAATAAAGTAAACTTCCAATCATATCTCTATAGAGCTTCTAATCTACCTTCTCACCTTCTTCATCTCTATCAAGTTTGGAAATATTGGACATGGGTGTATCCATCAGCTTCATGTTCTCCATCCCAAAGCATTTGAGTAGTTCATTGGTGTACTTGCCTTGGTTGATGAAGTTTCCTTCTTTTATTTACTTGATTTGAAAGTCAAGGAAGAAGGTCAACTCACCCATCATGCTCATCTCAAACTCACTCTGCATAAGAGAACTAAACTCCTTGCAAAGATCAAGATTAGTCACGCCAAAATGATATCATCAACATAAATTTGAATGATAAGAAAGTTGCTAGAAGTGTGTTTTAGAAATAAAGTAGAATCGACTTTGCCCATGACATAGCCATTGTCTAATAAAAAGCTTTTTAATTTCTCATTCCAAGCTCAAGGTTCTTGCTTGAGTCCATAGAGAGCTTTTTTCAACAAATAAACATGATTAGGTAGCTTGTCATTTTCAAAGCCTGGAGGTTGAGTAACAAATACTTCCTCCTCGATTGTACCATTCAAAAATGCACTTTTAACATCCATTTGATATAACACGAAATTTTTGTAACTAGCAAAAGCAAGTAGCATTCTAATAGATTGAAGTCTAGCAAAAGGAGCATAAGTTTCATCAAAGTCAATACCTTCTTGTTGATTGTAACCTTGTGCCACTAACCTTGATTTGTTCCTTACCACTTTGCCTTGTTCATCATGCTTGTCGTGGTAGACCCACTTGGTGCCAATGATTTTTCTATCACTTGGTCTTGGCTCTATAGTCCACACATAATTTTTCTCGAATTTCTCTAATTCCTCTTGCATGGCTAGGATCCACTCATCATCACCAAGAGCTTCTTTGATGTTCTTTGGCTCCAACTGTGAGATGAAGGTGCTGTCTGCTTGTTCTTTTTTGTAGGCAGCTCGTGTCTTCACTCTCTCAAATAGGTTGCCAATGATCATATCTTTAGGATGATTCTTTGCAAAGCGAGGAGTGGGATCCTTCTTTTCTTCATCTTCTGCTTCTATCACCTGCTTACCTTTGTTGTCGATGTTGAGGTCTTTCAAGATACGAATCAAGTCATCTGCAACATCATTATCAACAACATTCTTGCCAACAACATGGTTAGTTTCAATAAACTTAACATTAATAGATTCTTTAATTTTAGACAATTCAATATTGAAAATTCTATAAGCCCTGCTTGTAGTGCTATAGACTAGGAAGAAAGCCTTGTAAGATTTCAGATCAAATTTGTTGAGAGAATCCTTCGTGTTTAAAACAAAACAAGGACATCCAAAAACATGAAAGAAATCAATGGATGGCTTTCTACCATGCCATAGCTCATAGGGGGTTTTCTTCAAAGAAGGATGTGTAAAAACTTGGTTCTGCACAAAACAGGCAGTACTAACGGTTTCGGCCCAAAACTTCTTAGGAATATCATATTGAAGAAGCATTGTCCTTGCCATCTCTTGAAGCGAAATGTTCTTCCTCTCTACTACCCCATTTTGTTGAGGCATATGAGGAGAAGAGAAATTGTGCGAGTAACAAGATTTTTCACAAAAATGCTCAAAAAGATCATTTTCAAATTCTCCCCCATGGTCACTGCGGATAGAAACAATCTGACAAGAAGCTTCATTTTCAACCCATTTGCAGAAGCTCGATAAAACATCAAGAGTATCACTTTCCAAAATGGGAAAGAATGTCCAAGTATAACGAGAGCAATCATCAATAATAACAAGACAATACTTGGAACCACAAAGCGTTTGCATTTTCATTGGTCTGAATAGATCAATATGAAGAAGCTCAAGAGCTCTTTTGGTACTCATGACTCGTTTGGATTTGAAGGAGGATTTGGTTTGTTTGCCTTGTGTACAAGGTTGGCATTCCTCATCCTTTTCAAAGTCCAATTTGGGAAGCCCTCGAACCAAATCCTTTTTACTCAACTTCTTCATTTGATGCACATTCAAATGACCTGAACGACGATGCCAAAGAGAAATATCATTTTCATCGACAACCAATCATCTATCAAGTACGGGCTTTAGAGCATCAAGCAGAATAACATAAATATTACCATTTCTAGTTCCCTTATATATGAAATTGTAAGTGATGGAATCTAGAAGCAAACATTCTAAAGATGTAAACAAAACAAGATAGCCATTATCACAAAGTTGGCTTACACTTATGAAGTTGTGATGTAGGCCATCAATAATAAAAACATTCTTGATACATAACTCGTTGCCTACATCACCCTCACCTATAACCTTACCCTTCATGTTGTCCCCGAAGGTCACCGATCCTCTTTTCTTTTTCATGAATTTGTTGAAATGGCTGATTTCACCTGTCATATGTTTTGAGCAGCCACTATCAACAATCCACCTCTTTTTGACCTGCAAGAAAGAAGGATGTTGGTACCCAACTCAAATCTTGGGATCCGAGGTTATCTTGGGGACCCATTTCATCTTTGGGTTGGTCCCCTTTGGCTTGTAAGGACAATAAGTAGAGTAATGATCATCACATTTACAATGAGCACACACCATAGGGTTTCTAGAGATGGAGGTCTCTCCATGAAAGATAGGAGGTTCCACACTCTTCTTCTTCGCCTTACCTTTGTTCTTGTTCTTACCCTTGGGAGCAGTCCCATCATATCCTAAACCACTAGTACCAATTTGTTTGGTAGAGTGTTCTAGGATAGCATTAAGGGATTTCTTTCCCGCAAGAAACTTTTGCAAAGAGGCTCTTAACTTAGCATTATCATCACTAAGGTTAATGATCGTAGAAGATAAACTAGCAAGATCATCTCTAGCATGAAATAGATTGGCCTCTAAACAAAGGGCTTTAGTAAGAAAAGAATCATGTTCTAAAGCAGTGATAGCTACCTCATTACTTTGCAAAATAGGTCTAGATGATAGAATATTAACTTGAGCAAGCAACTTAGCATTTTCAGATTTAAGCAACATAATTTCCTTTTGATAAACATGAATTTCTTACTTTCTAGCTTCATCAATGAGATTTAGTTCTACATTTTTAGTTTTAAGAACATCTATCTCATACTGACATCTTTGGTTATCTTCCTTAAGATCTGCAATAGTCTTAAGATAGACACCATTCTCAACCTCTACTCCATTGTGTTGAAGCTCAAGGTCAGGAAATTGCCCTTGCAAAGAATCTATGCTATCAAGGAGCAGTTTTTCATTTTTATCAAGAATCTCAATTTTAGCATAAAGATTATCTACTATCTTGCCTGGTCTTTTTCTTTTAGATTTGCATTTAGTAAAAGATGACCGGAAATCATTAAGCATGTCAATGAGAGTTTCCTTAGACAACTCATGCAAATTGACTTCACTTACCTCACTTACCTCACCTACATCTTCACTTGTAGAGGCCATGAGAGCAAGGTGACATTCTCCATTTTTGGAGTTTGAAGAGCTTGAGGAAGACTCCTCTCAAGCTGCATGAGCTGCGTCTTTGCTTCTTATTTCTTTTTTCTCCTTTCTCTTGTATTAACCTTCTCTCTTGTACTCCTTGTCTTTCTTTTGGCTACTCTTGTGATAGCTTTTCTTAGCCTTGAGGCAGTCACTCTTGAAATGGCCCTTTTGGCCACACTCATAGCATCTAAGAGTTGATGAAGAAGGTTTCCATTTGAAGTGTTTGCCCTTAGAGTAGTTTGGTTCATGCTCATTAGGGCCTTCATCTTCACTTGAGGAAGGAGTAGGGGACTTGAGGGCAAGTTGTTGTTGTCGAGCCATCTCTTCAATTTGAATTTTGAAAGATGTGTCCTTGATCTTCTTGGACTCCTTCTCTTCTCTCTTTTCTTCTTCTTCTTTCTTGTCAAGCCTAGGTTCATGGGCTTGAAGGTTACCAACCAGCTCCTCAGTTGACAACTCTATTAGCTTGTACACCTTATTGACTCAAGGTCAATTAGGTCAATGTTGACTCACGTCTAAATTGACTAAACCCGTATTTTGATGATGACTAACCATTCCACATATTGGTGTCTAATGTCTATACTTGAGTGATTTCAGATTAGGATAGACACACTCCAAATGCCCTATCTTGCGCATATCAAATTGGATAAAAGATAAGTCAAAGTAAATACAAGTGCATGTTTTTTTAATATGATGTAAATCCATTAGAATCATGTTGTAAATCACTTTTAATGATTTTATGACTTGTAATTAAGCTTAGAAAAAATCGGGAGCACTTAGATCGAATGTTTAAGCACTCAAAAGACATTTTCTAGAATTCACATCAGGCTGTTCATCAGTCGAGTTTTGTGAGTTGCAAACTCGACCGATCCTGATTGGATCTTGAAAATGACTTTTGATCGGTCGAGTTTACACTACACAGAACTCGACCGATGGAGTACCTGACCAATTCAATTTTCATTGGTCGGTCGAGTTTCCCCAGGACAAACTCGACCAATGGTCTAAATATCGACTTTGTCTTTTACTCTATCGGTCGAGTTACCCTTATAGAAACTCGACCGATTGCACTGTACGGAAATGTGCAGAAAAGTGCTTCTAGCCATTGTGGAGTTGCAACAAGTGAAAATTTATCTATTACAAGCCACAAAATGGCTAGTTTTCATTTTCAACTGTTCCCAAAGTCTAAGAGGCATCCCCATCTATAAATAGGACCCCTTGGGCTTCATTCCAAGGTTGAGCATTCAATGCAAAACTCTATGTGAGGCTCCTATTCTATAGTTGAGTGCTTCCTACAGCCTCCACTCTCTCTCTAAGCCTAATTACTTGCTACATCCATTAGAGTGAGTAGGAGATTTGTAAGAGAGATCGTCCTACATGTATATCTTGTGAGGCTCTCACTTCCACCACCTCCCTATCTCTCATTTTAATCATGAAGATGAAGGTTCTCTCTCTTGGGTAAGAGAGGTGAAGAAGAACAAGGGAAGGCGTCCCTTGGTGAAGATCAAGGCTGAAGACTTGGAGCTAGAGTGGGTAAGCCCTTGGTGAAGGCAGAAGACTCCTTGCTCAAGTGGGTAAGTCCTTGGTGGAAGCTTCTCCGAGTGAAGGTGAAGTCAAAGGCGGAAGATCCAAGAAGAGTGGGTAATTCTTTGAAGGCTGAAGACTTGTGCAAGCTTAGATAAGTCCTTGGAAGAAGGCAGAAGACTCTTGCAAAGTGGGTAAGTCCTTGGTAAGGTTGAAGACTCTTTATATTGGATAGGTAAGTCCTTTGGTAGGTCATGTATTGTAAGTCTTATGAATGAATATAAGAGTGTAATGGTTAGGAAATCCTATAGGTTGACCTCTCTAGGTAAGTGGACTGACTCACTTCTAGTTTGAAGTGAGGAACCACTCTAAATAGCTTGTCCTCTTGGTGTATGTTCAATCTCTCTCTCCCTTACCATGCATGTTTTAGTTGTACACAAATTTCCTATTTAGCAACCTTATCTTGTGATATATCTTGAAGGTCTAATGAATTTTGTTTAAGTGCATTCGGCTCTATTCACCCCCTCTAGAGCATCTAATCACCCATCTAGGATCCAAAAATTGGTATCAGAGTGGTCTTCTCCAAGCATACTTCAACAAGTAGGAGAAGATGGGTGACTACCGAGGAGGGAGATACTTGATCAGCCTTCCAATCTTTGATGGGAGCAATTTCCTCTATTGGAGAAGAAGGCTTCAATTCTACATCCAAGGATCAAGTATTGAGATGTGGAAAATGGTGAACATCCCATATAAACTACCAAAGATGAAGATTGAAGAATGGGATGATGCTACCTTGAAGAAAGCAACCTTGAATGCTAGAGCCATGCACATCCTCTATGCCTCCATGCCCCCCACCGAGTTCAACCAGATTTCCTCATGTGAAACAAACTATGAGGTATGAAGAAAGCTATGCATTACTTATGAGGGGACAGATCAAGTGAAGGAAAGCAAAGTCTACATGCTCAAAGGGCTTCGTGAGAACTTCAAGATGGGAAAGGATGAGAGGATAGCCAACATGTACTCAAGGCTCAACACCATTATGAATGGTCTTGCAGTTTCTTATCATCCTATGTCTAGTGGAGAGATAAACTCAAAGATCCTTAGAACTCTTCCCAAGAGGTGGGAACCCAAGGTGACTTCCATTGAAGAAGAAAGGTCTCTTAAGGATGTCCCTATTCAAGAGCTCATTGGAAATCTGCAAGCACATGAAGTCACACTTGACAAAAGAGAAGAAGTTGAAAGATAAGAGAAGAAAGAGCTAAAGAGAATGAAGAAGGCTGAAATGAAGGCTCAAATTGAAGCTATCATGGAACAAGTCTCTCCATACTCTCATGTTGAAGAAGATACCATGTACTCTATGGGTAGATTATACAAAGGCAAGTCCTCCTCCATCTGGTGCCTCAAGTGTGGAAAGAAGGGTCCCTTCAAGATAGATTGCCCACAAGTTATAAAGACCCATCATCACAAGAAAAGAGAAGATAAGTTCCACTCAAGCTCAAGTAACTCCTCCAACTCAAGATCAAGTGAAGAATCAAGTGAAGAGTCAAGTGGTAGCTCAAGTTCTAGTGATGAAGGAGAATGCCATTTTGCTCTTATGGCATCAACAAGTAAGGACTCAAGTGAGGTAAATCTAAAATCTTTAGATAAAGAATCTTTGATTGCTATTATTAATGATACTTGTGCCTCTCTTAAGTCTTATAAAAGGAACAAAAAGGCTTGCTAGAATTTTTGATAATTTGCATGTAGAATTAAATGATCTTGAACATGCTAATTCTTGCTTGCTTGATGAAAAAAATGCTTGTCTTAGTCAAGTAGATTCTCTTACACTTGAAAAATACTAGTTTACATGATAAGGTTAGATTTTTAGAAGTTCAACCTCTTATGCCTAGTTCTAATGAAGAGCATACTCTAATTGTTGATTCTCTCATGCATGATATTGATGTTCTTAAATATAAAAACAAGGATAAAGATTTTATTTTGCAAGGATTAGAATTTGAAAATGATGTTTATCTTTCTAAGATTGCGTTGCTTGAAACAAAAAATGCCTCCTTTCTTGGTAAAATAAATGTGCTTGAATCTTGTTCTAGTTCTACTAGTAGAGAGAATGATGTTGTTGTTCTTCATATTGATATAGATTCTTATTTAACTAAAGCTCTTTGTTTAGAAAATGATCTTTTGCATGCTAGATGTAACATCCCTGACCTAGGTTATGCTTCAACCCTAGATGTTTTGCTTAATAAACTTGATTATATGCTTTCTCTTATCTTTTGAAAAGTAATTAAGGCTCAAGAGTAACTTATGTTTCAATTTTAGTCCTTTTTGAATAATGTTGAAGCAATGCTTGCTTATTTTGGACTAAAGTGCAAATTACCCAAGTTGAGGGGTTAAATTGCAAATTTTACATGATAAAATGTTTCTCAAGTGTTTTAGCATCACAAGAATGAAAATGATGCAGAGGTATGGCTTGTGAAAGCCTGAGCACCAAGAAAGAGCTTATTAAGCAATGTTTGTGCATTAAAACCTAGTTTTGGTGTAATTTGTAATTTACCCAAAACCTAGGGTTCAATATGCAAAATACCACTTCTAGAGACTTCCTAATGTTTCGTGGCATCATGTGGATGCAATAATATGAGAGGGGCATCTCATTTGTATCACTTGGAAGGAGAGAGAATCTTGATATTAAAATAATCAAGATTTAAGCATAATTGAAATTCTAATTCACTTTAATGCAAAAATAAATATACTAATTGAAGTGCCCTTCAACCAAAATTGTGTTGGTTGAAAATCCATATATGTGGAAGTCCTTGTGCCTTGAAAAGGCAACACATATCTCTAGTGAGTGGATAACTCACTCACATTACTAAAAGGAAAAGAATTATCCACTAACTTTAGGATATTTTTATTATAAGGGTTAAGGTGCTTAATTTGTTTTCCTTTAATTCATGGATAATTGAGAGTAATAAGAGGCAAGGAAGATAGTCTCATATACAAGGAAGAGTATGGGGAAAGTGGCAAGGAAATGGATGAATTATCCCTTACTTTCTCTCTCTCAAAATGAATTTTAATAAAAATGCATATAAGCTCATTTATCCATAGCTTGAAAGGGGAATTTCGAATCCACTTTCACTCTTTTCTTGCAAAACGACCAAGGGATCTTAGGAGAAATAGGAGTACGACCCCAAACCTGTAGGTAAGATCCATGACCTTCTTTTGCCTAAATTTTATGGTGGAAATCACAAATGAATGCTCGATTTCATCTTTTCTCCACTCAATCTTCAACCCTAGCCATTCGTCTCACTCAAAGACTTGAGGACGAGCTTGAGATAGTTGAAGGAGTTTCTTTCACCATTGAAAAAGTGGATCTTGAAGCTTTGAAGCATTCTTTGTAGGCGGGTAATATAACTTGAACCCTTAATCATTGTTATTGAATTCAATTCCTCAATCAATTTTGTTCAATTGTTCTTCTTGCAATTCCTTTGATTGATTGATGAAGCTATCATGAAATAATAGTAGATTTCGAGGGTTAAAGCTTGAGTATGATGACATCATCCTAAGAACACACCTCAAAAGAAAATTGGGTGCAAATAGTTTCAACAATATGGTCCAATCGGTTTCATCAAACCGTTGGGTGACCAAACGGTTTGCAAACCGTTTGGAGGTTTGGGTTCCTAACCGGTTGGAGTGGTTGACCGAATGGCGGGGGTTGACCATTTGAGGGGGGTTGCTGATGTGTTGAATAATGATCTAATAGATTTAATTGGTTGGTTTCTAAAGGTTCTAGGATTGGATAATCTACCAATTGCAAACCCTAATCGGGTGAAGTGGTGAAAATCCTAATTGAATCCATTCAATTTCAAGACAAATTGAACCAAACGGTCTTGAGACCGTTTGAGTCCAAATGGTCTTGAAATCATTTGGGATCAAATAGTCTCAGGATAGTTTGGAGGTCAAAATCTAAGGTGGATTGTTTGGAGATTCAAGAGTCAATGATTGATGTACTTAACTAGTTCAATTGTTCAAGATTTCAATGGTGCAAATCATGATCGCTTGATTAATGGAAACCTTTAGGTGACCCTTTCGGTTTTGAGGCTGACTTGGACCAAACGGTCTTGAGACCGTTTGAGTACAAATGGTCTTGAAACCATTTGGGGTCAAACGGTCTCAGGACCGTTTGGAATCAAATGGTTTCAAAACCGTTTGGTGTTGAAATGCCAAAACTGAATGGAGGTCAAAAGTGATCAAATTGTTTGGATATTTAAAGTGATGATTGATCCATTGATCCAATGGTTGATAATAATGATTATCAATGATAGGTGCAAAGGTTGAAACCCGAAAGTACCTAGATGATCAGTACCTTTAGAATGGTTAACCCTAAGAGCTTATGAAAGCAATGTCTGAATACACTAAGTCAACCATAGTTGTATATATTTGATTGAAAGGTTGATGTAACCTAATCAAGTTGAGAGGATGATAGAAAGGAATTCATACATGAGTATTAATAATGATGGATATGTGATTAGGGTATGATCCTTAGTAAAGAGATCATGAAACCCTAATCGAGTGGGTTAATAAGCCATAATCCTAAAATTAGGGCAATCCTGAGTGAAACCCTAATCTAGGGTAATGATGTAACCCTAATTAAGGGTGATGATATAAGGAACCCTAATATTGGATAATGGAAGATGAAACCCTAATTGGGATAAATAGTAAACCATAATTATGGGTAGTTGAATGGAAACCCTAATTAGGATGAATAGCAAACTGTAATTGTGGATAATTGAATTTAACCCTAATTGAGGGTGATGCCATGTGAAACCCTAATTGAGGGTGATGCCATATGACACCCTAATTGAGGGTGATGCCATGTGAAACCCTAATTGAGGATGATGCCATGTGAAACCCTAATTGAGGGTGATGCCATGTGAAACCCTAATTGAGGGTGATGCCATGTGAAACCCTATGCAATGGTGTGACGAGGAGCCCTATTACATGGTGAAAGTATGTGAAACTCTAATTTTGAGTCATAATACATGAAGCCCTAATCTTGGGCAATATGATGATAAAATAGTGGGTAATTCCTTATAAAGGTGAAATATCTCAAATGGTTGATCATAGGCAACCTTATAGTAAGCAATGCCTTAACTTGAAATGAGTCCATATCATTGAAGATAGTGGGACCATTCTTGTGTGTGACCTATGCACTTCATGGTAAAAGTGATAGGTTAGTGGATGAAAGTATTAAGATGGGAAATACCTTAATCCAAGATAAGTTGATAACTCAAGTAAGTTGGAAGTGATGAGGAAAGTGATACATCAAGATATTATAGATAACACTTTTAGCATTCTAGGGTTGATATACCTTGATGCACCTCAAATCCGATATACTTAGACAAGAAACACATGAAGCGTGTTATGTAATTATTACAATGAAAAGTAATGAGTTTGATATACTTTGATAAGTATAGGATAATATACCTTGAGAATGGGGTTAAGACAAACTAATGAGTATGATGTAATCATACCATGATAAGGATGAGAAATGAACTCATACCTTGTATTGATAATCATTTAATGATAAATGTTAAGAGTAATAAACATGATTGAATACTCGAGATGTTAATGGATGCTCCTAGAGGTGTGGAGCAATATATTAAGGTTGATTTGATAAATATGAAATCTTAATTAATGAGAGATGGGAAACCCTGACCCTAAATTGGGTAATGGGACATGAGAAACCCTAATGTGACGTGTATAGTAAGCCCTAACCCTATTGAGGGAATAGTGGTGTTACTATTGTATTACATAGGGTAATATGTTATTGTTTCCTAGTGAGAGGTGACAAGATGTGTTATGGCCTTGTGACCCATATGGTTAGATGTTGCCTAGTGAGAGGTGACAAGATGCTATATGGGCCTTATGAGCCATGAGAACAATTGTGGCATAGTGAGAGGTACCAAGTTGATTATAAAAGTTTATTGTAAGAAATGATAATGTTTTAATAAACTTAATAAAAGGAACAATCATATTCAATAAAGAATGTGAAAAGCTATGAATGCTAACCTCCGGGTTCAGAGCCTAGAGAAGGAGTGGTTAGAGTCCACTGCCTGGCTGTGTAATAAGGATTGGTTAAATTCCAATACCTGGTAGAGGCATAAAGCATGTAATCAGGAGTGGTTAAAGTCCACTGCCTGGCTGTGTAATCAGGGTTGGTTAAAGTCCAATACCAGGCAGAGGCATGAAGCCGGTAATTAGGAGTGGTTAGAGTCCACTGCCTGGATGTGTAATCAGGGTTGGTTAAAGTCCAATACCTGGCAGAGGCATGAAGCCTGTAATCAGGATTGGTAGAGTCCAATGCCTGGCTGTGTAATCAGGATTGGTTGAAGTCCAATGCATGGCTGTGTAACCATGGTTGGTTAAAGTCCAATGCTTGGCTGTGAAATCAGGACTGGTAGTGTCCAATGCCTGGAGGTGTAATCAGGTTTGGAAGTGCTACGACCCCACCTCCCGATAACCCCCAATTAAGGGAGACCGAGAAGTCGGAGCTGCACACATAATTTCCGGATCAAGGTTCAACAATTAATTGATAATAATTAATAAATTCTACTAGACTAAACTGAAAGGCCGTAATAAATAAAATTTTTGCATACCTTTGAAAACCTTGGAATTCTAAAACTCTATCCAAAACTGGGACTAGCTAATTAATCCTCCTTTGGATTTAATTCATGTATTTCACAAATGACAGTTTACTGTTTGTCCTTTTTGTATGTACCTAAAACATCGACAAACAAAACGTCAGTCAACCAAAGATGGTATGTGGGTGAAATCACTAATCATGCAATTATCTATAACAATGTATGGCATTCAATTATCATTTAACAGACAATGTTACATTTTAAGTATAACCACACTATCCATGTGTCCCATATTCCCTTTATACCCCTCATGACTTCACCTATCAAGTGAATCAGTTTCTAGGGCGGAGTCACATGGCACTACCCGTAGGTAGCCCACTCCTTAACTCATGGTATGCTAAGAGTCTCATGGCACTACACGTGGGTAGCCCAGTTTCTAACTCATGATACCCTAGACCTTTCTCTAGGTTATCCTTAGCCTTTGCATAGCCATAAGGGTGGACTCGAATCTAGCTAGTTATACATGTGTACCCATAGTGATAATCATAGTCACTTTATAATTGCATGAATTGAAACATCCAATAGTTATTTCAATCATTGAGGAAAACGTCGATAAAATCCTCAGAAAACTAATCGGTATAGTCATAAGCGTAACCACATACCTCTTATTGCAGACTTGGTTACCGAATTAATTATGAAGAGAGATAATTGTCCAAGCAATCAAACAATGTGCATAGAAAACCCTGAAATAAAAGTACAAGTTTACTTTTATTAATATTTAACCAATTTCATCATGTCCCTTAGGGTTTCTATTCAATTTTAGGGTTTTCTTGAAAATTAGGGTTTTGCTTTCCTTCTTAGATATTATGAACCCTAATCCATCCAATATACCCAAAACCTTTAAATTCTTTCCTTTTAATATCCCTAACAGTTTTAGGATCATTATTTAGCAATTTATCAAAATAACAAGGTTTCCTTCTTCTTTTACCCTAAATTAGGGTTTTCATGTACATTATCTTTCATTCATAGACATAAACCCTAGTTTAGCCATATTTGTATTCAAAACAGATGAAATCTTCATATTATTAATTAATAGGTTTATAATCCTCAACTCAACCCATTAATTTACAAAGAAACACCCTTTATAGGTAATTAGGGTTTCCAATTAACTTAAAATGCATTTTACTAGCAAATTAACATACTTTTGCAAAACGAACTGGAAACAGGTTATACAACCATTTTTATCAGGTTCCTTGCATTTTTCTACCCAACTTTCATATATAAAGTTCTTTTATACGAGATTCCTAGCTATTTCTATGATTTTAACAAGGAAAAGCTATTTTTCTGCAATTTTGATTAGAGAGAAGATTTATCGGAAAAAAACACAGCCGTTCGATCGGTGCGCCAATGTACCCCACCTTGATCTGACGCTTCACATCAGTTGTCCTACCAGAGGCGTGCGTTTCCCCCGTCAAACGTTGATTCCTAATCTAACGATCCCGGTCAGCGGCGTCTTCACTTATCCAGCCACGTCTCAGCACCGTCAGATCCTCTCGCGGATCACGGTGATCCCGGATCGGACGACTTCTGTCTGTCGTCTTCCTCCCTTCCTTGCTCCAGGGTCCGTGGTAGAGCGAGGCGGAGCTCTCGCCGGGGAAACTTTGATCGGGAGAGAGAGAGCTGGGGTCTAAAAGGTGGCCGTTTGTGAGCGTTAGGGTGTGAGGTATTGGTAGGGGGTCTTTATATAGGACCAGAGGAGGCTATTCTAGGGTTTCTAACCCAGCCACCGCCATAGCTTCTAGCCCAATTGGGCGTTTTGTGAACAGGTGATGAGGACCCAACAAAGTAGGGTCGAGAAGCTTCGCCTCTCACGCCCGGACTCAACGAAGGGGTTTCCAAAAGTGCATAAGCACTAGATCATGAGAAAAACGATGGGGAAAATTCCCCTGGTCGCTACAGTCCATGTCCCTCTGGGACTCTGGATGATGAATCGGGTCGGTTGGATCAAGATCCAACGGCCCCTATTGTCCGCGTTCAACCAGAAAAGGAGAATATTTCCCAAAATGCAAAGGAAAATCCCATTATAAGGATACTCGTGAAAAATCAATAACTCCCAATTCTTAATTCTGTTTTTATTCAAATTTTGAGGGAAACTCCTTTAGGTTTTTATCTCTCATCCTGCAATATTTGAGATCATTATATAAATTAAACCATCCCTTTTCTTTGGTTGCAAGAAAACACCTTTTTATTCATATTTTCCACATATTCTTTATTTCCCTTGCTATTATTTAATTATCCTGAGTTCCTTGAACCCCAAGGATCCTTTATAACACGAAATCCTATTATGGGAAATTATCTTTTAGCCTTTTAATCACATTTAATCATTTTCTTATATATTCCATTATTCCCTTGTATTCTTTTATTAAATGGAATTCCTTTTTCATTTCTTTTTATTTTTCTTTCAAATGGGATTAATGGCCAATAAGGCCCAACAAGAAAGCATGCACGAAATTCATTCAAATCAAACCATGAAATCAAACATGGATCTTATTTATATTTTAAAGGAGATTCATATATCTCATTACATGTTTTGGAAAATGAGGTTATAACATCCTCCCCTCCTTATAGGAATTTTGTCCTCAAAATTCAACAATCAAGAAAACAAATCCGGATATGCTCTTTCCATGTCCGTCTTCAGCTCCCATGTGGCCTCATCCTCTCCATGGTGCTTCCAAAGAACCTTTACCATCTCAATATTCTTATTTCTGAGCTCTTTTACCTTGGTATCTAGAATCCGCAAAGGCAACTCAGGATAAGAGAGCTTTCCTTGAAGCTCAATAGGTTCAATGCTCAGCACATGACTTGGATCTTGCACATATCGCTTTAGATTGGAAACGTGAAACACATCATGCATCATACTATATTGAGGAGGTAACGCCAAACGATATGCAGCCTCACCAATCCGTTCTAACACTTCAAATGGACCCACGTATCGGGGACTCAACTTTCCTCTATTCTTAGCTATAGCTCGGAGCGGTCGGATTTTCAGAAAAACATGTTCTCCCACAGCAAAATGCACATCAGTCCGCTTCACATCAGCATACGACTTCTGTCGATCGTGGGCTCTCTTTATCCTTTTCCTGATCAAAGCGACTTTATCAGCATACACTTGGAGTTCATCTGACCTCAATAAGGTCCTTTCACCAACATCATGCCAATGAAGTGGTGACCGACACGGTCTCCCATATAGAGCTTCATATGGAGGTATCCCGATACTGGCTTGGTAACTATTGTTGTAAGCAAACTCAGCTAAAGGTAAGTACTGCTCCCATGATCCACCCCAATCGAGCACACAAGCTCGCAACAGATCCTCTAAGGTCTGAATCGTCCTTTCCGACTGTCCATCTGTCTGGGGGTGATAAGCGGTACTGAACTTCAACCTTGTTCCTAGTTCCTCTTGAACCTGATTCCACAATTTGGAAGTAAACTTTGGGTCTCTATCTGAGATGATGGAACCGGGTACGCCATGTAAACACACTATCTCTCTGATGTACAACTCAGCTAAGTCTGACACTTTTGGCAGTGGTTTTTAGGGCGAGGAAGTGTGCTGACTTGGTAAGGCGATCTACCACAACCCATATCGCATCATGACCCTTCTTGGTCCGGGGTAGACCCACCACAAAATCCATGGTGATCTGCTCCCATTTCCATTCTGGAATCTCTATAGACTGTAAAAGCCCGCCGGGTCGTTGGTGTTCAGCCTTCACCATTTGGCACGTAAGACAACTGGCTACATAAGCTGCAATGTCTCTCTTCATTCCTGGCCACCAGAAAAACCTCTACATGTCCTTAAACATTTTAGTAGTTCCTGGGTGTACCGTGTACTTAGAACCATGAGCCTCTTGTAGGATACATTCCTTCAATGGTGAATCTTCGGGAACCCATATGCGATTCTCAAATCGGATTCCTCCGTCTACTCCCAACGAAAGACGGGTCTGAGGCTTCTACATCAAGCCTTTCATTTTGTCAAGTCCTCCACTGGCCAACTGTGCTGCAACAATCTCACTTAATAACTCAGACTGTATCTGGATATTGGCCCATCGAACTCGATCATCTAACGGTTGAGGTGACCACTCCACCAGATCTTCTAAGCTCTTCCACTGTCTGGACAACATGGCTGCACACCTTAGCTATTTCCGACTCAAAGCATCGGCTACGACATTCGCCTTCCCTAGATGATAGGCAATGGTGAAGTCGTAATCCTTCATGTACTCCATCCATCGTTGTTTTCGTAGGTTCCAGTCTTTCTGCGTCAGAAGATACTTCAGGCTCTTATGGTCGGTGAAGATTTCAAAGGTGGCACCATACAAGTAATGCCGCCAAATCTTCAAGGCATGGATGATAGCAGCTAACTCCAGGTCATGGGTTGGGTAATTCACCTCGTTAGGCTTGATCTGTCAGGATGCATAAGCAACCACATGTCGATTCTGTTCTAACACACAGCCTAGTCCCATCTTGGATGCATCGGTGAAAATCATAAAACCCTCATTGCCTGATGGTAGAGTCAAAACTGGTGCAGTGGTCAACTTCTTTTTCAGCTCCTGGAAATGAGCCTCACAAACGTCGGACCACACAAACTTCACATCTTTCCGAGTCAACATAGTCAGAGGCAAGACGGTCTTTGAGAAATGTGCGATGAAGCACTGATAATATCCTACTAACCCCAAGAAGCTTCGTATCTCGGAGGGGTTCTTAGGTGCTGGCCAGTCTCGAACCGCCGACACTTTAGCTGGATCTACGACGATCGTTCCTCCTGAGATGATGTGTCCAAGGACAATGACCTGGTCTATCCAAAACTCACATTTAGAGAATTTCCCATAAAACTTCTACTTTCTCAAGATATCAAGGACTTTACTTGGGTGGTCTCGGTGTTGTTCTAAGTCATATGAATAAACCAGTATGTCATCTATGAACACTATGACAAATGAGTCAAGGAAGGGTTGGAACACACTGTTCATAAGGTTCATGAACACACTGGGTGCATTGGACAACCCAAAAGGCATAACCACGAACTCATAGTGGCCATACCGGGTTCTAAAAGCGGTTTTTGGGATGTCCTCACTCTTAACCCTCAACTGGTGGTAACCCGATCTCAAGTCGATCTTGGAAAAGACTCGAGCCGACTTCAATTGGTCAAACAAGTCATCTATCCGGGGTGAAGGGTATTTGTTCTTAATGGTAGCCTAGTTGATCATCTGGTAGTCTATGCACATTTGGAGCGAACCATCCTTTTTCTTTACAAAAAGAACCGATGCTCCCCATGGTGATGTGCTAGGGCGGATAAAACCTTTATCCAACAATTCCTGCAATTGCTTCTTTAGCTCAAGCAACTCAGCAGGGGCCATCCTATAGGGTGCTCGGGAAATAGGGTTTGTACTAGGGGCTAGCTCTATGGAGAAATCTACCTCTCTTTCGGGAGGAATTCCAGGTAGATCATATGGGAAAACATTTGCATAGCCCCTAACTACCTCTATTTCTTCTAAGGGTTGCACTTTGGGTTCCGGCTCGGTGACTATTGCTAGGAAAGCTTAACACCCTTTACTCATCATCTGTTCTGCCTTCAAGGCTGACACATATACGCTGGTGGTGGCATCCTTCCTACCCCTAATGATAAAAGGTGGGTGACCTAGTCTCTTAATGATCACTTTCTTCTCCCTACAGTCAATGTTGGCCCTATAGGTATAAAGTCAATCCATGCCAATGATTACATCAAAATCATTCATGTCAAGGAGGATAAAATCTGTAGGAAACTCATGATCTCAATATTTCACAGGTATCACCGGAGTTTTCAAAAGGTAAGTAAAGATCTGAACACTCGGGGTTGCAACATCTAAGATATATCCTAGATCCTTGATATCCAAACAAAGCATAGTTGCAAGATTTCTCAAAATGAAAGTATTAGTAGATCCAGAGTCAAACAAAGCTTTCACATTATGTCCCATAACTTCAAGCATGCCTACATTATTATTCACCATGCATTAAACTATTACATGCTTAACTTTAAGAAAGAAAAGAAAACTCTAAGGGTTATTACCATCGATCAACTGATTGGCATTTGCTTGAGCTTCCTCATTATCAATGGCAAACACCTGAGCTTGTCTTCTTTCTCCAGCAGGTGGGGCTACGACTATGGGTGGGGCTGCTACTGGCGGAGCTGATACTGGTGGGGCTGCCACCTATCCTGGTCCCCTGGGATCTTGCATAGGACATACAGATTGCATATGTCCTTCTTGGTGGCATCGAAATCATGTCTTCTTCTTGTAGAGGAATTCACCGGCGTGCCCCTTTCCACAGGTGAGGCAAGGAGGTCGGTTGTTCTCTTGACGGGGTTTCCCTTTTCCTCCATGTTTTCCTTTAGCTTGATGATGTCTCGGGCCCTTCTTGTGGTTGTTTCTCGGGCCTTAGGCTCCCTCAGTGAAACCCAAGTACCCCTTGGGTGGAAACTGGGCAGAAATCACAGTCCTCTCCATGTCTAAAGCAGTGTTGTAGGCTTTGACAAAAGTTTTGGGTTTACTTGCCATCACATGGGGCTTGATGGCAGGGTGAAGATGTTCCACGAAGTGGTCCACCCTCCTCTCTTCATCCATCATATGTCCAAAACGTTCCAGGAGGCAGAACCTACGCCCAAAGTCTGCCACTGAAGAGCTTCCTTGAGTCATGCTAGTGAACTCTCTTTCTTTGTCTTTCTTTACTACGATGGGGAGGAATCTAGCGATGAAGATGGTCTTGAAGTCAGCCCAGGCCATGGGTTCCTCTGTCAAATCCCGGCCAGTGATGTGGGTCTCCCACCATATCTTGGTTGCTCCTTCCAGGAGATGAGCAGCAAAGAGGACCTTCTTGCTTGACTAAACTTCAAGCATATGGAACCCATTCTCGACTGCAAGCAGCTAAGCTTCTGCTTTTTCGACTACCTCGGTCTTGTCCTCTCCCCAGAACTTCTCGATATTAAACTTGACGAAGCCCAGGATGGTGGCTCCTAGTCGAGGACGAACTGGATGCGGCTCACCATTATCAGATCTGGCTAGGTCTCGGAGGGCTAAGGCATTAATGGCCTCAGTCAGCTTCTTCTGTTGCTCTATCCACAAGACCTCAGAGGTGTGGATCATCATAGTCAGTTCTGGACCTCCAGCTTGGTCCTCCTCCATCTGGTCTACTTCCTCATACACATGTTGCTCTTCATACCCTTGGTCCTGCTCTTGATCAAGGTTGTCGAAGGGTATCAGATCAGGGTTTGGGACCTCATGAGTGGTCTCTTCGGCCCTCTTTCTCTTTATAGAGGATTCACCATCATGATTCTTCTTCCTTTTCTCTGAAGACCCCTTTCCTTTGTGGGGAGGCCAAACACTCCTGGTTGGGTTCCCAGTACCCTCAGGGATAGCAACTGTCTTTGTATGAGCCATCTACATAAGCATAACAAACAGACCTTTAGTCTACCATTAAACTAATTATACTTATGTCAGTGATGTCTCATTACGTATCTTTTATTAAATTGATGGAGGATTCCTTAATCCTTAACTTATTTTCCCATACCACATGAGGGTGGGGAAGAGAGAGAAATCCCTAACTCTTAAAGTCCTTAATAGAATTTGTGATGAGAAGGGATGAGTAAGATGAGAAAGTCCTAAAGGTGTCTTATTTCGATTCAAATCCTAGGACATCGGCCAGGCAGTCACACATTCCGGGAGTCCTCATATTCTGACTAGCGGTGCGGAGGAAAATTTTTCCAATCCCCGGAAGTGATCCTTTTCTAGACACCTCAGTCTTTCGGAAAATCCTCTAATAACTCCCTTGGGTTCTACGGAGTTTGTAAAATTTAATAATTATTAACAATTAAGTGGAGGAACTTGGCTCTGATACCAAATGTTATGACCCCACCTCCCGATAACCCCCAATTAAGGGAGACCGAGAAATCGGAGCCGCACACATAATTTCCGGATCAAGGTTCAGCAATTAATTGATAACAATTAATAAATTCTACTAGACTAAACTGAAAGGCCGTAATAAATAAAATTTTTGCATACCTTTGAAAACTTTGGAATTCTAAAACTCTATTCAAAACTGGGACTAGCTAATTAATCCTCCTTTGGATTTAATTCGTGTATTTCACAAATGACAATTTATTGTTTGTCCTTTTTGTATGTACCTAAAACGCCGAACAACAAAACGTCAGTCAGCCAAAGTTGGTATGTGGGTGAAATCACTAATCATGCAATTATCTATAACAATGTATGGCATTCAATTATCATTTAACAGACAATGTTACATTTTAAGTATAACCACGCGATCCATGTGTCCCATATTCCCTTTATACCCCTCATGACTTCACCTATCAAGTGAATCCGTTTCTAGGGCAGAGTCACATGGCACTACCCGTAGGTAGCCCACTCCTTAACTCATGGTATGCTAAGAGTCTCATGGCACTACACGTGGGTATCCCAGTTTCTAACTCATGATACCCTAGACCTTTCTCTAGGTTATCCTTAGCCTTTGCATAGCCATAAGGGTGGACTCGGATCTAGCTAGTTATACATGTGTAACCATAGTGATAATCATAGTCACTTTATAGTTGCATGAATTGAAACATCCAACAGTTATTTCAATCATTGAGGGAAACGTCGATAAAATCCTCAAAAAACTAATCAGTATAGTCATAAGCGTAACCACATACCTATTATTGCAGACTTGGTTACAAAATTAAATATGAAGAGAGAGAATTGTCCAAGCAATCAAACAATGTGCACAGAAAACCCTGAAATAAAAGTACAAGTTTACTTTTATTAATATTTAACCAATTTCATCATGTCCCTTAGGGTTTCTATTCAATTTTAGGGTTTTCTTGAAAATTAGGGTTTTGCTTTCCTTCTTAGATATTATGAACCCTAATCCATCCAATATACCCAAAACCTTTAAATTCTTTCCTTTTAATATCCCTAACAGTTTTAGGATCATTATTTAGCAATTTATCAAAATAACAAGGTTTCCTTCTTCTTTTACCCTAAATTAGGGTTTTCATGTACATTATCTTTCATTCATAGACATAAACCCTAGTTTAGCCATATTTGTATTCAAAACGGATGAAATCTTCATAATATTAATTAACAGGTTTGTAATCCTCAACTCAACCCTTTAATTTACAAAGAAACACCCTTTATAGGTAATTAGGGTTTCCAATTAACTTAAAATGCATTTTACTAGAAAATTAAAGGACTTTTGCAAAATGAACTGGAAACAGGTTATACAACCATTTTTATCAGGTTCCTTGCATTTTTCTACCCAACTTTCATATATAAAGTTCTTTTATACGAGATTCCTAGCTATTTCTATGATTTTAACAAGGAAAAGCTATTTTTCTACAATTTTGATTAGAGAGAAGATTTACCGGAAAAAAAACACAACCGTTCGATCGGTGAGTCGATCTACCCCACCTTGATCTGACGCTCTGCGTCAGTTGTCCTTCCAGCGGCGCGCATTTCCCCCGTCAAACGTTGATTCCTGATCTAACGATCCCGGTCAGCGGCGTCTTCACTTATCCAGCCACGTCTCAGCACCGTCAGATCCTCTCAAGGATCACGGTGATCCCGGATCGGATGACTTCTATTTGTCGTCTTCCTCCCTTCCTTGCTGCAGGGTCCCCAGCAGAGCGAGGCGGAGCTCTTGTCGGAGAAACTTCGATCGGGAGAGAGAGAGAGCTGGGGTCTAAAAGGTGGTCGTTCGTGAGCGTTAGGGTGTGAGGTATTGGTAGGGGGTCTTTATATAGGACTAGAGGAGGCTATTCTAGGGTTTCTAACCCATCCGCCACCATAGCTTCTAGCCCAATTGGGCATTTCGTGAACAGGTGATGAGGACCCAACAAAGTAGGGTCGAGAAGCTTCGCCTCTCACGCCCGGACTCAACGAAGGGGTTTCCAAAAGTGCATAAGCACTAGATCGTGAGAAAAATGATGAGGAAAATTCCCCTGGTCGCTACAATCCATGTCCCTCTGGGACTCTGGATGATGAACCGGGTCGGTTGGATCAATATCCAACGGCCCCTATTGTCAGCGTTCAACCAGAAAAGGAGAATATTTCCCAAAATGCAAAGGAAAATCCCATTATAAGGATACTCTTGAAAAATCAATAACTCCCAATTCTGAATTCCGTTTTTATTCAAATTTTGAGGGAAACTCCTTTAGGTTTTTATCTCTCATCCTGCAAAATTTGAGATCAATATATCAATTAAACCGTCCCTTTTCTTTGGTTGCAAGAAAACACCTTTTTATTCATATTTTCCACATATTCTTTATTTCCCTTGCTATTATTTAATTATCCTGAGTTCCTTGAACCCCAAGGATCCTTTATAACACGAAATCCTATTATGGGAAATTGTCTTTTAGCCTTTTAATCACCTTTAATCATTTTCTTATATATTCCATTATTCCCTTGTATTCTTTTATTAAATGGAATTCCTTTTTTATTTCTTTTTATTTTTCTTTCAAATGGGCTTAATGGCCAATAAGGCCCAACAAGAAAGCATGCACGAAATTCATTCAAATCAAACCATGAAATCAAACATGGATCTTATTTATCTTTTAGAGGAGATTCGTAAATCTCATTACATGTTTTGGAAAATGAGGTTATAACAAGAAGAGTCCAATACATGGCAGAGGCTCAATGCCAGTAATGATGACACATGATTGGTAATAACCCAATGCCTGTAATGATGACACATGATTGGTAATAACTCAGTGTCTGTAATGATGACACAAAATTGGTAATAACTCAATGCCTGTAATGATGACACATGATTGGTAATAACCCAATGCACATATTAATGATATATGAGTACATGGTAGATATAATCCCATATCTGTTTAGTAGATTGGCTAAGGCCAACCGATTGAAACAAGAATATCTCATGGGTGACATATTGTAATTTTCTGAATTTTGAGCAAATAAAGCATCTTCTCTAGGGTAACTGGTAAAAAAAAGATCTTTGAGATTTTTTTTTAAATTCAATTTTAATATTAAAATAATCCATTTTGATTAATTTAAAAGCTTTTATATATTGAAAATATAATTGCGGTACTTTTGCCAAATTTTGGAAAAAAAAATATATTGGTGGGTAAGAACACAAGCAGGTAGCTGGGTGGCAAGCAAGTTGCTTATTGAAGCAAGCATATAGCTGGGTAGCAAGTAGGTAGCTTAAGAAAACACACTACTTTGTAAAGAAAGAAGCTTAGTGTCATGCTCCTCTTTCAAACACCTAGCACATCCTAATGTTTGACACATATCCTACCATGTGTCAACAAATCCTTGATAGATATCTTCAAATGACACATATGCAACCATTGTGTCATATAACCACGAATTCTCTCTATTTTGAAGACACATACACACCCATGTGTCACTAAACCTACACATCATGTCTCTTTTAATGACACACATATACCCAAGTGTCATCCATACACATTTTGCAATTAGGACCATGCTACCCTCCCACATCCCTATAAATAGAAGCCCACTCCACTCAACTTAATTCTCATTCCAAATCTCAAGTTCTTCCATGAAAGAAAACGTCCCCTTGCTTGTTTCTATTCTTCAAAGACAAGTAAACCTATTGCTCTCTTTAGAAACCATAAACCTTTCCCTCTTCTAAAACTATAAAGAAGTTCTGCTTGGAGAAGATGCTGAATAGGAGAGTTACTTTGGAAGCATAATCTATCCCCTCCTAAGGTTTGATCCCTACATATGATTCCTAAATATCATTTTGAAATGCTAATTCTCTCTCTCCTTGATCATAGGCTATCTCTCTTTTGATAAGAATTCATTATAAGCCGAAATTCTATCAAAATACTCTTAGAAATTGACCTTCTCTCTCTATCTTTAATCTATTTCAATATCACACTTCAAGAGAAGGTATGGTCCTCACTCCTTGTAATAGTTTCTTATATAATTATTAAGGAAAAGTATGATTTTGTATGGATTTCACTTTGTGACTTAATATCTTATATGATTTCATATAGTCTTCACTCATTGACTTAACTCTTATATCACCACTTATGAAAAGTATGATTTATTATGGTTTAGTATAGTTAAGTATAATCACCTTATCATAATCTCTGGTATAAACATTAATAAAAAGTATGATTTAACATGGTTTAATATTGTTTAGTATGGTTCTGATCATGACCAAATGAAAAGCATAATATGGATGCTTTGGTAGATGCTTTAAAGAATAGATAAATGATATACTATATACATTGAATTTATAAGCTAGAATAGACTTCCTTTCATTACCCTAAGATCATACAAATATTACTTCCTATCCTCATTCAAAATTGAGTTAAGATTTTAGATGATAATTAAGCATGACTTTGTGGATAATAGTTCGATTCTCTTTTATTTTCCTTTCTATTAATTCTCCCTATTATTTGAGTCATGTAATATTGTTGGAAAATGGAATTCCATCAGACATTTCTATGGTGACTAGAAGCCTATTTCACTGATGTCTGTAGCCAGTAAAGAGGAAAGGTTATTTAATTGGTTCCGTGTTCGCACGGGGGGACTCCCTAACCTCTTGCACGCTTCTGGCCATAGATTTCTCTGATTCAATTCCACAATCTCACAAGTTCACATTCAAGGTGTCATAGTAAAATACTTAATTAATGATTCATGGCTACCTTTTTACCTCATTAACTTTGACTAGCCATCATATTGAGTTGTATACCTTTGATGATTTCCTTTTAATTTTAAACCTTATATTGGGAGATGTGCTGGTAATAGAGTCGACATGTCTTGGCCGGGGATTGATACATTTGGGATCCGGATCTGAGTCCTTTGGAGTCAGGGATGGATGAGTATAATGCTCTACCATACTCAGGCCCACACTTGGGTTGGTCATGTAGAATCAGGCATGATCAAGTTAGTAATGGGGAATAATCTCCTACAAAGATTAAGCATGCTAACTACTGATTATTCAAGTGGCATTTTGTGCAAGGAGCACCCTCTTCTGGTCTTGGAAAGGCGACCGGTGGCTGCATGTGGTAATCTGATTCATTGAATAGAGCATGTAGTGTGCACGAGTGGCTGGGGGTGTTCTAGGGTACTTACAGGTGTTTTAGTGACCCTAATGGACTAAAGTCTTGGCTAAGCAAGTTTTTGTGGTTACAGGACAGTTACCCAAGGTGAATTGACACCTTCTTTGAGAGTTGTAGTTAAGCTCATTTATGGAATAAGGTCTCCCACTTATTATGAAAAGAAATAAACAAATACCAATGTCTATGGATTGTGTTTCATTATATTGTTCGATATCAAGTCTATTTTCTTGTGATATAGTTGTCATACGAATAAATGATTAAGTGTAGCTTAGTGAGGTATTATAAGTGTCTTGCTGCAATATTTTTAGCCATACTTGGATAATTATCTAACCCTCTCTCTCCCATTTGGGCTATGGAAAATCATTCTTGCCATAGGTTAATTGTGTGGATGCAGGTGTATGTATGTATCTTGTAGTAGACTATCTTGAAAGATCCTAGAAGTAATATCAAGACCATATCTAGTTTTGTTTTGTGGTTTGCTAGACCTATGGGTCATGTAAACATATGTACAAATTTTCTTTCAAGAAATGCTTGTGTAAATGACTATGCTATCAATATAGTTGTTTTTGGGTTGCATCTTTAATTGGTCTTGATACTCAAATTCTATAACCCTCAGAAACCAAGTTGATATGCAATGTCATTGGTTTCTTGGACGTTACAAATTTAAATGGTATCAGAGCAACAAGATGGACTCTACACAAGATACAAACTTTAAAAACTTTTCAAATCAAAATGTAGATTGTTCATATCCTTATGTATTAGGTATTAACAATAAGTTAGAACAATTAAGGTATCACACATATAGTAGAACTTTGAAGGACCTAATATATATCTAAAAGTCATATATATCACAGAATTAAATACTAGTATTTTTGTTGTTATTATTATTATTTTTTTTCACCACCATAAGTAGTTTCAAAAATACTCTTTTATGTTGGATATGTAAATCCATATCTAAAACATAATTATTCTTTTGTATAGATGGTTATCGGGTCAGAAGTTGGAAGTGACCGAGTAGAACCAACACCTGGGGTGATGGAATTAGTTCAGAAACTTACACAACTGACTGAAGTCATGTGGAAACAATGAAATGGAGAAAATGGAGACTCGTCAAACACTATACCTAGTAACTCCAAGGGTATAAGCATGAAGAACTTCTTATCTTTGAACCCAAGCTCTTTTCAAGGTAGAGATGATCCTGATAAGGCTGAGGTGTGGATTATGGAAATTGAAGAGATTTTTAAAGTTCTTTCCTGTCCTGAAGAAAACAAAACTCTATTTGCCACCTTTAAACTACAAAATGATGCCAAAGTGTGGTGGGACAATATTAAGACCATCAAGTTCAGACATCTAGATTTTGTTCCTTGGGACATTTATAAGGAGGAATTCAACAGACAATATTTTCCTAACCATATAAAAAGACAGAAGTTTGATGAGTTTATGAAGCTGAAGCAAAAGCAAGAGATGAGCCTAGCTGAGTATATCACACGCTTTAGAAGACTGGAAAAATATGCAAGTACTCTATTGATCTCTGATGAAATGAGGGCTTCAAGATTCCTAACAGGTCTTTCTTCTGAATTAGAAAGTAAGTTAGTTCCCTTACAGCTGAAAACAATGGATGCCATGATCAGTGTAGCATCAGATATTGAAGCATCCAATAGGCGGTTAGAAAAGGAAAATTCTTACCAAAACCCATCCAATCTTTCCAAAAGAAAGTTTGCTAATAGAAGAGTCGAACCTTAAGTAAAGAGGAGGTCAGTTGAATGCACGAGATGCAAAAAGGTACACTTTGGATCTTGCAATATCAATGATGTGTAATGCTATTTCTGCAAGCAGTTTGGCCACTCAAAACTTTATTGTCCTAGACTGGGGAACAATAGCCAATTTCATCCCAAACAGCCTGCCACAACAACACCCTCTAGCCAGAATCAAGAAAGAAAACAACCACAATATAGGACTGGCAGAGTAATGGCACTAAATGCTGAGGAAGTTGAAGCATCAGACAAACTAGTGGAAGGTAATGCTTTATGTTTTGGGATTCCTTTGAGGGTACTATATGATTCTGGCGCTACACATTCATGCATCTCCAGTCTTAATGCTAGAAATCTATCCTTGTCACCTATTGCTATGGAATATGTTTTAAAAGTACAAACCCCCTTCAACACTTCAACTATTGCCAATTCTATAGCAAAGAATGTACCCCTAGAAATAGAAGGGTTAAAATTTCCATCTAATCTAACAATATTAGATGAGTGGGATAGATGTCATTTTGGGAATGGATTGGCTCCATACATACAAAGCTCTCATAGACTGTCACCATAAAACTGTCACAATTTGAAAACATGGAGAAAGGGAAATCTTAGTACATGGGAAGAAAGGAGTAAAGAAATGGAGTATAATATCTTCTCATAAGGCTCATAAGATGATTAGTAAAGGTTGCACTGCCTTTTTGGAAACCCTAGTTAGTGAAAATGAAAAAGTACAATCCCTAGAAGAAATTAAGATTGTCAAGGATTTCCCAGAAGTATTTCCTAAGGAATTACCAGGACTACCACCTGAAAGAGAGGTAGAATTTGGCATTGAGTTGATACCTAGAACACAACCAATATCTAAAGCACCCTATCACATGTCCCCAATAGAACTAGTTGAACTAAAGAAACAATTAGGAGAACTATTAGAAAAAGGATTCATCCGGCCCAGTTTTTCCCCTTGGGGATCTCCTGTTCTTTTTGTCAAGAAAAGAGATGGAACTATGAGGCTATGTAAAGATTATGGAATAATCAATCATGTCACAATTAGGAATAAATACCCATTACCTAGAATTGATGATCTTTTTGATCAACTTAAGTCAACAACAATATTTTCTAAGATTGACTTACGATCTGGATATCACCAGTTGAAAGTGAAAGAGTCTGATATACCTAAGACAAATTTTCAGTCTAGGTATGGGCACTATGAATATTTAGTCATGCCTTTTGGGTTGACTAATGCCCCTTCAGCTTTCATGGATCTAATGAATCAAGTTTTCCATGACATCCTAGACACTTTTGTTATAGTATTTATTGATGATATCCTGATATATTCTCAATGTGAAGAGGATCACAAAAATCACTTAAGGATTGTTCTAGAAACCTTGAAGAAACACCAACTCTATGCAAAATTTTCTAAATGTGAATTCTGGATGACAAAAGTTAACTTTCTAGGACATGTCATATCTTCTGGAGGGATATCAGTAGATCCACAAAAAATTGAATCAGTAGTAAATTGGGAACATCCTGTGTCTGTAACTGAAATTCGAAGTTTTCTTGGACTAGCGGGATATTATAGAAGATTCATAAAGGATTTTTCTAAGCTTGCCAATCCTATGACCAAGTTAACAAAGAAAGGGGTATCCTCAGAGTGGACATAAGAATGTGAAAAGAGTTTTCAAGAGATAAAAAATAGACTAGTTTCTGCTCCAATTTTGACTTTACCACAAGATGGCAAGTCATATGTCATATACTCTGATGCATCTAGAGTTGGGCTAGGATGTGTACTCATGCAAGATCACCATGTCATAGCTTATGCATCTAGACAATTAAAGCCTCATGAGATGAATTATCCTACACGTGACTTAGAACTAGCTGCCATCATACATGCCCTAAAGATATGGCGTCACTACCTTTATGGAGTACCGGTTGAGATATTTACAGATCATAAGAGTCTAAAATATCTCATGACTCAGAAAGATCTGAATCTGAGGCAAAGAAGGTGGATGGAATACTTAAAGGACTATGACTTCAATATTTCTTATCACCCAGGAAAAGCAAATGTGGTAGCAGATGCTCTGAGTAGAAAGAAAGTATTATCAGTAGCAGCTGTAATGATCCAAGAATGGAGGATGACAGAGGAAATGACAACATGGGGACCAACCATAGAAAAAGAAACTATTCAAATAAATACTTTCTCAATAAAGTCACAACTAAAAGATGAAATCTTACAAGAACAAAAGGGTAATTGTGAGTATGAACATATGAGAAAGGAGACAGAAAAGACTAAGTCCAGGTTAAATCTTGACAAAGAAGGGGGGGTATGGTTTGACAATAGAATTTGGGTACCACATTATCCAGAGTTGAAGAAGAAGATTCTTGATGAAGCACATTTATCAAGATATTCTATTCATCCAGGAACAACTAAAATGTATAAGAGTATACAAAAGAATTTTTGGTGGCCTTATATGAAGAAAGAAATAGTTGAATATGTACTTAGATGTTTGAATTGCCAACAAATAAAAGCTGAACATCAGAGGCCTGGGGGCCTTTTGAAACCACTAGAAATACCTGAATGGAAGTGGGAACACATAAATATGGACTTTGTCACTGGTCTACCCAAAACCAAGAAAGGAAGTGATACTGTATGGGTGATTGTAGACAGATTGACAAAATCAGCCCATTTCTTGCCTATGAAGATAACTAGTTCAATGGATAGTCTAGCTGAACTATACATGAATGAAATTGTCAGATTACATGGTATACCTATCTCTATAACCTCTGATAGAGATTCTCATTTTACCTCCAAATTTTGGAGGCAGCTCCATGATGCTCTGGGAACAAAACTCAACTTCAGTACAACTTTTCATCCTCAAACTGATGGACAGTCTGAAAGAGTAATACAAATTTTAGAAGACATGTTGAGAGCCTGCATATTAGATTGGAAGGGAAGTTGGGAAGAACATATTCCTTTGACAGAATTCTCTTACAACAATAGCTACCAAGCTAGCATCCAAATGGCTCCTTATGAAGCATTATATGGAAGACCATGTAGGTCACCAATCTATTGGGATGACGTGGGAGAAGCTAAGGTCTTAGGACCTGATTTGGTACATCAATGTGCTGAAAAAGTAAGATTGATACGCAAAAGACTACAAATAGCCCAGAATAGACAGAAACAATATGCTGACACAAAAAGAAGAGAAGTCAAATTCAAGACTGGTGATTTGGTATATGTTAAGATATCACCTACAAAAGGAGTGTCCAGATGGGGAAAGAAAGGAAAACTTAGTCCAAGATATGTTGGACCGTTTGAAATCATTGGAGAAATTGGAAGTCAGGCATACCGACTAAATCTTCCTTTTCTTTATCAGAATCTTCATAATGTGTTTCATGTATCCCTTCTTAAGAGATACATACATGATGAATCTCATGTCATCCATATTGAACCACTGGAAATACACAAAGATTTGACCTATGAAGAAATCTCAGTTCGTATTTTAGACCATAAGGAGCAACAACTCAGAAATCGAAGCATATCTATTGTCAAAGTTCTATGGAAATATCTTGGACTGGAAGAAGCAACATGGGAGCTTGAATCTGAAATACGAAAGAAGTATCCATATCTTTTTGGTAAGATTTAGAATTTTGGAGGACGAAAATTTCTTTTAGGGGTAGTATATGTAATATTCTGAATTTTGAGCAAATAAAGCATCTTCTCTAGGGTAACTTGTAAAAACAAGATCTTTGAGATTTTTTTTATAATTCAATTTTAATATTAAAATAATCCATTTTGATTAATTTAAAAGCTTTTATATATTGAAAATATAATTGCGGTACTTTTGCCAAATTTTGGAAAAAAAATATATTGGTGGGTAAGCACACAAGCAGGTAGCTGGGTGGAAAGCAAGTTGCTTATAGAAGCAAGCATATAGATGGGTAGCAAGTAGGTAGCTTAAGCAAACACACTACTTGGTAAAGAAAGAAGCTTAGTGTCATGCTCCTCTTTCAAACACCTAGCACATCCTAATGTTTGACACATATCCTACCATGTGTCAACAAATCCTTGATAGATATCTTCAAATGACACATATGCAACCATTGTGTCATATAACCATGAATTCTCTCTATTTTGAAGACACATACACACCCATGTGTCACTAAACCTACACATCATGTCTCTTTTAATGACACACATATACCCAAGTGTCATCCATACACATTTTGCAATTAGGACCATGCTACCCTCCCACATCCCTATAAATAGAAGCCCACTCCACTCAACTTAATTCTCATTCCAAATCTCAAGTTCTTCCATGAAAGAAAACGTCCCCTTGCTTGTTTCTATTCTTCAAAGACAAGTAAACATCTTGCTCTCTTTAGAAACCATAAACCTTTCCCTCTTCTAAAACTATAAAGAAGTTCTGCTTGGAGAAGATGTTGAATAGGAGAGTTACTTTGGCAACATAATGTATCCCCTCCTAAGGTTTGATCCCTACATATGATTCCTAAATATCATTTTGAAATGCTAATTCTCTCTCTCCTTGATCTTAGGCTATCTCTCTTTTGATAAGAATTCATTGTAAGCCAAAATTCTGTCAAAATACTCTTGGAAATTGACCTTCTCTCTCTATCTTTAATCTATTTCAACATCACACTTCAAGGGAAGGTATGGTCCTCACTCTTTGTAATAGTTTCTTATATAATTATTAAGGAAAAGTATGATTTTGTATGGCTTTCACTTTGTGACTTAATATCTTATATGATTTCATATAGTCTTCACTCATTGACTTAACTCTTGTATCACCACTTATGAAAAGTATGATTTATTATGGTTTAGTATAGTTAAGTATAATCACCTTATCATAATCTCTGGTATAAACATTAATAAAAAGTATGATTTAACATGGTTTAATATTGTTTAGTATGGTTCTGATCATGACCAAATGAAAAGTATAATATGGATGTTTTGGTAGATGCTTTAAAGAATAGATAAATGATATACTATATACATTGAATTTATAAGCTAGAATAGAGTTCCTTTCATTACCCTAAGATCATACAATTATTACTTCATATCCTCATTCAAAATTGAGTTAAGATTTTAGATGATAATTAAGCATGACTTTGTGGATAATAGTTCGATTCTCTTTTATTATCCTTTCTATTAATTCTCCCTATTATTTGAGTCATGTAATATTGTTGGAAAATGGAATTCCATCAGACATTTCTATGGTGACTAGAAGCCTGTTTCACTGATGTCTGTAGCCAGTAAAGAGGAAAGGTTATTTAATTGGTTCCGTGTTCGCACGGGGGGACTCCCTAACCTCTTGCACGCTTTTGGCCATAGATTTGTCTGATTCAATTCCATAATCCCACAAGTTCACATTCTAGGTGTCATAGTAAAATACTTAATTAATGATTCATGGCTACCTTTTTACCTCATTAACTTTGACTAGCCATCATATTGAGTTGTATACCTTTGATGATTTCCTTTTAATTCTAAACCTTATATTGGGAGATGTGTTGGTAACAGAGTCGACATGTCTTGGCCAGGGATTGATACATTTGGGATCCGGATCTGAGTCCTTTGGAGTCAGGGATGGATGAGTATAATGCTCTACCATACTTAGGCCCACGCTTGGGTTGGTCATGTAGAGTCAGGCATTATCAAGTTAGTAATGGGGAATAATCTCCTGCAAAGATTAAGCATGCTAACTACTGATTATTCAAGTGTCATTTTGTGCAAGGAGCGCCCTCTGCTGGTCTTGGAAAGGCGACCGGTGGCTGCATGTGGTAATCTGATTCATTGAATAGAGCATGCAGTGTGCACGAGTGGCTGGGGGTGGTCTAGGGTACTTACAGGTGTTTTGGTGACCCTAATGGACTAAAGTCTTGGCTAAGCAAGTTTTTGTGGTTGCAGGACAGTTTCCCAAGGTGAATTGACACCTTCTCTGAGAGTTGTAGTTAAGCTCATTTATGGAATAAGGTATACCACTTATTATGAAAAGAAATAAACAAATACCAATGTCTATGGATTGTGTTTCATTATATTGTTCGATATCAAGTCTATTTTTTTGTGATATAGTTGTCATACGAATAAATGATTAAGTGTAGCTTAGTGAGGTATTATAAGTGTCTTGCTGTAATATTTTTAGCCATATGGATAATTATCTAACCCTCTCTCTCCCATTTGGGCTATGGAAAATCATTCTTGCCATAGGTTAATTGTGTGGATGCAGGTGTATGTATGTATCTTGTAGTATACTATCTTGAAAGATCCTAGAAGTAATATCAAGACCATATCTAGTTTTTTTTGTGGTTTGCTAGACCTATGGGTCATGTAAACATATGTACAAATTTTCCTTCAAGAAATGCTTGTGTAAATGACTATGCTATCAATATAGTTGTTTTTGGGTTGCATCTTTAATTGGTCTTGATAATCAAATTCTATAACCCTCAGAAACCAAGTTGATATGCAATGTCATTGGTTTCTGGGACGTTACACATATCAAGATAATGAGTGTCAGAAGAGAAGTTTGACATGATCGTATAATATGATGGATAAATGATATACATGTTCTTCCTATTCCTTATTAAGAGAATAGATGAGCTATTGTTCTATCATAAATAGTTGCAATGCTTTAAAAGATGAGAATGCTTTAAACTGATTATCCTCTGCCCAGTTTTATATTATTAAACTGCAATAATAATGTTTTTGGTGGAGAGTTATATCTCTCTCTAGGGTAATTACAATTGTCTCACCCCCGTAGGATCCAACATTTTTTTAGGTGGACAAGCACGGAGGAGACTGAGAATATCTTGTAGAGGAAGAACATCAACAGTAGTAGTGACAGCTCAGGTGGAGTGTACTGTCTGTCGTGTCTTATAGATAGAAGTCCTATGTGTCGTATCTGTACTCTCAGGTCCTCGGAGTTAGTAACTAGTGTTTTTAATAAATCAATCTGATATTTTGGATTGATGCCTTGAGGTTCTTATGTGGTCTGTGTTTAGTTGTTAACAAAGCAAAAGAAGGAATGGTACATAATATGTACTCATGAACCAGGATGTAAATGAAATACATTGGTTCTTGATAAAAGAGTTTTCCTATGATGGATCTCGTTGCAAAAGGTTTAAATTTTTAGTGATTTTCAGTAATCCACTGCTAATGAACGCTCCTATTTAAGTAAATCATGTTTTTGTGAGTTGGATGCCACAATTTAGTGGTATCAGAGCTCTAAGTTTGCTGAGTCTACAGAGACATAGGACTAAGGTGTCGAGTCTGTTCTAAGTGTACCCCAGTGTATCTTATAGTGCCTTCTACTTATGCAAAAGAAGATATATAACACGAAGATGTCTGGAGGACATCAGGGACACGTTGCTGAGAGAAATGTTGCTGCATCAATAAAAGGTGCGAAGGACCTGGCAAGAGAAGAAACAATGCCTGAGAATCCCCATGTTGATGAAGTCATGATGAGAAACCAAATTTTCATACTCTTTTTGGGCAAAATCAAGACTACAGTGATGCATATATCAGACCGAATGCTAGCACCGACACCTAAGGCACCAGTTCCCAATGAGGGATATGGGTCTGGTAAGACTTTTGAATGACTATGTCGTGTAGGAGCCATATATTATGCTGGGCATCTGACCCAGCAGACACTGATCTCTGGCTCACTAAATTAGAAAAGGCTTTTAAGATCCTTAGTATTCCAAATGTCGACAAGGTCAAACATGTTGTGTACCTTTTGAAGGGTAGTGCTGGACATTGGTGGGCTATAGAAGAAATAAAAAGGAATGATGAAGAGGTTAATTGGGAGGAATTTCGTCGAGAATTCATCAATAAGTATTTTCCAAGGACATACTTAGATGAAAAGATCTCACAGTTTGAGAAAATTCAACAGGGAGCCATGTCAATAAATGACTATGAGGTCAAGTTTATGGAACTTTTGTGTTTTTGTCCTCAAATGGCTGCTACTGAGGAAGAAAAGATTTGACATTTTGAGAAGGGACTGAATGCTGAAATGTCTATTCCGACATTTGCCCTAGAAAGTAGAGAGAGGTTTGCCACATTTGTGGAGTCATTTCGAAGGATAGAAGGGTCTAAGACAAATAAACATGAGACAGACATTAAAAGGAAGTATAAACAGTCACAGGAACAAGGAACTAGTGGTACTAAACAATCAAAGATTTCAGTAGTACCAACTCAACCACAATGTAGTGCACCCAAGCAGCAATCACCTAAAAGGCTCCGAGCTTGCTATAGATGTGGACAAAGAGGACATCTGAGGTGGCAATGTCCAAATAGAAAGTGATGAGGTGACCCAACAGACAAGACAATAGATAACTTGTGAGAGGTAGACATGTCATGATAAAACTTTCTATTTTGAAATATCCTCTACTCTCTACTATAAGAAAGGTAGTGTTGTTTAGTTCATCTGTATAATCCTTTGAGTATATGATCAGGAAGAGATAAGTAGGATGAAAAATTGTGTTCAGTTTAATATTCTTTTATATGTTTTGAAATTTCTCTTTCTTCATTAAGGAAGGGAAGAGATGAAAAAGGAAATAAGAGAAAATATGAGATATTAAGTATATCAAAATTAAAGAGATAAAATCATAAAATAAAATAAATGCATACTACCTAATTTCAGTTCTTGAATACCATGGCTAGGTATTCATTTATTGAAGGCAAGGTAAGTATGACATACCTAGATTGTTATCTTTCTGATTACTCTGATCAAGTAATCATTCTGAAACAATCCAAAGAAGCCTAATCAAGAAGGAGATATGGCATGGATATTTCTACCACATTCTAATTGATATAAGAAGGAATTTTATTTAATTATAAATCAACTTATAAACAAAAAGAAGATGTTTAGTATAATGTATACCCTGGTCCTCATACCTAGAGGTAACGGTTATCTGATAAGAGATAATAATGTTTAGTGATGAACTGAAGGTTTGAATACCCATATCTAGTATTCATGGTGATAATAATGCTGAGAGATAATGATATATAATAATTTTTATAATTCCTATGCTAATAGCAAGGAACCTAGGATGAAACAAGAGTAAATGACTCATGAATAGTTGAAAATTTATACAATAATCAAAGGAAGATGAGGATGTGATGTGTTATCAACACATGTGTTAGATACCAAGGTAAGGGATTCTGGTATATGAGAAATATCAGGCTATTTTATAATGGTTACCTGGAATGGTTAACTGTGGAATCAGTCTAGTTACCTAATGTAGTATGGACATCATATGTTAGGGGTTTATGATTTGCATGAACATAACATTGATGAGAATGAATTATTTGAAGGAATAATTGTAAAATTATTGCAAGAAATGTTTATCAAATTAAATTAACAAATAACCTCTATCTAAATAAGAAAAGTGTTACCTGACACAGAGTTGACTCTATAGTCAATAATGAAAAGATAGTAAAATATGTATCATGTGTGACCTATTTTAAGATAATCTTGTATGGAAGAACTTCGTGCTAATCAAAGTTCTATGGCATCTCCATGACATTAAGATGTTATGTGGAGACTTTATGGTATGGTAAAATAAATAATATATGTCTCTCTTTTTATCTGGGATTTCAGGGATGAAATCCTTGTTAGGGGTTTATAATTGTAACATCCCTAACCTGGGTTATGCTTCAACTCTAGATGTTTTGCTTAATAAACTTGATTATATGCTTTCTCTTATCTTTTGAAAAGTAATTAAGGCTCAAGAGTAACTTATGTTTCAATTTTAGTCCTTTTTGAATAATGTTGAAGCAATGTTTACTTATTTTGGACTAAAGTACAAATTACCCAAGTTGAGGGGTTAAATTGCAAATGTTACATGATAAAATGTTTCTCAAGTGTTTTAGCATCACAAGAATGAAAATGATGCAGAGGTACGGCGTGTGAAAGCCTGAGCACCAAGAAAGAGCTTATTAAGCAATGTTTGTGCATTAAAACCTAGTTTTGTTGTAATGTGTAATTTACCCAAAACCTAGGGTTCAATATGCAAAATACCACTTCTAGAGAGTCCCTAATGTTTCTTGGCATCATGTGGATTCAATAATATAAGAGGGGCGTCTCATTTTTATCACTTGGAAGGAGAGAGAATCTTGATATTAAAATAATCAAGATTTAAGCATAATTGAAATTCTAATTCAATTTAATGCAAAAATAAATATATTAATTGAAGTGCCCTTCAACCAAAATTGTGTTGGTTGAAAATCCATATACATGGACGTCCTTGTTCCTTGAAAAGGAAACAAATATCTCTAGTGATTCGATAACTCACTCACATTATTAAAAGGAAAAGAATTATCCACTAACTTTAGGATATTATTATTATAAGGGTTAAGGTGCTTAATTTGTTTTCCTTTAATTCATGGATAATTGAGAGGAATAAGAGTCAAGTAAGATAGCCTCGCATCCAAGGAAGAGGAGGGGGCAAGTGGCAAGGAAATGTAAGAATTATCCCCTACTTTCTCTTTCTTAAAATGAATTTTAATAAAAACGCATATAAGCTCATTTATCCATAGCTTGAAAGGGGAATTTCAAATCAACTTTCACTCTTTTCTTGCAAAACAACCAAAGGAGCTTAGGAGAAATAGGAGGACGACCCCCAACCTGTAGGTAAGCTCCATGACCTTCTTTCACCTTAATTTTATGGTGGAAATCACAAATGAATGCTTGATTTCTTCTTTTCTCCACTCAATCTTCAACCCTAGCCATTTGTCTCACTCAAAGACTTGAGGACGAGCTTGGGATAGTTGAAGGAGTTGATTTAACCATTGAAAACGTGGAGCTTGAAGATTTGAAGCATTCTTTGGAGGAGGGTTATATAACATGAACCCTTAATCATTGTTATTGAATTCAATTCCTCAATCAATTTTGTTCAATTGTTCTTCTTGCAATTCCTTTGATTGATTAATGAAGCTATCATGAAATAGTAGTATATTTTGAGGGGTTGAATCTTGAGGATGATGAAATCATCCTAATCACACACCTCAAAAGAATATTGGGTGCAAACGGTTTCAACAATATGGTCCAATCGGTTTCATCAAACCGTTTGGAGGTTTGGGTTCCAAACCGTTTGGGAATCGTTGACCGAATGGAGGGGGTTGACCGTTTGAGGGGGGTATCTGATGTGTTGAATAATGATCTAATAGATTTAATTGATTGGTTTCTAAAGGTTCCATGATTGGATAATCTACCAATTGCAAACCCTAACCGGGTGAAGTAGTGAAAATCCTAATTGAATCCATTCGATTTCAAGACAAATTAGACCAAACGGTCTTGAAACCATTTGGGATCAAACAGTCTCAGGACCGTTTGGAGGTAAAAATATAAGGTGGATTGTTTGGAGATTCAAGAGTCAATGATTGATGTACTTAACTAGTTCAATTGTTGAAGATTTCAATGGTGCAAATCATGATCGATTGATTAATGGAAACCTTTAGGTGACCCTTTCAGTTTTGAGGCTGACTTGGACCAAACGGTCTTGAGACCGTTTGAGTCCAAATGGTCTTGAAACCGTTTGGGGTCAAACGGTATCAAGACCATTTGGAATGAAATGGTTTCAAAACCATTTGGTGTTGAAATGCCAAAACTGAGTGGAGGTCAAACATGATCAAATCATTTGGATATTTAAAGTGATGATTGATCCATTGATCCAATGGTTGACAATAATGATTATCAATGATAGGTACAAAGGTTGAAGCCCTAAAGTACCTATATGATCAGTAACTTTAGAATGGTTAACCCTAAAAGCTTATGAAAGCAATGTCTCAATACACTATGTCAACCATAGTTGTATATATTTGATTGAAAGGTTGATGAAACCTAATCAAGTTGAGAGTATGATAGAAAGGAATTCATACATGAGTATTAATCATGAAGGATATGTGATTAGGGTATGATCCTTAGTAAAGAGATCATGAAACCCTAATCGAGTGGGTTAATAAGCCATAATCCTAAAATTAGGGCAATCTTGAGTGAAACCCTAATCTAGGGTAATGATGTAACCCTAATTAAGGGTGATGATATAAGGAACCCTAATATTGGATAATGGAAGATGAAACCCTAATTGGGATAAATAGTAAACCCTAATTATGTGTAGTTGAATGGAAACCCTAATTAGGATGAATAACAAACCCTAATTGTGGATAATTGAATTTAACCCTAATTGCGGGTGATGCCATGTGAAACACTAATTGAGGGTGATGCCATGTGAAACTATAATTGAGGGTGATGACATGTGAATCCCTAATTGAGGGTGATGCCATGTGAAACCCTAATTGAGGGTGATGCCATGTGAAACCCTAATTGAGGGTGATGCCATGTGAAACCCTAATTGAGGGTGATGCCATGTGAAACCCTATGCAATGGTATGACGAGGAGCCCTGCTACAGGGTGAAAGTATGTGAAACTCTAATTTTGAGTCATAATACATGAAGCCCTAATCTTGGGCAATATGATGATAAAATAGTGGGTAATGCCTTATAAAGGTGAAATATCTCAAATGGTTGATCATAGGCAACCTTATAGTAAGTAATGCCTTAACTTGAAATGAGTCCATATCATTGAAGATAGTGGGACCATTCTTGTGTGTGACCTATGCACTTCATGGTAAAAGTGATAGGTTAGTGGATGAAAGTATTAAGATGGGAAATACCTTAATTCAAGATAAGTTGATAACTCAAGTAAGTTGGAAGTGATGAGGAAAGTGATACATCAAGATATGATAGATATCACTTTTAGCATTCCAGGGTTGATATACCTTGATGCACCTCAAATCCAATATACTTGGACAAGAAACACATGTTGTAATTGTTACAATGAAATGTAATGAGTTTGATATACTTTGATAAGTATAGGCTAATATACCTAGAGAATGGGGTGAAGCTAAACTAATGAGTATGATGTAATCATACCATGATATAGATGAGAAATGAACTCATACCTTGTATTGATAATCATTTAATGATAAATGTTAAGTGCAATAAACATGATTGAATACTCAAGATGTTAATGGATGATCCTAGGGGTGTGGAGCAATATATTAATGTTGATTTGATAAATATGAAATCTTAATTAATGATAGATGGGAAATCCTAACTCTAAATTGGGTAATGGGACATGAGAAACCCTAATGTGACGTGTATAGTAAGCTATAACCCTATTGAGGGAATAGTGGTGTTACTATTGTATTACATAGGGTAATATGTTATTGTTGCCTAGTGATAGGTGACAAGATGTGTTATGGCCTTGTGAGCCATATGGTTAGATGTTGCCTAGTGAGAGGTGACAAGATGCTTTATGGGCCTTATGAGCCATGAGAACAATTATGGCACAGTGAGAGGTACCAAGATGGTTATAAAAGTTTATTGTAAGAAATGATAATGTTTTAATAAACTTAATAAAAGGAACAATTGTATTCAATAAAGAATGTGAAAAGCTATGAAGGATAACCTCAGGGTTCAGAGCCTAGAGAAGGAGTGGTTAGAGTCCACTGCCTGGCTGTGTAATCAGGATTGGTTAAAGTCTGATACCTGGTAGAGGAATGAAGCATGTAATCAGGAGTGGTTAAATTCCACTTCCTGGCTGTGTAATCAGGGTTGGTTAAAGTCCAATACCTGGCAGAGGCATGAAGCCTATAATCAAGAGTGGTTAGAGTCCACTGCCTGGCTGTGTGATCAGGGTTGGTTAAAGTCCAATACCTGGCAGAGGCATGAAGCCTGTAATTAGGATTGGTAGAGTCCAATGCCTGGCTGTGTAATCAGGATTGGCTGAAGTCCAATGCCTAGTTGTGTAATCAGGGTTGGTTAAAGTCCAATTCCTGGCTGTGAAATTAGGATTGGTAGTGTCCAATGCCTGGCGGTATAATTAGGTTTGGAAGAGTCCAATACCTGGTAGAGGCTCAATGCCTGTAATGATGACACATGATTGGTAATAACCCAATGCATGTAATGATGACACATGATTGGTAATAACTCAATGTTTGTAATGATGACATAGGATTGGTAATAACTCAATGCCTGTAATGATGACACATGATTGGTAATAACCCAATGCCTATATTAATGATATATGAGTACATGGTAGATATAATCCCATATCTGTTTAGTATATTGTCTAAGGCCAACCGATTGAAACAAGAATGTCTCATGGGTGATATATTAAGATAATGAGTGTCACAAGAGAAGTTTGACATGATGGTATAATATGATGGATAAATGATATACATGTTCTTCCTATTCCTTATTAAGAGAATAGATGAGCTATTGTTCTATCATAAATAGTTGCAATGCTTTAAAAGATGAGAATGCTTTAAACTGCTTATCCTCTGCCCAGTTTTATATTATTAAACTGCAATAATAATGTTTTTGGAAGAGGGTTATATCTCTCGCAGGGGAAATTACAATTGTCTCACCCCCGTGGGATCTAACATTTTTTTAGGTGGACAAGCACAGAGGAGACTGAGAATATCTTGCAGAGGAAGAACATTAGCAGCAGCAGTGACAGGTCAGGTTGAGTGTACTGTCTATCGTGTCTTGTAGATAGAAGTCCTATGTGTTGTCTCTGTACTCTCAGGTCCTCGGAGTTAGTAACTAGTGTTTTTAATAAATCAATATGAGATTTTGGCTTGATGCCTTCAGGTTCTTATGCTGTCTGTGTTTAGTTGTTAACAGAGCAGATGATGCTTGTAATCCTGAAGAATGAGTGGTACCGAATATGTACTCATGAACCAGGATGTAAATGAAATACATTGGTTCTTAAGAAAAGAGTTTTCCTGTGTATGGATCTCGTTGCAAAAGGTTTAAATTTTTAGTGATTTTCAGTAATCTGCTGCTAATGAATGCTTCGGCTTAAGTAAATCATGTTTTTGTGAGTTGGATGCCGCACTAGAGATAATATCAATCATTTGTCTTCTACTATTACTTCTCTTATGCATGATAATGCTGGTTTGAGATCTTCTTTGCAAAGATTCTTAGTTGGCAAGAAGAGCCTTAATGATATCCTACACCATACTACCAAACAAATTGGTAGACATGGTTTGGGGTATGACGGTAGTCAAAGGTACAATAAAGGTAAAGGACCTCCAATCTTCCGTGGAGAATCCTCTAATTCGAAGACTATGGGCACATGCAACTATTGCAATGATATTGGCCATTATTCTACTTGTTGTCCTTTTAGGAAAGCACCCAAGAGCAATAGGACTTGGGTTGCTAAGCTAACCCCTCTGGACCCAAAAACATGATTGGGGACAATTTCATCTTTATTCTTGTAGGTACTTGCAAATGGAATTACTTGAGCTATTGAATTGCAAATTGACTTGTCAATCCACATGAAAGAAGAAAGGTGAGATGTGTAGAGGGTGACAATCAGTGGAAAAGGAATGGTAAGAATAAAGGTAAAGGTTTTATTGCTTATAATCATCTCTAACTTGTTTTTGTCAAGTTAGTGTGCACTATACGTATGGTTTTTGAGTCAAAAGTGGTATTTTGTGTTTCTCTTCACACTCTTGCTCAAAAACCTTTTCTAATGCTTCTATAGTGCATTACTAACTTGCTTAGAAATGTTTGGATATGGTTTGTATTCTTAGCATGCCTCTAAATATGTTTTTATGAAATATATGTGCCTTTTTACAGCAGCTCTTTCGGTCGAGTTTGCCCTATTTGAAATTGGACCGATAGGAACCAATGGGTGTTTCCAGCAACTGTCATCGGTCGAGTTGTCAATACACAAAACTTGACCGATAACACTGTGCACATAATATACATTTGGCTAATGGAATGAGAATTTCCCTCTCAACTAGATTTTCTCAACCAATAGCCTTATTCTTTGGCACTCCTTTGGTACCTTTATATATGCATATTTCCATGATTTAAATTTCCTATCTTGCTTACAACTCTATCTCTCTAATTGCTCTAAATCGGTATATCTATATCTTGCAATTACTTGCTTTGAGTTGTTTTGTAGGATTTGATGATGATCTCTTTGGATCTCTTGGTTGTGTCTAAAATTACTTCCATTGTACTCTAACTTGCTACATCTATATAGGTGTATATCTTGTGTTGATACAACCTTGAGGTTCTTAGTGGTAATCATCCTTTGGTAATAATGCATATTTTTATGTGAGTTATATCCTTTCATGCTTATAAAATTGCTTATCTCTTTGTTTGGATATATCTCGACATCTACTCATAGCTTTCTTTATCTTGTGTATCTTTTAGTATCTCTTGCTATGATCTAGATCCTACTAGTAGTCCTAACTTGTGATAACATTTACTAGTAGTTCACATACATGTAGTTCTAACCTTGTTTATAGTTGGTAACATTTGCTCATCTAGTGGTATTTCACTATATGATATGCTTGTATCTTGTTTCAAACTTGCTCAAGATTGTTCCTTGAATTGCATATATACTATCTTGAGTTTCTTGCATAACATTGTGATGCAGGGTACTTAGATCTACATTATATGTAGAAATTGGAGTATTTTTTGATTTTATGTAGATTTTGCTCCAATTTCAGTTTTTGGTGCAAGACTAGTGTTTTTCATGCAGAAACTACCTTCTGAGGAAGGCTCATCGCTTTGCCATGAGCCCTGACACTTTTTGGGAAAATTCTATCATCTTGAGGGTCAAAATTGTGATTTATTATTTTTCTACAACACTTTATCTCGCATTTTGGGTTGTTCAAGTATATGCTTTAACTTGATTTTCTTTCTATGCTTGGACAAGCCCCTATTTATACTCTTCTACTCTCCTTATATAACTTTTTGTTATCTCCTTTCCTTTAACAAGTGGTGTTTCTTATTTCTTCATACCCCCACCTTTTTGAAATGACAAAGGGGGAGAAAGGTATGTCTTATTTTGACAAAACAGGGAGAAGGCATGTCTTACATGAAGAGGAGAAGTATGTCCATGTAAAGGGGAGAAGGTAAATGGGAGAAGACATATATGTGTAGAACATATATGAGTAGAAGACATAGTATTCTATAAATGTTATGAAAGCTAACCATGCACATCAATTGAGGGGGAGTATGAGAACTCCATGCACATCAATTGAGGGGGAACATATGAGCTCAATCCTATTGAAATCCCTAGGTTTATCTGAAGGTATTAATTTACTTAAATGCTTTCAATACATTTATGGAATGGTTTGTCATCTTCAAAAATGGGGAGAATGTTGACTCAAGGTCAATTAGGTCAATGTTGACTCACGTCTAAATTGACTAAGCTCGTGTTTTGATGATGACTAACCATTCCACATATTGGTGTCTAATGTCTCTCCTTGAGTGATTTCAAATTAGGTATAAACACACTCCAAATCCCCTATCTTGCGCATATCAAATTGGAGAAAAGACAAGTCAAAGTCAATACAAGTGCACATTTTTGTAATATGATGTAAATCCATTAGAATCATGTGGTAAATCAATTGTAATGATTGTATGACTTGTAATTAAGCTTAGAAAAAATCAGGAGCACTTAGATCAAATGTTTAAGAACTCAAAAGACATTTTCTAGAATTCACATCAGGCTGTTCATCGGTCGAGTTCAGTGATTTGTAAACTCGACCAATCCTGATTGGTTCTTGAAAATGACTTTTGATCGGTCAAGTTTACACTACACAGAACTCGACCGATGGAGTACTTGACCAATTTGATTTTCATTGGTCGGTCGAGTTTCCCCAGGACAAACTCGACCGATGGTTTGAATATCAGCTTTCTCTTTTACTCTATCGGTCGAGTTACCCTTATAGAAACTTGACCAATTGCATTGTACGGAAAAGTGCAAAAAAGTGCTTCTAGCCGTTGTGGAGGTGCAACAAGTGAAAATATATCCGTTGCAAATCACAAAATGGCTAGTTTTCATTCTCAAGTGTTCCCAAAGTCTAAGAGGCATCCCCATCTATAAATAGGACCCCTTGGGCTTCATTCCAAGGTTGAGCATTCAATGCAAAACTCTATGTGAGGTTCCTATTCTATAGTTGAGTGCTTCCTACAGCCTCCTCTCTCTTTCTAAGCTTAATCACTTGCTACATCCATTAGAGTGAGTAGGAGATTTGTAATAGAACTTGTCCTACATGTATATCTTGTGAGGCTCTCACTTCCACCACCTCCCTATCTCTCATTTCAATCATGAAGATGAAGGTTCTCTCTCTTGGCTAAGAGAGGTGAAGAAGAACAAGGGAAGGCATCCCTTGGTGAAGATCAAGGATGAAGACTTGGAGCTATAGTGGGTAAGCCCTTTGTGAAGGCAGAAGACTCCTAGCTCAAGTGGGTAAGTCCTTGGTGGAAGATTCTCTGAGTGAAGGTGAAGTCTAAGGTGGAAGATCCAAGAAGAGTGGGTAATTCCTTGAAGGATGCAGACTTGTGTAAGAGTAGGTAAGTCATTGGAAGAAGGCGGAAGACTCTTGAAAAGTGGGTAAGTCCTCGTTAAGGTTGAAGACTCTTTGTATTTGTAACACCCCTGACCTGGGTTATGAACTAACCCTAGGTGTTTTTCTTAAAATTATGATTAGAGGCTTGTGGTTAACCCTTGATATGTCATTAAAGCTTTAGAAGAATCTATATTTTCATTTCTGCCCTTTTTGAACAATGTTGTAAGATTGTTTTGTTTAATAGGGACCTATGTGCAAATTACCCAATTAGAGGGGTTAACTTGCAAATTGCACATGTTAAGATGTTCCTATGATGAAGAGACATCATAAGAATGAATATTATGTGGTGATATGGATTCCCCAAGCTTGGGCACCAAAATATAGCTTGTAGAGCAATCCTTATACTTTAAAACCTAGTTTTAGTGTAAAGTGCAATTTACCCAAAACATAGGGTGCAACATGTAAAATATACCCTCTAGAGTACCTCTCATGATTTTTAGCATCAAGTGGAGTAAATAAAATGAGGGGGGCACCTCATTTGAGTAACCATATAAGAAGGATAATCATTGTAATTGAATAATCAAGATGTATGCAAAATGACCCTTATATATGTATGACTTAATAAAGTGTTTGGCTTCTTTTCCTCTAAACCAAGGTTGAGAGATAAGTTTGCATGTTATAAGAAGGGAGGAACGTGGCAAAGAAGTAGGAGAGGGGCGTGGAGGATATAGATGTAAAAGAGAAGAAGTATTTATCATTGCCTTGGAAATATGCCCAAAAATATATAAGCAAGCTCTTTCCACAATCAAGGGATCGTTCCCTTCATTTCCTCTTCTCATCCTTTTTCTTTGGGCCGACTAAGGAGGAGATTAGGAGCAGAGGAGGATGACCAAGTTGATCTAGGTAAGTTTGGTCATCTTCTAGCTCGGATTCATGGAGGAAATTCCATTACAAGGTTGGTTTGCTAGTATTCCTTACACAACTCTTGCTTCTAGCCATCTTCTCCATCCAATTCTTGAAGAAAGGGCCTTAGACGACCCCTGGAGCTCAAGACACCATTAAAGCTACGGAGCTTGGAGCTCTAGATCAGATTCTAAGGCAGATTTTATAACTCTAAACCCTTAAACTTTGTTATGCATCTTTCTTTCTTGCAAAAGTAGTTTGTTCTTCTTTCCCCCATACTTCCTTGCTTTCTTGCAACTAAAACCATGAAGAACAGACCTGGATCTGGAGGTAGAAGAAGGGGGCGTGAATACCAATGTTAATTTAGCAAACGGTCTTGCACCCTTGGCCAAACGGTTTGCAAAACCGTTTGGGTGTTTGCAAAACCATTTGAGGGGCAAATGGTTTCACAAGGTCGGTTGGAGAAAACGGTCTCCAAGACCATTTGGTTGAGTTGACCAAGGGTTGACCGTTTGGTATTCCTGTTCATAATTATGTTGGTTGATAACCATCCAAATTTTAGGGATTAACACCAAAGGAATCGTGAGTTGAAGGCAAATCAATTAGGTAAATCTAATTGGATTAAGTGCTGCTTTTCAACCTAATTAACTTGACCTTTTTGGGAAAATGGTTTCAAAACCGTTTGAGTGCGTTGACCAAGCGTTGACCGTTTGAGGTTATTGTTCCTAATGATGTTTGTTAATGACTCACCAAATTTTATGGGTTAACTCCCAAGGAATAGAGAGTTGAACGCTAATCAATTAGATAAACCTAATTGGATTAAGTGCTGATTTTCAACCTGATTAACTTGACCTTTTTGGGAAAACGGTTTCAAAACCGTTTGAGTGCGTTGACCAAGAAATTACCATTTGCGATTACTGTTCCTAATTATGTTTGTTAATAACTCACCAAATTTGAGGGGTTAATTCTCAAGGAATCATGAGTTGAAGGCTAATAAATTGGGCAAACCCTAATTGAAATTAGTGCTGAAATTCCAATGAGTTAATTTGAGATTTTGGGTTGATTAGCCCAAACGGTTTCAAAACCATTTGGGGATCATCCAAACGGTCTCAAGACCGTTTGGGGGTCACCCAAGACCGTTTTTAGTTCTAGGGTGAATTATGGATATGTGTTTGAAGATCCAAAGATGTGGTATGAACCCTAATCGGCTAAATACTGATTTTGCAAGTGAATGAGATGATGTTTTGGGTTGATTGGCCCAAACGGTTTCAAAACCGTTTGGGGGTCACCCAAACGGTCTCAAGACCGTTTGGGGATCACCAAAGACCGTTTGGAGTTCTGGGGTTAAGTATAGTTGACCAATTGAAGGTCCAAAGGTACCAAATCATATTACAATTAAGTGCTGATTTGTTGATCAACTCGATAGACCAATCCTTGATAGAATTTCACTAGAATCCAAGGGTTGGATGAGCCAAACGGTCTCAAGACCGTTTTGAGCTCATCCAAATGGTCTCAAGACCGTTTGGAGGTCACCCAAGACCGTTTGGAGGTCTAGGGGTGAGTATGGTTAAGCAATTGATGATCCAATGTTATTAAGTTAAAGTGTAATCAATTGCTGTTTTGGTGATCTATCCAATGATCCAAACCTTAATTGGTTGACTTGGATTTTGGTGATATGATGGGAAAACGGTCTGAAGACCGTTTGGAGGTCATCCAAATGACCTCAATACCGTTTGGGGTCAGGTCATACCCATTTTGGATGATGGTTCTATGGTTTCAAAGTAACTAGTCTTACATTGATTAGTATTGAAGGATGATCGATTCCAACCCTAATCCAATCCATCCAAACCCTAATTGGTGATCAATTAAGGATTAATTGGGGGTCACATCAGTTTAGTATTAACTTAATTGGCTCAATTGATAAATGGTTAACCATGGCATGAACGATTGAGGGGTTCAACATTGAAAACCCTAACTCAATTGGAAGTGTTAATACACTTTTTGGTCCATGTGGTTTTGAGGGTGTTTGGACCAAACAGTCTCAAGACCGTTTGGGACCAAAAGGTATCAAGACCGTTTGGTGGTCATGCGGTTTCAAACCATTTGGAGGTTGAAAGTGCAAAACCGTTTGGGGTCTTTTAAGGTCAAGATTGCTTAATGCTTTAAAGGCTTAGATGGTCTAATGGTTGATTAATCTAAATCCTAATGATATCTAAAGACATTAAGGGAACAAGTAATTAGTTGATTGAAGCATGTTATGATCAATGGTGAACATTACTAAAGTACCCTTGATGGGTTTAAGTAGTCAACACCTCTTGATCAAGCAAACCCTAATGAACATTGTAGTAATAATGTGACTTATGTTATCAAGGTTGAATTGACCTAACCTAATCATAAGAGATGTAAACATCATCTAATAATAAGAGGGGAGAGAAGACTCCTAATATGAATGAGAATCAAGTAATATACTTCCAACATGTATGAATACACATAATTAGGGTATGATCCTTTACAATGGGATCATGGAAACCCTAATTATGATGATCAATGAATCTTAACCTAAGTGAAGACATGAATGGAAGTAATATTCATACATAATGATGGTATGATCTCAATTCACTACTATGTGAATAGTAAACCCTAATATAGGGTAATGCGATGCTATGTGAATAGTAAACCCTAATCTAGGGTAATGTGATGCTATGTGAATAGTAAACCCTAGTTTAGGGTAATGCGATGCTATGTGCATAGTAAACCCTAATCTAGGGTAATGTGATACTATGTGAATAGTAAAACCTAATCTAGGGTAATGTGATGCTATGTAAATAGTAAACCCTAATCTAGGGAGATGTGATGATATGAACAAGTAACCCTAATTCTGAGTTATGCTTTTAAGCATGAAACTCCATGTTTGAGAAATGAGATAGGAATCACTATTCCTAATCTAGTTAAGAGGTGGAATAACTCTTTTTGGATTAAATGAGAATCCTAACCCTAGAAACCAGTCATGGTATTATGACACGGTCGTGGTGAGTCCTTTATTGCACGATCGTGCAAGGTAGCACGGTCGTGGTATCACATATATAATTTGAGAAGAACTTGTATTGTGCTATTATGATACAATATGCATGTTATTAGTAAATATTGAACATGTAGGTTTTCATAAAGAGGTGATCATATCCAGGTAAGGATTGTGATATCTTATGTATTGAAATTACTTTACATGCTTCAAGTATAATGATATGCTATGATACCTAGTGAATGGTAAATTATGAGTTCAAGTACCTAGATTCTATAATCATGATGATAAATTTAGAAAGGTACTTGATAAGTTGAGGAATTGATATCCTAACACTTTGTGAGAAAATGTATGACTACAGGCCATGAATCCCCAATAATAATGTCAGACATTAGATATATGATCTAAGTCTGAAGAGAGTTAATGTTGTAATAATGGTTTTATAGTAAATAAATGCCATACATATTCTTCTATTTCTTAAAAGATAAATGACATATGGGTTTATCAAATTATAGTTGTATTGCTTTAATTGGAAGAATGGTTTAATATGTTAAACATTGTTTTCACTACTCCCAGACATATATAACTTTTGTGTACATCTACTCTCTTAAGCTACAATAATTATGTTTTTGGCGAAGAGTTATATCTCTCGCTGGGACAATTTTATAATTGTCTCATCCCGTGGGAAACATATTTTTAGGTGGACATGGGCGAGGAGGTAGAAATCCTTCAATAGGTGAAGGGCAACATCAACAGTACCAGGGACAGCAGTGAAGTTTCAGGTGGAGACACTGGCTGTTATGCCACGTATAGATGTAGTTAGAGTCCTATGTGTCGTCTCTGTACTCTCAGGTCCTCGGAGTAATAGTTAGTGCTTTTGAGTTTTTGGTCCAGTACCTCGAGATTTCTGTATCTTGCCTTATATAGTTAACATGGTAGTTGATGATTGTAATCTCGAGATACGACCTTACAAATATGTACTGATGGATCAGTTTGTAAATAACTTATCATGTTTCTTTATGAAAAAGCTTTACCATTTAAAGATCTCTTCACATAAAGTTTTAATTTTTTTAGTGATTTTTGGTAATCCGCTACTTAGTAAACATTTCCGCATTAGTTAATCTTGTCTTCTTGAGATAGACATTACATTTAGTGGTATCAGAGCCCTAGGTTCGCTGAGTCTACAGAGACATAGGACTAATGTTTTTGAGTCCGTTCTAAGTGTTTTCCAGATTATCTGATAGTATCTTCTGCTCTCACAGGAGAAGAAGAACTTGAAGATGTCTGGATCACATGAAGAGCATGCTGCTGAGGGCAGTACTGCTGCACCAGGAGGAGGTGCAGGAGACCAGAATAGGGAGGGGCATGTACCTGAACAACCTCAGATTGACCCAGCTGAGATAGAAAACCGGGCTCTCCATGCTTTATTTGATAAATTCCTGACAGCCATAACACACATGGCAGATAGGGTGCCACCATCTGCACCTAGGGCACCAGCCCATCAGGAAGGTTATGGAGCCGGCAAGACTTTTGAGAGACTTCGCCGGGTGGGAGCCATAGACTATGATGGTACATCTGACCCAGCAGATGCTGACCTATGGTTGACAGAGCTTGAAAAGGCTTTCAGGATCCTTGATATTCCTAAAGATGAAAAGGTAAAACATGCGGTATACCTCCTAAAAGGGAGTGCTGGTAATTGGTGGATGATAGAGGAAGATAAGAGACCAGGCGAAGAAATAGGATGGGAGGTATTCCGATGAGAATTCATCAATAGATACTTCCCTAAGACGTATCTAGACGAGAAGATCTCTCAATTTGAGAAGATCACACAAGGACAGATGAACGTTAGCGAATATGAAGCTAAGTTCATGGAGTTGTTGTGGTTTTGTCCGCAGATGGCAGTAGTGATGAAGAAAGAATTCGGCATTTTGAAAAGGGATTGAACGCTGAACTAGCCACTCCTGTGTCTGCCTTAGAGAATAGAGAAAGGTTTGCCACCTTTGTGGAGTCAGTAAGAAGGATAGAGAGGTCAGAAATCGAGAAACAACAGACAAGTAGTAAGAAGATGTACACCCAGCCTCAAGATCAAAGGTCTGAAAGTTTTAAGAAGCCAAGATTTTCTATGCCAACAACAATATCAGGATTTCCTTCCCAGACTCAATGGATGTCAAGTGGAAGTAGGGATCATAGTAGTATACCAAGAAGACCTTCCGACATAGCATTAACATCGGTAACTGGATCGTATAGACACCTTGCACCTAGGATCTGTTACCAATGTAGACAACTGGGACATCTGGCAAAGGATTGTCCAGACAGGAATACAATAATGACTCAACCTCAAGGACAGAGTCTGCAAGGCTCACAAGGGAGGCAATATAATAATAGAGGACGTGGACAGACGTCCCAGACAGGTCAGATGAAGTAAGTTTTGCTTTGTTATTTCATATCAGGATTCTATGTGTTAAAGATATGAAAATTAGCTATTTTTGAATTCCTTTGACTAAGTCCTAGAAGGACACAAGGGAGATAAGAATTTATATTTTACTCAGTATTCTTTAAAACAATTTATAATCTCCCTTAATTGTGTATTAAAAGATGAGATATAGATGTGATACCTGAAGAATAATCTGGTATGGTAAATCCTGTGTGTATAAAAAAATGAGGAATATGATGATAAGTAAAATACATACTACCTAATCTCAATACTTATATACCCTGGCCAGGTATATGGTTATTGTAGATAAGGCAAGTATGAAACTTTTAGATTGTTATCTTTTTTATTACTCTGATCAGGTAATTATTCTGAAACAATCTAGAGAGTATGAGGTAATTAATGAGAAAAGCTAAGTGAAACTTCTAAATGAACATACTCAGTGAATCTTCTTAGTGAATACTTAGTGAATATACTTAGTGAACACACTCAGTGAATTTCCTCAGTGAACACTTAGTGAATATACTCAGTGAACTTCCTTAGTGAATACTTAGTGAATATACTCAGTGAACTTCCTCAGTGAATACTTAGTGAATATACTCAGTGAACTTCCTCAGTGAATACTTAGTGAATATACTCAGTGAACTTCCTTAGTGAATACTTAGTGAATATACTCAGTGAACTTCCTTAGTGAATACTTAGTGAATATACTCAATGAACTTCCTCAGTGAATACTTAGTGAATATACTCAGTGAACTTCCTCAGTGAATACTTAGTGAATATACTCAGTGAACATCCTCAGTGAATACTTAGTGAATATACTCAGTGAACTTCCTTAGTGAATACTTAGTGAATATACTCAGTGAACTTCCTTAGTGAATACTTAGTGAATATGCTCAGTGAACTTCCTCAGTGAATACTTAGTAAACATACTTAGTGAATTTCCTCAGTGAATACCTAGTGAACATACTTAGTGAGCATACTTAGTGAACATACTCAGTGAATTTCCTCAGTAAATACTTAGTAAGCATACTCAATGAATTCCTTCAGTGAAAGCTTTTGAGACAACATACTTAGTAAATTTACTTAGTGAAATCTTCTAAGACAAATTGCTTAGTGAATCTTCTCAGTGAATATTTCCAAATTAATTGATTAGCAAACTTTCTTAGTGAACTGTTTCAAATAAATAAAGGATTGCTGAGTGAATTATCTGTGTTAAGGTATGTATGTTTCTCTTTTGATAAACATTCTTGGGTGATACTAGAAGAATGTTCTTTTATGCTTCTTCCTTTCAAAAGTATGGACACCTTATGTTAGGGGTTTATGCTTTACACAAACATAAACAGTGATAAGAAGTAAGTAATGAAGGGGACTTTGTGTGAATTACAAATCCATAAAATCATCATAATTTTGATATAATATGGGGAAACTTGAGGGCCTTACTAATGAATAATTTGTCCCTCCTTTTCTTGGGATTTTGGGGACGAAATCCTTGTTAGGGGTTTATAATTTGTAACACCCCTGACCTGGGTTATGAACTAACCCTAGGTTTTTTGCTTAAAATTATGATTAGAGGCTTGTGTTTAACCCTTGATATGTCATTAAAGCTTTAGAAGAATCTATATTTTCATTTCTGCCCTTTTTGAACAATGTTGTAAGATTGTTTTGTTTAATAGGGATCTATGTGCAAATTACCCAATTAGAGGGGTTAAATTGCAAATTGCACATGTTAAGATGTTCCTATGAAGATGAGACATCATAATAATGAATATTATGTGGTGATATGGATTCCCCAAGCTTGGGCACCAAAATATAGCTTGTAGAGCAATCCTTGTACTTTAAAACCTAGTTTTGGTGTAAAGTGCAACATACCCAAAACATAGGGTGCAACATGTAAAATATACCCTCTAGAGTACCTATAATGCTTTTTAGAATCAAGTGGAGTAAAGAAAATGAGGGGGGCACCTCATTTGAGTAACCATATAAGAAGGATAATCATTGTTATTGAATAATCAAGATGTATGCAAAATGACCCTTATATATGTATGACTTAATAAAGTGTTTGGCTTCTTTTCCTCTAAACCAAGGTTGAGAGATAAGTTTGCATGTTATAAGAAGGGAGGAACGTGGCAAAGAAGTAGGAGAGGGGCATGGAGGATATAGATGTAAAAGAGAAGAAGTATTTATCATTGCCTTGGAAATATGCCCAAATATATATAAGCAAGCTCTTTCCACAATCAAGGGATCGTTCCCTTCATTTCCTCTTCTCATCCTTTTGCTTTGGGCCGACTAAGGAGGAGTTTAGGAGCAGAGGATGACGACCAAATTGATCTAGGTAAGTTTGGTCATCTTCTAGCTCGGATTCATGGAGGAAATTCCATTACAAGGTTGGTTTGCTAGTATTCCTTACACAACTCTTGCTTCTAGCCATCTTCTCCATCTAATTCTTGAAGAAAGGACCTTGGACGACCCCTGGAGCTCAATCCACCATTAAAGCTACGGAGCTTGGAGCTCTATATCAGATTCTAAGGCGGGTTTTATAACTCTAAACCCTTAAACTTTGTTATGCATCTTTCTTTCTTGCAAAAGTAGTTTGTTCTTCTTTCCCCCATCCTTCCTTGCTTTCTTGCAACTAAACCATGAAGAACAGACCTGGATCTGGAGGTAGAAGAAGGGGGCGTGAAAAACAATGTTACCTTAGCAAACGGTCTTGCACCCTTGGCCAAACGGTTTGGAAAACCGTTTGGGGGTTTGCAAAATCATTTGAGGGGCAAACGGTTTCACAAGGTCGTTTGGAGAAAACGGTCTCCAAGACCATTTGGTTGAGTTGAAAAAGGGTTGACCGTTTGGTATTCCTGTTCATAATTATGTTGGTTGATAACCCTCCAAATATGAGGGATTAACTCCAAAGGAATCGTGAGTTGAAGGCAAATCAATTAGGTAAATCTAATTGGATTAAGTGATGATTTTCAACCTGATTAACTTGACCATTTTGGGAAAACGGTTTCAAAACCGTTTGAGTGCGTTGACCAAGAGTTGACCGTTTGAGATTATTGTTCCTCATGATATTGGTTAATGACTCACCAAATTTTATGGGTTAACGCCCAAGGAATAGAGATTTGAAGGCTAATCAATTAGATAAACCTAATTGGATTAAGTGCTGATTTTCAACCTGATTAACTTGACTTTTTTGGGCAAACGGTTTCAACACTGTTTGAGTGCATTGACCAAGCCTTTAACGTTTGATATTACTGTTCCTAATTATGTTGGCTAATAACTCACCAAATTTTAGGGGTTAATGCTCAAGGAATCATGAGTTGAAGGCTAATCCATTGGGCAAACCCTAATTGAAATTAGTGCTGAAATTCCAATGAGTTAATTTGAGATTTTGGGTTGATTAGCCCAAACGGTTTCAAAACCGTTTGGGGATCACCCAAACGGTCTCAAGACCGTTTTGGGGTCACCCAAGACCGTTTGGAGGTCTAGGGTGAAGTATGGATATGTGTTTGAAGATCCAAAGATGTGGTATGAACCCTAATCGGCTAAATACTGATTTTGCAAGTGAATGAGATGATGTTTTGGGTTGATTGTCCCAAACGGTTTCAAAACCGTTTGGGGATCACCCAAATGGTCTCAAGACCGTTTGGGGATCTCCCAAGACCGTTTGGAGGTATGGGGTTAAGTATAGTTGACCAATTGAAGGTCCAAAGGTACCAAATCATATTACAATTAAGTGCTGATTTGTTGATCAACTCGATAGACCAATCCTTGATTGAATTTCACTAGAATCCAAGGGTTGGATGAGCCAAACGGTCTCAAGACCATTTGGAGCTCATCCAAACGGTCTCACGACCATTTAGAGGTCACCCAAGACCGTTTGGAGGTCTAGGGGTGAGTATGGTTAAGCAATTGATGATCCAATGTTATTAAGTTAAAGTGTAATCAATTGCTGTTTTGGTGATGAATCCAATGATCCAAACCTTAATTGGTTGACTTGGATTTTGGTGATATGATGGGAAAACGGTATCAAGACCGTTTGGAGGTCATCCAAACGACCTCAAGACCGTTTGGGGTCAGGTCATACCCATTTTGGATGATGGTTCTATGGGTTCAAAGTAACTAGTCTTACATTGATTAGTATTGAAGGATGATCGATTCCAACCCTAATCCAATCCATCCAAACCCTAATTGGTGATCAATTGAGGATTAATTGGGGGTCACATCAGTTGAGTATTAACTTAATTGGCTCAATTGATAAATGGTTAACCATGGCATGAACAATTGAGGGGTTCAACATTGAAAACTCTAACTCAATTGGAAGTGTTAATACACTTTTTGGTCCATGCGGTTTTGAGGGTGTTTAGACCAAGCGGTCTCAAGACCGTTTGGGACCAAAAGGTCTCAAGACCGTTTGGTGGTCATGCAGTTTCAAGCCATTTGGAGGTTGAAAGTGCAAAACCGTTTGGGGTCTTTTAAGGCCAAGATTGCTTAATGCTTTAAAGGCTTAGATGGTCTAATGGTTGATTAATCTAAATCCTAATGATATCTAAAGACATTAAGGGAACAAGTAATTAGTTGATTGAAGCATGTTATGATCAATGGTGAACATTACTAAAGTACCCTTGATGGGTTTAAGTAGTCAACACCTCTTGATCAAGCAAACCCTAATGAACATTGTAGTAATAATGTGACTTATGTTATCAAGGTTGAATTGACCTAACCTAATCATAAGAGATGTAAACATCATCTAATAATAAGAGGGGAGAGAAGACTCCTAATATGAATGAGAATCAAGTAATATACTTCCAACATGTATGAATACACATAATTAGGGTATGATCCTTTACAATGGGATCATGGAAACCCTAATTATGATGATCAATGAATCTTAACCTAAGTGAAGACATGAATGGAAGTAATCTTCATACATAATGATGGTATGATCTCAATTCACTACTATGTGAATAGTAAACCCTAATCTAGGGTAATGTGATGCTATGTGAATAGTAAACCCTAATCTAGGGTAATGTGATGCTATGTGAATAGTAAACCTAAATCTAGGGTAATGCGATGCTATGTGCATAGTAAACCCTAATCTAGGGTAATGTGATGCTATGTGAATAGTGAACCCTAATCTAGGGTAATGTGATGCTATGTAAATAGTAAACCCTAATCTATGGAGATGTGATGATATGAACAAGTAACCCTAATTCTGAGTTATGCTTTTAAGCATGAAACTCCATGATTAAGAAATGAGATAGGAATCACTATTCCTAATCTAGTTAAGAGGTGGAATAACTCTTTTGGATTAAATGAGAATCCTAACCCTAGAAACCAGCCGTGGTATTATGACACGGTCATGGTGAGTCCTTTATTGCACGATCGTGCAAGGTAGCACAGCTGTGGTATCACATATATAATTTGAGAAGAACCTGTATTGTGTTGTTATGATACAATATGCATGTTATTAGTAAATATTGAGCATGCAGGTTTTCTTAAAGAGGTGATCATATCCATGTAAGGATTATGATATCTTATGTATTGAAATTACTTTACATGCTTCAAGTATAATGATATGCTATGATACCTACTGAATGGTAAATTATGAGTTCAAGTAACTAGATTCTATAATCATGATGATAAATTTAGAAAGGAACTTGATAAGTTGAGGAATTGATATCCTAACACTTTGTGAGAAAATGTATGGCTACATGCCATGACTCCCCAATAATAATGTCAGACATTAGATATATGATCTAAGTCTGAAGAGAGTTAATGTTGTAATAATGGTTTTATAGTAAATAAATGCCATACATGTTCTTCTATTTCTTAAAAGATAAATGACATATGGGTTTATCAAATTATAGTTGTATTGCTTTAATTGGAAGAATGGTTTAATCTGTTAAACATTGTTTTCACTACTCCCAGACATATATAACTTCTTTGTGTACATCTACTCTCTTAAGCTGCAATAATTATGTTTTTGGCGAAGATTTATATCTCTCGCTGGGACAATTTTATAATTGTCTCACCCCGTGGGAAACATATTTTTAGGTGGACGTGGGCGAGGAGGAAGAAATCCTTCAATAGGTGAAGGGCAACATCAATGTTACCAGGGACAACAGTGAAGTTTCAGGTGGAGGCACTGGCTGTTATGCCACGTATAGATGTAGTTAGAGTCCTATGTGTCGTCTCTGTACTCTCAGGTCCTCGGAGTAATAGTTAGTGCTTTCGAGTTTTTGGTCCAGTACCTCGAGATTTCTGTATCTTGCCTTATATAGTTAACATGGTAGTTGATGATTGTAATCTCGAGATATGACCTTACAGATATGTACTGATGGATCACTTTGTAAATAACTTATCTTGTTTCTTTATGAAAAAGCTTTACCATTTAAAGATCTCTTCACATAAAGTTTTAATTTTTTAGTGATTTTTGGTAATCCGCTGCTTAGTGAACGTTTCTGCATTAGTTAATCTTGTTTTCTCGAGATAGACGTTACAATATTGGATAGGTAAGTCCTTTGGTTGGTCATGTCTTGTAAGTCTTATGAATGAATATAAGAGTGCAATGGTTAAGAAATCCTAGAGGTTGATCTCTCTAGGTAAGTGGAGTGACTCACTTCTAGTTTGTAGTGAGGAACCACTCTAAATAGCTTGTCCTCTTGGTGTATGTTCAATCTCTCTCTCCCTTGCTATGCATGTTTTATTTGCACACAAATTTCCTATTTAGCAAACTTATCTTTGATATATCTTGAAGGTCTAATGAATTTTTTTTAAGTGCATTCAGCTCTATTCACCCCCTCTCTAGAGCATCTAATCACCCATCTAGGATCCAACACACCTCTTCAATGGATGTAACTTTAGGCTCCCATCTCTTAGGAAGAGATCTCAAGATCTTGGAGTTGATAGTGCCTTTGTCCATCACACTCCCAAGGGCTGCCAATCCATTGATGATCACATCAAGCCTAGTGTACATATCCACCACTCTTTCATTCTTACCCATCTTTAAGTTCTCAAGTAAACTACCAAGCATGTGCTCCAATCTCTTAGGAAGAGATCTCAAGATCTTGGAGTTGATAGTGCCTTTGTCCATCACACTCCCAAGGGCTGCCAATCCATTGATGATCACATCGAGCCTAGTGTACATATCCACAACTCTTTCATTCTTACCCATCTTGAAGTTCTCAAGTAAACTACCAAGCATGTAGATCTTGGCTTCCTTCACTTGCTCCGTTCCATCATAGGTGACACATAGCTTGTTCCAAATTTCATGTGCAGTGTCCTAAGAGGAGATCTGGCTGAACTTAGATGGGGTGAGGGTTACATAGATGATGCTCAATGCTTTGGCATTGAGTTGAGATTCCTTCATTTGGGCTTCCGTCCATGTGGAGATTTCCCCTTTTGGATCGTCATACTTGAGGTGCACCACCTTCCACATCTCATATCTCACACCTTGGAGGTAGAACTGCATTCTTCTCTTCCAATAGAGGAAGTTGATGTTGTTGAATACCAGAGGTCGCATGGAGAAGCTCCCTTCCAAGTTTTGATATCCAAGAGTCAAATCACCCATCTTCTCCAACTTCCAAGTTGAAGTAGCTTGGAGAAGACCTGCTCTGATACCACTTGTTGGATCAAGGGCTCAAGAGGGGGGTGAATAGAGCTTCACAATTCTCACAAAAAGGATTAGACCACCAAATTATATTAAGTACATAAACTTAAACTAACAAAAAATTTGATGCCTTAGCTAGAAAGCACAACAAGGATGAGAGACAAGGAAGAGCAAGAACTTGGATAAGCGGTTTAGAGTGGTTTCACATCCTAACTAGGAGAAATGTCAGTCTACTACCTAGAGGTGGTTAATCTCTAGGATTTGCAATCTTGGTACTCTTATATTCCATCATAAGATTACAAGACACAACAACTACACATCCAAGGGCTTAATACCTCAAGAAAAGATCTTCAACCTATAGAAGGAGCTTACCCACTTGAACCATGGAGTCTTCATCCATCAACATGGACTTACCCACTCCCTCTTCAAGTCTTCATCCTTCAAGGGATTACCTATCTTTCTTGAGTTCTTTCCTTGACTATCTCCTTCACTTGGAGATATGGAACACCTTGCCTTCTTCAACCTTGAAGAACAACAACCTCTTCTCCTTCACTAGGAGAAGATCTTCAACCTTTTCTTTAATAGGAAAGAGGGTAGGAAGATGATGGAGGAGAGCTTTACATCATTACAAGGAACAACTCTCTTACAAAGGAACCTATCTCACTCATACTCATGAATTTAACTTGAAGCTAGAGAGAGAAAGGGTCTCAAAGGGTTAGAACACTATCAACTAGGCTAGGACCAAGCATGTAGTGAATGAGCAACCTTGGAATGAACTCCAAGAGGTCTAATTTATAGTTGAGGGTGCCCCTTTAAGTTGTGGGACACTTAGATACGAAAGATAGACATTTTTTCTCAAAGCAACGACTCTATTTTCGCTCAAAACACACACCAACGGTCACAATCACTTTTTCTACAAATTCTGTATAGTGCAATCAGTCGAGTTTCAATAAAGGTAACTCGACTGATAGAGTAAAAGACAAAGTTGATATTCAAATCATCGGTTGAGTTTATCCTGGGGAAACTTGACCGACCAATGAAGATTGACTTGGTCAGGTACTCGATCGGTCAAATTCTGTGAAACCACAACTTGACTGATGCTATCTTCAAAAACTTGATCCAAGAGGATCGGTCCAGTTTAAAACTCGACCGATTTACTGCATGTTGTCAATATTCTAAAGTGCATCTAAAGTGATTAAAACTTGGTGTTTAGTGTCCTAATCAATTTTCTCAAATAAGTTACAAGTCAATTCATCATTACAAGTGATTACAAAAATATTCTAAGGTCGTTTACATAGATTTCCAAAATTGCACACTTGTAGCTCTTTTGACTTGAACTTGATCCAATCTAGGGCTTTTGATTTTTGATCCTTTTCTTGTACCTAACATCTGAAATCAATCTTTAATACACATATTAGATACATATGAATGGAATGGTTAAGTCATTATCAAAATATGGGCAATGTATAACATATAGGTCAACAATTACCATATTTAATATGGTTAATGCATTAGAATCCCAATTTCTAGGTTTTGATGATCTTAATATGTTCAATGGATCCTAATAATCAAAGATCAAACTTTTTTGATAAAAAGGATAACTTGGACCTATTTGAGATTTATAACCCATTAATTGATGAATTAGGGGTTCCTTGAGATTAAAGTACATAAAATGTTAATATTAGGGTTTGTAAACCAATAAGGCATGAAAAGTGATGATTAGGGTTTAGAAAGCCAAAACCTTAATGAAACCCTAAGTGGACCCTAGAAACCATGACTTGGAACCCAAGTCAATCTTAATGATGGATTTTGGATAAAATAGTAATGCATGGGTATTATGCCTTAATTTTAGGATATTTTCTTATTTGATTGCTCTCGTTGCTTTTAATTGGACATTACGTAACTTATGGGAAAGGTGTGTGGTTAATCACATTATTTTTCTGATGTTATCTGATCATTGTCGAAATGGATTGCAGATAAATACTTGCTTATTTATTTATTTCATGCAAACTATAAAGTCACTATGGATATCACATTATATGTTGATAACTTGCTCGAACCCCTCATACCAAGTTTAAAAATATGAGAATATTGAGAAAGTGACCACACCATAGGTTTGGAAGGTCATATTATACTAAGACCTAGTCCCAGATTTGGAAGGTCACATTTGGCACAACTCCAATTTGGGTAGACCAACATGACACCTAACTCCAGATTGAGGAGGTTGCCAACCAACATGGCACATAACTCCAGATTGAGAAGGTAGCCTAGCGTCCATTGTAGGGACAAAACCCTAAAAGGGTATTATGTAGGTTGAGTAAAAATGGGTTGAAAAGTTATGAAGAAAACATTAATTTTGTTCTTATAACAGTAATGGGTATGAATATGTTGTTACAACTAGAAGCAAATATTTTGTTTCCCCCACATACCAGTATAACTTGTTAGTGACTGTGTTTTTGGATTCATGACACTTTAGGGGATTATGCTCATGTCCTGCAATTAATGATTGAAGATGGACACCCAATGAATAAGACACCAGAGAAAGGGTTTAATGTAATTCCTAAAGGATATAGTTAGAAGGTTTACTTCTTGTTGCAAACTTCAAAATATCTATATTTTGTACTCCATGTTGGAAAATCTATATTTTATCTTGTACCAAACTCATTTCAGTTTAGTGAAATTTATTAATTATTTCTAGTTATTTGATAAACCTCGATCTTGTATGCATGGTAATGGCCCTTTCTCTCTTGGTCCACCTAAATAGGGGATAAATGGGGGAGGGGGTTGTTACATTTTTCCTACAATGAAGATGAAGAATCAGAATCCTATGATCACTCATAGTATTAGAAGCAACTCCCCCCCTGAAATAGTAGGGAAGGTGTTAAGAAAGTTTAGATTCCCAAACATACGATCAAATTTAGAAAAAGTACTCACCCCATTTTTCTTTTTCTATCCCATGTGAAAAAGGTCATTTCTTGGGAATATCATATAAACTATATCACGAATAGCATCATTGAAACCCTCCATACTCATAATAGAAGGAGGTATCTTCCCTATCTTCTCAAAAGAGTGTCTAACAACATTAAAGTCTCTAAGAACACACCAGTTACCCGATACAAAGTTAGAGATACTACAAAGACCATCCCATAAAGAGATTCTTTCCCGATCATCATTAGAGACATAAACAACAGATAAGTGAAAGTTATCATCACCAAAGAAAACTTTTTAATGGATATACTGCTCACTGACCAATAGTTTATTAATAGACATAGTTGGATCTTCCCACAAGATAATGATCTTGGTGTATTTATAGTAATCAAAATTATCTAGATACTGAGCACCCCTCCAAAGACTATTAACATCCAGTATTAAGCTATTCTTAGAAAATCTAGATTCAAGAATAATGATAATATCAGCTTCAGACCTCCTAATTTGTTCCTAAATACGAAGAGATTTATTATGTGTGTTGCTAACATTCTAGGAAACAATAGAGAAGGGTCTAAGAATTATTAAAAACTTGATTCATAAAAGATTCTAGGTCAGTCTCACTGACTTCATGCATACTAATATCGAGCAAGGAGAACTTGTTTGGAGTAATTTGTATGTTCTTACTAGAACCCACACTCTTAGGAAAATGTCTACGTGGAGATCTCAATTTCTGACAAGTCATCCATCTTCCTCCATCAGGAGTCATAGGTAAAGATATACTAGCAAGATTAATCACCACATCCCCAATGACATATGTAGTTCGATTGTTAGAAGGAATCACCCCAACATTAAAAGACTGGTTAGAATCTAACTGGGGCATTTGAGAAAACACCATGACTATATCTGGTGGGCAATTATAGAAGGTATCATCCGCATTGACAACTTTGTCCTTTCCTTTTCACTTTTTAGTTGGGGCTTGAAGAATAACTTTTGCACACTCCCCTTATCCATGTCCAAAAGTACCACACTCTTTGCAACATAGAGGGAGCCATTCATAAAATTTTTTTTACTGAATCCTTGATTCCATCAATACTAGCAAGAACATAAGCAAAGGATGAAGATGCTGGAATTAATACCTGAATTCTGGAAAACTCCAACCTCTCCAGTTCTCTTGTAAGCTTATCAAATCTCAAAGGTGTATCAATGTAGCTCCCAATTATGCTAAACATGTCTTCATCCCATAGATCCAAAGGCAAATTGTGAATACACACCCAGACTGGAACCTCTGTGAGTTTGAGTTTTTACAGAGGTTCCTCTCTCTGCCACTTCTTTAGCAACAATGACATCCCCGTGACCAACCAATGTCCTTGCTCTAGAGAAATACACATATCACCTGGATCAGAGAAATGAATAATGAAAAAATCATTACCATGAGATAGGATCTCAAAGTCCACTATCAACTTCGATAATTGAAAGATGATGATTATATGTGATCCATTCAGTTTCAGACTGATAACATAACCAACCACAATATTCTTCCATCTCTTCAGATTTCTCTCAACAGTTGATCTAGGTATTGTATAGCACCATCCTTCAGTTCAATGGAACAATGCTTCTGGGATGAACTCTCTGAGTCACCAGATCCTTTACAAACTACTGACCACTTCCTTGATTCACTCGCTACCTAAACCTTCTGTTGCCATTGGTTCTTCAACATCATGCGTTTAGATTGAGGTCTAGGAAGGGCATTATTGTGGAAATTAGGACAACAATAATACGTTGAGATCAATATGTGTACGTCTCAATATTCATGATATTGGATATCAAATCAAACACATAGGTACTTATTATGAACAACTATATTGGATAGAGCCACTTTTAGTGGTGATACATGGAAGCCAATAATGATGGTCTGAATCACATCTCAATCTGATACTAGTGATTGTGGTCCTTAGACCTGGAGTCGCTACAATGATTTCATGTTGTTCAATGTGCTTTAACACTACTCAACATGACCTTGATCCCATTGAAGTGATACCTCAACCACTTTATGAGTGAGAATGTGAAATGTATGGCCATGCTCATGTGAGTCAATATATGGTATTGCGATCATGTATAACTCAAAAGTCAATTCTAGATCAAGGAAAAAAGATTGAACATCAAGAATATGACGTTTCCATGCCTCAAATTCAATCTAGATATCAAGACAAAGGAATTACACAATCACTGTAACAATGGTCACATACTAGGTTAAGTTTTTCTCCAACTTCTCTTATTACCTGGGTGGCAATGAAGTCTTTCTAGATACCAATAATTTCTTTTGAAATCATAATTTGATTATGAACATCACTACCCAAGTATTCAGAGCCTATAGGGTACACACATAGGATGCATTAGAATAGTAGTATAATTCTAGACATGAATGGAAATGTTCTAGATCTAACTGACAATAAAGATGTTTAGGTAATCAACCAAAATAATATTAGAATACAATCTAAGTTAATTGATTAAAAGGTTAAAGACAATTAATTGGATTCAAATTGTTGACTTATATGATAAGTCAACTGACTAACCACGAGCAATTGACTAGAGTTTACAATCAAGTGATGGAAAATTAGTTAATTATTTAATATGATTAATTGATTAATTAATTAATGACATGATTCTCGAATATTATAATTGCCTATTTGGCAGTCCACAAGCAACCTATTTTAAGCATAGTCTCAACCTTTCATTTCCCAGGGTTTTTCAGGAACCTTGCTTCCTGCCCTGTCCTATTTATAGGGGCATGATGGTTGGTCCATTAGACATGTTATTATACATGAATTGTAGCCATCATTGTAATACTAGGGCCCAATTCTCAAGGCTCTAGTAGAGTTTTAGGAATGACAAATGGCACCACAGATCACCATTAGCCTTAACTACACACTTTGTCCTCTCGTGCACAAGCCATGATAAACTTCCTGACTAGTCACCCAACCTAGTACTACTTTGGGATATGCACACTTAACCATAAAGTTCTTTAGTGATGGGCTCCCTAAAAAAGATGTACACCTTGGTGATATGAGTAGTACAATCATTCCTTTAATGATCATCTATCTGTGGCCTCAAATCCTGGGATGTTACAATCTCCCCCATTTAGATTCTTGACGTCCTATTCAAGGTTCAACTGTATGGACTCACAATTTCTTCCCCATTTTAGTGCAGACCTCATATGGCCCATGGAAACCCAACTCCCATCCACGACTACCAGCACAGGGGTCCATCTCATCTTAGTAGATAGCCGTTTCCAACATGCCTGGACTGCACAACTTAAGATTGACAAGTCACATACCCATGTGGGCCCCACCTATTAGAGGGGAATTGGCTCTGATACCATTTGTAACTCCTGGTCCCGCTGAACAAGGCTCTAGTAGAGTTTCAAGAATGACAAATGGACCCACAGACCACCACCAGCCTTAACTGCATACTTTATCCTCACTCACATGCAAGACATGATAAACATGATAAAATTCCCAAGTGGTCACCCATCCTAGTACTACTCTGGGCTAATCACACATAACCACAAAGTTCTTTAGTGATGGGCTCCCTGGAGAAAAGGTGCACTTTTATGAAATAAGTAGTCCAATCATTCCTTTTAAGATCATCTATCTAAGGCCTCAAGTCTTGTGAAATTAGAATCATCATCCTAGGGGGAGATAGATAGATAGATAGAGAGAGAGAGAGAGAAGGAGAGATACCGAAACATGAGTACATCACCAAGAAAGGTCTTCTCCTTCATTGTCAATTTAGGTAGCACAACAAGGAGTTCATGTCCTTCTGTGTAGAGTACATAGAGATGCAGGGGTTGAGAGACTGTGTTTGGAGGATGTCCATGAGGACTGTCCATGCACATGAGGAACACTACACATCACTGAGTGAGGAGGACATTATTGGACCAGCTCACTGACAAGGTAATCCTTTCACACCCTATTTCAGAATACGTCATTGTGAACGAGATCTTCTTGTAGGATACATGGAGAAATATATTTTTTACATTTCCCTATGCTTACCTCCTTCACAATTTCTAACAACAACGTCCAGAGGAAAGGATTAATAGCAAAGAAACAAGGGGAGTATATTGCAAATCGAGTTATCAAATAAAATAATGGACAATCTACATACAAAAATTCAAAACATTAGTCTGTAGGGAACATGGTATCTCATGCAAGTAATATAGTTAAGTGTTTAGGTCATAAGTATGTACACATACATTAAATCACATCAACAAATTTCAAGAGGATATAGTACACATACCTTTCAAATAAGATCCCGAATCACAAATTCCATGACAAAATAGATTAGGGAGTAGGGTCAAAACTTAGTCAAAGGTGGGTAGATCATGGTCAGAATTTCATGTTCGATAACTTTGGTATCCAAAACAAGATCTAGCATACTTTTTCCAAATGACCATATGATAATTATTCATCCTCAACAAATAGCATGATTTCAGAAGATATCAACAATAACAATATCAACATATGGATGAATGATTTCATTGATTTATATATATTAAAATGACAAAAGGCCCTTAGTCTTTACCAAGTATCAATTCCATATTCTAAAGTTCAATATTAAGATTCCAACAATAGATATGATACAGATTCCACATTGTTTCATGAAAATATTAACAAGATAAGATAAAGTTACAACTTTTGGTTTTCATGTCATCATTAAAGACCATTAATAAATAACTTTTAGAAAAGAATCAAGAATATGATGCTAAAATTATTTTCATTGCGTTTGGCTTGTTCTCACGATCAACATGGATTGTATATTTTCCTACTTTAGATATTAGATGTAGAAGATATAATATAAAGATGATCATGAGAGAGAAAGGGCTAGAGAGAGTAAGATCTGTGAGCAAAGAGAAACACAACTACTATAGTAGTCACTGCTACTTGGGGCATCTAGGAAAGGAGCAAGAGAGAGGGTGAAACCTGAGGGCACTTTTGTGTGCGTGAGAGCAAGACAAACTCAATAAGGGGTTTATCAATAACAAGGAAAGACTTAGATCTCAAAATTTTGAAGGTTTTTGAAACCTCCAAAACATCCATTATGGTGTCATATTTGGATCTTCAAAGATTCATGAAGATTCAAAAATAGGAGAGAATCTATACAAGAATATGGTGCATGTTCTCGGGATGATTCCAATTCACACTTAAACATGCAAAATAGAGAAAAGATCAGGGAGATCCACTTGTCTAAAGGTCTAGATTTTTTTTCCTATCCATGAGTATTGTAGTGGAAATCTAAGGTAGGGGATGATCCCATTGAGGTTAGCTATGCTCAGCCCAATAAGCACAAAACTCGGTCCATTTTGCCAAAAAATGTGATTTTTAAGTGTTTCTTTGGGAATTTGTAACAGGATCTAGGGCTCCGACTGGGATAGAAACTTATACTAATGGTTTAAAACATACTCTACAATATATAATATTGTTTTGTGATCCATAGGAGGATGGTAAGTACATGAGTGATCTAAAAGATTAACAATCATTCTCAAGGTGCATTTCTATGTACACAAAACATAAATATGCATAAATTGCCCAATTAAGAGTCACAAATTTGTTAGATGATCCAAATATGATAAAGTGAAGTATAAAATAAAGAATAAAGGGATTAAAATATAAAATATTATCTATTTGAAAACTCACTTTATCACACCCTCCCCTTCTTTAGTTGAATTTTGTTCCCAAATTTCATACTTCCTAAAAAGATCTAAAATTCTCTCCTCCATGCATGAATTTAATTCCCAAGTTGTATTATGATTACCATGATATTTCCATAATACTTTCACCATTTCTATCCTTGTTTTTCTCATCTCTTTAATTCAACTATCAATTATCTTCACTAGTTCTTCTTTGTACACAAGTGAGTTTTTTAATTCGACAAGTTCATGCTTGAGGACATGACTGGGATCTTTGATATATCACTTTTGACTTGAGACATGGAGGACACTATGCATCATACTAACCTGAGGAGGTAAAGCCATCTTATATGAACATTCCTATATGCACTCCGTCATCTCAAAAGGACCCACACATCGAGGACTCAACTTTCCTTTGTTTGTGGCAATTTCTTGAATCAGTGTCATCTTTAAGAAAACATGATTAACAATGAAAGATTTCTAGATATCCTAAGCTCTCTTTAATCATTGCCTAACCAAGTTGACATTATCATAATAAATATGCAACTCTTTAGACTTTAAGATATTTCTTTCACCTACTTCCTTCCAATATAGTGGCGATCTACACGGTCATCCATATAGATCTATGTAAGGAGGCATACCAATACTTGACTGGTAACTATTATTGTAGGCATATTCTACCAAAGGTAGGTAGTAGTCCCATGAACCAACCCATTTGAACAAACATGAACTCAATAGATCTTCTAATACTTGAATTTGTCCTTTTGAATTTATCATCAGTCTACGGGTGATAGGCAGTGCTGAAATTAAACTTAGTTCACAACTCTTCTTGAACTTGTTGCCACAAATGGGAAGTGAACTTGGAATCATTATGACATACAATAGAAAAATTGTTACAAACCCAAATTTTGGGTTCTTTTAGGTGGAAATGCAATTCCCCCAATAAATGCATGATTGTGTAATTGTGTGATTTATGTGCCTTAAGTGGATTCCTTTGATAAATAGTCTTGTATAATTGATTTCGTGGGCCTTGTTGGCTATCAGGCCCAATAACAAGAAAAAAAGAAATAAAAAGGAAAAAGAATCAATTAATAAAGGAATAACTAAGATAAGGGGAAAAGAAAGAGGTAGAAGACTTTAGAAGGCTAGGAAGTATCCTTCAAAGGTTGATTTTGTATCTTTGGAGTTTATTGGGTTCCAAGGATTCCAAGTTGCAAATATAACAGGATAAGGAAGAGAAAATACCAATTAAATAAGCATTATTAATATATATCTTTCTTATGAAGAAAAGTCCCTCATACCTTCGAGTTTGAGTTCCAAACTTGACAAAGAAGTAATTTGAGTCATTATAGACTTTCCTTAAAAACTTGAGAAGAAAAGGATGCCTCATGAAGTAATAATAATTTCTTTGATGATATGACTAAAAGAATAAGCTTTGTAAATCCCACGATTAAATAAAGAATTGGGAATTGGATTAATACAATCCTTCTATGACTATGTGTGCCCTCAAGATAAGTTTCCTTCATCACCGTGAGAGAGAGAGGGAGACTCATGGAAAGAAAAGGATCTTTTAATGAGTTTATGCATATACATGTATATTTAATTATGGGGCAAAAGAAATCGAGGAAAGAGTTTTGGAAAGGTGCATGGACGGTGGCCCTTTCATATCCATATACCCCGTTGTTTCAATCGTGAGTGACAGGAGGAAGGAAACGATGTTTTCCTCTTCTAGAATGTGGGCATAGTACTCAACCCCTTCCTTCCCTTCCCTGAATAGCCATTAGGGTTCCCTGGAACATGTATAAATAGGGACCCAAGATCTCTCACTGGAAAGTATGGTGTTCATCCTCCATAGACCACAAAGATGATCCACAAACTCCATGGTTACAACCTGCACTAACGTTCCTTGAAGCAGCATGTCTTCTTTCCCATTTACTATCGCCACAGACTCACCCTAGAGTCAAATTGTGATCTGAGGTGGAGTTTGGGAGAGTACGAATTGCAACTGCATAAGCCGACACATCTAGGAAGCTGTAGCGGCAGCACTGCATCTAACAGAACCTTAGCCACTGGAGTGATCGACTCCAACTAGCTTCAGCCATAGGTAATGCTCTGGTCGACTTTGTCAGAGCCTAGGGGAGTCACTCCAAGCTCCTCCGCGTCTTCGGGGCCCAGGAGGAGGGGTCGGCCACGCAGTTGGCTCACCGACAGCGTACGTAGGTCGACGCTGTGAGGAAGAAGAAGACCCCGCGGTGTTTGACCCTTTTACCCCTAATAGCACATTTAAGAAGTGAGGGCACGGGCATCTTTCCACCTGATCTGACCCAATAAATAAGAAAGAAATCGCAGATGACGTGTCAAGCCTCGATTGGTTCAGGTATTACAAATCTTATAATTAATCTAGAAATTAATTGGTAGCTCTGATGAAGCAATGCTATATATGAAAGTTCATCAGAAAAATGCAAGGAATGCACTAAAAATATAATTGAATCCTAATTTCTCTTGAAATTCCAAAAAGTGTATAAAGTTATCATCTTTAATGGTGTAATTAATGAAAACCCCTAAGATGTGATGAATATTGAATTTAATGACGTTCTTTGGATAAACTAAGTCAATATTGACATGTTGTTAATAAAAAGAGGATTTAGATGTAAAAGGATGATCTTGGTATGTATTTGGCTTGATTTGGGTTTTTGATATGTTAAAATGCACTAATGGGCCGAAAAGCCCTAATGTTGTTAAATATGACTTTAATGGCTCTTATTTCAAAAATGCATACATGAGACAGAGATATGATGATTCTATGTCTAATTAAGAATAAAGGAGATTTGGAGCAGATAACTTAAGCAAATAGAGTTTTAATATAAAAAGGAATGTTTTAAGTTTTCATATGAATAAAGATGTATTTGAGAACCTAGAAACCATAATCTAAGTATTTATGACTTTTGGATGAGTTATATTTTGAAAACCCTATGTATAATATGAAGTTAGAATTGATCTTAATTGGTAATAAAGAGGCTTAAATATGAATAATGGAGTAACTAGGGTTTTGGAATATAGAAATGCTATTTTAGGGTTTAATTGACCTAAAGGGTAAATGTTAAGAAATGAATATAAAGAACTATAAGAAAATCCTAATTCAACTCAGGAACACCCTAGGAGGGAATCCCAATTCAATAAAGCAAGTGCATGATGAAAATGTAGTAATTGGATTGCACATGTTTTCTAGGTTTCTTGTTGTGCTTGAGTGATCGGGGTGATTGGCTTCTTGGCTTACCTGACTACTTGATTGATTATTCTCTTACAATCCTTGAGACTTCCAAATCAAGCATGTGGTTATTTATGAATAATCGATCTAGTTTCATGAAGTTTTCTTGAACATTTGATCGATTGGATGCAACCTAAACTATTGAGTGTTTATTTATCCAATCCTATAAAGTCACTATGATTATCACAATTAAGTATATATGTGTATTCTCGAACCTACATGACACCCTGATGTACGTTGCATGACCAAGCCCATGAGGGAAGGTCTATTTGGTCAAGCCCCATAGGGAAGACCATTGGGCACTGAGAGGTGACCCCAGGCACCAAGCTCAAGATGGAAAAGGTGGCCTTCTGTCCCTTGCAAGGATAAAACTGTAGAGAGGGTGATCCAGGGTTAGGGCAAAAGTGGTTGAGAATGTCACATCAAAAATGTAACTTTAGATTATTAATAACTTATTTGTGATAATTATGTTGTTAGAAATTATTTATGAAATTGTGTTTGTTCCCCCACATACCAATATATCAATACACTGATTGTCATTTTGTTTGTCGGCATTTTAGGTATTATCTGAAAAGGACAAATAGTAAAGCAAAATCTGTGAAGATGAATTTAAGCAATCTAAAGGAGGATTAGATAGTTAGATTTCTAGTATGGATAGAAGTCTTAGATCCTATTTTGAAAAGGTATACAAAAGTTTTATTTTACACTAGCTTTCCAATTTAGATAGTAGAATTTAATAGTTATTTTTTATTAAATGTTAAACCATGGATCCTGAGTTATTGGGATAGTGGCTCTGACCCATTTGGTCTCCCTTAATTGGGGGTTACCGGGAGGCGGGGTCATTACAAAAATCCCATGCAGGCTAACAATTTCCTGAATATAGTGCTCTTTTAATTCTAGAACTTTGATTGTTGTCTTTATCGACATAAAATGGGCTGATTTGGTTAGTCAGTCAACTACAACCAAAATCGCATCGCTCCCTTTCTTGGACCTGGGTGAACCCACCATGGTGATATTCTCCCAATTCCATTCTGGGATTGGTAAGGGTTCCAAAAGACCTCATGGAATCTGATGTTCAATCTTGATTTGCTGGAAATTTAGACATTTTGAGATGAAGGCAATTGCATCACCCTTCATATTCTTCCACTAAAAGTGCCTATGCAGACCCTTATACATCTTAGTTGATCATGGATACATTGTATATTTTGATTCATTGTCTTCTTGTAGAACTTATTCCACTAGTTTTAAATCCTCAGGGACCCACATGCATTGTTTATTTGGAATTCCACCATCAATCCATGCCAACTGAGAGATAGTCTAAGGCTTTTCTAGAAACTTCATCATTTCCTCAAGGGTTTCACTATTATTTTGTGCTACCAGAATCTCAGACTGGAGGCATGGATTTACATTGATGCTAGACAAACAAGTTCTATCTCATGTACCTATTGGGGCCCAAGGAGATAAGACCACTAAGTCCTCCATTCAATGGCAAACACAACAACACATTTAACTTGTTTCCTACTAAGGGCATCCACTAAACCAATTTCCTTTCTAAGGTGGTAGGAAATCTTAAAGTCATAGTCCTTGAGGTATTTTAGCCATCTTCTCTGTCTAATGTTTGAGCCCTTCTATGTCAGGATGTACTTCGAGCTCTTGTGATTAGTCATAATGTCAAAGGTAGAACCATAAAGGTAGTGTCACCATATCTTCAAAGCATATATGATGGTAGCCAATTTGAGATCATGGCTCAGATAATTGACCCATTGGGTTTCAATTTTCAAGATATGTGTGCTACTAGATTTTCTTCCTACCAAGACATAACCTAGTCTAAACTTGAATGCATTAGTGAAGATAAAAAACCCTCCACTTCCCAAAGGACGTGTTAAGATGGGTGTGGAGGTCAAATTCATCTTCAAATCCTAAAAGCTAGATTCATACTCATTCAACCATACAAATCAATCTCCTTTCCTTGTGAGCTTGGTGAGATGCAATACTTTCTTACAAAAGTTGGAAATTAAGCCTCGATTATATCCATCCAGGCCAAGAAAACTTCATATTTCAGAAACATTCCTAGGATGTTTCCACTCTAGAACGACATAAACTTTAGCAGGGTCAATAGATATTTTTCTTCCCGAGATGATGTGGCCAAGAAGCATGACTTTAGAGATCCAAAATTCACACTCGGACAATTTAGCATATATATTTTGATCTTGGAGGATTTCAAGCACCTTTTCATGGTGTATACAATGAAATTCGATATTTTTGGAATAAATCAAGATGTCATCAATGAAGACTACAATAAATTCATCAAGGAAGGGTTGAAAGACTCCATTCATTAAGTTAATAAACACGCCATGGGCATTGGTCAACCCAAATGGCATGAGTAAAAACTTGTACTGCATATATCAAGTTTGAAAGGAGGTTTTTGGGATGTGTTTATTTTTCACTTTGAGCTAATGATATCCAGAATGAAGGTCAATTTTTGAGAATACATGAGCAGGAAAAGTTGGTCAAAGAAATCAATAATTCCTGATAGTGGATATTTATTTTCATAGTAGCTTGGTGTGACGACCATCGCAACACTAAAAGAGATTACTTAAAACAAAGTGTGGAATTATCACTAATCACATTATTACCACAAAATAGGTAAATTTAAACCATTTTCAGTTCAATTTTCTCAAATAGAAATATATCACAACAAGCCTTCAACACAGGCTACATGTATTTCATATATACCAAAAGTTGTTACATATTATGTTCAAAGGCCATCAAACCATAAATAATACATGTTACAACCTGCTTATATGTACAAGCCATTTCTATACATTCATGACAATAAGCCAAAATCTATGCAATAAGTAAAACACAAAATCCCCCCAAAGACTTGAGAGTATAGGGGTGACACATAGGACTCTACAAGACACTAAACCAGTAGCATGTTCAACCTTCAGTCAACTACTGTTCTCCTTGTTGCTCAACTCTTGCACCGCAACCTCGACCTCCTGGTCCCCAACCACCTAAAAATTTGTGGAACCCACTGTGTGAGACCAAGCGTCCCAACGGGAGTTATAATCCATCTCCACCAACTATTATAAGCACAAATAAAATACTAGGGTAGTTAGGAAAAGAAGTAAATACTAGTTAAGTTAGTTTCAACAATGGCAATTGAGCAATAGATCAATTTATACTTTTAGAAGGAATATGAAGAACATATAAAATAGTTTTAAACTAAACAATACAATAAATAAGGCATGGGGCCATCCAATGTGATTTGTATTTGTCCATAATCAATTATACTATATGGCTATATTATTACTTTTATTATAATGCCCTCAGGATTTGAGGCATACCACTCAAATACCACTTACCATTTCTAAGTTAGAATAAGTACCATATAAGATTAATGGAAGAGTCAGACTCTGTGATCATCACCATAACTACTCAGTCGGTTTGAGTAAGCAATGTAGTGACATAATAGTCAAGCTATTAAACAACAACCTGTAGTCATAGCTATAGTCATGTAGAGACCACAACTAATAGTTGAAGCTATGGTTCTATAAAACAACTAGTCTGCCTTGGTACATGGTGCAACATTAGAGAACAAGCTCACACATGGCCATTCTATAATTAACATTGTACTACTATTTCAATCAATGTAAGGATACATGGAGATATCTTGACTTGCATCCCACATGTTCAATAATATGTGCTCTGAGTTTTCCCGTAGGAGTTACTCATTTCACCATCCTTCTAGATACTGATGCTAAGGATGGATCTATGATATAGGGAAACTACATGATTTGGGTCTCACTTGATTAGACATTCCAATTGGGTATCTTTTAATGCATCAATCAAGTTACAACATATAAACCATAAACCAATTCCACAAAATTAAGGTATGATGCAACTTCAAAAGATATGAAACATACTAAGTGATAACTCATCTCATTTCAATCGAATATCAACCCCTCAATACATTACGAAAGGTTTTCACCTCATACTATGCTCAAGGAACTTGCCAGGTCATTAGACCCATTCATACAAATCCTACTCAATAGATTATACATGATATCTTAGCAATGTTCATAATCACCACCATGTATTACACAAAGTTCAACATAGCACTCATGTGATTATACCATTCGTCTCACCTACAAGGTTAGGTTTACATAATCAAGAGAGCAAAAAACTAATATGAAATACAATTCATAAAGTAAAGTAAGTAAATAAGTCACACGAATACATGATAGGGTTAGGGTTTGACCTTAACAATTAGGGTTTCATAATGTTATTCAACCCCTAAACCCTGATTCATTATCTCTCATATGTTTCAGGGGAAATGAGGTTAACTACCATAATTATTAATTAACTATGCACAATTATTTTATCATATGTTACTGTTATACTATAAAACATACATGTACATAAGTGTATTAATATTTCTCACATTCACACCATAGGGTTGTGACATGCAATACATGTAGGTTGACTCTGACTGTAAGACGTGCAACATGTGACACCACCCTGCAACGCATGCAAAGTCAGTGTCGCAACCCGTGACGTGTGCAACTCTCTCTCTCATGGACACAACATGTGCATGGGAGAGACATGTCACAGATCATGATGCACACCATGCTCACTCATCTATGACACACACCTTTATCTCTCGCCCGCAACACACTCAGACATGTTGCAATCCTGACACGCGTAGGACATGTCGCGCCTGTGACGTCATGTCACTCCCGTGACACACGCTAGACAAGTTTCTCCACAACGCATGGTAGACAAGTCATGCCTGTGACGCACGCTAGATAAGTCTCTCCTGCGATGCATGCAGAATCGCAACGCGTGCATGTGAGTTGCTCACGACGCTACATTGCATTCAGTTTGAGCGTGCAACACCTATCTTTTAGGGTTTTCGAATTGCAATAACTGCCAATACATGGTTTTGACCTAAGGGAAGATCAAAGGACGTTTCCACCCTATGTTAGCCTTATGTACATCATCTAAATAGGTTCAAACATAGGTTTTATAGTAGATAATACCAACATCATTAGAGTGTAAAACATCAATATTTCCATCACCACAAAATCAGATGGTTAAGGAATTAGGGTTTATAGGAGAAGTAGTCTTTTTAAAAATACTACCAGATTAAACCCTAAAGACATATTATTTCCTCTTTCATCAAGAAAACATTTTAACCAAAGGAACAATAATATATAATCATATCTATGATGCTAATAGAAGATGCGAAAAGTGTTATAAAACCTACCTAATTTGGAGAGAAATTTTCTCCCAAGATCCCACGCTCTAAAAGCGTCAACCAAGATTCAAAATGTTGGTCAAAGGTTCACTCCAAGTAGAAGAAATATATGATTAGAAGAGAGTTCAAGAATAGGGAAACAAATACTAGACTGAACCAAAAAGGAAAAGAGAAAGAGAAGAGATCATCCTCTAACTAGATGCCAACATGTCAAAACACAGGCTAAGGCCTCTGTGAAGAGGAGATCTTCAAGAAGAACTGTCATGAATGATCCACAGACAAGAAGGAAGGAGAAGGTGGATGTTTTAGAGAAGAAAACATGATCTGGAGGAGAAGGTTACTTACCAAGAGATGATTCTCCAAGAATCACCACCAAAGGTTAACCCCAGCACAAGATCTTCAACATGCACCAAGGATCGACCACCCAAGGACCAAGCTCTGATCATCCTTGCTCCCGAAGCTCCAAGAACGGTCTCAAGGTAGGAGAAGAAGTGTGGGGCTGAAAAGATTTTCTTACAAGGAAAGGAAGGAATTTTATATCTAAAGGAGGAGGGAGGTAAGAGATCTTGAGGTGTCAGCACATTAGATCACCAAGGGACATATGTCCTTCAAGAAAAGAGCCCTATTTCCTCTAGCATGCAAAAATAAAAATGTCCATAGTTATCCAATAGATGTTTCATGACCTCTAGGGTTGTTTGACCCCCTTGTCGTGGTCAAGACACTCTCATGCACCCCCTTGTCTTAACCCAAACCCTAATCACCATAGCATGGTCGAGACACTTACACTAAAAGACAAGTGTAGCGACCATCCTATCTCTAGGGTGTCTCAGTTGCAACCATGCATCCAAGCATGTGTCTCAATCGCAACCCTCACCACAAGTGGTGTAATGGTCACAACCTCAAACCCTAGGATAGTCACCATGTCAACTAAGTAACGCTAACAACCTTAATATCCCTTGATGATGGCACATATTCAACTATGATTCAATCAAGGCACCCCATATCACCATCTTCTCTCTCATGATGCTAAAACATAAGAAACACACTCACATGTGAAAATTACAAAGTAACCCTTCCTTCGGTAACTTGCAAGATGATCCAAAACATATATAATATGGCAAAGATAGCTAAAAAATTATTCAAATTGGATCAAATTTAGTATACAAGCATGTCTCATGATATTAAAACATCTCAAAAAATTAAATCAAGGTTTAAGCATCTTATTAAAAAAAGAAATTACAATTGAGCACAAAACTAGGCCATGGGTCTTACAACTATAAACCCCTAATAGGGATTCCCCCCCCAAAAAAAAATCCTACACAAAAAGAGAGTGATACTTCTTCTACATCTAATCTTCAAGTTCCTACGTGGCTTCTTCAACACCATGATGATGCCACAACACTTTAACCAACACAATATCCTTCTTCTTCAACTTCTTGATCCTTCTGTCCATGACCAGAACAAGATCTTCTACATAAGATATATCATTATCTAGCTCCACCTCAATAGGTTGAAGAGTCAACTCTGTACCAGTGACACTTCCTCAACATAGAGATATGAAACATAATATGTAACTTATGCAACTCACGTGGCAACTCTATCTTATAGTCCACCTTCCTGACGTGCAGTTATAGGATAAGGTCCCATATATCTGGGAGACAATTTACCCTTTTCTCCAAAACTTAAAACACATTTCCAAGGAGAGACCTTGAGGTACACCATGTCTCCCACTTGGAATTCTTCAACGATGATTATCAGCATAAGACTTCTATCTATCCTGGGTTTCCTTTAATTGTTGTTGAATGACATTGATCTTTTCTATTGTCTATTGTACAAGCTCAGGACCTAAAAGCTAATATTCTCCCATCTCATACCAATACAAAGGAGATCTACAATGTCTCCCATACAATACCTCATATGGTGCCATGTCGATACTCCTCTGATAGCTATTGTTATAGGCAAACTTTATCAAGCTAAGGTGTATACCCAACTACCCAAAAATTATAACACACATTCTCTCAACAGATTCTCCAAGATCTATATTGTCCTCTCAGACTGTCCATCTATCTGTGGATGGAATGTTGTGTTGAATCTCAATTGTGTGTCCATTGTTGCATGTAGACGCTCCCAAAAATGACTAGTAAACTATGGACCTCTGTCTGACACTATAGTAGCTGGAATACCATGTAGACGTACTATCTCATTGAAATACACTTGTGTAAGCTTCTCATATGAAAGATATGTTGTCTTTACTGGCACAAAATGTGATGACTTCATCAACCTATCCACTATTACCCAGATTGAATCATGACCTTTGGTTGTTCTTAGAAGTCCAGCCACAAAGTGTATTGTGATATGATACCATTTCCACTAAGGTATAGGAAATGGTTGCATAGTCACTGCACACTTCTAATGTTTGGCTTTGGCTTGCTGAAACATTGCACATTTAGATACTAACTCAGATACATCCTTCTTCAATCCTGGCCACCAATACCGATCTTTCAAATTTTGATACATCTTTGTGCTACTTGGATGCATAGTGTATATGGAACAGTGAGCCTCTTCTAGAACTAACATCCTCAAATTGTCTATATCTAGTCCAAGTATTCTTCCATGATAACACACTGTTCCATCCTTGGACTCATGAAAGCCATCTCGTTTCTCATTCCCCAACTTTGCCCTGATCTGTTGTGTCACAATATCATTATGTTGTACATCTCTAATCTACTGACCCAATGTTGGCTTTACTTGTAACAGTGCTAACATACCTGCTAATAGTGACACTTCTAATTGTACATCCATATGCCGAAGAGATACCAACATATCTCTCTTGTGACACACCAAAGCACTCAATTATGCCTGCTCATATGATGCTGATGAAGACTTCATACTCAAGGCATCTGCTACCACATTAGCCTTCCCTAGATGGTAATCTATAGTACAATCAAATCCTTTATCAACTCCATACATGGTCATTGTAGTGTGTTCAACTCCTATTTTGAAAAGATATTTGCAGGTTCTTGTGGTCGGTGAAGATCTAACACTTCTCCCCATACAAGTAGTGTCTCCATATCTTCAAGGCATGCACCACCGCGGCTAACTCCAGATCGTGTGTCAGATAGTTCTACTCATCTTTCTTAAGCTGTTGTGAAGAGAAAGAAATCACGTTCTTATCCTGCATCAGTACACAACCTAGACTATTCTTGGATGCATCACAAAAGATAATATAACCTTTTCCCTGCTCTGGAAGCACTAGCACTGGTGCACTGGCAATTTCTCCTTTAGGAGCTGAAAAGAATGCTGACATCTGTTGTCCCATACAAACATCACATCTTTTCTTATAAGCTTTGTTAGGGGTACTGCCTCCGTACTGATGTTCTTGACGAGCCTTCTGTAATATCTTGGAAAACCTAGAAAGTTACAAACTTCCGTAGGTGTCTTTGGATGATCCCACTCCAACACTAATTTTACTTTCTTTGGAGACTCCCCTAGATGAAATTACATGTCCTAAAAAAGCACTTCCTATTACCAGAACTCACACTTACTAAACTTCACATATAACTGATGATGCCTCAGTAAAGACAAAGCCTGATGTAGGTGTTGCTTGTGTTGCTGACCATCTCTAGAATAAATCAAAATGTCATCTATAAACACAACTACAAACTGGTCTAGAAGTGGTCTGAACACTCTATTCATCAAATCCATGAATGTTGATGGTGCATTGGTTAGCCCAAATGGCGTAACCTCAAACTCATAATGACCATACCTAGTCCTAAAGGATGACTTAGGTATTTCATCTTCCTTAATATGTAATGGATGATAACCCAACCTCAAATCTATCTTAGAAAAAATTGTGACACCTTGTAACTGATAAAAAGAGTCATATATATGCGGCAATGGATACTTGTTCTTAATCATCATCTAATTAAACTATCAATAATCAATACACAACCTTATTGATCCATCCTTCTTCTTAACAAATAGAACAGGAGCACCCTAAGGTGATGTGCTTGGCCTAATGAAACCCTTCTCAAGTAACTCCTGCAATTGCTTCTTTAGTTCTAGCATCTCTTCTTGTGCTATTCTATACGGTGTTTGTGCTATAGGTTGGGTACTTGGAACTAGATTGATTTCAAAATCAATCTATCTAGGAAGAGGTATACCAAGAAACTCATCAGGAAATACATCCTCAAACTCCTGTACAACTGGCACTTCCTGAATACTTAGACTCTTTACCTTTGTATCCACCACATGTGCCAAAAATACATCACAAACCTATCTCATCCACTTCTTTATTGTCATAGATGAAACTAAACATGTCAGAAGGATCTTCCTATCATCTAGAAAACCCATTAAGCATCACCATCGGAAAATGTCTCCATCTTAGTGTTACTGTCCAAGATCACCTGATACTTTTCCAAAGTATCCATACCAAGGATTATGTCAAATCTGTGTATGTCAAGTGGCAGGAGATCCACTTCCTGCAGCTCTGTGGAACAAACTAAGGGAGCTTCTAGATGAAGATTGTCATGTCTATGACTAACATGCAAGAAACAATTAACTATGACTTCTCTACTCATGAAAGAATGTGTCTCACCCGAGTCAATCAAAATAGATATAAAACATGAAGAAGACATATCATAATGATATAATTCCATCTGACATGTCATGACCCTCAGGTTGATGACTCCCTCTGATTGACGCATCACATAGAATCAAGTCATTACCTAATGTCTCCCTCTCCCTCTATTATCATGTCCTAATGAACCAACTTGTGATACTTGTTTGCATCCTTTACCACTGTGTTATTGTCGCTGCTAATAATTTTGCTAACTCTACCTTGACTGCTGAGTTACCTCTTCATCCTTCATAGGGAAATACCACTTAGTATGATTCACCTATCCATACTTGAAATACGTTTTACCCTTATACCACGACCCTATCACAGACATTGATGTCACACTATGAGCTCCAATAGTTAGAAAACTATGGCTACTGCCTCTTCTTTGTGTCCACTGTGATGGAGTCACTGACCTTTGCTGAGACTGTGCTGATGAGTACCTAGGATTTGTAAAGCATCCAAAAGATTGTCCTTATTTTGTAGGCTCTTCTTGGCCTTCGCCTCACGCTTCTCAAAATATGACCATTCTACCCTCCTGACTGACTCCACAAAAGTGGAAAATCTCTCTTTGTTCTCCAAAGATGACACTGCGGTTGTCAGCCTAGTACTCAGGCACTTCTCAAAGCATCTGATCCTTTCCTTGTCCATTGCATCCATGTGTGGGTAAAACCCATAGAAGCTCCATGAACTTGGCTTCATAGCCACTGACTGACATAGATCCCTACTGTATCTTCTCAAACTATACAATTTTCTCATCAAATTAAGTCTCAAGAAAGTACTGACTTACAAACTCTCGTCTGAAATCCTCCCATGTAATCACAACTCCTAGCCTTTTCTCCTCTTCACTGGCCCACCAATGGCTAACACTCCCCTTCAAAAGATAAACAACATGTTTCACCTTGTTCTCCTCGAGGATGTTGAGGATCTTAAAGGCCTTTTCTGGCTCAGTCAGCCACATATCTATGTTAGCTAGATCAGATGTACCAACATATTCCAATAGCCCCTACACGCCGGAGTCTTTCAAAAGTATTTCCAGATCCATGAGTTTTAGCAATCGGAGCAATTTCCCTAGGTTGAACTACAGACATCCTATCCATCATGTGGTTCATTGTAGTCATAAATTTTCCAACCACAGTCTCTAAGGGCCACTTTCCTCCCTTCGTCTCTTCATTGTAACCCCTAGGGTTCATGCTAGGTGTAGTTTTATATATAAGGGCACCTAAAGAGCATAAAATGAGTCATGAATCCCTTGTTGATGATGAGATGAAAGATAGGGAAAGGAATGACTCTTGGTCGGTGTCAAAGACCTGCACTACAGAGAAACCTACCAAGGCGACATCAATAGAAGCACCTTGCCTCGTGTTGGGTGATGCAGTCCTATTTTAGGGCTTCATCTTGTGTCATATTGCATTTCAATCACATCAATGCCTATTAGATTTCATGGCATTTCCCCTAATATACATATTTTATAAAATGCACTTATGGACATTATTTGCATGTCTTTTAGGAATTTGGACCATGCTTGGATGTAAGAGAGAGAGAAGGAGTTATCCTAGGGTTTATCTACCCTTGGAGAGTCCTAAAGTGAAGTCTGAGGCTCCCTCAACCTACCCCTAGTGGAAAAAGCTCTATTGAAGCAAAGATGTCCAAGAAAATTCAAGGAATCAAGTCAAAGTGTTGCAATAGAGACCACCACGACTGTGGTATATCAGACCGGCTGTGCTGCCTCATCCAAAATCAATAGAGTCAGCTTCAAGTAATGCCAAAAGTACCACGACCGTGCCACTCAGAATGGTCATGGTAGATGGACTCAAAACAACCGTGCCACCTTGCACGACCATGTTGCAGTAGAGCCACATTCAATCCACCATGGTTGTGGTGACCACCACAACCGTTCTACCTTTGCCCCACCACGATCATGGTGACCACCGCGGTTGTGCTACTTGATGTACACATTTGACCAAGTTACTAAGATTTTTCCCTATTTCTCACCACGGTCATTTCACTCCACCACGACCATTCTCATCCCACTCCACCACGGCCGTGCTACTCACAACCCTATCCTATTTTTGCATTGCTTTACTTATATTGCCCCTACTTAACCCTAGACCCCTATATAAACCTTGGGGGTGAATAGAGCTCAGGAAGTTGACGCTTGGCCACCCATAGCTCACTCCTAGCATTCCATTTTAGCCACTATCCATTCCATTCCATTTTCACCTTCATTCCCCTCCATTTCACCATTTCCACCACTAAAACCCTAGTTTCCTAGTATTTTGGCCACTTTTTTCCATAGATGCATGCCATTCACCTACCTTGGAGGAGGGAGCTTGAGCTGTTAATACTAGGAGGTGGAGAAGGAGGTTTCTTCACTAAGATCATCATGGGTTCTCACTCCTCTACTCATTTTTCTTCCTTTATTTTTGTATTTTCATGTTCTTAGAGTAGCTAGGCCCCTTAGGTGTGTTTTTTGCGGTCTAAAATGTTACTTTGATAAAATGTTGGGGGAAAATGATATGTAAACATTGTAATTTATTTTTCTAATGATTATGTTCTATTTCTATCTCACTCTTCATGAATTGGTTGTTAGTTTGTGCTTGAAATCATCTACAAATTTAGAGGAATTGCTTATATGTGTGAATTTTGGGATTTTCTCCTAGGTCCAATTCATGGATCCCTAGATAGCTACCCATCCTCCTACATGCTAATCAATTCTCCTAACCCTAGTTGAGAGATCTAAGTATCTAGTTTAGATCAATTTAGTGTGCTTAGCATTGAACTTTCTCAAGGCTAGAATGTGGGTGATGGGAGGCCTAAAACCTCACTACTAACCAACCCCTAATCATCCTAAGATTATGTAACCTAGAAACCTAGGCTTGTTTAGATTCTAATTGAATTACACCTAAAACCTAACCCAATTGATCCTCATAAGGGTAGTAGGAGGTGTTAGGGACTAGTTCCCCTATGCATAACCTAGCATATCCATGGCCAGTTAGTAGTTTAGGAAAATTCATTAGACTCTATCTTGTTTTTTTGTTTGGTAATCTAAATGAAGTCATTATGTTAACATGTCACCCCAACCTAATTGATAAGTGCCTCCCCAAACAGCCCACACATCCCTTTATTTCTTTAAAACCCTAATTGCCTTCTTGCTTAGCTAGTGTTAGCTTAGCTAGCTCTTTACTTGCTTAGTTATCTCCTTTCCTTATTATTGCTTTGTTCTTCCTACTTTAGGTCTTCAATTACACTTTTACCCTATTTGCTAGCTTAGTGTAGTGTAGAATTCTTCTTGCCTGTCTTATCATAACTTTTTCTCTTTCCTTGCCATGTCTTATCTTTTCTTGCTGACATGATTTTACTGTGCATATAACGCAAGTGCACGCGTCAATGTACTACAGGCCTTGTGAGGCCCGAGTCGAACACAGGGACACATAATTCTCGGTAGACTCCTACTAAATACTCACGATTAGCTAGACCAATTAAAAAGGTTTGAGAGTTTATTTGAAAAAGAAAAGTAAAAGAAAAATAAAAAGAAATAAAACAAAGAAATCGATTAAATGGTTGGTTTAATCAATTTAAAATGGCATCTCTAGGATTGCGGTTTAACCATAGGTTCTTGTGGTACTATTTCTCACACAATTAACCTAATTCATCTCCTATTCCAGGTAGTGGCCTGTAGTCAGAACTGCTCAGTTTCGCGATGCAATTCACTACCTAAATCTAGGTTGGTTCTACGGTCGTAGTAACCTATACCCTAAACTAGATGCATGAAGATCATACTCTATGTTTCCACCATTAACTGTACATCACCTTATTCAAAGGATTTATTAGTTAATGTGATTATCGTCTCTTTTCAACCGTTAATTCTTCTTTCAAAGTAATTAAAGGAAGTAGATTATCATTAGGGTGATCAATCATAATGATATAATTGAGAAAACTACATCATACCACGGATTTAAGAGACAAATTATGATAAAATATGTAAAAAGTATCATACAATGATTACCCGGGCTACTCCTGGTCCTAAAGATAAAGGGGATTAGCCCCACATTTTCATCTCAATGAAAAACAACATGAGGAAAGGAGAAAACATGGATAGATGTTGTATAACCCCTAAACGAAAAAGATCTAGGCGTTCCTTGGCGTGGGGTGAATGTTCTATAGCCTTCTGGCGGTGGAAAACTTCTTCTGCGGCTCTCAGAATGATCAGGGCGTAGCTCTCGACTATGTTCTTCTCTCCTCACCTTCTTGAGACTTGTCTGGCGGCTAATGACGTGATAATACAGCTTGGGCTGTCTTTCTTAGGTATAGGTATCACCTATGGAAACTAAAAGATCACATCCGAATGATTAAGATTGTCCTGAGTGTTTTCCTGATTGGGTGGTGTCGATACTATTGACGTGATGTCGATAATATCGACTCCTTGGGGTAGCGACACTTCTTCAATTTCTAGCGTCCTCTCTGAAGATGGCTTGATACCATCAATGGTGGTGTCGATGGTATCGACTTGCTAATCCTTGGCACGCTGATGTAATCTCGATAGCATCGACTATGGGTCAATGGTATCGACACCTTAGATGTCGCTTCTTCTATGGAATCTGTCGCTAAATCATTCTGCTGGGGCGATCTCGATACCATCGACTTTGTGTTGATGGTATTGACTGGTTCTTGTCATTTTCCGCCTTGTTGTTGTGGCCATGTCGATGGCATCGATGGTCGTCGATGGTATCAATGGCCTTAGATATGCAAATTCCCTAAAACAATGAGAAGAACACCAATCAAGTCCGATAAATATGATCATTGATACCAAATAAGGTGAAACAAGGTAAATTTGATGCATTTTGAGATCATAGACTAAGGAAAGTGAATCATGCGATATTAACCACAAACATGACTAATAAATGCATAAAATGAATATAAAACTATCCTATAAAAGTGACTCAAAATCCTCGCATCAAACTCCCCTAAGCTTGAACTTGCTCGTCCTTGAGCAACAAAACTATAGAATAACATTGCGAGAGTCAACTAAAGAACATGTTAGCATAAACGACATCTCTATATGATTCCCACCTGTCATTACATACCGACCTTTACTAACCACAGAATGATAACTACCCTAAGGTGACAATAATCGTCCATAAGAGATGCCCACCCCTTGATCGACGTACATTTTCAAATAAGGCAGTTAAGATAATAAATTCCTCCGGTTCAGGCTTGGTACATCTTGTGATCTCCTATCTACGTTGCTCATGTACTAACTATCATCTACATGGAAGCATATCTCCGTATATACAAGAATGGGGAGATAATCATTGATGGCCTACCATTTTGAGCAACAGGTGGATGAAATAGGCGGCTGTGGAAGAAATGAAAACATAAGACAATTTAAACATGCAAAATCAACAAAAATGACCTAAATGATGCATATACATATGAACATGACCTAATGCCTACATTTTGGATGGAATGATGCATGTTCTTTCTATTCCATCTCAACATGAGATAGAATTTCTACAAACTACAACATGTGCTCATTCTTCCTCTTATGCAAGTGAAATAAGTTCTTTTCTCCCTCTAATTTCACTTTATTCTTTTTTTTATTCTTCTTTTTAGCTTATTTTCACATAACTACTATCATTGAAGCATTCCAACTTACTTTTTAGAGGGTATAGAACAAATTTCCTGCTTTTCTTATTTTTCAGAAGAAATAAGGCACATGATGTCCTATATGCTCAAAAATATGCAAAATGCAACTACATGAAAGTAATTATGCCACTATAAAGACATGCAGTTGAGAATGTGTGCATTCATGATTCATATACAAGTTTTTCTTTCCTTTTCCATTTTTTAATGCAAAATATAGCTATAATGCAATCCTATCCAGATGACATGCAATCAAGAAATGAAAATTGTAATGTTCTCCCAGTTCTTATGGTGGAATGTGAATAAAATGAGGTGGATAGATCACAAGACTAATTGACAGAACCTTTGGCAAATATTATATGTCCCTTCTTACTGACCTGTATAACAATCAATCAAAGGGTTTCTCTCTCTCACTTTTGATTAAAGTCCCATTATCGTTTGGTCAGTTTAGGCTCAACATCCATGTCCGTCCACATTTCTTGAATCATAAGGATGTACAATTATGATCTTATTTTTAAAGTTGACAAACCCAATTATTTTCATAAGTTGTGTGCTCAATTCCAAATAAATTCACGTTGCTAATTCTGAACAAGTTTTTAATTATGCTCAATTTTAGATGATTGCGCACATAACTCCCATGTGAAAACATTGAGATGACACATTAACATTAGACATCCACGGATTACACTAGATAGCAAGTGGATCCTAGAAAGCCTTAAATAGTAAAATTACTCAAAACTAGAAGAAATTGCCAAAATCTAAGATGACATGCTAAAATAAAAGAAAAGGAAATAAAACTGAGATAGAAATTGTTCCATCCCCCCCTAAGCTTGAATTTGACTATGGCCTCATAGTCAAAAACAATCTCATAAGGTGGAACAGTGATACCCATTATTGTTCTGGTAGTGTTAAAGGTGGGTGCTGCTGGGTGTTCAGGTCCCATTAAGGATACTGCCCCTGAAAGGTGAGATCATATGGCGGCATGGGTAGAGGTTGAGGATATCCCCTGAAGTAGTTTTGGCTCCAGTAGTGATCATAGAATGACTGCTGCTGCATCTCCATCCTATTCAACCTGTTGTGAATATTTTCTTAGTTGGCGAGGAGGAGGCGCTCGTTCTCATAAATTGCTTGTTGATTCACAAATAGCTGATTCGTAGTATCTTGAATACTGGCGAAGGAGGCAGTGTGCTGCTGCTGTGTCTCTTGGATGCTCTGGAGCATAGAGTACATACCCTGCATTAAGTAGACATCCTCTCCTTCCTGAGAGGGCTGTGGTGGTAGTGGCTGAGAAGAGGATGAAGCCCCCGGGTAGAAGTGTGGATGCTTCCTCGGGGCTACTCGATACCAAAGAGGAATGAGAGGCTCTTCTTCCTCCTCACCGTCGCCTACATCATCGTCTTCATCTACAGCTTCAACTTCTTCCTCAGACTCGACAATAGGAATGATGGGCCACTGAAAGTGTTGGCCCTCCTAAATGTTGAAGATGAGGTCTGGGAGTGATAGTCACAGATATTCCTTCCCGATGTTGCAATGAGCATATGCCACACCGCCATCGACGATAATAAAGTTGGAGCAGTGTAAGTGTTCCAGATCGACTTTATTTTTGTTGACCAACGGAGTGAGTTGTGAGAAATCTATCTCTAGATAGAGAGCTAGCGGCGTGATAAGCCCCCCAAAGTGGATAGGGGCTCGTCTGGTACTCCTTCGTACATCCAACACACACGTTAAGAAAAATACACCCCAATTGAGTTCCTCTTTAGTCAGTAGTTTGTAGAGGAAAAACAGATCCGTCTCTTGAAATTTACTCAGCGCCAGATCGCTATGAGAAAAGAAGGTGACACATAACATGCGATGCAGAACCCGAACAAACGGGTGCTCGAAGTCGGCCACGGACGCATTGTGATAGCTCATCGCCTTTCCCACTGGAGTGGTCACCAGATCAGCAAATATAGCATCATAGTCTGCCTGAATGTCTGGCCTCCTGTGCTGGTTAGGAGAATGATACCAGTTGTAGATAGAATTGAACTGGTCGAGGGTAATGGTGTAGTTGTTGTTGAAGAGTTGGAAAGACACTCACCCTTTGATCCACTCTCGATCGGTGGCGATGAGGTCGTTGGGTGTGACACATATGTCAAGAGATGCCATGAATTCTTCCACCAACTCCTTGTAAGATGGCCATTCTCCAAAAAAGGGGTGGCCCTCGGTGTGGTATTAGACTTGGGAAGGAAACCTTCAGGTATGCCTAGCCTGACCCTGAAGGACATAAGCAAGGTTGGACTCAAACCTGAGGTCGTGGATCATAGCCCGATTAACATATCAGGTAGGCTCAATTTTTCACTTCAATAGCTCCTCATAAATCTTCCTCACTTCCAGTGAAGGGTGAACGATCCTCAGACAGGGAATAGAGCCTGGTGGTGATGGAATGAACATCTCAATCTCCATGGGGGCCACCCGCGAGGAAGAAGCTCCTATTGTCCTCACCATTGTGAACAGAAAGGATAACGAAGAAGAGCTCGATGAAGGTTAGAGAAGATGATCCCCGCAGTCGATGAAGAGCTTGGGGAATATTGCTTGCTCGCTATATGCTTGGTGAAGGCCTCATGTTGCTCACAAGTTCTCAAGCGCAAGTAGGAAAGGAGAAGGTCTGAAGGTGTGAAGAGAAAATGAATTCAACCCCTCCTTTTATAGCTGAGATCACCTCCACTATTGACCCGTCGATACCATCGACAAAGTGTCGATGGTATCGACACTTTATGTGTCCTTTACCTTCACGAGGCCCCGACGACGCTTCGTTGCTGCTGCAGGGTCGATACCATCGACTACCCCGTCGATGGTATCAATTTCACTGAGACGAATCCATCTAAAAATCTCCAGAGATCTCGCGAGTATCGACTCGGGGGTCGATACTATCGACCTCTTCCAGAATTCTTTGTAACTCAACCTGAGGAGTGGTCGATACTATTGACGAGGCCGTCGATAGTATCGACAGAGCAAGTTTTCTACAAAACCTCGTCGCTACCATCAACACAAGGGTCGATGGTATCGACACCCAAGTAATACTGCACACTTAACACATGTATCAGGGTATCATTTTTACAAACCAAACTACAAAATTTAAAGAAAAATAAAAAAAATTAACTAAATAAAAATGAACTACCTATGGTTGGATTGCCTCCCAACAAGCGCCCTACTTTAACGACTTAGGCTAGATGAAATCAGCCCTTTCATTCTTCCTTAGGCCCCATGAATTTAACCTTATGCACCTTTCTGGTGAAATCTTCCTCATAGTAGAGTTTCAATCATTGACCATTCACCAAGAATGTTTGCTCTCTGTCTCTCACCACAATAACACCATGGGGGTGCACATCTTCCACCACAAACGGTCCACTCCACCGGGATTTCAATTTCCCAGGGTGGAATTTCAATATCGAGTTGAACAATAATACACTATCTCCCTTTTTGAAAACACACTTTTAAATGTGGTGATCGGGGATTTGTTTTGTTCTTTCTTTGTAGATCCTTGAGTTTTCATAAGCGTTCATCCTTAGCTCATCTAACTCATTTAGCTCTATCATTCTCTTCTTCCCTGCATCATCATAACTCTTATTAAGTTTCCTTAATGCCTAGTGCGCCTTGTGTTCTAATCCACCAGCAAATGACAGGCCCACCCATAAACCAACCTAAAAGGCGTGGTGCCTATAGGTGTTTTAAAAGTAGTCCTATATGCCCATAGTGCATCCGGTAGCAACGCACTCCAATTCTTCCTTGACGAGGCCACTGTGTGTTCCAAAATCTTCTTAATTTCTCTATTCGACACTTCCACCTGCCCTTGTGTTTGTGGGTGGTACGGGGTACCTACATTGTGCTTAACCCCGTATTTTCTCAATAACGTAGCAAACTTATGATTTGTGAAGTGGGTGCCTCCATCGCTAATGATCATCTGGGGCACACCAAACCTGCAGAAAATATGATCTTTCACAAACCTGCACACTACAATAGCGTCATTGGTCCATGTGGGTATTGCCTCCACCCACTTCGATACATAATCAACGGCAAGAAAAACATATAAATTGGAATTTGAGGACACAAAGGGTCCCATGAAACCAATGCCCCGCAAATCAAATACCTCCACTTCTTGAAATGCGTTGAGGGGCATCTCTTGCCTTTTTGAGATGTTACCTGCCCTTTGACATGAATCACATCTCCTCACATAATCATAGGCATCTCGGGAGGGTGTAGGCCAATAAAGACCACTCTCTAGCACCTTGGCCGCCATCATTGAGCTTGTATGATGACCGCCAGTGGGTAGTGTATGACAATGGCTAAACACACTATCTGTGGCGACACATCCTACTATCACACAAACAATGAGGTGCCACGTGAAAATGTGCGGAAAACACCATAAACCACTTATTACCAAAAATACGGGTTAATTAAAACAGATTACAGAAAGCAGATAAACCAAGAAACTATTACATTCAGATCCTCAGCCTGCAAGAAAATAGGTTATGTAAACATTTACAAGTCTTGATACGTGTCCACAGCTTAACGGATCAACTGTCTTATCATCACATGAGTTCATCACCTATTTATTTACATAACGGGCCACATCCAGCCAACGGCTGGATATACAAAGAGTCATCATAAAACAACGTCAAAACACCTCCAAGGACCTGAGAGTACAGGGATGACTCTAAGACTCTACTACAAAACAGCCAAAACAGCAGCATATCCATCTCTTGCCTTCTACTGCTCCTCTTCTTGCTGCTCGGCCGCAACCCCGCGACCACCACCACGTCTAGTGCAAACACCTAAAAAGGTTGTAAACCAACGGGGTGAGACACACAGTCCCAACGAGAAACATAACTCCCGCCGAAACCATAAAACCTCAGAAAGGTTAAGAAACAACAACAAATTACTGATAAAAGGGTACAATAAGAGCAGTCTATAGAGAAAAGTTGTTATGAGCTTACCAAGATGTACGGGAGGCATATAACCAAGTATTTATTTATGGAACATGATTGACAAGATAAGATTTATAAGATCTTACCACATAACATAAGGAACGTATAAGTAACTACAAAGTATAACAAGATCAACTACACAAGCAAGGCCTCAACCAATGTTCCATGTTTTGCCTTAAGCAATAAATACTATTCGGCTGGATTACATGTTATTATCCCTTAGGAAGTTAGTCGCACCATTCAAATCCAACCAACGGTTGTGAAACCCAGAGCCGGTGCCATACAAGGTCAATGGAAGAGCCGGACTCCACGACCTTCCACCTCGTGGTCAGTGCATGAGAACCAAAGTAGGACCGCAGTCTCATGCTTAAGTGGCCTCAGCCACAGGGTCATCTCCCGCAAGCTACCCTTTCTCTAGCCCACCTTGGTACAGGTCTCGACGCTAGTATATCTGAACCACAGGCCAGTTCATTGTGCTCCCTGAGCCATGAATGCATTCATGCTCTATCACACTAAGCCATGGGCATGTTCACCATGCTCTTATCTATCCTGAGTCTGCAACCACAGCTGCACTCAAATCCTCTCTATTTTAGGCTAGGAGAAACCTCGCATATTCAACAATATGTGCTCCAGGTTAACTCGTAGGAGAACCCGTTTCACCATCACCAGCTACTGACGATGATGGATCTATGTCCAGGGCAAACTACATGATATGTTCCACTGTGATTAGTTAGTATATTTTAAGTGGATTGTTGAGGCAACCAGGTTGTAACACATGCATAACATAAAGCTACATTATTGTTACCACCATCATGTTATTATGGGATCTCAATCCCTCATCACAAGAAACTACTGCCTCATTAGGAATTCTCATCACTTGGGATAACAATCCCTGATCTCATCATCAGAGGATAACACCTCAACTAGGCACTTTATCCAAACTCAGGTCCTCAGACCAAAACACATCATACAGGTGATGCATGTTATCTCATCATCAAGAGTGACCATAAAAGCAGTGTTATTCAAACATATATACCTCATAGCCTTTTTCGTGGCTATGCATCCGCATGAAACACCTGCATGGTTAGTATACACAATCATAGAGATAATCGAAACCATCATAGATTAACAGAATGATCATATTGTCAATATAGGGCAACATTGGTGATTATATGCTTTATCACTCATGCCTCAACCATGTGACCATAGCCATAGGTCATATCATCATGTGAAGCAGCTTGTATACTTCCAAGCTTATCATTTACTTATAATTATATATACATGATTCAAGATGATCATAAACACATGTAATATCATGTCATTAGAGTTTCAGATATGTCATGCTTACATATGTGCGTTCTACTATATCAAACATGTCAAAGGTTCATGAACCATAAACCATAACTCTTAATAAACAAAGATGTGATCGCATGATAAGGAACTAACAGATGAGTTTCCGGGTGGAACATGGCCCTCACTAGAAGTACCCACTACCCTCACAAGAAGTGTGACGGGCAGGGCACCCTTACTGGAAGTAGTATCGGGCAGGGTAACTTCTCATGTCGCCGAAGTACTCCAGCTTCATATCGGCCAAGCAATCTAGCTACATATCGGCCAAGCACTTAGCAAGGATGTCGGGCTACCACCTCAAGGTGTATCGTGCAACCCTATGTGTCGTGCAAATAGAAAGAACTCTAAGCACATCATGCAGCTAAGTCTAAGGGGCATGTCGTGCATCAAGTGTGTCGTGCATGCATGTGACGTGCATCCATGTGTCGGGAAGCTAGGTTGGGGAGTGTATTGTGCAACCATATGGTTAGGGTTACCACATGTCACTACATTGGGCATCACCACCAAACCATGACGCCCAACCCAAGACTAGCCCACTAAACTCCATAATGCTTAAGGTATAATGGGCACCAAGCCACTACAAGCTAGGTATATCGGGCTGCAAAGGAAAGCCTATCGTTCAACCAAGCTAGTCTCATCCCATCGGCCATCACACAAGGCAAGAACCATGGTGTATCGCCCAACACAACCTCATCATCTCAACCCAAAAATCTAGATCAAGAGAGGAAATCGAACAACACCATCCCCAAGACATATCGTGCAAGATACAGCCCAACAAGATCGTCATCAACCCCAAGCATAAGGGCACCAAACCCTAATTGATCAAGAAGATCGGCTCACCTCTCAACAACCAAGAGAGAGGGGTCTTGCACAACCTCTATCACAACTCGAGAAACCACAAGGATCAACCTCCACATAGGTCCACATCTACCAAAAAGCTCACCTCTCGAATCCATGGTGAGAGGGGGGTGTTGCTCAAGCAACTAGAACACAAGCTCACCTCTCAACTTGAACTAGAGAGGTGTATTGCTCGTATTACTAAAGCTCAAGCTCACTTCTCTAGACCAAGGAGGGAAAGGGGTGTTGCTTAACAAGGAAACCCTAAAAACATGGTTCGACCAACTAGGTGCAACTAAGAAAGAAACATATCTAGCAACATGCAAAGTCGATAATGATCATAAGAAGATATACAAAGATGTAGAAGAAAGTAATATGGTTAGGGTTAGGAGTTATGTAACCCGCCTTAAGCAAGCTCCAAGCTCCTAGCACCAAGAACACCTCAAGAGGATGAAAAAGAAGACTTCAAAATAAGGATAAACCACCAAGCTTGCAAAGGAAGAGGTGTCGTGCAACCAAGGGCGAAGGGAAACTAAGGAACTAAAGGGATCCTTAGCAAGAGAAAGAAGGTACATATATAGGAGAGGGTGGAGGAGAAACCAAGGTAAGACAAGGCAAGGTGTCGCCCACCTAGGGACACTTGTCCATGGGAAATGCCACCTCTCTAACTTGCCTTAAACACATGTCCAAGGTCATTGCCACATGCAAGCATCAAGCACCAAGTGTCCACTAGTGGTGACACAAACGAGGTCAAAGGTCAAAAAAGGGGGTGGTCCATGGGCGACACACCTCAACTCCATGCCCGACATCACTCCCTGGGCGACACACCCAGGCCGATACAAGGCACTCCTGCCCGACACAAGGTCAACAAGGCAAGGGCAAGGTTCAAGAAAGGCATCTCAAGGCCCAACAAGCTCATCCAACATTGATCAACTCCATCCATCGACGCTGTCGCATATTTAGCTCACTCTGCGAGAAGATGTACTTCAAGTTCTTATGATTTGTAAAGATTTTACACACTTCCTCATAAAGATACTGTCTCCAAATCTTTAACGCGTGAACCACTGCTGCCAACTCCAAATCATGAGTCAGATAGTTCTCCTCATATTTCTTAAGTTGTCGCGAAGCAAAAGAAATCACATGGTCTTCCTACATCAGCACGCATCCTAAGCCCTTCTTGGAAGCATCATAGAAAATGACATAACCTTTCCCAGGCTCTGGCAGCACTAGCACTGGAGCACTAGTCAACTTCTCCTTCAAACTTTGGAAAGCTTGCTGGCAACGATCATTCCAGACAAAAGGTACATCCTTTCTAGTCAACTTTTTCATCGGCAACACGATCACACTGAAGTTCTTTATAAACCTATGGTAGTATCCTGCTAAACCCAAGAAATTGTGAACTTCAGTCGGCGTCTTCGACTGTTCCCATTCTGCAATTGAATCCACCTTCCTTGGGTCCACTTTAACTGCTTCTGTGGATATCACATGACCCAAGAAAGTTACTTCTTTCAACCAGAACTCGCACTTACTAAACTTGGCATACAACTGATGCTGGCAAAGGAGAGTCAACGCTTGTCGAAGATGCTGTTGATGCTTCTGACTGTCCTGACTGTAGATCAAGATGTCATCTATAAAGACTACAACAAACTGATCTAGAAACGAACGGAACACCCTGTTCATCAAATCCATGAAAGCAGCAGGCGCATTGGTTAGCCCGAATGACATAACCACAAACTCAAAGTGACCATACGTCATCCTAAAATTTGACTTTGGTATGCCATCTGCCTTAATCCTGAACTGATGATATCAGGACCGTAGATCGATCTTTGAAAATAACGTAGCACCACGCAACTGATCGAACAGATCATCTATTCTTGGCAACATGTACTTGTTCTTAATCATGACCTTGTTCAACTGCCAGTAATCTATGCATAGCCACATCGATCCATCCTTCTTCTTAACGAACAACACTGGAGCACCCCAAGCTGACGTACTTGGTCGGATGAAACCTTTCTCCAACAACTCTTGGAACTACTTCTTTAGCTCTTCCATCTCAACTGGAGTCATCATGTACGGTGTCTGTGCAACTGGCTGTGTTCCTGGAACCAGATTGATCTTGAAATCTATCTCTCGGGGTGGAGGAACATCGGGAAACTCATCAGGAAACACATCTGTGAACTCTCGAACAACCGTCACCTCCTCAAGGCTAGGGCCTTTTGCCTTGGTATCCACAATGTGAGCTAAGAACGCCTTACATCCTTGTCGTAACAACTTTTCTACCACCAACACTGACACTAGACATGTCGAAAGAATCTTCCTATCTCCTTGGAAGATCCACTTCTCTCCACAAACCTCAAACATTGTCTGCTTGGAACCACAGTCCAAAACTACCGTATACATTTCTAAGGTATCCATCCCAAGGATCACATTGAACCCACGCATATCAAGTGGTATAAGATCCACTTGTATACTGTGTCCCAAAAAAGATAAGACACAAGATGGGCACTCCTCTCGAAGCATCAAGGAACCATCAAGAGGGGTTTCTAACAAAAAGCTATCTTTCTTACAGCTAACAGGTAACAGACAGTCATCAAGCATAGGACGTGCGATAAAAGAGTGTGTAGAACCCGAGTCAACCAAAACAGATATAATGCAAGAAGAAGACAAATCAAAATGAGATAACTCCATCTGACCTGCCACCACTCATGGGTTGACTATCGCCTCCGGATGACTCATAGCATAGAATCAAGTCGTTGCTTACTGTCCACGTCCTCTGCTTCCTTGAGAAGACGATCCCGCTTGTGACGCTTGGCCGCGTCCTCGCCCTCTTATACTACTGGGTTGTTGTCGGTCTGACCCTTGTTGATTCTGCCTCAGTTGCTGGGTTATTCAACATCTTTACTTGGGCAATTCGACTTGAAATGCCCTATCTGTCCGCAGATATAGCATTCCCTTTCCTCAAACTATGGCCTAGATGGCCCTGTCACTGCCACGGAAGCTGTACTATGTGTTTTTGACGGTGAAGAAACATATCATCTTCTCTTACTCAGAGACCACTGTGACGGTGCACTGGAACCTCTTAACCCAGAAGGTGCTAAAAACCTCGGCTTCTTGAAGCCACCAAACCTCTATCCCTGGAACTGAGCAGGCCTCTTCTTAGACATGGATTATCTTTTCTCCCTAACTGACCGTTCGATCCTCCGGACAGATTCCACAAACGTGGCAAACCGCTCTCAGTTCTCCAACGTAGAAGTAGGTGTTGTTAGCTCAGCACTCAGGCCTTTCTCAAAACGTCTGATTTGCTCATCATCTGTCGCTGCCATGTGAGGAAAAAACCTCAACATGTCCATGAACTTAGCTTCATACTCGGTGATGTTCATCGCTCCTTGGCGCATGCGCTCAAACTGGCTAATCTTCTCGTCCAGATACGTCTTTGGAAAGTATCTGCTGACGAACTCACACCGGAAAACCTCCCAACCGATCACCTCACCGGGTCGCTTCTCCTCCTTGATGGTCCACCAGTGATCAGCACTACCCTTCAGAAGGTAGACAGTGTGCTTGACTTTGTCTGCTTCAGGGATGTTGAGGATCCGGAAGGCCTTCTCAAGACCTATCAGCCACAGATATGCATCTGTTGGATCGGTCATCCTAGAATAGTCCGAAGCTCCGACTCGGCGAAGCCACTCAAAGGTCTTCCCAATACCCGATGTTTCACCATGGGGAGCCCGTGCTCTCGGCGGAGGCACTGACAATCTTTCTACTATGAGATTCATCGTTGCCATCATCTGCCCCATAAGTTGTTGGTAGGCAGGATTTTCAAAAATGGTTGGGTCAAGTTCGAGGACCTCAAGCACCCAATCTTCATGTGCCTGCCTTTCAGCTCCATCAACGGATGCAACATCACTGCTCTCGGCATCATGTTCTTCATGGTTTCCAGACATCTTGGCTTTTTCTTCCGCTGAGGGCAGAAGATGATTGTAAGAAAATCTGGAGGACTCACAAGAACAGACGCAACCTAGTCCTAGATCGTTGTAGACTTAGCGAACCTAGAGCTCTGATACCAAGCTTGTGGCGACACATCCTGCTATCACACAGACAACGAGGTGCCACACGAAAATGTGCGGAAAACACCATAAACCACTTATTACCAAAAACATGGGTTAATTAAAACCGATTACAAAAAGTAGATAAACCAAGAAACTATTACATTCAAATCCTCAACCTGCAAGAAAATAGGTTATGTAAACATTTACAAGTCTTGATATGTGTCCATAGCTTAACGGATCAGCTGTCTTGTCATCACGTGAGTTCATCACCTGTTTATTTACATAACGGGCCACATCCGGCCAACGGTAGGATATACAAAGCTTCATCATAAAATAACAGCAAAACACCTCCAAGGACCTGAGAGTACAAGGATGACTCTAAGACTCTACCATGAAACAACCAAAACAACAACATATCCATCTCTTGCCTTCTACTTCTCCTCTTCTTGCTGCTTGGCCGCAACCCCGCGACCACCACCACGTCTAGCGCGAACACCTAAAAAGCATGTAAACCAACAGGGTGAGACACACAGTCCCAACGAGAAACATAACTCCCGCCGAAACCACAAAACCTCAGAAAGGTTAAGCAACAGGAGCAAATTACTGATAAAAGGGTACAATAATAGCAGTCTATAGAGCAAAGTTTTTATGAGCTTACCATGATGTACGGGAGGCATATAACCAAGTATTTCTTTATGGAACATGATTGACAAGATAAGATTTATAAGATCTTACCCATAACATAAGGAACATATAAGTAACTGCAAAGTATAACAAGATCAACTACACAAGCAAGGCCTCAACCAATGTTTTGTGTTTTGCCTTAAGCAATAAATACTATTCAGCTAGATTACATGTTATTATGCCCTGAGGAAGTGAGTCGCACCACTCAAATCCAACCGATGGCTGTGAAACCTAGAGTCGGTGCCATACAAGGTCAATGGAAGAGTCAGATTCCACGACCTCCCACCTCGTGGTCAGTGCACGAGAACCAAAGTAGGACCACAGTCTCATGCTTAAGTGGCCTCAGCCACAGGGTCAGCTCCCGCAGGCTACCGTTTCTCTAGCCCGCCTTGGTATAGGTCTCAGTGCTAGTATATCTGAGCCACATGCCATTTCACCGTTCTCCCTGAGCCATGAACACATTCATGCTCTATCACACTGAGCCATGGGCATGTTCGCCATGCTCTTATCTATCCTGAGTCTGCAACCATAGCTGCACTCGAATCCTCTCTATTTTAGGCTAGGAGAAACCTCACATATTCAACAATATGCACTCCGGGTTAACTCGTAGGAGAACCCATTTCACCATCACCAGCTACTGACGATGATGGATCTATGGCCAGGGCAAACTACATGATATGTTCCACTGTGATTAGTTAGTATATTTTAAGTGGATTGTTGAGGCAACCAGGTTGTAACACATGCATAACATAAATCTACATTATTGTTACAACCATCATGTTATTCCGGGATCTCAATCCCTCATCACAAGAAACTACTGCCTCATAAGGCATTCTCATCACTTGGGATAACAATCCCTAATCTCATCATCAAAGGATAACACCTCAACTAGGAACTTTAGCCAAACTCAGGTCCTCAGACTAAAACACATCATACAGGTGATGCATGTTATCTCATCATCAAGAGTGACCATCAAAGTAGTGTTATTCAAACATATATACCTCATAGCCTTTTTCCTGGCTATGCATCCACATGAAACACCTGCATGGTTAGTATACACAATCATAGAGATAACCGAAACCATCATAGATTAACAGAATGATCATATTGTCAATATAGGGCAACATTGGTGATTATACGCTTTATCACTCATGCCTCAACCCTGTGACCATAGACATAGGTCATATCAACATGTGAAGCAGCTCATATAGTTCCAAGCTTATCATTTACTTATCATTATATATATACATGATTCAAGATGATCATAAACACATGTAATATCATGTCATTAGAGTTTCAGATATGTCATGCTTACATATGTGCGTTCTACTGTATCAAACATGTCAAAGTTTCACGAACCATAAACCATAATGCTTAATCAACAAAGATGTGATCGCATGATAAGGAACTAACAGATGAGTTTCTGGGTGGAACATGACCCTCACTAGAAGTACCCACTACCCTCACAAGAAGTGTGACGGGCAGGGCACCCTCACTGGAAGTAGTATCGAGTAGGGTAACTTCTCATGTCGCCCAAGCACTCCAGCCTCATATCGGCAAAGCAATCTAGCTACATATCGGCCAAGCAATCTAGCTACATATCGGCCAAGCAATCTAGCTACATATCGGCCAAGCACTTAGCAAGGATGTCGGGCTACCACCTCAAGGTGTATCATGCAACCCTATGTGTCGTGCAACTAGGAAGAACTCTAAGCACATCGTGTAGCTAAGTCTAAGGGGCATGTCGTGCATCAAGTGTGTCGTGCATGCATGTGACGTGCATCCATGTATCGGGCAGCTAGGTTGGGGAGTGTATCATGCAACCATAGGGTTAGGGTTACCACATGTCACTACATCAGGTATCACCACCAAACCATGACACCCAACACAAGACTAGCCCACTGAACTCCATAATGCTCAAGGTATAACGGGCACCAAGCCACTACAAGCTAGGTATATCGGGCAGTAAAGGAAAGCCTATCGTTCAACCAAGCTAGTCTCATCCTATCATCCATCACACAAGGCAAGGACCAAGGTGTATCGCCCAACACAACCTCATCATCTCAATCCAAAACTCTAGATCAAGAGAGGATATTGGGCAACACCATCCCCAAGCCATATCGTGTAAGATACAACCCAACAAGATCATCATCAACCCCAAGCACAAGGGAACCAAACCCTAATTGATCAAGAAGATTGGCTCACCTCTCAATAACTAAGAGAGAGGGGTCTTGCACAACCTCTATCACAACTCGGGCAACCACAAGGATCAACCTCCACATAGGTCCACATCTACCAAAAAGCTCACCTCTCGAATCCATGGTGAGAGGAGGGTGTTTCTCAAGCAACTAGAACACAAGCTCACCTCTCAACTTGAATGAGAGAGGGGTATTTCTCATATTACTAAAGCTCAAGCTCACTTCTCTAGACCAAGGAGGGAAAGGGGTGTTTCTTAACAAGGAAACCCTAAAAACAAGGTTCATCCAACTAGGTGCAACTAAGCAAGAAACATATCTAGAAACATACAAAGCCGATTATGATCATAAGAAGACATACAAGGATATAGAAGAAAGTAATATGGTTAGGGTTAGGAGTTATGTAACCCTCTTTAAGAAAGCTCCAAGCTCCTAGCACCAAGCACACCTCAAGAGGAAGAAGAAGAAGACTTCAAGATAAGGATCGACCACCAAGCTTGCAAAGGAAGAGGTGTCGTGCAACCAAGGGAGAAGGGAAACTAAGGAACTAAAGGGATCATTAACAAGAGAAAGAAGGTACATATATAAGAGAGGGTGGAGGAGAAACCAAGGTAAGACAAGGCAAGGTGTCGCCCACCTAGGGACACTTGCCCATGGGCAATGCCACCTCTCTAACTTGCCTTAAACGCATGTCCAAGGCCTTTGCCACATGCAAGCATCAAGCACCAAGTGTCCACTAGTGGTGACACAAATGAGGTCAAAAGGTCAAAAAGGGGGGGGGGGGTCCATGGGCGACACACCTCAACTCCATGCCCGACATCACTCCCTGGACGACACACCCAGGCCAATACAAGGCACTCCTACCCGACATAAGGTCAACAAGGCAAGGGCAAGGTTCAAGCAAGGCATCTCAAGGCCCAACAATCTCATCCAAGCCCAAAGCAACTTAAGCAACGAGCCCAACCCTTCCTCTCAACACTAGAGGAAGCAAGGAGAGAGAGAGGAACACTCCTCAAGGTGACAAACTTGCCCAACAACCCTAAACTTGGGTTGATTGCAAGTAGCACCCCCAGCTCTCAATAAAGCACAAATAAACCCTAATCACCACTAAAGGTGATTAGCAAGAAACTAAACACCAGGGTTAAGCAAAGCAAACAGGATAAGCCCTAAATGAAGGTCAGGGTCCTTACACTATCATATTCAACCTCCGGTACACACCTGTGCAAAATGCCATCCCTACATAGTCTCAACGAAATGGGATCATCCCAGAAATAATATCTCAACGAATGGAAAATTTTCTTTTTCTCTTGGTAAGTCCAATCATCTGGGATTTGTTTACATGCAAGATAATTAACAATGTATGAAAACCACATATCCTTAGATTTTAATGAAAGGATTTGCACATCGGGAAATGTCTCGGTAATGGGTATATTGATATCTCTCTCATCTACCCGCTCTAACCAAGATAAGTGGTCCGCAACCACATTCTCAATTCCTGCCTTATCCTTAATTTCAATGTCAAACTCTTATAAAAGTAAGATCCACCTAATCAACTGAGGCTTGGCATCTTTTTTCTCCATTAAGTACTTTATGGCGACATGATCCGTCCATACCACAACTTTTGTCCCCACTAAATATTGCCGAAATTTTTTGAATGTGAAAACCATGAAAAGAAGTTCCTTTTCAGTGGTGGTGTAATTAAGTTGTGCCTCATTTAAAGTCTTAGATGCATAGAAAATCACTGCAGGTTTGTTCTCAAAATGCTATCCAAGAACAACACCTACAGCAAAATTGGATGCATCACACATGAGCTCAAAGGGTTTAGTCCAATCTGACATTTGAACAAGCGGTGCAGAGATTAATTTTTCCTTAAGTAGATTGAAGGCATGCAAGAATTTTTCATTCAAATCAAACATTGCATCTTTTTCAAGTAATTCAGACAACAGTTTAGCGATTTTATAGAAATCCTTAATGAAACGACGATAAAACCCTACATGACCGAGAAAACTCCTCACCCCTTTCACTGAATTTGGTGGAGGTAGTTTGGAAATAACCTCAATCTTGACTAGATCCACCTCCAGTCCCTTGCTAGAAACCTTGTATCCAAGCACAATTCCTTCACTAACCATCATATGACACTTTTCCCAATTAAGGACTAGATGCGTGTCCTCACATCTTTGTAAAAATTTATCCAAATTATACAGGCACTCATCAAATGACGCACCGTAGATAGAAAAATCATCCATGAAAACCTCTAAATAGTGCTCAACCATATCTGAGAAAATAGCAAGCATACATCGCTGAAAAGTAGCCGGTGCCTTGCACAACCCAAACGGCATGCGGCGATATACAAAAGTCCCATAAGAACAAGTGAAGGTAGACTACTCTTGATCTTTCGGGTCTATAGAAATCTGATTATAGCCAGAATAACCATCCAAAAAGCAAAAATGAGAGCGGCCAGCTAGTCGCTCTAAAATCTGATCAATAAATGGAAGAGGAAAATGGTCTTTTAAAGTGGCAGAGTTGAGGCGACGGTAATCAATACAAACTCGCCACCCGGTTACCAATCGGGTGGTGATAGGTTCATTTAGAAAATTTTGAGTGACAGTAATTCCCCCCTTTTTAGGGACTACTTTTGTTGGGCTTACCCATGACGAATCTGAAATGGCTTAGATGATTCCCGCAAAAAGGAGCTTAATCACCTCCTTCTTGATGACTTCCATCATGCTCGGGTTGAGTCGACATTGCTGCTGAATCATAGGCTTGGCTCCTTCCTCGAGCCGGATCTTGTGCTGACAAAGAGTAGGGGAGATCCCCTTAATATCATAGACTGACCAACTAAATGCACCACGATGGTTCTTTAGCACGATCATCAACTGTTCTTCCTCCTCGACACTAAGACATGCTGAGATGATCACCGGGAGCTTCACATCATCTGCTAAGAAAGCATACTTCAAATGAGGGGGTAGCAGCTTCAACTCAAGATTCGGTGGGTTGACCAATGAAGATTGAAGCGGTGGTGGCAGCAGCCCTAGATCTTCATGATGCTTGGTGTAGAAACAAGGAAGCACTTGAAGAATCTTTATACATTCTTGTAAAGACGTGCCTCTCATCCAATCATCCATGACATTGAATAGGCATGCCTCAAGGGGCAATTTCAGATATGAGTTGATCATCTAGACTGCTATAGCATCATCCGTAGTAGATAGAGAAATTTCTTCCTCTTCATCATTTGGATAACCCACAGCTTTGCAAAGAGATACAACTTTTGTTTGTTCCATAATATCCACGACCAATGTTCCCTTGTCTACTTTAGTCATAATGTGATCCATATCCAAAAATGGCTTCCCTAAACAAAGACAAATATTCTGATCATAGTGCTTCACCTTGTGACATTGCTCCTTTGCATGTGATTGTTTTGTGTTTGGTGGCATGACCATCTCAAATCTATCATCAGCTATACCCAACGTCAAACGACATCTACCCATTTCCAGTATCATATCAGCAGTAGCCTGGAAGGGTCTTCCTAAGAGCAACTCATTCCCTTGTTCATCTTGCATCTCCATAACTACAAAATCGGCTGGAAATACAAATCTGTCGACTTTCACCAAGACATCCTCACAAATTCCATATGGCCTAACCATAAAATTATCTGTGAGTTGAATCGTCATGTTGCTTTGTCTAGATTCTTTAAGTACCAACTTCTTAAAAGTAGATAGGGGCATCGAGTTTATACTTGCCCTGGAATCGCACAATGCTTCGCCAAATTTCACCTTGCCAATGTAACATGAAATATTGAAGCAGCCCGGATCTTGTCGCTTTGGTGGCAATGTGCCCAAAATGAAGGCACTAACTTGCTGTTTAAGAACTATCACCTCAATATCAGGAATCTTCCTCTTCTTGGTAATTATATCCTTCAAGAATTTTCCATAAGAAGGTATCTGCTCAATCGCCTCCAACAAAGGAATGTTAACAGAAAGTTTCTGAAAGCTGTCTAATTTTTTTTTAAACTGTGCATACACTTTCTTGGCTTTGAGGCTGTTGGGGTAAGGGACGGGGACAACCTATGCCCTCTGGTGTGGTGGCACATATGACATCCTCTTCTCAGTCTCTTGTACAGTTTCTTCTTCTGGGATGGGCTCTTCTGTTACCTTTTCTACAGCATCATCCACTATATCTATGGGTGTGACATCCTCTGTGGCCTCGCCCATTGCTTCTGGATGTGTTATTCTTAGTTCATCATCCTAGGAGTTTAAAATCTTTTTGCCACTCCTCAACAAAATTGCCTTAGCTTGTTGATTCCCTACTGGAACGTTTGTATTTCCTGGAAAACCTTGTTGTGTTGGTTTCTTCAGACTTGCTATTTCAGTTGCCATCAGCGCTATTAATGTCTCAAGATTCTGCATTTGGGCCCCATGACTTTGTAGAGTTTGCCCAAACTGATTCATAAACTCTCCTTGTTGCTTGATTTGTTGGCCAAAGGTGCTCATTAGCTCTTGATTCTTCTTTATCACCTGATTGAGCAACTCATTGCTCTTTTCCTCTGTCGTGGGTTGTGGCTTGGCATCTGGATCCTGCAAAAAAATATTTGGATCTTTCCATGAAAACTTTTTATCTTTCCTCTAAGAGTAATCATTATTTCTGTACCTTTGTTGTTGACGCATGTATTTGACCTGTGCTTCTTCCTCAGATTCCTCCTCTTGTGCAAGTAGCCTTTTCGCAATTAAGTCCATCTTGTCATTGAGTTATTTTATGGCTTTGGCATCTCCCACAACTTTAACTTGTTCTGGTGCATCTCTATCACCCCAGGATTGCTTTTTAGCCATGTTTTTTAAAATCTCCCAACACCTTGTATCTGTGTTGTTCAAGAAGAACCCCAAACCTGCTGAATCCAGGTTGCTTCTATCATGCTCAGAAAGAGAAAAATAGAAAATCTTGACCTGCTTCTCCTTGTCTAACCCATGATGTGGGCACCTCCTCATCATTATATGAAAGCGCTCCCAAGTCTCAGAATATGTTTCACCGGCTTTCTGGCTGAAGTTGTGGATCTTTCTTACGAGATCATTCATCTTCTCAGGCGGGAAGAATCTCTTGAAAAACACTTCAACCATGTGATCCCACGATTCCACATACTCGTCATTGCATTTCCCGCCAGAGAACTGGGTAATAACTTCAACTAAAGCACCTTCTATGGAAACCTGTCGATCTTTACCATGTCACAATTCTCCACAAACTGACTTATATGGGTCACCGGATCTTCGTTTTTTAAACCGTGGAATGCATTAGACTTAACGAAATTAATTAGGCCAGGATCAATTTTCTAGTTAGGAATGTTGATGGCCTTCTTCTTAATTGGTCCCTTAGATGCGGAAGAGGAAGAAGCCTTGATCTTTTCCCATATAGTCTGTTCCTCAGCCATGGCTTCTGGTTTGGAATCTAAATCTGAATCCTTGGGTTGATGACTGTGCGTCGTCTGTGCGTAGTCTGTGCTATGCGTTTTCACCATGCACTAGTACCTACAAGGTAGTAAATTTGATTAAGTACAGTGCTAGATGATTACTGAATATGAAAGATAAATGATTAATTTCAAGAATTAAAAAAATTAAAAAATGTGGCCTAGAGTGGTAGCTTGCAGCACTCGTAGTGCCGACAATTGTCGTATCCCCGACAATGACACCAAAAACTTGACACGATTTTACCGTGCATATAACGCAAGTGCACGCATCAATGTAATGCAGGCCTTGTGAGGCCCGAGTTGAACACAGGGACATGTAATTCTCGGTAGACTCCTACTAACTACTCACGATCAGCTAGACCAATTAAAAAGGTTTGAGAGTTGATTTGAAAAAGAAAGTAAAAGAAAAATAAAAAAGAAAGAAAACAAAGCAATCGATTAAATGGTTGGTTTAATCAATTTAAAATGTCATCTTTAGGATTGCGGTTTCACCGTTGGTTCTCGTTGTACTATTTATCACACAATTAACCTAATTCGTCTCCTATTCTGGGTAGTGGCATGTAGTCAGAATTGCTCGCTTTCGTGTTGCAATTCACTACCTAAATCTAGGTCAGTTCTACGGTCGTAGTAACCCATACCCTAAACTAGATGCATGAAGATCATACTCTGGGTTTCCACCATTAACTGTACATCACCTTATTCAAAGGATTTATTAGTTAATGTGATTATCGTCTCTTTTCAACCGTTAATTCTTCTTTCAAAGTAATTAAAGGTAGTAGATTATCGTTAGGGTGATCAATCATAATGATATAATTGAGAAAACGACATCATACCACAGATTTAAGAGACAAATTATGATAAAATATGTAAAAAGTATCATACAATGATTACCCGGGCTACTCCCGGTCCTAAAGATAAAGGGGATTAGCCCCGCATTTTCATTTCAACGAAAAACAACATGAGGAAAGGAGAAAACATGGAGAAAACGTGGATAGATGTTGTGTAACCCCTGAACAGAAAAGATCCGGGCGTTCCTTGGTGCGGGGTGAACATTCTACAGCCTTCCGGCGATGGAAAACTTCTTCTGCGGCTCTCGGAATGATCGGGGCGTAGCTCTCGGCTCCGTTCTTATCTCCTCTCCTTCTTGAGACTTGTCTGACGGCTAATTACGTGATAATACAGCTTGGGCTGTCTTTCTTAGGTATAGGTATCACCTATGGCCACCAAAAGATCACAGCTGTATGACTAAGATCGTCCTGAGTGTTTTCCTGATCAGGCGGTGTCAATACTATCGACGTGATGTCGATGGTATCGACTCCTTGGGGTAGCGACACTTCTTCAATTTCTGGCATCCTCTCTGAAGATGGATCGATACCATCGATGGTGGTGTCGATGGTATCGAATTGCTGATCCTTGGCACGTTGATGTAATCTCGATAGCATCGACTATGGGTCGATGGTATCGACACCTTAGACGTCGCTTCTGCTATGGAATCTGTCGCTAAAAGCTCATTCTGCTGGGGCAATCTCGATACCATCAACTTTGTGTCGATGGTATCGACTGGTTCTGGTTGTTTTCTAGCTTTTTGTTGTGGCCATGTCGATGGCATCTACAGTCGTCGATGGTATCGATGGCCTCAGATATGTGAATTCCCTGAAACAACGAGAAGAACACCAATCAAGTCCGATAAATATGATCATTGATACCAAATAAGGTGAAACAAGGTAAATTTGATGCATTTTGAGATCATAGACAAAGGAAAGTGAATAATGTGATATTAACCACAAATATGACTAATAAACGCATAAAACAAATGTAAAACTAGCCTATAAAAGTGACTCAAAATCCTCACATTACTTGCTCAGTAGAATTAATTGTCTAGGGTTAACTTAGGTTTTGATCTCATTTGCTTTCCTTTAATTGCTTTCTTGTTTAACCCTTAGTGTAATAAATCAAATCAACCTTTAAACCCTTCAACCTTAGATTCTGTTGTAGGAACCTAGCCCAAAACTAACCTATCTCTAGTGCCCCCTTTTCTCCCTGTGGATTGACTCTATACTTGTCACCCTTCTATACTATGACATGATCTCGTGCACTTGTGTGTGTAGTGTTTTAGTAGAAGTAGATGTGTTGGTCTAGGTCTTTATAAATTTTTAAAGTTATCCCACTGTGTGTTGTTTGCTCACGGAGTTGCATCTATTCAAATTCCAATTGAGTAGTGTGTAACACCATTGGATGAAATGCACCATTGGGTTCTTGGCTAGTCAACATAGGACAAACATTGCTGATATGCTCTCCTTAAACATCCGTGTGTCTGAATCCTTCAATTCCTCCCTACAACACTTCTTTTCCCTCACCTTGCATCATCGTCTTTCCCCGATCAAGCTCTGAAGCCCTACCGCACGGTCTGCAAGGCGCCTCCTCCACTGCCTACAACACTCTATTCCTGGGGGATACCATCCCTCTTATTGGCATCCTGGAGGCTGGGTGAGTCTACAACTGAATTCCATGGCTGCACCAAGACGTGGCATCCTACAGCTGGGTTAGTAGGAGGTCGTCAGGGCAGCATGAGGGCACACCCCTGGAACGAGTGGCACAAAAGAAGTCATCCTTGAGGAGGATGACATGTCCGTGTCTAATGACACAAATTTCCCCAGATTGGTACTTTAAGTGTAGGGCCAGGTGGGTCTTTTCCATGATTCTGAGCCAAATTCTTTGTAAATGGATAATATGTTTAATAATGATGTGGCAATATTCTATTGGTCAAAACATGCTAATCTTGCATTAATCGTAATAATTAATTGGTAGCTCGGATCTTGACAAATTATATATGCAAATTGATAAAAAACAAAAGGAATGCAATAAAAATATATGTGAGACTTAAATGTGATTCCTATTTAGAAAGTGAGGTAATATATGATAAAGTGGCGATTAGCACGGGGAAACCCTAGTTTTTTGTACTAAAATGTTGGAAACATTAAAAAAGACCTTTCCTTGGTCTTATTATCTTAACATTGTTGAATCAAATAATAATCTAAGATGATCATGATAGAAATGTTTTAATAACAAGGTTTTTAAGTGAATAACCCACATACATGATTATAATTATGGTTAACAAAGTGGACAACTATACATGTGAATAACTAGGGTTATGAAACCAATGTTATATCTTGTTATGTTCATTATTGAATTTAATCTAAACTAAGTGTTCATAATAAAGGGATATGGTAGATTTGATGATCATGGTTACACCTAATATGAATTAGGGTTCTTAAGTCATTAGATCAATGTATATGGAATTAGAAACATAACTCTAATGATAACTTGATAGGAAGGAAGCCTAAACCCTAGATTAGGGGCCGAGTATGATTTAATGTGAATAATGTGATGGTGACGCTTTAGGATTTATAAACATGCAGACTAAAGTTGATTTCTTGGTTTGCTTTCTTGATTGGACAATATGCATGAAGTTTCCATTTACATAATTTGTATGGCTCACCATTGAGGTACATGGTTATTCCTATGAATACCCACATTAGTTTTTCGATGCTAATTGAGTTTTTTTTCTAGGATTGAACAATTAAAATGTTGGTTGTTTATTTACTTTTTGTTCAATCATAATGCCACTATGAGTATCACTTAAATAAAGATCATATGAAGAAGATGCTAGTTTATAAATGCAAATAATTGTTGGAATATGTGTTGTTATTTACTTGCACACTTTTGGATGCACCCCACATACTAGTTGACAACATATTGATTGCGTATTTGTTTCATGTAGTTTAAGGTATAAACTGGTATACATGATAAAGGATATGAAGATAAAGATGGAAATTACCTGAAGGCCGTAATCATTTAAAAGGAGGATTAGCTAGTTATCTCTTCTCAAATGTACAGTTCTAAGGATAGAAAGTTCATGTAAGCATTTTGTAAATAAATTTACTGACTAATGAAATTGTTTTCCATTATTTTTTATTTGATTAATCTGGATCTTGGGTAAAAACTGTAGGTAGTGGCTCTCATATTTTTGGCCTTCCTTAATTGGGGGTTGCTGAAAAGTGAGGTCGTTACAGCTACCTTCGTCAAAAAATGCTTAGCTTGTCAATAGGTGAAAATGTAAGATCAAGGACCTAGTCGTCTTCTCCATCTACTTGAAATTCTAAAGTGCAAGTGGGAGAATATTACCATGGATCTCATCACTGGATTTCCATGATCAAAAATTGGTTATGATGCAGTATGGGTAGCAGTCGACCTTTTGATTAAATATGCCCTTTGTCTTACCTTTCTATATTAGTTACAAAGTTTTTGACATGGAAAAAATGTACATGGATTGGGTCATTTGCCTACATGGAGTGCCTATGGTGAGCCTTTTTTACCGCAATCTAAAATTTACATCTCACATGTGGAAACAAATACAAGACATGATGGACTTTGACCTACTCTTTAGCATAACTTATCATCCATAGATTGATGGTCAGTCAGAGACAACAACATATATTCTAAAGATCTGATACCTACTTGCATGATGGATTGGGGAGGTACTTTGGATAATTATCTCCCATTGGCAGAATTTGTTTATAATAATAGCTATCAAGCTAGCAATAGTATGCAACCATTTGAAGCACTTTATGGCTGACCTTGCTGTTCCCCACTGCACTGGGATGATGTGGGAAAATGTTATTTGGTAAAGAGTGATGACATGCAATCGATGACCGACAAAGTACACTTAATAAAAAAACATATGATGGCTACCCGGGACAAACATAAAATGTGTGCTGACAAAAAGAGATTAGGTTTGAGCTTCTTGTTGGAGGACTAGGTGTTCCTGAAAATCAAACCAATCAGGTCTATTGCCAGGTTCAAGGTGAAAGGAAAGTTAAGCCCAAGGTATGTTGGCCATTTGAAATGTTGGATAAGATTGAGGAATGTGCCTATCATTTATCCCTTCCTCCTACTTATGATAAAATTTCACAATGTGTCCCATGTGCCTCTTCAGAAAAAGTATGTGAGGGATCCCTCACATGTACTATCTATAGAGCCACTTGAGTTGCAAGAAGATTTTTCGTATGAAGAATGTCCAATAGAGATCCTAGATTCCAGAGTGAAACATCTAAATAACAAAGACATCGATCTAGTGAAGATCCTCTAGAAGCACCATGGACTAGAAGAAACTATTTGGGAGAAAATATATGAAATGTTGTGGATTCATCCCTCCCTCTTCACTTGAGATTTCGGAGACAAAATATTTCTAAGGGGTGGTATGTTGTAACATACTCAAATCTAGGTATATTTCTTCATTTTAAAAACTTTTTCCAATAAAATAGTATTCGATACCTTTCCCCTAATTTAACAAACTTTAGGCTTAAAATTACATATTGAGATTTTCGTAAGGACATGTTTGCAAAATAAGCATTATAAGATTAGGTATAGGACTTGTAGTTATAGTACACGACCCAAAAACTGGCCATCTAGAATATTCTTGAGAATAAGAAAGATAGGAGACCAATGTTTTATCAAAATTTTATAACGAGGAGAAGTTTATACACTAATACTCACTCAATATATCAACAATGAATTGAGACCTCAAATGTTTTCAAAATTCAAATTAAATGTCAGAATCGGATTCCTCGTGGTCCAGTTTGGTAACCCACCAAATTTGGGGTCAAAGGGAGGTCAAATGCACCCTTTCATTGGCTAAAGAAAGTGTAACCTAAAGTGAGAAAGAATAATTAATATCATTAATGTGTCATGTGGAGATTTAGAGCAAAGTTTATTTATTTAAGCCTGTCATGCCGGTTGGACTTGCTACGCGTGAACCGATGGGTGAGATTTTTCGCATGTGAAGATTGGAACGTCCATGTCCATCGTCCAGAATGAATCGTTGCTATAGCAATCGTTACTGCAGACCTTCGGCTGGCACTTCCTCCCACCTCACCAAACCATTTTGACCAACTTTTTTCCTCTTTCAATTCGTTTTCATCTACCGTTTCAATTAAACCATTAATCTCGTGCTATAATAACTCAAATATTAGAATAACGCGAAAGTATCTTTATAAGAATGTCTTCACACAAGCACGAACAACAAATTGAGTTGCCAAGCCGTTTTAGATGGCGAAACGGGTAGATCTAAATAATATAAAATTATTAAATGTAGAAGAATGCAATATAAGATTCTTATCTGTGATATGTTGAATGCTCCGAAGTAGAGAAATGGCATCATTAGTAAGAATCCAAAAGATATCAAAAGCGAAAGATAAGAAAGTACGATGATTTGTCTCACAAGATGCTCCATGTTTATGAACTTTTCTCAATGCAGCGTCAGATGCTGCCTGACCGATTTTAAAGTTATTTGATAAGAAGCCTGTCATGGAAAAACTTTAGAGAGGTCAACACATATGTGTCTACCATTGTCCAATTAAATAATTAAATATCAACAGGTCGTTGGAGTGAAGACCATTAGAAAGTGCCTCATGAGAAAATGCCTGATTCAACCCTAGGCCCTCCCGGACGTCGTGAACTGATAACTGATAAATACCGCTCTCCAGGCCATCACCGGAGACTAACCAAAGACAATCCCCATGTCTCTGCCTTGTCATTCCCTTTAAAGAATTCTGCCTGGAACCTGACAAATTGCCGTAATGTCGCCGTTCTGCTCCTCCGACCATATCAGTCCGCCGACCAACACCTCTGCAATATCCAGTCAAATTGACTCTTCTATAAGGCCCCCACCTTCCCATGGTCTGCCGCATCAATTCATGGTAGTTTCCTCCACGTTTTGCTCTAGTTTATCAATTTCCACCCACTGGTCATTTCCTCCACCATGTTCGAATGACTAAGGTGATCCAATGCACTTCTCAGCTCCCCAAGGGCCCAAGGCACCTTCCAGTATAGTTTCTCACACTTATTCTATCGTGCATCATCTCGGGTCGAGTTTTGAAGATCTACTCACAAAAACTCAAGCTCTTCCACCTCTGGTTGACTATGTTCAAACCTGTTGCGAGGAAGAAGATGAAACAAGTTATCAAACGACCTAAATGCCCACACCGCTTAATTTACATTATCAATTTAACAAGGTTATTTTTGGGCTTTCTACATCTCAATACATTTTAACCACATGAGAATTTAATTCTCCAAATGACTGTTCTGTCCTAGTCTTGATTTTAATATAGTTACACCCCGCATGGGCAAAACTATCATTTGATTTATTTCATCTAATAAAAAATGTTTTAAATTGTCAAAGTCAAAATAAATAATATAGACATCAGAAAATTATAAAGTTATTTGTTTTTGACATGAAAAAATTGCTAAATTTAATGGTAGTATTTTAAGAATCAATATCTAATATAATCAATATGGTCACTTAAAGCTTAATAAATTGAATTACATATCTAATAGAATTTATAATGGAAATTAGGCATTGGGAATCTTGAATGTGAACCTACATTGGAGAAATTAGACCTGATTTGACAGGTAAGTGCAATCCCTATCTACAACTGAGTACTAGATTAACTATACATCCATTTTCATAATCATGCATCTTTGAACATTTCTCCTTCTTGACACCATTTATATACTCCATGAGATATATTTTTCTATTGCCTTTGAAATGTAGAACTATCCTTGGATGTTGGGTTTGTTATCCATTTTTCCATCTATACATCATTCAATATTTTGTTCATAGAATCATTTCATCTTGCCATATTATATTGCATGCTTATTAGACTAGTAATTTTGAGTAGTGGCACTTTTGTACAAACATACATTTTTTTTATATATATTGGGTATTGAGGTTTTACTCCCCCTTGCCCATGGAATATCAAGGTTCTAGTCCCCCTTATCCTTTTAGGATTGAAGTTTTACCCCCTGCTTCCTATCTTGAGATCCTATGGTGTTTCGGCCCTATAATAGATTTACTTAGTCTAACATGCATGCACATTTTTATTATTGTTGTGATTTATTTGGGAAAGATCTCTAAAATGATTATATTATTCTCATTTAAATTTTACTTCTTTATTCCTTTGTTATATCCTCTTGAACTTACCTACACGATGTAAACCTATACCTTATTGGAAATACTCCTTTTTCTCTTACACCTCTACTAATTCTCAATTATGTTTGTCAAGCACATACTATACATTTATCTCTTTTTCCTATCTGACTATTCTTTCCTACACCCAGAGTCTGGATCACTAGGAGAGACCAATTTTGTGGAGCAATAAGTTGAGGACCATGACTTGGAACAACCAGATCAAGAACAATAGAAGATCTTGAGATGCCTAGGTGGCTTCCGCCCCTACTTTATCCACTGTTATTAGCTTTGTCCTTCATGGACCATTATGTCAAATAGTTACTGTAATGCCTAGGCCCACTTCCCAGAGCTCTAGCAGAGTTTGAAAAATGACGATTGGCCCACAGACTACCAGTCGCCCTAACTCTGCGCTTTGTCCTCACTCACGGACAAGCCAAGATTAACTTTCTGAGTAGTCACCAATGCTAACACTACTACAAGCTAAGCACATTTAGCTTTAGAGTTTTGAGTGATGGGTACCCTTAAAAAGAGGTGCACCTTGGTGATATAGAAGTTCAATCATTCCTTTTAAGATCATTTTATCTGAGGCCTCAAATCGTGGGACGTTACAATAACCCCCACTTAGACTCTTAACGTCCTTGTCAAAGCTCGACTATATGATCTCAAAATATTTCCCCATTTCAGTGCAGATCTAGAATGGCCCATGGAAACCCAACTATCAATCACATAATACCAATGCAAGGTTGACTACATCACCATGGACAATCCTTTCCAACATGCCTAGACCGCACGGCTTGAGAGTGGAATGTCACATGCCCATGTGGGCCCCACCTACTAGAGGGGTCATGGCTTTGATACAATTTGTAACTTTCAGACCCACTACCCAAGGCTCTAGAAGAGTTTCAAGAATGACGATTGGCCCAACATACCACCACTCGCCTTAACTGTGCACTTCATCCTCACTCATACATAAGCTGAGATCAACTTTCTAACTGGTGACCCATCCTAGCACTACTCCAAGTTGAGCATGCTTAACTTTGGAGTTCTTAGTGATGGGTACACTAAAAAGGAGGTGCATGTTGGTGCTATGGGTAGTTCAATCATTTCTTTTAAGATCATTTTATATGAGGCCTTGAATCTGGGGCTTTACAGTTACCTTTCTTGTAATAGCATTAGTTTTATTCCTCTGCAAACTCTTTACATTGCTTTGTATTCCATAATATTTGAATAATACTTTACAAACCCCTCCCTTTTGTTATGATAAATATTATTTTGGGGTTGTATTGTATTTTTCAAAATGATGTAAGGAGTGGTCCCATCGCTGGGACCTACTCCTTACACATGTCATCTCCAAGTATACAATGATTCCTTCCTTATGATCTCTCTAGTGTAGAATAATTGGAGGACTTGCTATTAAAATCATAGTCCCTTATAAAAAATACTTGTTTTGCCTAGTACAAAACTTTGAACATATCTACTTGAATTTCATAAAAAGGGATCACAATGCCTGTGGTGACACACTGGAGACCCTTTCTTCATGTATCACCATCCAAGGGGAGCAGAGATACTCTTTCAGTGTATAGACAATTTCTCAACATGTCTACTATGTGGTCATCGACAATGCAGTCCACAGTGAATAAAAGGCTTGGTTTCACAACATTAAAGTATATCTGGAGAACCAAGTCATCCCTCATGGTCTCTACCTAAGAGAACAATAGGCACTCAAGTGACAAGAAATGCAATATGTCCTAGGTGTAGGGAATCAATATCGTAGATCTTATAACTAGACTTTACTCATGTGTGTCAAGAAAGTAGAGGCATAAGCTCTCATGAAGGAGGTTCATACATGATCGCGTGGCATGCATTTGAGTGGATTCATGCTAGTAAAAAAGATAAAAACTTTTGTGATATCGCTGAAGACCGATGGAGACAGAGTGCTACCAATATGTCCGCAAATGGCAAGTCTACCAAAGTCATGGTGACTACATTCACACACCTACAAACTAGATATACAATAAGGCCATGCCTTGGATATTTTCTTCTTGGGGAATAAACATGATTGAAAAGATAACTTCTAAAGCTTTAGATAGGAAATGATTCATTATGGCCGCAATGGACTACTTTACCAAATGGGTAGAGCCCATTTCTAATACAAATGCTTCTACTCAACAAGCAATCAAAAACGTAAAAAAAAATTATAAGCTAGTATAGGATATTGAACAAGATAATCTCTAACAATTGTACAAACTTCATATCTAAGATTTTCAAGGAGTATCTGAGATCTTTGGGAATCAAGCATCACCAAACATCACCATATCGGCCCCACATTATAGGATCCATAGAATATGCCAACAAACTTGTAAAGATCCTTAAGAAGATAGTACACTGTTATGCCAATCAACACGAGCATCTTCTGATGGTTCTGCAGGCACATCGAACTTCTATTAGAACTTCCATAGGGCCCACACCATATTCACTCATAGATGTGATGGAGGAAGTTTTACTAGTAGAGGTCGAGATCTGATCCCTTTGCATAATATTATAATATGTAGAAATTCCTGAGGCAGAATGAGTTCCAAATAGGATCCATTTCCTCAATGCACTAGAAGAATGATGAACAAGAGATATACATCATGAGCAATGTTATCAAGCAAGAGCAGCTTGAGCATTCAACAAGAAGGTCCATCCTAACAATTTCCAAAAGGGTGATATTCTTCTTTACATCAGTGAGAATGTTGATGCCAGACGCAAGTTCAACTCCAAATGGGAATGGCCTTACATCACCCATGAATATATGATTTCTGTGGCCTGCATAGAAAAGACATACATGGGGACACCATCACACTAATGCCAACCACACTAGGTTCTAGTATTGATGACAAGTGAGTTTCTAAAACACTGAGCCCTTGGAAAAGAGCCATGTAAAAGAGTAAAACTTCCACCCTTTAGAATACACCTAAAATCTATGTAAGTACCTTAATGCATCTCCCGTGCCCCTGAAGCAGTGATACACCTTCAGGACGTGTCAGAAATGCTTATCTTGAAGAAGGATCATACTTTAAATTTATAACCAGAAACCTTTAGGATGCCCACAACTCGATATAGGGTTGAAGTAAATATATGGGGTTGAACACAGTGATGTGGGGATATTTTGTCACCTGATATTATTCTCTTACTTAGTTAATAAAAAATCAAAGGTAGATAGATGTTTAGAACTAGAACAAGTCTAACAAACAAAACCCAACAAAACAAAGTAAAATAAAGAAAGAAAATTCCATAAAATTCTATTAATCAAGAGAAGGATTTCCATGGTATGTAAATATGATTTAGGAACTCTATGGACCATGTTCTCGGGCATAGACAACCCTTAAAAACTCTAGCAAGAAACTAGCATCCAAATCCAATATGTGCCATGGTATCACCTCCTGTGGGGTAATCTCACTTGCTCTCATAAGATGTGACTAAAACCCCATTAATGGTCTAAGATCTCTCTTGGGGATAATAAACCAACACCCCTAACTTTTTTGGATGACCTTTTCGATCTAAGATAGCCAAGAGAGTTAAGAGTTGTATAAGATCCACCAGGGATCTAGAGATAGCGAACCTGACTCAATTTGGTGAAATCATGTTGGTTTTTTTGTGCAATGTCAGATCTGTCTGACCTTCGATTCCTGAAAGATCATCCCTTAGACTTCATCATCTCAGATATTATTCCAAACTACCTCCTCTAGCAAATTTTATGACAAATCTCTCAATTTTAGAAAAATGGTGGTTCAAGTAGGAAAGGGCAAACAAATCAACAATCATAGCCAAAAAGAGAAGATAGAACAAGAACATGCTAGGTCTAAATATTAACTACTTTGCATAGGGTCAAAATACAAAAACATGTCCAAAATGGGGTAAATAGCAAATAAGGGTGTCAACTACCCATTGGCAAGCATAGATGGAAAATGCATCATTCTACATAAATGAAGGACAACACTGAAGAAAGGAGGAAGCAGAAGAAATTTAGCATGTGAAGGAGAGGTATCTCTCACTCCTTCGCCTCTAGACGAGTTGTATATCATCCTTAGGGTCTGACTCCTTGATCATTTAGACCCCTTGGACTCCTTTATCCTTGATTCCATCCCATACAACAACTAGTGTGGATATATGGAGGTGGAGGTTGATGGAAGAATGAGTAGGCCGACGAAAAATGGAGGTAGATCAATGTGATGGGTGTAGGGGTTATATATTCGATATTCTTGGGACTTGGAGCTCAAAGATGGAGGCCCATGAACAAAAAAATGTGGAACCCTTGGCTTGATGGCCAATGAGGGGTATTTATTGTGGTATGCCAAATATTATATAAATTGAGACACAATTAGGTCAGTTTAGATGAAACCTGCTCAATTTTATTTGATGGTTGGAAAATGGGATGAAACCTAGTCCATTTGAATGAAACCTGGTTAGTTTCATACCGTTGGTCTGGTAAGGTTTGGACTCCATCATCAGATCCCACCACTAATGTAGGCCGTCAGGGTTAGACATCAGAGGACATTGTTGAATCCCACAATTGAGGGGACCATTAGGTGCCTTCTGAAGGAAAAAAGGTTGGTGGAGGATGGATGCATAATCTAATCGGTTTGGAAAAAACTTGGTCACTTTTATACCATCATTTTGGTGGAGTTTGGCTTCCATTGTTAGAGCCCACCATTGGATTGGGCCATCGGGGTTGGACATTCGAGGACATCATAGGATATCACCATTAAGGGGGACCATCAGGTGCCTTCCAAAGGAAAAAAGTTTGGTGGAGGATGGATGTGAAACTGGGTTGGTTTGGATGAAACTAAGTCAGTTTCATATGAACCTTGGTTGATTTTGTACGAACCTTGGTGGGTTTTGTGGCAAAATTGGCCAAATCTGTCCAAGTTTCTCCGATTTTTGAGTTAAGTCTCGAGAAATTTAATGTCTCTTTATCTCGGTTCCTACAAATCCAATAATTGGATAATGAAACAATTATATCATTCAAAAAGAGATAAATTAAAAAAGGTATGAATCAGAGTTATTTGGTTGTATTGAAGCTAATATAGACACAAAAATATATTTAAATACAAAGTATAAACACCTAAATTTGGGTGTTATCAACCACCCCAAGCTTAATCCCTTGCTTGTCCTCAAGCAAGACCAAACTTAAAGAACAAAATATGATATCCACATTAAGCTAGGTGATAAATGCTAAGATTAGGAAAAATAGTTTAAAACTATGAATCTCTCGATACATGTTATTGTTGAACAACTCCCACCATTCAAGCAACCCTTGCGAAAGTAAGACTGAAGACATCTATGCATTTTAAGCAAATTTACGGTGACCTAGAACGGTTCATATGACAGTCATTTGAAGGGATCAAGCGAGAAGTGAGGGTGAGTAATGAGATGTCATCGTGTATTTATGTAAACCAATTAGGAACAATGTGCCTCCCAATTATTTGTGTCCTAAAATCATAAGCAAAAGGAACAAACTCGAATGACTTCACATGATCCCGATCTACTCAGGCAGGTCCATGCAATGAGCAATGATCCCTATAGTATGAGCGAATCGGCCCAAAGTAGTGAGACAAACCTCATATCATGCTCAAACCAGCCCTGCTACTAGGATGATCTCGTAGGTCTACTAGGGTTTCTTAAGGGCTCTATAATCAGATTTTGAGGTGGCACTACCAAGAACGACATACCCATTTTTTGTGATCACATTCATACACCACTGGAAACAACATTAACTCTATTAAAGAGAAAACAAATGCTCATACTTTTTTTTCCACACATGCTTGTATTCTCTGCATTCTAATATATAGGCATGGGTGTCGGGTATTTTGATATTTTGGGATTTTCAAGCGGCCAAGTCTCTTTAGCATATATATTTTTTTCTCTTTTTGACTCAGTCTAGTGTGGCAAGGTGCACATACTATCAAAGGAAAACAATCCAACTCGAATAAAGATCAACACTCATCATCATTAACTTGATACCTAGGTGAAATATTAGGTATGGTTCAAGGATCCATGGAATGAGGTTTAACCATGAAAATTTAGCAAAAAAATTTATCATACTCTATCTCCATCAAATTGGTCTTAAATCCTGGGTCTGTCATCAACAAAATGAATCAAGGAGACAAGTGTATCAAACTATGAAATAGCACATAACCTTAGTTCGATCATCAAACTTATGGAATGAGGCAATGAGCTAAGAAAAGAAAAAGATTTAGTAATTAAGACAAAGATTGGGAAATTAGACGCGTAGATACACATTTAGCTATTGGATTCAAATCTCATAGCTTTAATTGCAAAACTACAAATTAAGAAACAAAGTACTACTAAGCTATAAAAGTTAAATAGGAAAGCTAAAAATTTGAAAATTTCATGCTAGATGCAGTAGCATGGAAAATAAACATGAATGTATGATAAGAAGTGAAGAGATAGAAGGGAAAATATACCTAACATCCCAAGATTAAAAAATTTCTCATCCTTGAGTAATACCTTAACTTAGGATAGTAGGAAAGGAATACATGGATGTATTTGAAAGAAATTTATGAAAGTCCTAGAATGATGCATGTATGAAAAGATATATTTAAGAAGTAAGAGGAAAGAAATTATCTAAGTAAGAACATGAATAAAACAATTTATTTTAACAATAAAATAAAAAGAATATAGGAAGAGAGAGGGGGTGGTTTCCCCACAATATTGCATTGGGATCCCAAATCCTATATTTTGGGACTAATGTTGCTTGTGTCTTGCAGACATGGTCTGCCATATAATAGGAGCAGAATAGGAACAAATGTGGGACATGTCAAGTCTAAAGTTGGGAAATAAAATCTGGTGACTCAGTGAATTAATCTCTTTGCTTGAATTGATTGAATCTACACTCAAAAGAATTCCTCAGCAAAGCCTTCTGAAGGTACCCTCCAATGTATGAATCTGAATAGGTAGGTCCTTGGGAGTCAAAATAGGATGACATATAGGAAGGAGACTACAAATTTTATAAAGGAATTCTCCCTTCCCTCTCATCCTATGAATTTGGTATTGGATGCCAAAAAGAGTCTCCAATGTGAATCTAGGCCAACAAATCATCATGTGAACATGGGTAACCCTAGGTGAATAAAGTTATAAACCGTTCACCCCAAGCTTATCCTCAACTATGGGGGATACATTGTCATCATGTGCTGCAACCATATTGTCAAAATATTTCTGGCCTACACCTTCCAAAACGTCATGGGGTGAAGTAGAAGTAGAGTCATGAAAAGACAACTCATCATCATCATAAACAGAATCACCTCCCTCCTAGTATACAATCGTCAATGTCATCATCATATAATAAACTCTTTCAGCTCAAAGTAGATGAAATGTTAGTAGCAAAATGACACGACTCAACTAGTGTTGTATCATTCTGTGTTGGTGCATCAAACAAGGTGGACCAATCAAACGAGCCATTAAATGATCTATAAGAGAAGTATTATCTGTTTGTATGTTCTATAGTTCATAATGGTCTTCATCATCTATCATGGCATTAGGGTATTGTAGCTCCTCCACTAGTTGCACAATTAGACCGACTAGGTGGAATGAAAGACTTCCTTGAGTTGACGAGTCTTCACTAAAATTCCAGTTCAATCAAATTGACTTCCAAGTAGTATGGTGAGATGAGTTCATCCTTGGGGTCTAGTGGAGTGGGTGGGATGAATGAAGTCTTCATGAGTGTACATCGACACCTGTATGTTTGTTAGAACTAAACTGACAAGATATTAAAGCCTTCTACTCCATATAATAGTGATGAATGCATATTCATCCCAGTTTTAGTTGCATTTTTAGTCTAGTTTAGTATTCATATAGCTTAGCTTTCTTTAAGAATAGATTCTTTTTTATCTACTTAGGTTTTCATGATAATTTGTAGGAATTTGATAGTTTTCTTGGTTCTCTTTTGCATGTTTGAATTCTACCACTCTGTAGAAAGTTTGCCTAGGCGTTCTCACTGCCCTTCAGTGGGTGAGAATCAAGAGGAGGTCACCTCTCATGAGGTGTGGGGTAGAGCCTCAGACCGGAATAAATTTTGAGAATCCCATCAATCTCGCTCTTCCTCGATAGCATCATTGGGTTGTAGCTGACAAGCAAATCAAACCACCAACTTACTATGTCGACACTCTTGTCGACAACCACAACGCTCAACAAACTTGTTGACCTCCAAGACTGGCAGACCCATCGATTAATAGCAAGTGATCGACGTTGATGGAAAGTGGTTGACTTCCACAATGCTATAAATAGACCCCTACACAACAGTTCAAACCATCTCGGATTTTCAGGAGACGAACATGTAGAATGACTGATGTTGAGAATAAAGCAAAGTCTAGGCCTATCAACCTCTAGGGTGTCGACCTCTATAAATCCAAAATTCATTAACCTCCTTCTCCAAGGTTATCAATCTCATGGAGCCGTTGTCCATCCACCTACTTCAACTGCAAGTCAGGGTTAGTTCCTAGATGAGAGATAAAGATGGAAGCATACCGCCGCACACCACGCCGAGCCACTTCTGCTACCGTCATGACCATGATGGTGTCCTCTTCCTCTTCTAGTGATATTAATCTCCCCATGTCGATGGAGTAGTCTTTTTCATTAAGGTCTGGGGATTAGCCCCACTACCCATTTCTTGCAATTTCATTGATGTTCCGCTCTTCTATGAACTCATTCAATTCATAGGTAATCATTTCTTGCATGTCTTGTGGATTGATCACCTACTTTATATGATTTATTATAGTCTTATACTATGAGAACTTCAATGCTTAAGATTTGAATACCTATTATCTTTGTTTGATGCCCTGACCAGAACTTCTGATAGGAAGTCTCCATAGTAGTGATATATGATCTATAAGTAACAAGACATTGAGATTACAAGGATATCTACTCATGCAAGTTTCTAATGATGAAAGGGGAAACTTGCATAACTCCATTTATACATTCATACACGTTTGGATTTGAATGATTGTGAAAATTTGAGTAGTGATGGTGAAACCCAATTCGACCCTAGTGTTTCCATCTATTGATAACTAGAACCTTAATCTAGCTCTTTTTATTCTTGCAACCTCAGTCAACATACCAATCTCAACTTTTGTGATAAATACTAGTTCTTTCTAAGTTACTTCAATTAGATAATTCTTAAATAAGTTGTCCCTTGGGATTCAATCCTCAAGTGTATTGCAATAAGACTCATCCTCTTGTAGGTGGCGTTATTGCACTTCAGTTTTTGTAAATTCTAGGAATTACATTCTTAATGAATGTGTAGTACGATAATATCCACGCCAAATTTTGGCACCATTGACATGGAAAATGAAATATTCTGATCCTTGTAGCTCACCTGGATTAGTTAGGAATTTTATTTTTCAATTGATACTATTGCATATCATCTTGAAGTTTTTTTCAAATCATTTGAACTTGGTATCTTTTAGTTTTTAGGTGATAATTCTCGTGCATGTGACTCTCCTCTAGCGTCGATTCATTGACTACCATCACCCCTAAGATTGAAAGAACAAATCACATGCTCCTTCATGAACAAAGAGACAAGATGATTGATGAGGAGGTCAACCACAGGGTGCAAGCAACCCTGACTGCACAAAGAGAGAGAGGCTCTTGGTTAATGTAAGACCCCTAAACTTGCTTAATGAGTTGAATAAGATTAATTATCATAATTGAATTCTTATAAACCTAATCTAACATTGTGACATGCTTTGAAATCATAATACAAGCTTAAGTTTCAAATTTGTTCCAATTTGGAAACTGTTTGAGCAAGTTATGCAATTTTATGCACATTTTGGACTTTTCTACAATTTACCCAATTGAGAGGTTTTCTTTGCAATATATCAGTTGCATTATGTTCCTTGGATATTTTATCATCATTCTTGAGATTTTTGAGCCATGGGGCGCCTATTTAAATCTTGGTTTGATGGTGTTTTCATCAAGGGTATTTTAGGGTTTACCCCTTCATGGATGAGCTACCTTTAGTAGCTATCAACTAATGCATTATTTGTTTTTATTGGAAATTCAAGAAATGAGGGATAAGAATGTCTTTATGGATTGTGGGGGATCTTCTTGTGTGTGTGCTTGTATATTCTTAAGAGTTTAAGGCCATGGACACTTGGATAGATACTAGTTGTAGCATCAATTAAGCCTTAGACCAATGCTTTCTTGGGTTACTTGATCCAATGGTCAGACCTATACTGTAATTGATGGTTTTAACATATTAACTTGACCCAATGGTCAAGATCTAATGTTTATTCCTCCAATATTGTGGAATTATGGCTAATGTAATATGTTGGTCCTAATAATGTGATTTAAATGGTTTCCTTTATATGATCAACTTAAGGAGCTTACTTGTTGATAATGGATGGCTTGTTTTAAATGAACAGTCAATTGTGGGTTTTACCCTACTATCAATGGAACTTTTTGTGTTGTTAATTAAGGGATGTCTAGGGTTAGATGGTGACTCTTTCTAGAGCACAAAACAAGGACTTCATGGGTGGTTTATCCAAGGTGTTTACTTATGTAAACAACCAATGGTCTTACCTTTTAAACATCCAATAGTTCTAGGTGACATTGTAGTATGGTGATATGGGTTGAATGATGATGGAACAAATGGAGGGTTACCCTTAATAAGGTAGTCTTACCTATTCACTCATATGAATAGAAGGGATGATAACCATATTGTGTTGATATGTAACCCTAATGAGGTATAGCTTGTTATACCTAGCTTTAATATAACTAAATGATGGTAATTGGGTATGATTAGTCCTTGAATAACTAATGCAATCATGGAGAACTCTCTTATTGTTGTTGAAACCTTAGTATGCTATAAACTGATGGTTACATCTTGATTTATGTGTGAGTTCAAACTTGAGAATAGTATGGAATGTGATGGTTATGCTTCACCTTATGCATCAATGATCCAATGTGGTTGTCGTGAGTTAGGGTTTGGGTATAAGTGCTGATTAGTAACATTAATATAATTTATCTTGTTGAACCTAACTCTAATGCAAATAGAAAAATATGAGTATTCATGTTTAACATTCTTATATGATGGAATGATGGTGGAATAACCTCCTTAATATGATCATAACCTTAATATGTTAATTAGTCATTATCATAGCCACATGGTTGATACTTTCTTATGCTTAACATGTGTATTATGAATATGATGAGGGTTAATCATATCTAGATTCCTTGCATGTTGATGTAATAAAGGAATGTTCTTAATGTTAATATAACCCTGCTATGATTGTTTATGAATATCTCCTAGCTCATTAATGCAATATTGTGTTGATCCAATGCATTATATGTAAGTGATGTTGTTGAGCCTTGTTATAAGGCATGCAAAGATAATGATGATCTTGTAGGGAATAGTATGATGGTCTTAATGACCTTTGGTCATGGTTTAGCCCTGAATGAGGTGTAATACTCTTGTGTTGATAAGGGTTGATACCCTGTGATATTGTGAAAAAGGATTTGTATCCTGTGATAGTATGATGGTCTTAATGACCTTTGGGCATGGTTGAGCCCTGAATGAGGTGTAATCCTCTTATGTTGATAAGGGTTGATACCCTGTGATATTGTAAAAAGGATTTATATCTTGTGATAGTATGATGACTAGTGTAGCCTCATGAATGGCAAGTGAATAGTACCATGTGATGATGAGATGAGAAATTATGTTTCAAACATTTTATATCTTATAAAAGTTGTGATATTTATATGCTTTCTAGAAGTGAATTAGGTTTTGTATGTCCATTTGTTTGATGTAGCCTTAATTCACCCAATTGGCTTAACTAATAAAGTGAAACTCTAATCATGTAATGCCCTCTTTCATAGATCCATCTGAGTGTCAAAACTTGCCAGATGGTGAAACGAGTATTCCTAAGGGAAAATCAGAGCACATACTATTGAGTATGTGGGGGTGGAAAGTTGAGGATATATCCTTGTCATCCATAATGAAGGTTGTGGAGAATGGCTATGGTCATGCCTCATACATATGATGTGATTGAGAATGACTGCGGTTGTGTCTCAGTGATTATATATGTGACAAGATTGGAGGACAACTATGGTTGTACCTCAGATGGTAGGGTATGTGTACTCACCTCCTTTCACTAGTGCCATGACCTGCACCAAGGATAGACTAGGCTGTTAGCAGCTTGACCTTATGTGTCACTGTGGCAGACCCATACTGACTGGGGGCGGAGAAGATCTTAGGAGTCTGACTCTTTCTAGATCTTCTATGGCACTAATTTTGACTTAGTTGTGGTCAGTTGGATTTTGAGTGGTATCTTCAATTTCCTCTAGGCATAATAAAAGATGTAAGACAACAATATAGCATATCTATTTAGGGTTATACACAATGCTTCATATTGGATGAAAACCCTTGTTTGCTTTCTTTTCACTGAGATCATGTATAGTACAATAAGAGATAATAGATATGCTTATGTTGTAGTTATGCTCATGTTGTAAACATGCTTATGTTGTCACATATACTGACACTGATGGTTAAGATGTTGCTGCTAGCTATGTTTAATATTTCTAGCCATGCTTATGTAATTAGAAATGCTTACATTTCTAATCATGCCTATGTAGTTCATTGTTTTATGATGTTAGTTTTACTTATGATATAGATATGTTCCCTTTATTTGAGATGCCAATATTGATAGCCATGTTATGTTACTAGACATATTCATGATGTCAGGGATGCTTATGCTACTAGATTGCTTGCACTGTTAGCAAGGAATATGATGATAGTTAGATTAATGATAATGATTGTTATTAGATGCAATTTGATGATATTTGAGTAGATATCTATCCTAAGAAATGGGTTTATTTGTTATCTATATATGCATTGATGATCATACTTGTTGCTAAGATTAATTGCTTAATCTGTTTAGCATACTTGAACTATTCAATCTGTTCAATTGATTATTAAATACTCAAACTACTTAGTTATCTACTATTTATAATGTTGTAATCAATAAACATTGTTGGAGGTTATATCTCTTACTGGGACATGGGTCTCACCCTTGTGGTTTGCTACATCTTTTTAGGTAATCGGAAGTGACAAAAACAAACATGTGGCAGGAAAGAGGAGCTATAGTAATGAATCTTTGAGAAAGTTGATTAGATGTCTAGTGTGTCCTAGAGTCATCCATGTACTCTTAGGTTCGGGTAGGAAAAGTTTGTATATGGTGTTTCAAATGAATTGGAATTTATTAGCATATTAATGCTTGTTTTTGTGGCATATACAAATATTATTACCCTGTGTATATATGTCGTGGCTAAGGTGATAGAACAATTTGTATTGAGTTATTGTCATAGTATTGATACAAGAAAGATGTTTGGGCTCTTATGCAAATGTTTCTAAGCGGGTGTTGGTGTTGAAATCGGTTTTAATTTACCCACATTTTTGGGTATGTGATTAATTAGTGATTGATTGTGTTTTATATTTTTGAGTAATATTGTTTAGTGTAATGGGTTCTCACAAGTTGGTATCAGCGCTTTAGGTTCACTGAGTCTATAAGGACATTAGGACTTAGGACTAGGATGATGTCAAAATTAGGAATATGACATTAAAATATGGTGCATACTGCCTAATCTCAGTATTTGGGTGCCCTGGCAATGGATTCAATTATTGAAGAAAAGGTAAGTATGGAACTCTTAGATTGTTATGTTTCTGATTACTCTGATCAAGTAGTCATTTTGAGACAATATAAAGAGCATAATGAATAAGAAATCATGGTGTGAATATCTCAATCCTACCTTAAAGAAGATGAGAATTGCATCATAATCTATCAAAACTTGAATGTTTGGTAACTATAAGAGAAAGATACAACACCATGAAATCTAATTTTGAATACAAATAAGAAAAGGAGGAGTTCTTGAAGATGTGATTCAAGAAGATAATGAAGTAAAAGATAGATAAGTCTATGCTTATAAAGTGATCAAGGTATGAAATTCACATAAGATGGAGAGAACTCCAATGATAAGTATAAAATGAGAAGATAAATGAGAACAATGACAAATGAATAAGGTGGAGCCTGAGTACTTTCCACCATCACTCACTTACCAGCTCAGAGGAGAAATCATTGGGTTCAAGCAAGATACATCTGAGACTCTTTTTGAAGTTTGGGAGTGATTCTTGGAGTCACTACTAAAATGCCCTCATCATGGCATCCCTCCTTCACAACTTCTTGAACATTTCTATAGGGGAGTTGATGATGATATCAAGAGATTTTTTGATGCCCCCTCTAGTGGAGACTTCATGAGGCAAAGCTTTGACGATGGCTGGAAGGTCGTCAGTAGGGGAGCTGAAAACCAAGACAATTGGGGTTCCTCCTGTAAAGGAGGCATTCTCAAGGTGGCAATGGTAGAATACAAATCCAAACTAAAAGAAATTGTTGAATCTCTAAAGATGCTCACCCTCAAAATTGACAACCTTGAGTATGCCCTTCTACACAGCGGACAAAGAGGTTGATACCCCTCTCAACCTATGACAGCCCTAGAAGTCTGCCAAGTCCGTAGTGTAGAAGGCCACATGAGTCTGTAGTGTAACCATCTCTACCAGGACACTATGAACGTGATTCAACCTCAGTTTGATAGAGCTCCAGTCATTAAAGAAGTTAATGATGTAAACTCCATTCTAGGACACAATCCCATCAGTCCAAGGAACCATCTACGGTTCCAATACAAAAATCCAAATGGAGCAGCTTATGCCCAACAGTTCCAATAGGGACCCTGCTAGAATCAAGTTTGGGATCCTCCTAGCTTCCAATAAAATCAAAACTACTACCAAAATAACTACAACCCTGGTCAGTATCGCAAAAATATCAACTAGGGAAACAACTACAATCAAGGAAAATAACAATACAGCCAAAAAATGCAACTTCTCGTGGGGAAAGGTAGTCAATATAATGCACCTATTCCCAATGAACAAATTCTCCTAGACACTATTGAGAAAATACTACAAATCCAACATCCCTAAAAAAATCCATGGCAGCTCAACTTTCTCAAATTGCTGCCACAATTTTTCCTCTACCCAACTCATTTACAGGCCAACCTGAAGGCAACCCCAAGCACCAGGAGGAACAACTGAAGGCAGTAAGCACACACTCTGGTCATATGTTTCCAGAACCTCCAACCCCAATCAACAACAATAATAGGTTGATTCTTGAAGATGATGAAGTCACTCTGATAGCTATACCAATAACAATTCCAATAGATCTAGTTGTTGAATCTCTAGTGCCAGACAACATGCCTAATTCTGAGAAGACACTGGAAGCTGCACCAGCCTCTCCTGCCATTCTCTTAGTGCCCGTCTACAAACCTCGAGTACCCTACCAAACCAATATAGATCAAACACAACCAGAATCAAGATTCATGAGGTTTAAGGAAGCGATGAAGAAGCTACATGTTGACATCCCTTTCCTTGACGCTCTTGTAGAAATGCCATCATGGATAAAGTTCCTCAAGACCCTCCTCACACACAAGTACTTAATAGAGGAGGTTGAGACCATGATGCTAGAATGGATGACATTAGACATCATCCTAAGCAAGATGACAAAGAATTAAAAAGATCCTGGGTCATTTGGCATTTCTTGTTTTGTTGGAGACACTCAATGTCAGAAAGGTCTAGATGATCTTGGGGCAAAAATTTCTATCATGCCCTATAGCTTGTGTAAATGACTAGGATTCACAATAGATATCCTTCCTACCGGCATCATGATTCAACTTGTTGACTCTTCTATGACTATCCCCATGGGTGTCGTAGAGGAAATCCCTGTTTGTGTAGGTCCCAAGTCATATTGCCCATGTGACTTTGTCATCATGGGCATCAAGGAAGACCAATGATACCCTCTAATCTTTAGGTGTCCCTTCCTTACAACCGCTCATGCTCTCATTGATGTTGAAGCAAGATTTTGACATTGAGTCTTGGGATAGATGCTATTGACTTTAGAGTCTTTGAGAGTATCAAGGGTCCCTCATTTTTAGAGCAATTCTATTTTATTGATTATGTTGACAAAATGACACAACAAAGACATGAGGATTATACTTCTGAAGACCCTTTAGAGACTACACTGATCAATGACAACACTCATGAATTAGATGATGAACCGGTGGACAAATTTCTCTTCCTCCTAAACTCTACAATAGAAGATCTCGGGGCCGAGTTTGAAGATCTCAAATCTGTTTCCATCATTGAAGAAGAAGAACCTATTGCACCAGAAATGAAGCCTCTAGTCGAGGGGATCAAGTATGTTTTCCTAGACAAGAAAAAGGTCTTCCTAGTCATCATTAATTCAGATTTCACAACAAACCAAGAAGACAAGCTACTGAACGAATTGAAGAAAAGATAGAAGGAACTAGGTTGCAAGATGATTGATCTAATTAGTGTGACCCAAGCCCTCTGCATGCACAAAATCAAGATGGTTGAACCTACAAGATCTCTGTCGAGCCTCAACGCAAGATAAATCCAATCTCAAAGGAGGTTGTACGAAAGGAGGTGATCAAGGTTTTGACTTCTGGGATCATCGATCCCATCTCTGATTCACCCTAGGTGAGTCATGTATATGTTGTACCAAAGAAGGAAGGAACTAGAATTGTTCTTAATGAAAAGAACAAATCTATTCCCAGACGCACTATGATCGGGAAGCGCATGTGTATAGACTACCACAAGATCAACAAAGTTGTTAGGAAAGGATCATTTCCCACTTTCTTTTCTTGATCAAGTCCTAGAGAGGCTTTCTCATCGGGAGTTCTTTTATTACCTAGATGGGTACTTTGGCTTCTACCAGATTCCCATTCACCCTAGTAATCAAGAGAAGATGGCATTCATGTGTCCCTTTGGCACGTGTACTTAGCTCCAGATGGCTTTCAGATTATTCAATGCACCAACCACTTTTCTGCGTTGCATGTCTGCCATCTTCTCTGAATTTACTGAAAATATAATGGAGATCTTCATTGACAACTTTTCAGTCTGTGGAGATTCTTTTGAACAATTTCTACACAATCTTTTCCTGGTCTTAAGACGTTGTGAAGAAGCACATCTGGTGATTAATTGGAAAAAATGCCACTTCATGGTGAAGGAGGGCATTGGGTCAACTCTAGAGACATTGAAGTTGATAAAGTGAAGATTGAAATAATAGCAAAGCTACCTCCTCCAACCATTGTCAAAGAAGTTTGAGCATTCTTAGGACATGTTGCATTTTACATGAGGTTTATTTGTGACTTCGATAAGATCACCAAGCCCTTGACAAATTTTCTTCAAAAGTATGTGGACTTTAACTTTGACACTGATTACATGAAGAACTTCAACTCCTTGAAGGAAGCTCTCATCTCGACCCCCATCCTTCATGCCCCAGATTGGTCTGTCCCCTTTGAGATTATGTGCAATGCTAGTGATTATGTTGTAGACATAGTATTGGGGTAGCGTGTCCACAAAAAATATCACGTCGTCTACTATGTAAGCAAAAAATTAGATGACACAACAAAATATGCTACAATAGAGAAGGAGATTCATACCATTCTCTTTGCCTTTGAAAATTTTTTCTCTTATCTAATAGGCTTGCATGTGATAGTATACATTGATCATGCTGCCATAAGGTATTCAATGTTGAAGAAAGATATGAATCCCAGGCTAATCAAGAGTATCTTATTGTTACAAGCATTTGATGTTGAGATAAAAGACAAGAAGGGGACCAAAAATGTGGTTGTTGATTACCTCAGCAGATTACACATTCAAGATTCTGAGTACGTCCCTATGAACCATTCCTTACCTGATGACCATTTAATAAAGATATCTACATTCACACAATGGTATGAAGATTTTGTCAATTACCTAGCTATAGGAATCCTTCATTCAGATTGCACGAGCAATGATAAAAATAAATTCATGACATACATTCTTCACTACTATTGGGACGAGTCCTATCTCTTTCATTTATGTTTTGATGGTCTCTACCGCCGTTGTTTATCTATAGAAGAAGCCCCTCTCATTTTGAAGCTGTGTCACTCTTGCCCAACCGAGGGTCACATGATCTCTAAGAAGACCACATTCAAAGTCCTTCAATATGGGTTCCTCTGGCCTTCAATCATCAAATATGCTCATAAATTTGTTAAATCATGTGATCAATGCCAAAGGTCTGGAAATATTTCTAAGAGGGATGAAATGTCCCTCAATTATTGACAGGAAGTGGAAATCTTTGATGTTTGGGGTGTGGACTACATGGACCCATTCCCCTCCTCTTATGTCTTCTTGTATATTCTAGTAGTCGTTGATTATGTTTCTAAGTGGGTTGAAGTCATCACCACAAAGTCTTTCAATTCCAAGATAATCATTAAGATGTTCAAGGATATCATCTTCCCATACTTTGAAGTTCCTCATATCGGAATTTCTAATGTAGGGTCACATTTCCTTGAGAGCAACATTGAAGCACTCCTCCATAGGTATAATGTTTCCCATCATGTAGCTACTCCATACCACCCTCAAATGAGTGGCCAAGTGGAGGTTTCCAACTGACAAATAAAATCTTATCCTGGAGAAGACAGTCAGTAGGATAAGGAAAGACTGGGCTAACAAGCTGTAAGATGCTCTCTAGGCATATATAACTGCCTACAAGACTCCCCTCGACACTACACTTTTGTGCCTCATCTATGGAAAGAAATGTCATCTAATGGTGGAGCTTGAACACAGCTCAATGGGCCATCAGGAAACTCAAATTAGACCTTCGTGCAACAAAAGAGAACCAAATGCTTCGACTTTAAGAGCTCAAATAGTTACAACTGATTAGATATGAAAATGCACACGTCTATAAGGAACATACAAAGATGCGGCATGATGGGTACCTAAAGAGGAAGGAACTGCAACTCAGAGACCAAGCATTACTGTACAAATCACGTCTCCACCTCTTCCCATGAAAGCTTAAGACTCAATGGTCGGGTCCATTCATCATCAAGAACATCTTTCCTCATGGATTTATTATAATATAGAGTGAGAAGAGTGGGGAATTCACAGTCAATGGCCAATGACTCAAATGCTATTTCACTACCGCAGATATGCAAGACAAACAACCACTCTCACATCTCCCTCGAACTTATCATGACTAATTTTTTAGGTGTCATGCCATCGACATAAAACAAAGGTTCTTCTCAGGAGGCAACCCAATCATTACTTTCATTTCCAATTGGTTTTACATCTTAGTTCATATTTCATTTAGTTAGTTAGTGCATCTCATTACAAGATCACTATTTCTAACAATTTTGATTTTAGGTGAATGACTCTTGCTGAAGGGAGAGAAGCCAAAGCATGTGGACCAACCAAAAAAGTCTTTCCACTCCATCTCAGATTTAGTGTTTGCTTGAGGATGAACAAATATTTAAGTTTGGGGTGGAGGGTGGGTGGTACATATTCTACTTCCTACCTACACCTATCTACTTATAACTTTTGATCTTGTCATTGCATTCATCATGCATCAACTTTAGGTCATTTAAAAAAAATCTTTTCTAGAGTAAACAAAGCCATTATCTAGTTAGCTTAGATTCAATTTTTCAATACTGCTTACAACATTCAACCCCCTTATTCGAAGAAATGCCTCAAAAGGACTAATTTTTGAAACTAACCAATGGCTAGAAATTATCTTTGTGTCCCATGAATCCAAAAATCATGTTTCCTTCGAAACGATGGTAAGCTCTACAGGAACTGAGAGGGGTCAAACACATTGTGCTTCCTACTAACCAATGAAACAATTGCATAAAATTGCCATTTGTACCCTCTTTGAATCATTATTTGAGAAAAGTGGGATAAGGAGAACAACATGGTGCACTATATTGTGAATCAAGTTGCATGATGATCCGAACTGTCTTCTACACTTCTTCCTCCATCTTCGTACCTTCCACTCCATCAAAATAAAAATAAAAAGCTGCAAAAATGTGCCAAAATCTGAGTTCGGTGTGGAACACCCCCTTCTTCCCTCTACCACTTCTTCCATACCCCTTGAAAATGTAAAAGGGGCATACCTCCAAGAAAATAAGCCAAAGAGCACACCCAAATATGCCGTCAATGTAACTACATAATAAAAAGAAATAAAAAGATCTTGAGTCGAATAGAGGATAGATCGTTTCCTTCCATACCTCCATTCACTTGCTTTTTCTACCCATGGTCACAATGAATGCCTCAAAATTTTTACCATTCACTTGACTAGACTAGTGTCGGATCAAGTGCATACTTATTGTTCGGTGGGTCTCTCTAAACTCATGAAACTCCTTGACATGCTTGATGTTGGGATAATGTTATGGAAGTGTTGTTGGGAAATGAAATTAGGACGAGGAGATATGGAAATATGTGTTTATATGATCTCAGGAAGTTGGGTATCTTGACCATATCAAGTGGTAAGGAAACCAACATGATAGGAGGATGAGATAAATCACATCGGCCAAAATTATAAATTTGGTGATTATTTCAGATTTTGTGTTACCCAAGGATGAGCAATGTTTAAGTTTAGGGTATTTTGATGAATATGTATTCATCCCCGTTTTAATTGCATTTTTAGTCTAGTTTAGCATTTATATGGCTTAGTTTTCTTTAAGAATAACTTTGTTTTGATCTACTTATGTATTTATGATAATTTATAGGAATTTGATACTTTTCTTGACTCTCTTTTGTAGGTTTAAGTTCTATCACTCTGCAACAAGTTTGCCTAGGGGGTCCCGCTGCCCTTCAGCAGGAGAGATTCTAGAGGAGGATCCCTCTCACTGGGTGTGGGACAGAGCCCAGACCAAAATGAATTGCTACAAGCCCATAGATTGTGCTCTCCCTCGACAACATCATCAGGCTATAGCCGGCAATCAAATCGAGCCACCGATTTACTATGTCGAAACTCTTGTCGATGATCACAACGACTAAGAAAACTAGTTGACATCTAAGATTGACAGACTCATCGATCAACAACAAGAGATCAACATCGATGGAAAGCGAACGACATCTACGATCCTATAAATAGGCCCACAACACAGTAGTTCAAACCATCTCAAATTTTTGGGAGACGAACACACCAAAAGGCTGATGCTGAGAATAGAGAAAAGTTTAGGCCTATCGACCTCCAGGGTGTCGACCTCCATATTGAACTTTGTAACTCCAAATTTGTCGAACTCCTACTCCAAGCATATCTGTAACGTCTCTGGATTCCTCCATCTCGAGACTTAGAAGGCCCAAAAGGACAAATCTGAAAATGTTAGCAATTATATGAGAGAGTGATGCAGAAGCATAATACACATACATGAACATTCATTATAAAAAACACCATAACATTTCACAACATTCAACATGTATATTACAAAACAAATTATTGCAACTTACATTTACACATTGAATAGAGAATTTTATCAGTCTATGTACATGTATGCTAATAAGATCTAAACACAATAGGTACAACTTGTACAACTTGCTCACTTCCCTTCTTGTCTCCCATTCTAGCTTTGAACCTAGAAAATGTGTGAAACAGACAAATCAACATAAAGTTGATACGTGGTTGAAAAATACTATACTATGCTGACATTATGAAAATACTTGAGAAAGATAAAGAAAAGAAAACATTATTAAGGTGGAAAATCAGGTAAACCCAATTTATTATTCACATTTGAATGGAAATGCATTACTATGGTGGACTTAGCACAAATATATATTATTGGGCCTTATCCCCGCGTACCTTGTACCATTAGGGATTCCCTGCATACGTTGTACCATTAGGGAGGTGCTAGTCATCATTAATACTTTCCCTCTCTAATAGGTAGATTAATGAACCATTAGTAACTACATTCCATTTTCTTTCCTTAGTGTTCTTAATATTCAAAGTGGAAAAGGGAAAATATCTGTACATATACATCCAATCAAGATTATACAACTACATGCAAGTAGTTACTCATAAATAGATCATCCAGCAAAACTACTCTTATACTTATATCCACGTACCTGAGTTCAATATTCTTTATATATCCATGGTCATCTAGATAATCTGGTCATCACCTGATTAATAACAAATATTCATCATTAATATAAGGTTCACCATTATTAATGGTATTTAGGTCTAGTTTAGGATTTAGATCAAATCTAGGTTCAAACATCCTGGAAATTCTGTCTGATGTTTTAATACTGATAAAGAGGTCATAAGTAGGGTCTGGTTCAATTTTCGTAATTTTATGATGATAGCTCTATTTTATTGAATTAAATGAGACTAAAAGAATTATTCAGTTATTAATAGGAAATGACCTATTATTTATGTCTATTACACATATCAGAGTGCAAATATGAATTCAAATAATCATTAGGATTCTAGGAGAATTTTTTGAGAATCAATCTCAACTCGATATTATTTATTACTTTCAATAAACTGTTAAAAGGAGCATTATACTCTAAATTGAATATCATCATTGAAAGTGGTTCAAGGGTTTGATCTAGGAGTCTAGTAATGTAGATAACATTTTTTTGAGTCTAGGGGTTTTTTTTGGAGCATTTATTGGCCATGGGAGATAATTATAATATATTTTATAAGAAAGTACTATATTCTGAAAATTAGGGAAGCAATTACCTTGTAAGAAAAACTACAGACGTTGGATTCTCACAGCCAAGGTCTTAAATCAGTGCCATGTCACCATCATGAGTGTGGCTCATTAACTTCATTTATCCCTAGATGGGCCGGTTCATCTGGGTTCCTCTGGATTGATCGCTTGCCCGATCCTTCAACCTGACCTTTCTCCGGTCTCCAGCACGAGAACGTCGTTCTGTGTGGTCTGGCGCAGCCACCGTAGGGGAAGCTCTGGTGGGCTTCCATGCCAGGATTGAATGAACTTCTTAACATATATCTGATCGTGAGAAGGATTTTAGAGTTTGTAGCCTAAAAGGAGGTGGTGAGAGAGAGGTCTTGGGCCTCCATATTGGTGGTAGCGATGGAGGAGCATGTTGTGAAATCGGGGGTTTCTTCCTTCGTGTTTGATTCGGCCTGTAGTTGTGTCAGGATGCTTCCCAATCATCACCAGAAGCACTGGAGAAGCTCCAAGTGTCATCCTTATTGGTTGCCCAAGACCGCGACCACAATTCCCAAGACGACTCCACCAAAGGCTCCTCATTGTTTCCAGTGTTGCCGCTAGGAGGGAGCAAGAGGGGAAAAAGGACATGTGACCCTCTTGCTTGAATTAATCACTCTCAGAGAATTTTGAAGGCCCGATGAACTCACAAAGATCTTAGGAACTCACTAGGGATGCCTTGATATCTACCCTCAACTCCACCTTCATCCCTGACATCCACCCTACTTGTTGATCATGGTGGGTTTCTGCTCTTCGAATCTGAGCACACCAAAGGTAGCATAGAGATACATGTTCCTCTTATCCATGATGATATCTTACTCGTATACCCTTCCACCTGATCTTCCTCACTCGACCCATTGGTATGAGCAGGGGATAGATATGTTCTAGAAAGTAGGGCTTAGTTCTCCCTCCATACACCAACTCACACCCACCAGAAGGGGTCATTGGGTAGCTCCTGGTATTTTGGATCTGAGACATCGAAAAGATCTTTGCACAAGGCATTAATTGACAAGGTGGTCTAGTTTCCTATCTCATAGACCTGTTGCCCCTGCCTCCCGTGAAGTTTGGAGGTAGGGGATGATGTTTTGTCCCCCAGATTTAAGATCTACGGTTGGGAGAGTGAGATGTGCACTCACAATATCTGGACTGAGTGACATTTTGTCCACCAACTCACACCCAGAAGAAGGGGTCATTGGGTATCTCCTGGTATTTTGGATCTGAGATGTCAAAAAGATCTATGCACAAGGCATTGATTGACGAGGTGGTCTAGGTTCCTATCTCATAGACATGTTGCCCCTACCTCCCATGAAGTTCAGAGGTAGGGAATGATGTTTTGTCCCCCAGATTTAAGATCTATGCCTGGGAGAGTGAGCTGTGCACTCACAATATCTGGGCTGAGTGACATTTAAATGTCACAATTTCTAAAGTCTTAAATAACAATAAGACTATGGTTTGGCAATATATTTGAATCAGCATTGATAATTACAAATTCTTATATCTTCTAGTGGGAACCTCCTATTTAAATGAAACTTAAACCATGTATTCCCCATAAAACAAGGCCTTGTATAACCAAGTTTGAGCTCAAAATCCAAAATTGCGTCATCCAAATTAAATCCTCAAGTAATCACATAAAAAGTGCATAAACCTAAAATCCAAACCAATAAATCATCAGTTCTTGATCAAATAAGTTTAACTTGCAAATTTTGATCACATTACACCTAAAGGTTCACCATTGAATCAATTGAGTCCTTTTATACTTCAATTTGACACTTCACTTCATAAGAAATCAAAATAGCTAATAGTACATGTTAAGCCCTTGCATGTCCAAAGAAGGCCCTTGATTAAAGTATTCATCCTTTAATGGAACTGTAGTCATATTTGTGGGTTAAAGGCATCCATTGTTGGATAAATGTCACCTCAACTAGTGATTAATCAATTAAGAAAGTCATGAACTCCAATTACTATATTGGGTATGAAAACCTAAAAAAAATCAAGTTATCACAATATCAATCTCTTTCAGAGCCATAGTCCATGCACCTACTTCAACTGCAAGTCAGGGTTAGTTCCTAGATGAAAGAGAAAGAAGGAAGTTCTTCATCACACACCACACTGAGCCACTTCTACTACCATCATGACCATGATGGTGTCCTCTTCCTCTTATATTGATATTAATCTTTCCATGTCAAGGAATTAGTCTTTTCACTAGGGTGGACTAGTCCCACTACTCATTTCTTGCAATTTTGTTCATGTTTCAACTCTTCTATGAACTCATTTAATTCATATCTAATCATTTATCGCATGTCTAGTGAATTGATCACCCTCTTTATGTGATTTATTATAGTCTTATACTGTGAGAACTTTGATGTTTATGATTTGAATACCGATTAGCTTTGGTTGATGCCCTGGCGAGAATTTCTGATAGGAAGTCTCCAGAGTAGTGATATATGATCTATAAGTAATGAGACATTGATCTTACAAGGATATCTACTGATGTAAGTTTGTAATACTAAAAGAGGAAACTCACATAAATCCACTTATACATTCATAAATGTTTGGATTTGAATGGTTGTGTATATTTGAGTAGTGGCGGTGAAACTCGATTCCACCCTAGTGTTCATCCATTGATAATTAGAACCTTAATCTAGTTCTTTTTATTTGTTCAACATTAATTAACAAATCAATCTCAACTTTTGTGATAAATACTAGTTCTTGCTATGTTATTTTGATTAGATAATTATTAAACAAGTTGTCCCTTGGGATTCGATCATCAACTATACTGTGATAAGAATCGTATGCTTGTGGGTGGCATTATTGCATGATAGTTTTGGTAAACTCTAGGAATTACATTCTTAGTGAATTTGTAGTGTGATAATATCCACATCAAATAACCTCATTTCTAAGTTGCTGAACTTGAGATGAAATATCTTGAAGATTCACCATTGTTGCTACGACTTTTGTTGGGGATCCCCTGCATCAATCTAATGCTCATTCATTAAGCTTTGTTCAACACTTTGAAACACATCTCTAGTGCGGGCTGTTGTCTCAGTCAACTCTTATAGTTGACGATTTTCCTATCAAGGGTGACTTTAAGTTGACCAATCTGGTGTTGGAGGTTGACCGAGAAGGTGGAAAGGAGTTCATAAAAACTTTCACTTCTAAGAGCTACTATTCTACTCATCTCAAGACCATTTGGAGAGGTGTTAGATGAGAGATGGTTGACGTTCTCCATTTTAGGGCCCATTATTCTTGTGTAACCTCATGTGGAAGGGTAGATTTGCGATGTAGATGCGATGGGTTCATGGGTACAATCTTTCTAATTGTATGAAGATGGTGGAGGTGAATATAGTTTGACTAGATAATGTGCATGACTTTCAATTATTTGTCAATAGTCATAACTATGAAATAATTTGGAAGGACAGGTGGACAAAATGACCTGCCTTGACGAGGTTAAGTCCATGGCTATAAGAGAAAGATAAAGAAAGAAAAGAAAATTTATCTCAATATGTATGGAAAAATATGTGCAAAAAAAGGAAAGAATATGCATATATATACAATATTATGTTAAATAACAAAATCTTTGAGTGTGTAACTGCAGTAAAACCACATCCCCGATAACGAAAATAGTAGTTGATGGATATAGAGATAGGGGAATTCTTATAGGAAGAAAGGAGACTTGAATGGACCAACATCTCAGTTTTCACCAGAAAAAGCCAATTTCTCTTATTATGGGGCATAAAGATTCGATTAAGTTTAGGGAAAGCAAACAAAGAAAGCCAATTGGAATTTCTCAAAAACATTATCATGAAGAAGGATCAAACTTGGAATTTATAACCTAAAGCCTTTATGATGCCTCTGACTCAATGTGAGGTTAAAGTAGATTTACATGGTCGAGTACATGGACATGGTGATGTTTTGTCACCTAAGATTCCACTTTTACTTAGTAAAGAAAACTGAAGGTACATAGGTGTTTAGAACTAGAACGAGTCTAACAAACAAAACAAAACAAAATAAAGAAAAATTAAGAAAGTAGATTCCGCCAAATTCTACTAATTAGAATAAGGAGTTCCATGTATTTGACCACAAATTAGGCAGTCCATGGACCTCATTCTCGGGCATAGACTACCCTTAAACACCCTATCAAGCAACTAGCATCTGAATCCAGTATGTACTGTGGTGGGTACTCCTGTGGGAGTCATCCCACTTTCCCTTGTGAGATGTGACTAAAACCCCATAATGGTCCAAGACCTCTCACGAGGATAATGAACCAACACCCTTAACTATTTTGGATAACCTCTCGAGTCCAAAATAGTCAAGTAGAAGATCCACCACTAATCAAAGATAGGGAAACTAAATCAGTTCAACAAAACCGGGTCAGTTTCACTATGTTGGGCCATATATCTCTGACCTTAGATTCCTGATAGATCCTCCCTTGGACTTCATCCTCTTATTTATCAATCCAAATTACCTCCTCTAGAAATTTTGGATAACCTCTCGAGTCCAAAATAGTCAAGTAGAAGATCCACTAAGAATCAAAGATAGGGAAACTAAATCAGTTCAATGAAATCGGGCCAGTTTCACTGTGTTGGGCCATATATCTCTGTCCTTAGATTCCTGATAGATCCTCCCTTGGACTTCATCCTCTTAGATATCAATCCAAATTATCTCCTCTAGCCATTTTTATCAAAAATATCTCGATGTTAGCAAAAATTGTGGTTCACGGAGAAAACATATCAACCAAACCAACAATCACAAAAAATATAATATAAAACGTAAACATGCTACATGTAAATATTAACTCCTTGTTAGGGTCAAAGTACAAAAACATAACCAAAATGGGCTACATAACCAAGAAGGAGCTTAAGTAGCCATAGACAGACATATTTGTCCCTGAACAAAGATGGAAATACATTGTCATACATAAATGAAGGAGAATAGTCAAAGAAAAGAGGATGAAGAAAAAAATTAACCCATGTAGGAGAGGTGGTTCTAGTTTCTTAACCTCCAGAAGGGTTGGATCCCATCCTTGGGGTCATCCTCTTTGATATTTATAACTCCTTGGCCTCCTTCTCCTTGATACCGTCTTAGACATCAATTGGTGTGAATGGGAGGAGGTGGATGAAAGGTGGCGTATGTCAATGGAAAATGGAGGTAGACCTATGAGATGGATGTAGGGAAGAGATCCTCACAACTCTTGGGCCTCGAAGATTGAAGATGGGGTATGGGAATAAAAAAATATGGAACCCTTTTCTTGGTGTCCAAGGAGGGGTATTTATAGTTGTAGATGAAATATATCAATAAACGGCTAGAAAAGGGATGTGATTTTGTTGATTTGGATGAAACCAAGTCAGTTTCATACTATTGGTCTGGAGGAGTTTGGACTCCATCATCAGATCCCACCATCAGAGTGGCCATTGGGGTTGTCCATTAGAGGACATCATTTGAGCCCACCATAAAGAGGGACAATCATGTACCTTCTGAAGGGGAAAATGGTTGGTGGAGCATGGACACAAAACTGCGTCAGTTTGGATGAAACGTGGTTAGTTTTGTTCCATTGTGTATGGTGGAGTTTGTCTTCCATAGTTAAAGCCCAACATCATAGTGAGTCATCGAGATTTCCCATCGGTACACATCATCAAAGCCCACCATCTAGGGGGACCATCTGGTGCCTTCTGAAGGGAAAAAGGTTTGGTGGAGGATGGACACAAAATCAAGCCACTTTAGATGAAACTCAATATGATTCCTAAAAACCGTGGTGTGGTTTGTGACAAAATTAGTTGAATATGTCCAAGTTTCTCCGGTCTTCCAGCCGAGTCTTGAGGAAGTCAATGTCTCCTAAGTCCGGTGCATGCAAATCTCAAAATTTGCTAGTTGAGAAACTATATTTTTCAAAAATAGATAAATTATAAAATGTTAAGCATCTAAAGTTATTCAGTCGTATCAAGGCTAATATAGACATGGAAATATAGTTAAATGCTTATCATAAATGTGTAAATTTTTGTGTTATCAACTAGGGAGGTAAAAGCAGAACCATAGGGACAACTATTGAATGAGCACAACCTTTCAGTTGAGGATTCAACACTTCACTAACCTAACCTAATTCCTTAAAAAAGAAAAATCTTAATTGAAATACCAAAAAGTATCATGGTTGTAGACTAGACAAGGCGAAAAATCCTAGAGTTACAACCATGACAACCTTAAGATGTTTTCTAATGCTTTGAGTCCCTAAGGGTGAGTTAGACCATATCTATAATATCAAAGATTCCCATGTAACGCCCCTCTAAGAACATATATGCATCAGCGGAAGAAAACCCTATGTTGTCCATAATATGGGTCACTTGGCTTGGAGGAACATTAAAAAACATGATATACATAGCAAAAAGATAAATGAAACACCTTGCATTTATGAGAAATCTTGATTCATACATTGTTCTTTTAAAGAGAAAACTAACGCCATAAATTAACCTTGTCCTTGGTCTAACATCTAATACATGAAAGGTAGAACAAATGTATGACATAATCCTTCTTTGGAAACTTTATACTGGATCTTCTAAGCTGTAGATGGCACCCCACCAAGCTAAGTCAAGGTATCTTCTACTTTGAAGCACTCACTTCAAATACCTTTGCTCCTTGATCTAGGGACATCTCATCCCACAGCCATGAGAAAACAAAGACACACATTAGTAAGCGACACTATACATTTTATAAGAACTGGAAAATAAGCATTTATACTTGACTTGAGAGAAAATCTTGACATGAATTAAACTTAAGCATTCTTGATTACATAAATCTTATTACATGTAGAATTGAACAATTAATATATGCATCTCTCTATGACACACATTTAAGAGCACATGATTTCTAGGAAAGTCCATAATGCTAGGAAAGCCCATAACGACACGAACGCCCATGATTTGGCTATAAAAGCCCATAATTGGCATGAATGCCCATAATGGCCCCTCGAGGTCCATGATTCCAGAAGCATATAAAAACTAATGCAATTCCAATTAACTTGATCATTAACATGACTTTAGCATTAATATTAACATGATCCTTGAACTTAACATGATGGGATTTATCCCTCTTGAAACATGAACTTTAAAATCCAACAATCATTTATCATTAATCATAATCTCTAATCTTAATGAACATGATAACCATATGACATAAGATATAACAAACGTCAATCAATTTATATGATGAACATGATTTGAGCATTGAACTTGAAATCAAAAGCATAATTCCTAAATCATACATAGCATACAATTCAACCAATGCAAATATGTATAGTGGCATGACCCACTTATTTGGAGCAAAGTAAATCCTAAGTCAGTCTCCCTGTCCTCAAGTCACTCCTTGGTTCTTGAAATTAACATGGTTTATATTAATTGTCATCTTCATTAACAACATGTACCTTAATCCCTTCACCCTGACACCATAAACCAAACTAGATTTCTTGTTTAGATTGAGCATAAACTGCTTCAAAACTATGATAGAAATATTAATGTTGAATATACATCTAAAATCATATGTGATATAGTATCCAGATAACCATATAAAGCAAGATCATCTTATATACTAATATATAAATTCATCATATATTGAGAAATATCCTATAACATCATTGGATATACTAATCTCACTGAGTTTAGTTATGTCACCAGAAGAAAATATGATTAAATTCATATACAAGAACAAATAGGCATATATATTAGTTATTGTCTCAAATAGTTATATATTATCATACATAATGGCCACATAGATTATAAATCACATTATATATATAAATATACATGAAACTATGTCAAAACTTTCGAAATAATAAGAAAACTATATAACATGGGGTGGACAAAAATCTCATATCAAACAATTGTCAAATAATGGGTAAAATACCCAAAATACCCTTATTAGGGTTTACATCAAAACGTAGGTAAAGGATCAAATCTAAAAAATCAGACCTTATAATCATGTTTAGCATATCAAAATACATTTTTTGTAATATATTCATAATTTCTAAACTCGTTTTCCATTTTTAATGCCCAAAACATTGAAATCTGATAGCTTCTAGTAATAGAATTGTAATAATTATCATACATCAAAAACACCCTTCTAACTAATTTTAATAAAATAATAGACATTATAAACTTTATATAGACACCTTTATTGCTCAAATATGATTAAGGGAAGTTACCTTGCCTTAAACTCATCTGAGGCGTTGGTTTTGGATCTAAGGGATTAAGCTTGTGAGCCTTCCCTTCTTCCGGGGTCCTTCAGTCTGAAACTTGGTTGTGGCCCATTTATCTAACTGGCCCATCAAGATTTTTATGTGCCTATCCCAGATGCAAACATTGAAGGGGATGTTGGTCCCCTGCTCTAAGTCCGACAACAGGCACGACCGCCTAGTGCTTCTCCGACGAGGTGAATCTCTAGACCCATGATACGAATAGACACAGAAATTGCCACCCCATCTTCCTCTCTTTCATTTCAGCATGGGCGGTGCCATCACCAAGACTAGGGAGTCTCCAGTCGTTGATCCCTAGCTTGCCTTGCCCTCACCGCCGTAAAGATCAATTTCCTAGATTCTTTCTCTAGAGTTGCTCTAAAACCCTAAAATTGAGTCGTTTATCTCTTAAACCAAAGAGATATGCTTTTTATAGAATCTACCAACCCCTGCTCTCGATAAACTCCTATCGTGATTAGGCGGAGGTTCTTCCCAGTCCATGAGGGACTGGGCTCTTTTTTTACTTCTTTACTTTTCTTAAATTAATTATTTAGACTCCCCATAAATTATCCTAAAATCCTAATTTTTTTGTCCTCAACATATGTATACCAATAATCCGTGTAGGTACTCAAAGCCAAATTCTCACCCGAAATCTACTTGTAGTTATCTTAACTTGGTGATTTTTGCCAAAATTATTTTGATTTATAAAATTCTAAATATGCTTATAAAATCCCAATAACCTCTCAAAATTCGAATCCATCAATATATGTAAAACCACCAAATTTGAACATATTCCAACTATGTTTATCTAATTATGCTCAGAACAAGTTTTATTTAATTATCCCCAATATTGGAACTTATTTCAATTTACTCTTGATGATGGTGTCTTTTCTAGTTAAATATAAAGACAACTTCAAACCTCTTAAAATTTGAGCCACTACCTCATCATACTAAAGAAAACATAAGATATCTCTTGGTTTCCCATATTTTATATCTATGTCATTATATTGTAATATTTTTTTATAAAAGATACTAATGTTAAAAAATTTGCATTTAGAATGTGTTTGTTATATTAATTTTTTTTGGATGTTTCAATTCTACCCACCTTAAATAAATTTTGTCCTCAAAATTTCTTCTTACTACCCACCTTAGGGTTTTACATATTCTAGGTACACTAATTTCTAGTTTCATCTTAAAGTCTCCTTCTTATGGTAAATTACTATTTATACCTCATTATTAAAACCAACATGTAGGTATACTATTGATGAATATTTTACTTCATTATTGGCACTTCAAAGGGTCTCCCTTACCTCTCCTCTAGGGGTTCAGATTCTACGATAGATTTTACTTGCTTGTCATATATCTACTCGTTGTATGCATTCTTGGTCTTACTATCTATTCGATTAGGTTTAGGTGACTATATGTCTCAAACTTTTAATGCCAACTCTTATTTTCTTTGTTGCCTTTGGATACATGTCGGTCACTCATATATGCAAAGGTGACATGATTTATCACACTTATCTTAGTACCTCCCTCATGCACATGTCCCATACCACATGCACTTGAAAGGACAAGACAAGTATGATTATTTATATAATATTCTCTCTAAAAACCCCAAGAGCCTGTGTCCCATACCACAAACACATGGGAAAAAGAGAGAGTATGCTATATACAATTATGGAGTTAATATAAAAGTTCAAAAATTCTAGGAACATAACCCTAATCATCATTTGAACTTATATCTCTTGTTTATACCTCCACTTTTATTTCTAATATCCTTTACCTACTTCTTCTTATATACCTAGGGTTAGAATATATGAATCTTTAGCTTAGTGGCCATCTACTTGTTGCTCTGATACCATATTGTAACTCCCCTCCAAGCACATATATGCGTCAGCAGAAGCAAACCCTATGTTATCCATAACATGGGTCACTTAGCTTGGAGGAACATTAAAAAACATGATATACATAGCAAAAAGATAAATGAAACACCTTGCAGTTATTGGAAATCTTGATTCATACATTT